>CM038676.1:625573402-626173402 GCA_021605205.1 Aegilops longissima
ATTTTCAAATAATGGTTCAAGTTACAGTGCTAACAGTCCGCAGCCATATTGACAAAGACTGTTTGATTTTTGCTAGAATAAAGAATGTTTCATTGAGAGGCCACATCTCTACTTGGATGCTCAACATCACTTTCTTTCCTAGAACAAATACATAGCAACAAAAAGATATCCACCAATCCCGAAGAAGAAGAACACCAATGATCTTGTCTGTGATGGTACCTCATAGTTGACACCCAAGGGAGGAATATGCAAAATGCATGTCTTCCTTGCGATATGATATAGATGCAACCTCAAGTCTATTTGATATTTGACACCCAAGGGATTTGTAAGACATACCATTTGAGAAATGTTTTAGATCTTTCCAGAATGATTAAAGAATGGTCGGAAATTTAATTTGGCTCCTGGGCCCAAACATATTTTTTAAATGTCAAAAAAATCAAGACAAAATTTTGATGTGATCTTAATCACATCCAAATGCTACCTGCAAATTTTGAGGCAAAAAGATTAAGCATTTAGGCTTGTGCAAAAAAAATTGTAGGCCGAATTTCATCGCAATTTTGTTTTTTTTTCACTGACAAAATATTGCTACTCTGTTTCTCATGAAATTTGTCAAGCATGCTTTGAGACACTAACACGAAAATCTACAAAAAATTCAGATTTTTTTCTTTACATTTTTTTTATTTTACTGTTCATCCAGGAGCATATGCTCCCAGGAGCCAAAAGAGCCCCTCCCAAAAATTCATTTTTGCTACCAGGAGCACATGCTCCCGGGCCCAAAAATAATTTAATCTCTCTCATGTGCCAAACCTTGAGCACTCATCTTTGGAATAAAAAATTTAAGCTCTTCCTACTTACCGTTCGATGTCTTTGAGAATAGCAATCAATACAAGGAGCAGGCACCACACAAGCTCACCATAGTTAAGGTCACTTGGTTACCTCTGTATTCCTCTAACATGAACCATGTGGAGATTATGTTGAACACACTACATATTTTGCCAATATAATTTGTACCTTTAACAGGTGCTTTACTTTGAACCATGTGTTCTGAACTTCCAATGAATGGGTGGATGGGAGGATGGCTTTCGACATAGCTCACTGCACGGATTTACAATAGCGATATTAGATCAGAATTAAGAAGAAACAATATTCACCCTCTGTGTCCCTAGAAAAGTCAGCCTGAGCCGGCAGCAATGCACGGGGAAGACAGGCGGAGCCACGGAAGACGCGGTAGAGCGAGGTGGGGCGCTCGCCCTACCTTGATTTCTCGTAATTTCTTTTACTAGGTATACATATACATCGATCTGATTTCATCAGATCACTAACAGTAATCGTCAAAAGTTTTGTTGGGTTGTGATTTAACTTGGACACCTTATCGGGTCGTAACCAACCTCACCAGCCCACTGGCTCACGCACAGACTAGGTGCACAGTGGAGTAGCAACAACATCTTGTCATGGAGGCAACATCAGCTAAATCCGGGAGGAATGATGAACGTCTGAACCGTCCAAAGTTTTAGTTGGTAAGAAATACTATCAATGAACATTATTTGTTCCATTTGTGTAGGTTGGCATCATGTCATCGACTACAGAGCTCCAGGACCTTGAATTCAACAGCCAGGGGAACTCTCATGGTGATGTACCTATCCGCAACCTCCACAACGTCTTTGTGACATTCAGGGATATTTGTCTTGCACATTGGTGAGCATCGACTATTCTTCATTGAGGCGGGGCATCTGCCAGTGGTACCAAACTGAAGAAAATATGCCCTAACGGCAATAATAAAGTTGTTATTTTATATTTTCTTATATCATGATAAATGTTTATTATTCATGCTAAATTGTATTAACCGGAAACTTGATACATGTGTGGATACATAGACAAAACACCGTGTCCCTAACCCTATACTAGACTAGCTCGTTGATCAAAGATGGTTAAGTTTCCTAACCTAGACATGTGTTGTCATTTGATAAATGGGACCACATCATTAGGAGAATGATGTGATGGACAAGACCCATTCGTTAGCTTAGCATTATGATCGTTCAGTTTTATTGCTATTGCTTTCTTCATGTCAAATACATATTCCTTCAACTATTAGATTATGCAACTCCCGTATACCGGAGGAATGCCTTGTGTGCTATCAAACGTCACAACGTAACTGGATGATTATAAAGATGCTCTACAGGTATCTCTGAAGGTGTTTGTTGGGTTGGCATATATCGAGATTAAGATTTGTCACTCTGAGTATCGGAGAGGTATCTCTAGGCCCTCTCGGTATGCACATCATAAGAATCCTTGCAAGAAAAGTGACTAATGAGTTAGTTGCAGGATGATGCATTACGAAACGAGTAAAGAGACTTGTCGGTAACGAGATTGAACTAGGTATAAAGATACCGACGATCGAATCTCGGGCAAGTAACATAACAATGACAAAGGGAATAACATGTGTTGTTATAACGGTTCGACTGATAAAGATCTTCGTAGAATATGTGGGAGCCAATATGAGCATCCAGGTTCCGCTATTGGTTATTGATCGGAGAGGTGTCTCGGTCATGTCTACATAGTTCTCGAACCCATAGGGTCCGCACGCTTAACGTTCGATGACGATATTGTATTATATGAGTTATGTGATTTGGTGACCAAATGTTGTTCGGAGTCCCGGATGAGATCACGGACATGACGAGGAGTCTCGAAATGATCGAGAGGTAAAGATTGATATATAGGATGATGGTATTCGAACACCGGAAGTGTTCCGGAGGGTACGGGATACATATCGGGTCACCAGAAGGGGTTCCGGGAACCCTCGGCAAATGATATGGGCCTTATGGGCCAAGAGGGGAAACACACCAGCCACAAAGGGGCTGGTGCGCACCCCCCCCCCCACCCCCATATGGGCTTGCCAAATTGGAGAAGGAAAGGGGAAGGAGGAAAGGGAAAAGGGAATAGGATTCCCCCTTCCCCCTCTTCCCTTCCTACTCCGAATAGGAATAGGAGAGGGGGGTTAGCCGAATTGGGAGAGGACTCCAAGTAGGATTCCTCCTACTTGGGGCGCCCCCTTGGTTGCCTCTCCTCCCCTACATGGAGTCCTCTCCCAATTCGGAGGGGGGCGCCTACAACAGAGAACAACAACTGTTAGCCGTGTGCGGCGGCCCCCTCCACAGTTTACACCCTAGTCATATTGTTGCGGTGCTTAGGCGAAGCCCTGCTGTAACGCCCTCGATGCGGCTATATCTCCCACGTGTTGAAGCACGACTTAGAGGCATAACCGCATTGAAAGCAATGTCGCAAGTGAGGTAATCTTCACACAACCCATGTAATACATAAGGGAAAGAGATACATAGTTGGCTTACAATCGCCACTTCACACAATACATGAGTAAAACATTACATCATACAGATACAATCAAGGTCCGACTACGGAACCAAAATAAAAGAAGACTACCCCCAAATGCTACACAGATCCCCGATCGGGACGAGTGGCTGGCGGTGGAGTGGGGAACGAGAGGGAGAGATCGAGAGATGGCTGGGCTAGGGTTAGAGGCCTAGAGGGGCGCGGCTGGGCCTCAAGGGGTTTGGTGGGCGGCCTGGCCTAGGCCTGGTGGTGGGCTGCGGAGGCCATGGTGGCCTGGGCCGATCGCTGGGAGAAGGCCGAGCTGTGGCTGCTCTCCTTCTTCTTCTTTTATATTATCTTTAACCGAAAAGATATATAGAGAAAGGAAAAGAAGGGGGTTAGGGAAAAGAGTTTGAGCAGAAGGACAATTTTCCTGGACTCATAAAATAAGCATGACCACGTAAAAATAGAAGTGGCAAGATTGCAGGAATTAAATTCAAATTCATTTGAATATAATTCAAATGGTCTTGAATTGGGACTAGGTTTGGTGTGGCCAAAAATGTTGAGGATTATTGGTGGAGCTCCGGAAAATGATGAAATAATATTGGCAAGGTTTTGAGGTCAACTCGGAGCAGAAAAGGCATGGGATTTATTTTGCAAGTGGGTTATGGTGATTCCAAAACAATGGAATATTTTATATAGCTCCCTAATATTGGGACGATATGTTATAAAGAGAAGTCAACCTTCCCTCGATTTAAATGGACCGAAGATCCATGCAATTTATTTAGAAGAGTTTTTAAAATTAAATGGCATGATGAGTGATGCAATGCAAGAGATGACATGATGAATGCACAGACAAAACAAATCACACGACAAAACTCGGAAACCCTGGAAGGCAACTGAAGCTCCGGTCTTGGGGCGTCACAACACTCCACCACTACGAGAGGATCTCGTCCCGAGATCTGGGATGGCACCGGAGAGAAAACGGAAGAAGAAGAGAGGAGGTAAAACTAAGTTGCTTCTTTGACAAGCGAGTGAAACCAAAGAACATTGAGAGGTTGAACAAAATGAAATAAAGAAAACAACGAAGATGAACAAGGTTGAAAACACTCTGTTAGAAAAGAGGAACATGGGATACGACGAGAACCAAGAGGTTTAGTGATAACATAGATATTGAAACCACTCCGGTTAAAACTAGATAGAGAAGGAATAAGATTGATATAATTTGGACAGCACTCCGACTGAAAGAAGAAGGAAAACTTGATAAGATGAAAAGAACTTGAAGAGATGACACAACACTCCGGTTAAATGGATAAGCATGAAAAGAACATGGTCTTGACAAAACGAGACGATAGGTCGAAGAGAGCAACATCACAATGCCTCCGCAAGAAATGAAAGAATGGAATGGAATGGACGAAGGGAAACAAGATCTTGAAAGAGCACGCTTACAAGAAATGCTAGAACGGAGTTGTTGGATTATCAACAACGAAAGGAACAAGCTTGTTGTGGGCTTATGGAACACATCTCCAAATTATGAGGTGACAACCCACCACTAACGGAAACAGTAGATTGGATTAAGATCAACAAGAAGATGAAAAATTATTTCACCGAGAGGACAAATGAAGAACTTAGGTCATTTATAAGCACCATAAATAGCAACAATCCTTAGGGAAAGCTTTAGGTGAAATATAGCCCAAGATAACTCCAATGAAGAGATTGATGGATTTAAATATCTCATTCTTGACAACAAGTGCATCATGAAACATGAATGAAACTGTCAAAATGACATAACACCACCTCAAAAGATAAGGTCGAAAGAATTGCACTTCGGAATGCAAGATGAAGAATGCTTGAACTCCTCAAAACAAAACATGTGTTGGGCACCATGTTTAATTTTGAGTATGGCTTGACGGATCTTAACTCCGAGAGAAATCTTGAAGAACAATTGAAGAATGAAAAGAATCCTTGACGAACCATCATGTAGAGCCTCCATGAAGAACTCCGGTAAATAAAAGGATGATAGAAAGAAAGAGAAGTTGAAAACACAAGGTGAAGCCTTGCAATGATAAGATGAAGCTTCGCGATGATATAATGAGAAAACTTTGAACTCCGGAAAGAAAAGATGAAGCATCTCGGACCGAGAATGTGATATGATGAACAAACTCCGGAAAGAAGAGATGAACAACTTAGAACTGAGAAATTGATACCATTTCGAACTCCGGAAGAATGAATCAATCACTTGGATGAAACAAGAACAAGAATTATGTTATGCGTATCCTTCACCAATTTAGATTGATGACAAGCAACGGATTAGGCATACTACTTATTCTCGTTGAAAAAGGATTGAAGAGAGATATTGCTCAACTTGGGAAGGTCTTCAACGAACCACCGGTAGGATTGAAAAAACGAATGCATTAATATGAGGATATAGAAAAATGAATCTTGAACAAACCACCGTAAGAATTGAAAATGAACGAAGAAAAGATAAAAAAAACATCGGGAAGAATTAGAAAAAGAATAAAGATACTTGACAGAATTTAGATACAAATGAACGCAGAGATCCCGAGCTGATTAGATAATACTTGAATGATGCACCGGTATGATTTGGAGAGTGAGATGTTGAGAATGAATAATTCTAAGATGATGGCTCTGGATAATCAAACTGAAAAGATTTCTGAATTGCTCCGGATGGGTGAAAAGAATTCTCACAACTTCGAAAACAATTATGAGAGGATGGCATCAAGCTAGAACCATGAATCTTGAAGAGAATGGAGCAAGATTAAAGAGAAACTCTTCTTCGGTCTTCAAAATTCAAGAATGACGACGAGAAACACCACCATGAATTGTTGAGGCACTCCGGAATGAAAATTAGAAAGGTTGAACCAACAATGAAAAGAATTTGAAAGATCTTGGAGAAAGACATATGACTGATGATAACCCATTCTGACGTCAAACTTTGAAAAGAATTTTAGAAGCTCCGGAAAAAAAATTAGAAGAGTCAGGTAAGATCCTGGGAAAAGACTCTGTGGGTTAGGGCCCACTCAAAAGAACCACCGTTGAACAATTGTTTGAAAAGAGAGATTGCACCGGTTGAATTAAATGGGTTGAATGAGATAGCATCCTCAAAAGAACTTGAGTGAATTGAGAATGGAAAACTTGAATCTTCAGAGATATCTTCAACACTCCCAACCAAATGAATAGCGAGAAGTGAATGATTAGGAGATACACCGGCATGAGAAATCATTGTGAAAAGAGGAAAAAGGATAAGATCAACACCGAAATCTCGAACTAAAACCACCGGAGAAGAAAATTAGAATGGAACAATGATAAGGTTGAAGCTTCCTTAGCGTCTTCATGAGAAATCACCGGATAAAACATTAAAGGGAAAGAATGAAGAAACTTCCCACAAATAAAAGGATACATGATTAAGAAATCTGAGTCCTTGAAGAAAAAGGGTGGGAGGGCGGGAAAACAAAACAACTTGGGACGGATGAAACAAACACCGTTGAGAAAAAGCTTAAAATTGATCTTGCAAACGTTGAAATGATCGGATCCACTTGAAGAGAAGCACGCCGGTTGGGAAGGATTGAAAAGACGACCTTGATGAACAAGAAGGATTAGCATCCACATAGAAATATGAGAACACCGTTTAGAATAAGGTATGGAATCGACACTTGGCATTGAAGCAACTTGAATACCACAAAACGGAACAAAAACAAAGGATTTGGCTTGCAGAATAAGCCGGAACAAACATATGATAGATCCCATATCGTATCATGTGTCTGTTGTAAAGATATCCTACGAGATACTTGAATTCCCACCTATGAACTCCCGAAACTTTCTGGTTATGCAATCAGGTGTTGGGGATACAGGGGACACAAAATATATCACCCAAACTAACAATACCTAGATCCAGCTGTATCCATCCGTCAACACATAACCAAGAAACCTTCGGAAATCGTTTACCTCGACCTTCGAAAAGCATCTGTTATACGAGTCATGGCAATACTCTCGAGCTCGCCCCAGTACTGGGTTATCGAGGTTATCTCACCAACAACTGCACAAAAGAGATTTTCGATGTCGGAAAAGCTCAGGTATTCTAGAACTGCAACGATAAAATTGTGACGACAACACCTCGGAGCTCAACTCCCCGGGACACTGCCACAACCCCTAAATGTCAGGAGGCACCAAGAACAATGTTCTCGTCACAAAACCATCGGAACGATTCCAAGATACCCGCGTGATCCTAAAAATTTTTTTAGTGAAATTTGAGGAGAGGAGAGTCAAAACTCTACGTCAGGATGCCTCACCAGAGCGACGAAGGGACTGAGGAGTAAAAAGAATCCTACTCTCCGATATATATAATCCTAAGACTCAAAACATTTTCCGTTCTAGACTCAACAACGCCAGCAAACAATCAAGCAGGGGGCTCCTAAGTCGGGGAAGGCTCTGATTACCAACTTGTAACGCCCTCGATGCGGCTATATCTCCCACGTGTCGAAGCACGACTTAGAGGCATAACCGCATTGAAAGCAATGTCGCAAGTGAGGTAATCTTCACACAACCCATGTAATACATAAGGGAAAGAGATACATAGTTGGCTTACAATCGCCACTTCACACAATACATGAGTAAAACATTACATCATACAGATACAATCAAGGTCCGACTACGGAACCAAAATAAAAGAAGACTACCCCCAAATGCTACACAGATCCGTGATCGGGACGAGTGGCTGGCGGCGGAGTGGGGAACGAGAGGGAGAGATCGAGAGATGGCTGGGCTAGGGTTAGAGGCCTAGAGGGGGCGCGGCTGGGCCTCAAGGGGTTTGGTGGGCCGGCCTGGCCTAGGCCTGGGTGGTGGGCTGCGGGAGGCCGCGGTGGCCTGGGCCGACTGCTGGGAGAAGGCCGAGCTGTGGCTGCTCTCCTTCTTCTTCTTTTATATTATCTTTAACCGAAAAGATATATAGAGAAAGGAAAAAGAAGGGGGGTTAGGGAAAAGAGTTTGAGCAGAAGGACAATTTTCCTGGACTCATAAAAATAAGCATGACCACAGAAAAATAGAAGTGGCAAGATTGCAGGAATTAAATTCAAATTCATTTGAATATAATTCAAATGGTCTTGAATTGGGACTAGGTTTGGTGTGGCCAAAAATGTTGAGGATTATTGGTGGAGCTCCGGAAAATGATGAAATAATATTGGCAAGGTTTTGAGGTTAACTCGGAGCAGAAAAGGCATGGGATTTATTTTGCAAGTGGGTTATGGTGATTCCAAAACAATGGAATATTTTATATAGCTCCCTAATATTGGGACGATATGTTATAAAGAGAAGTCAACCTTCCCTCGATTTAAATGGACCGAAGATCCATGCAATTTATTTAGAAGAGTTTTTAAAATTAAATGGCATGATGAGATGATGCAATGCAAGAGATGACATGATGAATGCACAGACAAAACAAATCACACGACAAAACTCGGAAACCCTGGAAGGCAACTGAAGCTCCGGTCTTGGGGCGTCACACTTGCACGGATCACTTCACCATCACGGTCACCACGCCCAGTGGCGGAGCGTAGTGGGGACAATTCCGGGCCCTGGCCCCCTCTTCCAAGAGGAAAATTTACCAAATATACTTACTTATCTGCTAATTGCTCTATTAATCGTCCGGCGTCTCTGATCATCCTAGCCTTTTCTATGCCATATACACTCATTTGGCCCCTCCTAATATTTGATTCACGCTCCGCCACTGACCACGCTGTCGTCCTGACGGAACTCATGTACTTCCTCGACACCTTGCTGGATCAAAAGGGCGAGGAACATCATCGAGTTGAACGTGTGCAAAACTCGGAGGTGCCGTACGTTCGATACTTGATCAGTCGGAGTTAGAAGAAGTTCGACTACATCAACCACGTTGTCTAACGTTTCCGTTTTCAGTCTACGAGGATACGTGGACACACTCTCCCCCTCTCGTTGCTATGTATCTCCTAGATAGATCTTGCGTGAGCGTACGATTTTTTTTCAAAATTGCATGCTACGTTCCCCAACACAAACCTCATATCTCAAAGATAGGTTGTGTCCAACGTCAGGTATTTGGGCAAAGGTGCGCTCTCGAGAATGTGGATCATGAGCTGGAGGGAGGGCATTTCTTCTCTACGGAGTCCGATATCCAAGTTCCCGAGACGGGGGAGCTTTGAGGGTAGCATTGGAATGTTGACGTTCTCAAGAAGAGCAAATCCCAAGGTTAACCATGTGTTTGTTTGTTCCAACATAAAAGTACAATAGACATACATATATTATTGATTAAATATACTTTGAGAGAACATATGTACCTTAGCACGAGAGCGGATGGTGAGGCTCTCGACATTTTCTGCAAAGGACGGAAGCCTCGCGCGAGCATCAAATAGAATGCAACACAAGCCTACATTCTTAAGTGGCAAAGAATTCTCGATAGAGATATCTAACAAGGGCCCACTATAAATGAAAGGAGTTGAGGCTTGGAGCATCAATCTCTACTATCTGTAGCCTCTTGCATTCTTCAACACCAAGGAAGTTGAGCTGTTGCAGCGTACAAGTTATTCTCAAGCAACTTATCCCACTGCATAAGGTGATTTCCAGTCACTCCAAGGAGGCGGATTTGGAGAGCGAGTGCCATAATCTTTCCTCATTAATATCCACAAGACAAAGATGTAATTTTTTTTCAATATTCTCAACAGGCGAAGTGTTGATATGGGATCAAAAGCGCAACTGGTGAGGTGCAGAGACTGAATTGAACTGGCAACTGCCTCGTCGGACAAAACCGAACATGGGAAGTTGTAGATTTTCTTGATGAAAATATTCGTAGTCAAGCTAAGTTCTTGAATCCCAGCTTGACGGCGATTTCCTGTCCAGGCAGGAGGCTTTGACAGTCATGCAAGGGTAAAGTCCAACTTTAAGCGTCTCCATCTTGACCCAATATTCTTGTGATGGTTCTTGAGAATTTTGTCAACTTTGTCGATGATATAGGTTCCTCTTTCCTCAAATTTCTTGTCACTCAATTCAAGCGTATCGGAGTTGAGTATGAGCTTGGAATAGCATCTCCACGAACATAGAAACCCACGCGAAACGCATGCAACGCGAGCAGCTGCTTGCACTGGCAACAGAGAATGTATACGATGGAGTATGTCCTGCAAAACCAAGGTTGACAAGTTTCAGTTGCCAGATAGTACTCTCTTCGTTCTAAACGATAAGGCGTATTAGTTTTTAAGAACGTCAAACTTCTCTAAGTTTGACCAAGTTCACAACACCAAATAATTATCATTAGACATCGCATGCATGTATTCTTTGTGAACTGTAGCATGTATTGTTTGAGATAGACACAAAATTCCTACCCTAGATTCATCATGTATTCTCAACGGCAGATCAAGGACTTACTGCAGTCGTTCTATGAAAAGCTTTTCACTTCGGAACCTCGCCCGGCTGCTGATGAGGTCTTACATGCTATTCCTCACAAGGTGACTGCTGAGATGAATGCCGATCTTTGTAAGTCTTATTCGGATGAGGAGATCAAGGCGGCGTTGTTTCAGATGGGACCAACTAAGGCCCCCGGTCCTGACGGTTTCCCTGCTCTGTTTTACCAGCACCATTGGAACTTCCTGGGGGAGGACATATGTCAGGCTGTTCGAGGTTTCTTGCTGGGGAGACCGATTCCAGAGGGTTTTTGCGATTCGGTCATTGTTCCTATACCGAAGACGGTCAGGCCAAAACACTTGAAGAATTTCCGTCCTATCAGCCTCTGCAATGTGCTCTATAAAATTGCATCCAAAGTCTTAGCAAACCGGTTGAAGTCCTTGCTGCCTGTGGTGGTGTCTGAGACTCAGAGTGCTTTTGTTCCTGGTAGGCTAATTACGGATAATGCCCTGATTGCGTATGAGTGCCTACACACTATCAAGAAACAACGAGTGAAGAAACCCTTCTTTGCACTCAAGATTGACATGATGAAGGCCTATGATCGTGTGGAGTGGAGCTACCTCCATCAATGCCTGACCAAGCTATGTTTTGCTCGTTCCTGGATTGATACTGTTATGAGATGTGTGACTAACGTTCGGTCACTAGTGCAGAACCGGGCAATAGCACCGGTTCGTAAGGCCCTTTAGTGCGGTTCCACAACCGCACTAAAGTGTGGTCACTAAAGCCCCCCTTTAGTACCGGTTCAGCACGAACCGGTGCTAAAAGCCAACCACGTGTACGAGGCAGCTCCGGGGCAGGAGCCCTTTAGTACGGTTGGTAACACAAACCGTACTAAATGTTTGTGGGTTTTGTTTTATTTTTATTTTTCAATTAAATTATATATATATATATATATATATATATATATATATATATATATATATATATATATATATATATATATATATATATATATATATATATATATATCATCAATGTCTCACAAACCATCATATTAATTAATTCACACATACACACATGTATAGCTATATACAATTTCTCCTACATATGCATGTTGCCTTGAGCCAGTGGCATTAGCCTAATTGGTGCCTTGAGCACGATGGGGCGGTAGCGGGTAATAGTATTCTCCTTGGATTTATGACCTGGTTGAGCAAAAATCCCGCTATTTCCTCTTGAAGTGCTTCTCGCGCTCCGTTTCTAGGAGCTTCTCCGCACCTCTGTGAACTGTTAAGAAGGAGATCAATATGCATGTGTATTAGTTGTGTGACTAGATATCGATAATGATGTAAAATTGTGAATAGTGTTTTGACAAGCGTACCCATTTTGTCTTTGAGATCTGCTCCTTTCGGACGCCATCATGCGAATGTTCTCGCAAACGCAGAATGCACACAGATCAGTCCCTCACGCCTGCTTGGGGCCTTTACGAGAATGGAATTTGATCAGATAATAATTAATCAAGCATGATAATTAAATAGATGGCAGCTAGCTAGCTAGCTAGTACTACTTAATTACTTACCTTGGGTCAAAACCATTTAAGCTTTTGTTTCCATTCTCCTGGGGTCACGCTGATGAACCTTACCCAAGCCCTGCCCGCCGACAAAAAAAATTAATAAAGGGGTTATTAAATAGTTCATATCATGAAAAATGACGAACTAAATAGGCCGAGATATATAGTTAATAATGATTGAAATTACCTGTTGACTATCCCAAATAAGATGTTATAGTCAGTTTTTTCTTTGAGTAGTGAGTCCAGTATTTCAACTGTTCTGGCGTCAACTTTAATGATACACAAGACCCAGTGAAATCTGCATGCACACACGTTTGCATGTCTTAATTAAGCGGGCATATGTAAAGCAAAAACATGTAGCTAGCTAGTAGGCAAAAACAGAGAATTTGTAGTACAACACAGTGTGACTCACTGGAAGTTGTCAGGAAGTAGTATATCTTCATTGTATTTGAGGCGCTTCAAGAACTCTAGCATGTTGTCCTCTACGTCCTTTTGATAACGTGGATTTAGTTTCCATGTGTATTCATTAACGATGTTTGGGTCAATGAACCCAATGCCAAAGCGTCCACCTTTTCTCATTTCATATATCTTCATCCTGCATATAATACCACAGAAAAGAATATAGTGAGGATAATTACTGGTAATGATTGATCAAAAGGATCGGTACAGCTAGCTTGAGACTTAAATAACAGAAAGAAATCACTTACAGACAATAGCAACTGACGATAGATTTGTCGAGTGCGTCTTGATTGTATAACTGAAACAGTTCAGAATACTCAACGGACACAGCTTTCTCATGGAAGTAATGCTCCTCCTTGACATTCACCATGAGGGACAATCGATCGGAAATCTTGGTAATGTTCATGTACCATTTATGCAATTCATACATTCTCGTTGGGAGGTTCTTGACCTTGTCTGGCTCGACCAAAGGTTGGCCCCGGACATATTTCCGTTTTATTTCATCCTCTCTAAGCACAGACATGGGCTCGATCTCGAGGAGTTGTCCAACAGTGATTTTGAGAACTTCAGCCTGCATTATATGGTCCTCCGTTATTACCACATTACCATGGCACTATGTATAACAAACAACGTACGGGTAAGATAGTTATTATACGAGTAACTATATATCCAAATCACACAAACATTAATTTTTTATATAAAATTTCATGAACAAGAGGCTCACCACAAGGTGGTGCCGCGACGGAGACGGTGCGAGGCGATCGGCGGTGGTTACGACAGAGATTTAGAAGGCACTAAGTAAACCACACCTACATATGCAAACTAAGTGTTATTTTGACCTCAAATTGCATATAAATCAAATACTAGCACATATATATATATATATATATATATATATATATATATATATATATATATATATATATATATATATATATATATATATATATCCTCCCAAATTACTAAACTCACAAATTAATAACTATATAAAGCATTGCAAGAGCTAATCTAGCAATGAGAGATGAAAGGACAAAGTTGCTAACCTTTATGATCACTTGAATGGATGGGAGCCTTCAAATCTTGACAAATTTTGGGCAAAATGTGTGATGAGCTCGAGGGGAGAAGAGGAAGAACAGAGAGGAGAGGAGAGGGGAAAGGGGGAAGAACAGAGCGAGCTGGACGAAGGGTTTATATGCAGGAGGACCTATAGTACCGGTTCGTGGCACGAACCGGTACTAAAGGTGCTGGAGGGGGCCCAGACTGACAACATCCTGCCGCCACCCTCATTAGTACCGGTTCGTGGCACGAACCGGTGCTAAAGGTTAGCCACGAACCGGTACTAATGAGAGCGGCCCGGCTAGCCGTTGGAACCGGCACTAATGTATACATTTGTGCCGGCTCTAATACAAACCGGCACTAATGTGCTTCACGTTTGACCTTTTTTCTACTAGTGGGTATGCGGTCAGAGTCAACGGAGAGCTTACACAACCGGTGATTCCATCTCGTGGTATTCGACAAGGGGACCCAATCAGCCCGTATCTCTTTCTCTTATGCACCGAAGGTCTATCTGGTCTGCTTTTCCAAAAGGAGGCTTGTGGCAAGCTACATGGGATTCGAAACGGCCGTCATGGCCCGTCTATCTCACACCTCCTGTTCGCAGATGATAGCACAGGGGCGGATCTAGATTGGAAATTACCCGGTGTCCACATAGAAGAATGCATGCCTACATATCAAATAATTTAATGATCTACACACTGAATCAATGGATTACATTAAGCAAGTTTAAATTGGACCCGGTGCCGGTGACACCGGCTAGCTCTACATAGCTACGCCCCTGTGATAGCATTTTCTTTGCTAAGAGTGATCCTTAGAGTGTGGCTTCTTTGGAGGCAACTCTCAGTTCATACTGTGCGGGTTCGGGCCAGGCAATTAATAAAGATAAGTCTGCGGTGTTCTTTGGAAACCATTGTCCGGCGGAGGTAAAGGATCGTGTGAAAAATCAGTTGGGAATATCGAATGAGACGTTTCATGGCTCTTACCTGGGTATGCCCACGGAGGTGGGCAGGTCTCCCACAAGTACTTTCAACTTTCTCCCAAATAGAGCGTGGCAGAATATTCATGGATGGTCGGGCCGGCCTATGTCCAGGGCAGGGACTGAGACTCTCCTCAAATCCAAGACTCAAGCTATTCCCACCTTCATCTCAAGTTGCTTTCGCTTGCCGGTTGCTATCTATGAGAGATTCCGGCAGATTGTGTCTGATCAATGGGGGGTCGTGAGGATGGTAGGAAGAAGATGCATTGGCGCTCGTGGGAGTAGCTGACTACACCGAAATCCCTCGGAGGCATGGGCTTCCGGGATATGGCACTCTTTAATCAGGCGATGCTTGGCAAACAGGGATGGCGCCTTCTGACTGACCCTGGATCACTTTGTGCGCAGGTCTTAAAGGGGAGATATTTTCCATTTTTTGATTTTTGGAATGCTACTGCTCCCGGCTCGGCCTCGGCCACTTGGCGGGCCATCCTGCATGGTAGGGATCTGCTCAAGAAGGGTGTGCAATGGGGGATTGGGGATGGGAGAAATACACATATCCTCAAAGATCACTGGATCCCTTCTACTCCTCCCGCTTTGCTGCAGCCCCTTTATCCGATTCCGGCTTCTGCAACTGTACACTGTTTGATTGATGAGGATAATGGTTCCTGGAATGAGGAATCTGTGAGGGCTTTCTTCTCCGACGGAGTGGCGAATGACATACTTCAAATTCCTATCAACCTAGAGGGGGGTTCGGATTTTGCCCGGTGGCCTTTCACAAGGTTTGGTGAGTACTCGGTCCGGTCTGCTTACAACATGGCTCGGACGGCTCGGTTCTTGTCTGAACGAAGCGCTGGAGGCAGGGGCCTCCCTTCGCACGGGTCTATGGAAGAGCGTCTGTGGAAGAAGCTGTGGAAAGTTCAGGCCCCAAACAAGATTAAAATTGTGCTCTGGAGGCTTGCTCATGACTGCCTTCCTTCCAGAGAGCAATTGAAGCGGCGTCAGGTCCCCACGAGGAGAGATTGCTTCTTCTGTGGTCGTCAGGAAGGTATCGAACACGCGCTTCTCTTCTGTAGTCATGCCCGAGCAGTCTGGGATGAGATCAAAGTGGCGTTCGGGATCAAGTTATGTCGCTCGTCTTTCACCTCTCCCAAGCAGTGGCTCTTCAACCTGCTGGAGCGTGGCTCTGATCGAGACTTATCCGTCATTACGGTCACTTTGTGGCATATTTGGGAAGCCAGAAACTCTGCCCGGAATGAGCCTGAAGCTCCTTCCCCCAAACAAACAGCGGCAAGGGTGCGTGGTTACATTGATATGATTTTTATGCATCTTTTCAAATCTGCAGTTGCTGGTTCCCAGGTGACTCCGGCGTCTTGCTCCAGCTGGTCTCCTCCTCCACATGGATCGCTGCTCCTTTTTGTTGATGCTGCGGTCAGCTTGGAGCACAATGCATCGGCTGCGGGCGTTGTGGTGCAGGACCACACCGGCCGGTGTGTGGCAGTGGCCTCTGAACCTCTGCCGGGAGTCTCGTCCCCGGAGTTGGCTGAGGCGCTCGCTCTTCGCCGTGCTGCAGCTTTGGCTCGTCAGAAGAACTACATGCATGTCATCTTCCAGTCTGACTGCCTCTCGGTGATTCAAAGGCTGCTCTCGTCGACCCGTGACCGATCCGTGGTGGGCTCGATCGTTTCTGACATCAGGACGGCCTGTGGTGCTCTGTCGTCTGTTTCTTTCAAGCATGTTCGTCGGCACTATAATGTCTTAGCTCATGTCTTAGCTAGGTCTAGTTTGAACTCTGTGAATCTTTGTTTTCATGACTCTGCTCCGGTTTGTATCCGGAAGACTCTCTGTAACGTGTTTACATGATTAATAAAGGCCGACGTTCTCTCAAAAAAAAAGATTCATCATGTATTCTTTGTGACTGTAGCATGCATGCACTATTTAGGCACTCTAGCTTACTGTTGGCCTGGGGCTTGCCCGGGGCGTTGCTCCATCATAGCGCCGCCGCTGCCTGCAGTTGCAGGAGTAGGGCTTGCCGTTGATAGGATCAGCGACGGCAGCCAGGGGGGAGCACCTGCCACGATTTAGGTTCTCACGGTCGAAACGGCGGCCGCTGTTCCCGTTTCAGCTCCAACCCTCCGATTTGTTAAGAGTTAGCTGGCCTAATAAACGGTGCTAAACTTTGTGCCGTCAAAGTCGTTGTAGTATAGTGGTAAGTATTCCCGCCTGTCACGCGGGTGACCCGGGTTCGATCCCCGGCAACGGCGTTTCGCTCATTTTTATTGGCAAGCCATGAGTCAGCGATGGCAGCAGCAGAAGACCAACGTCCTTGTTTTTCGCCTGAACCCTAAATAATTCACAATCCCCGCTCCCCCATGTGTGCGGCGGCGGCGGCGCTGCGCCCAGTCGCGGGCTCGCGGCTCCTCCGCTCGAGCATGCCGCCCCTACCCCGTTCGCGTCGTCCCGGCGGCCAGCCCCCTGCTGCTAACCTGTGCAAGCTGCGGGCTGCAGGTGAATCCAGCGGCAACTCCTCAACTCTTCAGCACATCTCCCCGTCCTTGTTTCAATCTTTGTGGAGCTCATGGTGAAGTTGGAGTTGGACTGATACAAAGTTTGGTAAATATATACGTACTCCTTAGTGTTGTTCTACTGCTATACTTTTGCTCTGCTTGTTTTCAATTTTTTGGCTTAATTTTGGCCAGATTTTGGTCAAATTTCATTTGAAATTCAAATTTTGGTTTTGTAATTTCGTCCGAGATTTGACCAAATTTTTTGAAATGGCCGAATTTCGTCCATCTCGTCGAGGGGCGAAAAAAATGCAAACCGAAAACGAAAACACAGGTTGGCGATGGGAGCACCGGAGCAGCGAGCCAACCAATATTCGTCCAACCCCTCCAGAAAAAAGAAGACAATATTCGTCCAAAGTTAACATCGTCAGGTTTACTCTTGATGGGAATACTATGATTCAACATCATGGTGCACATACCATTATCAATAGACCATACTACTCCGTATTTACTATACGAAATACAACATGATGGGAACTTGGAAGGTAGCATTGGAATGCTGACACTCTAAATAAGGACAGACCACAAGATTAAGCATGTGTTTTTCCAACATAAAAGTGCATATCATTGTGACTATACATACTACTAGAACACATACCTCGGTAAGAGAGTGCATGGTAAGCGTCTCAACATTTCCTGCGATGGATGGAAGTCTGGCGCAAGCATTAGAGAGAAGAATAAATGACAAATATACATCCTTATGTTGATAAGAATTTCTAACAGAGATTTCTATCAAGGTCACACCAACACAAACACGAAAGTCGTTGTAGTATAGTGGTAAGTATTCCCGCCTGTCACGCGGGTGACCCGGGTTCGATCCCCGGCAACGGCGTTTGTTCTCTTTTACTTTTAGTTAGGCAAAGGCGAAATTTTAGGAGAAAGCTATGGCAGCAGCAAACCAACGTCGTTTTTGTTCGGCAACGGCGATTTTTTTCATTCCTTTTTGCACTTCGTATCTTCTTCAGAATTCACACAGATGCACAGAAAATACAGCGATTCTTCATTTACCTAAGCCAAAAAAATTTCCAATGCTACTTGTTTAGGTACTTCCGCTAACAATTCGTCAATAGGCCATGGAAATGCAGCCTCTTGGCACAATTGATTACGTGCGCACACATATTCAGTTACGACATGCCACTGGTCATTTGCGCTTTCTTGCCGTAACCATGTTCCCAAGCTTAGATGCACTTGCTATTACTGAATTAACTGTGCCTTCTTTCTGTAACCAAATCCATGTTCCAAATGCTTACAACCGTTCAATATATTATCATGCTAATAATGCAACGTGATCTACAGATTGTGATGAAATACAGTAACAAAGTCAGAAACTTATTCTCAGTAGGACAGATCATTCTATCATTCGACCTCCAATCCTACATTCTTAAGAAGTTGATCCCCACTACTCACAATTCTCTCAACATGCACATTATCCACATCATCATCATGCTACATCAGCTTTCAAGGTCCTGCATCAGCATCTTGCCACATAAGCTTTCACGGTCCTGCATTCCGTTTTTCCTGGTGTGAATGTGATAATGTGATTTAATTTGTCCTCCATACGCATCCCATCATCTTCGTCTTCTGTAACTGAGCTGTACATGGGCCATACTCATAACTAAATATCCATCCGCTGCGGAATGGATGAAAGGTGGAGTCCCATCTCCATCCACTACATGCCCAACAGCTGAAGCGTCACCCCGATGGAGATCTCGCCCCTTCCTCCATGGATGTCTCGCTGTGCGACCACCCCCGCACCACCTACCATACGAGGAGGAGGAGTCTGGCATAGACTCTCCATCTCAGTCCTTGAGCGAGACATGCGAGAACGTGCCGCCGCGGGCGGTCCCCGGCCGTAACTCCTCGATTTCGTACGACGTGCCGGCACCAGAACCAGCCACGCTGTGCCCTGAACATGAATGCCAGGTATATACTACGCCACAGATGAAAACACCCATCTTCCCTCCAATCAAATTCATGCAGGCTCCATAGAAGATGAGATGGCAGCTACGAGAACGTTGCCCCACTCCATGTTCGACGACCCAGCCGCCTTCCCCTAGGTCCGGCAGTGCTGCCTTTGGGCTTCTCTGACAGTCCGTCTTTTGGCTTCAGAGATCACAAGTGGGATTTCGGGCCAACGGGCGGATGGGTGCATGTGGTGTGGACTGTGGACTACGGAGGACGTCACGATGCCACCAAGTTCTAGCCTGCGAGCAAGATCATGAAGCCGTCGTAGTTGTCGATTTGGTCGATGGCCGAGGATGGGCGTCATGGACGCCGATAACCAACCATCTCTATATCAATCGGATCAACTGAATCGTCACTTTGTCAGTCGTCCGTCACTCGCTCTGTACTGCAGGCGTCGCCAATCACCGGGTCGATGTATGTCTGATCGCCGTCGCCTACTGCGTCCATGTTTACTAGAACAGGATCGCGCCCTGGCACGAGGGTGCTGGTCAAAGCGTTTTGCCGAAGCACGTAATACTATGTCTATAGGAAACCAGGTATAGCATTTGCACTTATACAGAATCAAGTTCAGAGCGTTCATACGACCACGGAAGCGCGCCTTGGCGCGTGTTGCCCATCCAAGCGTCGTGACCCAGTGTATATAAATCTTGTACATCCAGAGAAAATTACAACACTCATGTATAAATCTTGTACATTCAAAGAAAATTACAACACTTTTTTAGGACTAATCACAAACAGTAGAGATATATGCTAAAAACATGGTAAGCTGAGGATACTAAGTCAATAGGGTAATTAATTTTGCAAGCACATCACAAAATTTGTTTCAAAAAGCCAGAATTGCAGTGCCAGATAAGACAACTGGTTTGCATCAAGTTCAGTACAAAGCAAAAAGATTCAGGAACCATGCATCATCTACAACATAATATAATTAAAATAGAAACTTTTTACCTATAGTCCATTTCCTTATTTATAAGAGATACACAGAGCAAATAGTCCCATATCTTCAGTTGCGCGATAAAATAAAAGAAGATTCATGTACATATCAAAACCAAGATTCTCCAAATACCATCTCTCAGTCATGGAATATATTCTTCAGTTGCACACCATTTGTTGCCATTCCAGGATAATATCAAATCCAGTCTTCCACATACCCTTTGTCCAAGACCAAAAGAAGTGCACAAATGGTGAGCGTTATAAGGAATTGTTCTTGGGTCTGTACAAAGCATACTAACCCCATTAAAATTACGTGCATGGAGGCGAGATGCAAGTACAATAATTAACCAACTCAACTGCGTTAATCCTCAAATTAAAATTCCAGAAAGAACTTGATCTTTAAATCTACTTCATCAATGCCACATCTTCTACATGGTTTCTCATCTACTGGTTGTGAGTAGAAAATAGAGCATTAAACCTAGACCCATCCTCTGATTATGTACGTGTCACGCCAGATTACTACACTTGGAACCTTTATATATATATGGGGATAGAATGGAGAGGGTAGGGAGGAAGCAGAGATGGAGGTACCTGGAGGCATTCCAGGAAATATTTTCCATGATATAGATCACGAACACCATCCTTTCACGCGACCACAGCAAGATGATCTGAAATAAGGTGGTAAGCGGATTAAGCAACAATCTTATTTTGGAGAATAGCTTATTTACCAGTTATCACACGCAGTTGAGGCACTGCCATGGAGCTGTCAAGTTCTTATGAGGAAACCTTTTATAAACTCCAATGTATTGAAGGGTTATTAACTAAAAGCATCCTTATTATACAACAAACTAAATATTTTCATCAAAAGAAACTGCATAAAATTCCAAATGATGGTCTTGAAAATTGCATATAATTTAAGGTGCATCCTTATTCTGATAAGGATGAAATATAAATATATATTGGAACTTTTGTAAAACACAGATCACCAAAATTAAAAGATATCATAGCCACACGTAACTCAGCCCTCATGACACAGACTGTGTTCAAAAAGAATCTTTTCAATCTTGCAGCAACATAGAAGTTCATATCATTATAAACAGAGAGAAAGAGAGACTAAAGTAACAGACCTAAAATATAGAAATATATTTTCGTAGCAGTGACGGCCCAAACAATTAAATTTCACACTACAGTAAGCAATCATAAGCAGAAAGAATTGTACAACAGAATAGAAGGAGATTACAAATAGGCAAAGCATGGCACCAACACATCCTGAGTGCAATAAGCAGGGAGCGAGGGTGAAGCATACAGACCTATCTGGCAGTGTGTAGTGGGGCAGCGAGGAGGGCGATGACAGCAGCAGCGGTGGTGGCAACCAGGGAGGGCCCCATCAGCATTGTGATCGACGATGTTTCCCTTTTTGTCTATCTCGATGGCATGGTCCACATGCAGAGTAGTTGCGCAAGCAGTGGCCTGCACAACCCTCCCGGCGATGGCAAGGATAGAGCCGGCGAGAGACACGACAGCGTCCTGCAAACCAAGATAATGGGAGGACCTGTCAGAGAGACAGCCCAAAATGAGGTAGCATTTGAAAGCGCAAACTTTTGGAACCCCTCAACTACACCAAATGGAAGCAGATGATGATGCTAAGCACCATACCATGGTAGGGAACGTGGTTCTAGTGTTGATGCAGATTGTACCAGAAGTTGCCACTGCAGAGGTATTAGACAAAAAAAAGCTCTTACTTGGCCACTCGGAAACGTCACACCCAACCAGGCTGCTCCAAATCATTAAAGACTAATTTTTTCAAAGGATGAATAAGAAAAACAGTACACCAGTGTAAAAAAAACAGAACACAGTTGTAGATGGAGAAAATCAAGTGTTACATAATAATTGAGTACTCCCTCTGTAAACTAATATAAGATCTTTTAGAACACTAAAGTAGTGATCTAAATGATCTTATATTAGTTTAAAAAGGGAGTAATTGCTAAGAAATTTCAGGTTTTTTAATAACACAACTAAGCTTGCCTTCATAAATTATGCTCCACCGAAATACTCTTCTTGCTTTAGGAGATTAAAAATCTGATTAATATTACACTTGTGTTAACGAACAAACATCCATGCTACAAAGATGTGACAGTGAATCTATTCTTATATGTATTTTAGCAACAAAAATGTGACACTCTATTTATGGAAACACTTCTCTACATATCATTCCCTATTTTGAGAAAGGACACAACCTCAGGCCAAATCGGTACTCCTTGACAGAAAAAATAGGTACCCAACAAGCTAAGAAGGCAACAAAAACTACTGTGCAGATACCTAGGACACATCTACTAATATCCACCCCCTCAATTCCAAGGACCCCAAAAACCTGTATTCAGTTATCTTATTAAAGAAACTACAGAAACATACACTGTATTCAAAACTTGCTGCCATTTAAGCTAGTTTTTCACAGAAAACTCATTAGGACCCCCAAGAAACCAATTAATCTGATGACACATTGACATTATAATGTGCATCTCATGCAGACCTGAGATGCAAAAATATACTCTCCCTCCTTGCTGCAATTTTCCCTTTTTTATGCATTCATTCAGTGATTTGAATGTTCTGTGCATTGTAATGTGCATTTCGATCATACTTGAGATGCAAAACTGATTAAAAAAAATTCAGGGAACTTGCTACTCAAAAGATAGACTAAATTCAGGGAACTGGAGCTTCAAGATAGACAAAAGAAACATTTTGGAGTAGAACATGGGGGAGGGGAGCCGGCTAGGGTTGCCTCCACGGGAGCCGGCCGTTTTATACCCGTGTGAGTGAAATGACGAAAATGCCCCCGGCGGGGCAGGCTATTTACGCGCGGTGGCACGGTCGAGGTGAAACTGTTCATTGCAGCAGTAACTATTTTTTATGCGACGGACGAGGTCATTCCAGGGCTCGATCCGACGGCTCAGATTGCATCAAGCGCTTCGATCCAACGGCCAGGAAGCCCAAATTGCTGAGGAGGCTAGAGGCTCACTGGAATCCTTATTTCTGGATATCTCGGTGAATTCTGCCCACTGGTGTACGTACACCGTGCACTACCAGTCTAATCGCCGTCACAACTTTGGTTAGCCATCCTCTCCCGAATATTTGGTAAATTATTACTCCTGTTATCTGCATTAATACAAACTTTTTTATTCAGTTTGCTTCTTATGTGATAAGTGAACTCACAAGGGCACAAGTAGTTTTATCAGTGTGCTTCTTTCTTATGAGATCTGAACTCACAGTTCAATGAGATGGGAACTTAAGAATTCAGTCAGCAAGAACGGCTACGATTTTCTTCAGTGATCTGCTAATGAAGGTACCCCTCCTTGCTTTGATTCATTTTATCTTACGCAAGTAAACTGATCTTACCTGGTTTTTCTTACCAGGGTAATTACTTTGATCTTTCAGGCATTTATATTGTTCTGGAACTTGCTTTGGTTGCGACACCACCCATGCATTGCATTGAAGCTGACTGAACTACAAATGGCTGTTTTGTTCAAAGCATTGTCTTCCATTTTCAGTGCAGGAAGCAATAGCAAGAAGCTACATAGGACACAAACTTAGTCCTGAACTTTCCGCCACCATTGCAAAACTCTCTTAATGTAGGAGAAACTCTTTCGATCTAATGAAAAACGTCTAATATAGGCACTATTTGCACTTGCATTCACGTCACATTGTTCAACACTTAATTTTGATCTCCGATGCCAGATGCAAAATTCTAGGAGCGCACCTATAGGATCTCTCTAACTATATATTCTTCTTTGTTGCGTGCAAAGCATGGAATGATGCCTATCTTTAAATTATAATGCTCCAGTACTGTGTTGCCTCTTTTGATCTTAAATCATATATCTACTATACAAAAAAGTATACTATTCAGTTTACTTATTATATCATGTGCATAGGACTAAGAATTCCCGCAGCAATGCGCGGGGTATAATATAGTTAATTCTAATTTGGACAACCACGAGTTGACAATTCACATAATTCCCATCTGCACCACGCTTCATTTTAGGATCTGCTCCTGTGCACCGCCAGTATGAATAAAATATGTTGGAAAGAAGCGGCCATAGGTGCTCCCTGCCCGTGTCAAACCCTCGTGATGCTCGTTACCTAGAGAGCTAACTGTAAAAGGGCATGCAAAAAGGAAAATTCGAATCTGAGCCCGAGCTCATCTGCACCTGCACTCATGAAAAAAATCAAAATAAATACTAAAAAAATTCAAAAAATTCCAAAAAAATTTGGGTGGTGGACAATTTGATGCGTGAGGTACGCTCCAATTTTCAAAACATTTGGACTTCTGTGCAGCTCTCAGCAAAAAAGACAAATCGGAGGTCTGTAAAAATGTGTACTGTTCATATATTGTTCATATATTGTTTTTGGAATTTTTTAAATTTTTCTGAATTTTTTACGATTTTTTTTTACCGGGTGCAGATGCACCCGGGCACCGAAACGCCGTTCTCATGCAACAATCAATGACCTATATAGGTCCAGCAGCCAACTCGGGTCGCCTGCCTGGCTGCTTGCTTGCTTGAAAACGGCAAGGAAAAATTGTGCCTGAATACCACACCATTGCAACATCATCCGTGACAAAAAAGAGAACATAAACGAAGCGGTGCAAATCAGAATTGTAGGCCCGAAATGTAGTGCAAAGTGGTCAAATTCTAAAACATGTGCAAACGTGTCAACTTGTGACAAGCAGGTAGTCCAAACATGAATTAACTCATTCTCTTTCATTTAGCTTTACAGGTTTCATGTTAAACATCGACCGGATGTCAGGAACCATTCAATAGAAATTACAATATGATAATCAGTTTGCATATTCAGGAATTGGAAGATTGATTACAAATTTTGAATGCTAGATAGTGAACAAAAAAAGGTAAGTTGCAATTTTGGACAACAAAGAGAGGAAGATTCTTTGGAAAGTGGATTTAGCTAGCCAACAACGACATAGATTAGTGGTTGGCAATCGCTTACGCAGCCTAACACTAGTAGAAAAAGGGCCTATAGTCCCGGTTGGTAAGGGCCTTTAGTCCCGGTTGGTGAACCGGGACTAAAGGGTCGGTACTAATGCCTCCCCCCTTTAGTCCCGGTTCAATCCAGAACCGGGACTAAAGGCCGCGGCCACTAATGGAAATTTTATTTTTTTTTTGAAATTTTTTTGAAATTTTTTTTTGAAATTTTTTATTTTCAAATTTCTGAATTATTTTAACCCCTAATCTCTAATCAGCACCCCTCATCACTGCTCAATTTATCCTCTTCTCTAATCACCCTCATCATTTCAAATCACCTAATTTCCCGAACGGTCACCCATCCTCCCACTCACCCAGCCTGAGCACGCTTAACTTCCGGGTTCTATTCTCCCTCGTTTCCAAGTGCACTTGTTGTTTTCCTGACAATAATAAGATGTTAATCCTATTAACCCTCAGGAATTTTGCTTGAGCATGAATTGACACATTTCACTGTTTGAGTTTCAAACTATTGTTTTCAAAAACAATAATTATTTAGAAAACAATAGTTATTTTGAATAATTAGTTTGACCAAGGTTTGACCATAGTTTGACCACAGTTTGACTACAGTTTGACCAGATTTGACCAAAATTCAAAACAACTGAAAAAAATTATTTAGTAACACTAATATTCTAGAATAATTATTTTGACCATGGTTTGACCATTATTTGACCACAGTTTGAAAATTTTCCGATTTTTTCCACTCTAGATATTAAAAGCCCCGTAACTTTTTTTCTGTTAGGTTTTTGAGGATTTTGAAAATGTTTAACGGAGTTACCCCAGTTAAATTTGGATGTAACTTTTCGAGTAGATGATTTTTCATATAAAAAACTTTTTCATCCGAGTTAGTATGCAAAAGTTATGCCCATATTTACAAATTCCAGAGAGATTTTGCAAATAAAGTCGAAATTCACATTTGCAAATTTTCCCAACGACTAGACCACATATCACATGGGAAACTTATTTTCTTTTATTTTTTTGACATTTCCATCATTTTCTTTTATTTTTTTTAAAATTGAAAAGGCGATCCAAGGGGGGTAGAGTTTGAAAATGGGACATTTAGTACGGTTCGTGGCACGAACCGGGACTAAAGGTCTCAACCCCATTAGTCCCGGTTCGTGCCTCAAACCGGGACTAAAGGTCTACTCTTTAGTCCCAGTTTGAGGCATGAACCGGGACTAATGGGCATCTCATTTTAGTCCCGGTTTGAGGCACAAACCGACTAAAGGGCACAGTGAACCGGACTAATGCCTCGAGCTTTCCATATACTGGTTTACGCTTATTTACTTTCCGTTGCTATTGTTATAATCACTACAAAACACCAAAAGTATTACTTTTGCTTCACATTTTTGTTACCGTTATCACTACTATCATACTACTTTGCTATTAAAACACTTTGCTGCATATATTAAGTTTCAGTGTGGCTGTATTGACAACTCGTTGCTAATACTTGAGAATATTCTTTGGCTCCCTTTGTCGAATCAATAAATTTGGGTTGAATACTCTACCCTCGAAAGCTGCTTGCGATCCCCTACACTTGTGGGTTATCATCGGGCAATGGGGAATAGGCACTCCCCATTGCTGATCCTCCACCGCGTCGGCCCGGCGCGCATGTCCGCGGCGCCGGATGTTCGCTGAACAGAGCCAAGACTCTGTTCACGGAGGCGAAGCGGCCGGCCGTTGGCCGCGCCTCATCTCCGGGAATCGCTCGGCCATCGGGAGAGGGAGGGAGGAGAGGGAGGCTCGACGGCGGGCGCCGAGAGAGGGAGGGCTTAGCGGCGGCTCTCGGGAGAGGTAGAGCCAGGGCGGCTAGGGCTAAGGCTTGTGTGGCTGTGGTCCGCGGCGCTAATTTCAGCCAGTGCCGGGCGAAAATCGGGCTCTGAGGGCGCGATGGGCGATTTTTTGTGCCAAGCGCTAAAAATCGCTGGGAGGCCTTTTGGGTGCGCAGCTGGAGATGCTCTTAGGATGAAGCCCATGTTTAAATTTGGATGTAACTTTTCGAGTAGATGATTTTTCATATAAAAAACTTTTTCATCCGAGTTAGTATGCAAAAGTTATGCCCATATTTACAAATTCCAGAGAGATTTTGCAAATAAAGTCGAAATTACATTTGCAAATTTTCCCAACGACTAGACCACATATCACATGGGAAACTTATTTTCTTTTATTTTTTTGACATTTCCATCATTTTATTTTATTTTTTTTTAAATTGAAAAGGCGATCCACGGGGGTAGAGTTTGAAAATGGGACCTTTAGTACCGGTTCGTGGCACGAACCGGACTAAAGTCTCAACCCCATTAGTCCTGGTTCGTGCCTCAAACCGGGACTAAAGGTCTACTCTTTAGTCCCGGTTTGAGGCATGAACCGGGACTAATGGGCATCTCATTTTAGTCCCGGTTTGAGGCACAAACCGGGACTAAAAACACACAGTGAACCGGGACTAATGCCTCGAGCTTTCCATATACTGGTTTACGCTTATTTACTTTCCGTTGCTATTGTTATAATCACTACAAAACACCAAAAGTATTACTTTTGCTTCACATTACTTTTATTACCGTTATCACTACTATCATACTACTTTGCTACTAAAAACACTTTGCTGCAGATATTAAGTTTCGGTGTGGCTGAATTGACAACTCAGTTGCTAATACTTGAGAATATTCTTTGGCTCCCCTTTGTCGAATCAATAAATTTGGGTTGAATACTCTACCCTCGAAAGCTGTTGCGATCCCCTACACTTGTGGGTTATCATCGGGCAATGGGGGAATAGGCACTCCCCCATTGCTGATCCTCCACCCGTCGGCCAGCGCATGTCCGGCGGCGCCGGGATGTTCGCCTGGAACAGGAGCCAAGACTCCTGTTCACGGAGCGAGCGGCGGCCGAAGCCGTTGGCCGCCGCCTCATCTCCGGGGAATCGCTCGGCCATCGGGAGAGGGAGGGAGGGAGAGGGAGGGCTCGACGGCGGCGCTCGAGAGAGGGAGGGCTTGGCGGCGGCTCTCGGGAGAGGTAGAGCGCGGCGGCTAGGGCTAAGGCTTGTGTGGCCAGGGTCCGCCGGCGCTAATTTCAGCCAGACGGTAAAATCGCTCTGAGGCGCGATGGGGCGATTTTTCTTCTGGCGCTAAAAATCGCCTGGGAGGCCTTTTTGGGTGCAGCTGGAGATGCTCTTAGGATGAAGCCCATGTTTAAATTTGGATGTAACTTTTCGAGTAGATGATTTTTCATATAAAAACTTTTTCATCCGAGTTAGTATGCAAAAGTTATGCCCATATTTACAAATTCGGAGAGATTTTGCAAATAAAGTCGAAATTACATTTGCAAATTTTCCCAACGACTAGACCACATATCACATGGGAAACTTATTTTCTTTTATTTTTTGACATTTCCATCATTTTATTTTATTTTTTTAAAATTGAAAAGCGATCCACGGGGGTAGAGTTTGAAAATGGGACCTTTAGTACCGGTTCATGGCACGAACCGGGACTAAAGGTCTCAACCCCATTAGTCCCGGTTCGTGCCTCAAACCGGGACTAAAGGTCTACTCTTTAGTCCCGTTTGAGGCATGAACCGGACTAATGGACATCAAGATTTTAGTCCCGGTTTGAGGCACAAACCGGGACTAAAGGGCACAGGTGAACCGGGACTAATGCCTACGAGCTTTCCATATACTGGTTTACGCTTATTTACTTTCCCGTTGCTATTGTTATAATCACTACAAAACACCAAAAGTATTACTTTTGCTTCCGTTACTTTTACCGTTATCACTACTATCATACTACTTTGCTACTAAAACACTTTGCTGCAGATATTAAGTTTCCGTGTGTGGCTGAATTGACAACTCAGTTGCTAATACTTGAGAATATTCTTTGGCTCCCCTTTGTCGAATCAATAAATTTGGGTTGAATACTCTACCCTCGAAAGCTGTTGCGATCCCCTACACTTGTGGGTTATCATCGGGCAATGGGGGAATAGGCACTCCCCCATTGCTGATCCTCCACCCGTCGGCCCGGCGCGCATGTCCGGCGGCGCCGGGATGTTCGCCTGGAACAGGAGCCAAGACTCCTGTTCACGAAGCGAGCGGCCGCCGAAGCCGTTGGCCGCCGCCTCATCTCCGGGGAATCGCTCGGCCATCGGGAGAGGGAGGGAGGAGAGGAGGGCTCTGGTGGCGCTCGAGAGGGAGGGCTTGGCGGCTCTCGGGAGAGGTAGAGCGCGGCGGCTAGGGCTAAGGCTTGTGTGGCTGTGGTCATGGCGCTAATTTCAGCCAGAACCGGTAATCGGGCTCGGGCTCTGGGCGCGATCTGGCGATTTTTCTGCTTGGCGCTAAAAATCGCCTGGGAGGCCTTTTTGGTGCGCAGCTGGAGATGCTCTTAGGATGAAGCCCATGTTTAAATTTGGATGTAACTTTTCGAGTAGATGATTTTTCATATAAAAACTTTTTCATCCGAGTTAGTATGCAAAAGTTATGCCCATATTTACAAATTCGAGAGATTTTGCAAATAAAGTCGAAATTCACATTTGCAAATTTTCCCAACAACTAGACCACATATCACATGGGAAACTTATTTTCTTTTATTTTTTGACATTTCCATCATTTTATTTTATTTTTTAAATTGAAAAGCGATCCACGGGGGTAGAGTTTGAAAATGGGACCTTTAGTACCGGTTCGTGGCACGAACCGGGACTAAAGGTCTCAACCATTAGTCCCGGTTCGTGCCTCAAACCGGGACTAAAGGTCTCTCTTTAGTCCCGGTTTGAGGCATGAACCGGACTAATGGGCATCACTTTTAGTCCCGGTTTGAGGCACAAACCGGGACTAAAGGGCACAGGTGAACCGGGACTAATGCCTACGAGCTTTCCATATACTGGTTTACGCTTATTTACTTTCCCGTTGCTATTGTTATAATCACTACAAAACACCAAAAGTATTACTTTTGCTTCCGTTACTTTTGTTACCGTTATCACTACTATCATACTACTTTGCTACTAAAAACACTTTGCTGCAGATATTAAGTTTCCAGGTGTGGCTGAATTGACAACTCAGTTGCTAATACTTGAGAATATTCTTTGGCTCCCCTTTGTCGAATCAATAAATTTGGGTTGAATACTCTACCCTCGAAAGCTGTTGCGATCCCCTACACTTGTGGGTTATCATCGGGCAATGGGGGAATAGGCACTCCCCCATTGCTGATCCTCCACCCCGTCGGCCCGGCGCGCATGTCCGTGGCGCCGGATGTTCGCTGAACAGGAGCCAAGACTCCTGTTCACGGAGCGAGCGGCCGGCCGTTGGCCGCCGCCTCATCTCCGGGAATCGCTCGCCATCGGGAGAGGGAGGGAGGAGAGGAGGGCTCTGGTGGCGCCGAGAGCGGGAGGGCTTGGCGGCGGCTCTCGGGAGAGGTAGAGCGCGGCGGCTAGGGCTAAGGCTTGTGTGGCCAGGGTCCGCCGGCGCTAATTTCAGCCCAGGCCGGCGAAAATCGGGCTCCTGGGGGCGCGACTGGGCCGATTTTTTTCTGCGCCGGCGCTAAAAAATCGCCTGGGGAGGCCTTTTTGGGTGCGCAGCTGGAGATGCTCTTAGGATGAAGCCCATGTTTAAATTTGGATGTAACTTTTCGAGTAGATGATTTTTCATATAAAAAACTTTTTCATCCGAGTTAGTATGCAAAAGTTATGCCCATATTTACAAATTCCAGAGAGATTTTGCAAATAAAGTCGAAATTCACATTTGCAAATTTTCCCAACAACTAGACCACATATCACATGGGAAACTTATTTTCTTTTATTTTTTTGACATTTCCATCATTTTATTTTATTTTTTTAAATTGAAAAGGCGATCCAGGGGGGGGTAGAGTTTGAAAATGGGACCTTTAGTACGGTTCGTGGCACGAACCGGGACTAAAGTCTCAACCATTAGTCCCGGTTCGTGCCTCAAACCGGGACTAAGGTCTACTCTTTAGTCGGTTTGAGGCATGAACCGACTAATCAACATCTCATTTTAGTCCCGGTTTGAGGCACAAACCGGGACTAAAGGGCACAGGTGAACCGGGACTAATGCCTACGAGCTTTCCATATACTGGTTTACGCTTATTTACTTTCCCGTTGCTATTGTTATAATCACTACAAAACACCAAAAGTATTACTTTTGCTTTCGTTACTTTTGTTACCGTTATCACTACTATCATACTACTTTGCTACTAAAAACACTTTGCTGCAGATATTAAGTTTCCAGGTGTGGCTGTATTGACAACTCAGTTGCTAATACTTGAGAATATTCTTTGGCTCCCCTTTGTCGAATCAATAAATTTGGGTTGAATACTCTACCATCGAAAGCTGTTGCGATCCCCTACACTTGTGGGTTATCATCGGGCAATGGGGAATAGGCACTCCCCATTGCTGATCCTCCACCCGTCGGCCAGCGCGCATGTCCGTGGCGCCGGATGTTCGCTGGAACAGGAGCCAAGACTCCTGTTCACGGAGCGAGCGGCATGCCAAGCCGTTAGCCGCCGCCTCATCTCCGGGAATCGCTCGGCCATCGGGAGAGGAGGAGGAGAGGAGGGCTCGACGGCGGCCTTCGAGCGGGAGGGCTTGGCGGCGGCTCGGGAGAGGTAGAGCCAGCGGCTAGGGCTAAGGCTTGTGTGGCTGTGGTCCGGCGCTAATTTCAGCCAGCCGGCGAAAATCGGGCTCTGAGGCGCGACTAGGCCGATTTTTTCTGCGCCGCTGCGAAAAAATCGCTGGGAGGCCTTTTGGGTGCTTGCAGCTGGAGATGCTCTTAGGATGAAGCCCATGTTTAAATTTCGATGTAACTTTTCGAGTAGATGATTTTTCATATAAAAACTTTTTCATCCGAGTTAGTATGCAAAAGTTATGCCCATATTTACAAATTCGGAGATTTTGCAAATAAAGTCGAAATTCACATTTGCAAATTTTCCCAACAACTAGACCACATATCACATGGGAAACTTATTTTCTTTTATTTTTTGACATTTCCATCATTTTATTTTATTTTTTTAAATTGAAAAGCGATCGATTGGGGGTAGAGTTTGAAAATGGGACCTTTAGTACCGGTTCGTGGCACGAACCGGGACTAAAGGTCTCAACCATTAGTCCCGGTTCGTGCCTCAAACCGGGACTAAGGTCTACTCTTTAGTCCCGGTTTGAGGCATGAACCGACTAATCAAACATCATTTTTAGTCCCGGTTTGAGGCACAAACCGGGACTAAAGGGCACAGGTGAACCGGGACTAATGCCTATGAGCTTTCCATATACTGGTTTACGCTTATTTACTTTCCCGTTGCTATTGTTATAATCACTACAAAACACCAAAAGTATTACTTTTGCTTCCGTTACTTTTGTTACCGTTATCACTACTATCATACTACTTTGCTACTAAAAACACTTTGCTGCAGATATTAAGTTTCCAGGTGTGGCTGTATTGACAACTCAGTTGCTAATACTTGAGAATATTCTTTGGCTCCCCTTTGTCGAATCAATAAATTTGGGTTGAATACTCTACCGTCGAAAGCTGTTGCGATCCCCTACACTTGTGGGTTATCATCGGGCAATGGGGGAATAGGCACTCCCCCATTGCTGATCCTCCACCCCGTCGGCCCGGCGCGCATGTCCGGCGGCGCCGGGATGTTCGCCTGGAACAGGAGCCAAGACTCCTGTTCACGGAGCGAGCGGCGGCCGAAGCCGTTGGCCGCCGCCTCATCTCCGGGGAATCGCTCGGCCATCGGGAGAGGGAGGAGGGAGAGGAGGGCTCTCGGCAATGCGCCGAGAGCGGGAGGGCTTGGCGGCGGCTCTCGGGAGAGGTAGAGCGGCGGCTAGGGCTAAGGCTTGTGTGGCTGTGGTCCGCGGCGCTAATTTCAGCCAGTCGGCGAAAATCGGGCTCTGAGGCGCGATTAGGCCGATTTTTTCTGCTGGGCGCTAAAAATCGCCTGGGAGGCCTTTTTGGGTGCGCAGCTGGAGATGCTCTTAGGATGAAGCCCATGTTTAAATTTCGATGTAACTTTTCGAGTAGATGATTTTTCATATAAAAAACTTTTTCATCCGAGTTAGTATGCAAAAGTTATGCCCATATTTACAAATTCCAGAGAGATTTTGCAAATAAAGTCGAAATTCACATTTGCAAATTTTCCCAACAACTAGACCACATATCACATGGGAGACTTATTTTCTTTTATTTTTTTGACATTTCCATCATTTTATTTTATTTTTTTAAATTGAAAAGCGATCGACGGGGGTAGAGTTTGAAAATGGGACCTTTAGTACCGGTTCGTGGCACGAACCGGGACTAAAGTCTCAACCATTAGTCGGTTCGTGCCTCAAACCGGACTAAAGGTCTACTCTTTAGTCGGTTTGAGGCATGAACCGGGACTAATGAACATCGCATTTTAGTCCCGGTTTGAGGCACAAACCGGGACTAAAGGGCACAGTGAACCGGGACTAAGGCCTCGAGCTTTCCATATACTGGTTTACGCTTATTTACTTTCCGTTGCTATTGTTATAATCACTACAAAACACCAAAAGTATTACTTTTGCTTCCGTTACTTTTGTTACCGTTATCACTACTATCATACTACTTTGCTACTAAAAACACTTTGCTGCAGATATTAAGTTTCCAGGTGTGGCTGAATTGACAACTCAGTTGCTAATACTTTTGAATATTCTTTGGCTCCCCTTTGTCGAATCAATAAATTTGTGTTGAATACTCTACCCACGAAAGCTGTTGCGATCCCCTACACTTGTGGGTTATCATCGGGCAATGGGGGAATAGGCACTCCCCCATTGCTGATCCTCCACCCCGTCAGCCCGGCGCGCATGTCCCGCGGCGCCGGGATGTTCGCCTGGAACAGGAGCCAAGACTCCTGTTCACGGAGCGAGCGGCGGCCGAAGCCGTTGGCCGCCGCCTCATCTCCGGGGAATCGCTCGGCCATCGGGAGAGGGAGGGAGGGAGAGGGAGGGCTCTACGGTGGCGCTCGAGAGAGGGAGGGCTTGGCGGCGGCTCTCGGGAGAGGTAGAGCGCGGCGGCTAGGGCTAAGGCTTGTGTGGCCAGGGTCCGCCGGCGCTAATTTCAGCCCAGGTCGGCGAAAATCGGGCTCCTGGGGGCGTGACTGGGCCGATATTTTTCTGCGCTGGCGCTAAAAAATCGCCCGGGGAGGCCTTTTTGGGTGCGCAGCTGGAGATGCTCTTAGGATGAAGCCCATGTTTAAATTTGGATGTAACTTTTCGAGTAGATGATTTTTCATATAAAAAACTTTTTCATCCGAGTTAGTATGCAAAAGTTATGCCCATATTTACAAATTCCAGAGAGATTTTGCAAATAAAGTCGAAATTCACATTTGCAAATTTTCCCAACAACTAGACCACATATCACATGGGAAACTTATTTTCTTTTATTTTTTGACATTTCCATCATTTTCTTTTATTAAATTGAAAAGGCGATCCACGGGGTAGAGTTTGAAAATGGGACCTTTAGTACCGGTTCGTGGGACGAACCGGGACTAAAGTCTCAACCATTAGTCCCGGTTCGTGCCTCAAACCGGGACTAAAGGTCTACTCTTTATTCCCGGTTTGAGGCATGAACCGGGACTAATGGGCATCTCACCCTTTAGTCCCGGTTTGAGGCACAAACCGGGACTAAAGGGCACAGGTGAACCGGGACTAATGCCTACGAGCTTTCCATATACTGGTTTACGCTTATTTACTTTCCCGTTGCTATTGTTATAATCACTACAAAGCACCAAAAGTATTACTTTTGCTTTCGTTACTTTTGTTACCGTTATCACTACTATCATACTACTTTGCTACTAAAAACACTTTGCTGCAGATATTAAGTTTCCAGGTGTGGCTATATTGACAACTCAGTTGCTAATACTTGAGAATATTCTTTGGCCCCCCTTTGTCGAATCAATAAATTTGGGTTGAATACTCTACCCTCGAAAGCTGTTGCGATCCCCTACACTTGTGGGTTATCATCGGGCAATGGGGAATAGGCACTCCCCATTGCTGATCCTCCACCCGTCGGCCCGGCGCGCATGTCCGTGGCGCGCCGGATGTTCGCTGGAACAGGAGCCAAGACTCTGTTCACGGAGGCGGCGGCGGCGGCCGTTGGCGCCGCCTCATCCTCGAGAATCGCTCGGCCATCGGGAGAGGGAGGGAGGAGAGGAGGGCTCGGCGGGGCGCCGAGAGAGGAGGGCTTGGCGGCGGCTCGGGAGAGGTAGAGCGGCGGCTAGGGCTAAGGCTTGTGTGGCTGTGGTCCGGCGCTAATTTCAGCCAGCCGGTGAAAATCGGGCTCTGAGGCGAATCGGGCGATTTTTTCTGCGCCGCGCTAAAAAATCGCCTGGGAGGCCTTTTAAAAGTGCGCAGCTGGAGATGCTCTTAGGATGAAGCCCATGTTTAAATTTGGATGTGACTTTTCGAGTAGATGATTTTCATATAAAAACTTTTTCATCCGAGTTAGTATGCAAAAGTTATGCCCATATTTACAAATTCCAGAGATTTTGCAAATAAAGTCGAAATTCACATTTGCAAATTTTCCCAACAACTAGACCACATATCACATGGGAAACTTATTTTCTTTTATTTTTTGACATTTCCATCATTTTATTTTATTTTTTAAAATTGAAAAGGCGATCCACGGGGTAGAGTTTGAAAATGGGACCTTTAGTACCGGTTCGTGGCACGAACCGGGACTAAAGGTCTCAACCATTAGTCCCGGTTCGTGCCTCAAACCGGGACTAAAGGTCTACTCTTTAGTCGGTTTGAGGCATGAACCGACTAATGGTATCGCATTTTAGTCCCGGTTTGAGGCACAAACCGGGACTAAAGGGCACAGTGAACCGGACTAATGCCTATGAGCTTTCCATATACTGGTTTACGCTTATTTACTTTCCCGTTGCTATTGTTATAATCACTACAAAACACCAAAAGTATTACTTTTGCTTCCGTTACTTTTGTTACCGTTATCACTACTATCATACTACTTTGCTACTAAAAACACTTTGCTGCAGATATTAAGTTTCCAGGTGTGGCTGAATTGACAACTCAGTTGCTAATACTTGAGAATATTCTTTGGCTCCCCTTTGTCGAATCAATAAATTTGGGTTGAATACTCTACCCTCGAAAGCTGTTGCGATCCCCTACACTTGTGGGTTATCATCGGGCAATGGGGGAATAGGCACTCCCCCATTGCTGATCCTCCACCCCGTCGGCCCGGCGCGCATGTCCGGCGGCGCCGGGATGTTCGCCTGGAATAGGAGCCAAGACTCCTGTTCACGGAGCGAGCGGCGGCCGAAGCCGTTGGCCGCCGCCTCATCTCTGGGGAATCGCTCAGCCATCGGGAGAGGGAGGGAGGGAGAGGGAGGGCTCTACGGCGGCGCTCGAGAGAGGGAGGGCTTGGCGGCGGCTCTCGGGAGAGGTAGAGCGCGGCGGCTAGGGCTAAGGCTTGTGTGGCCAGGGTCCGCCGGCGCTAATTTCAGCCCAGGCCGGCGAAAATCGGGCTCTGAGGCGATCGGGCGATTTTTTCTGCTGCAGCGCTAAAAATCGCCTGGGAGGCCTTTTTGGGTGCGCAGCTGGAGATGCTCTTAGGATGAAGCCCATGTTTAAATTTGGATGTAACTTTTCGAGTAGATGATTTTTCATATAAAAAACTATTTCATCCGAGTTAGTATGCAAAAGTTATGCCCATATTTACAAATTCCAGAGAGATTTTGCAAATAAAGTCGAAATTCACATTTGCAAATTTTCCCAACAACTAGACCACATATCACATGGGAAACTTATTTTCTTTTATTTTTTGACATTTCCATCATTTTCTTTTTAAAAAAAAATTGAAAAGGCGATCCACCGGGGGGGGGGGGGTAGAGTTTGAAAATGGGACCTTTAGTACCGGTTCGTGGCACGAACCGGGACTAAAGGTCTCAACCCCATTAGTCCCGGTTCGTGCCTCAAACCGGGACTAAAGGTCTACTCTTTAGTCCCGGTTTGAGGCATGAACCGGGACTAATGGGCATCTCACCCTTTAGTCCCGGTTTGAGGCACAAACCGGGACTAAAGGGCACAGGTGAACCGGGACTAATGCCTACGAGCTTTCCATATACTGGTTTACGCTTATTTACTTTCCCGTTGCTATTGTTATAATCACTACAAAACACCAAAAGTATTACTTTTGCTTTCGTTACTTTTGTTACCGTTATCACTACTATCATACTACTTTGCTACTAAAAACACTTTGCTGCAGATATTAAGTTTCCAGGTGTGGCTGTATTGACAACTCAGTTGCTAATACTTGAGAACATTCTTTGGCTCCCCTTTGTCGAATCAATAAATTTGGGTTGAATACTCTACCCTCGAAAGCTGTTGCGATCCCCTACACTTGTGGGTTATCATCGGGCAATGGGGGAATAGGCACTCCCCCATTGCTGATCCTCCACCCCGTCGGCCCGGCGCGCATGTCCGGCGGCGCCGGGATGTTCGCTGAACAGAGCCAAGACTCTGTTCACGGAGCGAGCGGCGGCCGAAGCCGTTGGCCGCCGCCTCATCTCCGAGGAATCGCTCGGCCATCGGGAGAGGGAGGGAGGGAGAGGGAGGGCTTGACGGCGGCGCTCGAGAGAGGGAGGGCTTGGCGGCGGCTCGGGAGAGGTAGAGCCTTGGCTAGGGCTAAGGCTTGTGTGGCTGTGGTCCGCCGCGCTAATTTCAGCCCAGTGCGGCGAAAATCGGGCTCTGGGGCGCGATCGGGCGATTTTTTTCAAGGCCAAAAAATCGCCTGGGAGGCCTTTTGGGTGCGTAGCTGGAGATGCTCTTAGGATGAAGCCCATGTTTAAATTTGGATGTAACTTTTCGAGTAGATGATTTTTCATATAAAAAACTATTTCATCCGAGTTAGTATGCAAAAGTTATGCCCATATTTACAAATTCCAGATAGATTTTGCAAATAAAGTCGAAATTCACATTTGCAAATTTTCCCAACAACTAGACCACATATCACATGGGAAACTTATTTTCTTTTATTTTTTTGACATTTCCATCATTTTCTTTTATTTTTTTTAAAATTGAAAAGGCGATCCAGGGGGGTAGAGTTTGAAAATGGGACCTTTAGTACCGGTTCGTGGCACGAACCGGGACTAAAGGTCTCAACCCCATTAGTCCCGGTTGGTTCCTCAAACCGGGACTAAAGGTCTACTCTTTAGTCCCGGTTTGAGGCATGAACCGGGACTAATGGGCATCGCACCCTTTAGTCCCGGTTTGAGGCACAAACCGGGACTAAAGGGCACAGGTGAACCGGGACTAATGCCTACGAGCTTTCCATATACTGGTTTACGCTTATTTACTTTCCCGTTGCTATTGTTATAATCACTACACTAGTAGAAAAAGGGCCTATAGTCCCGGTTCATAAGGGCCTTTAGTCCCGGTTCGTGAACCGGGACTAAAGGGTCGATACTAATACCCTCACCCTTTAGTCCGGTTCTATCCAGAACCGGGACAGATGGGCCTCCACGTGGCCTGTCCGCTGAGCCCAGGCGGGAGGGCCTTTGGTCCCGGTTGGTGGCACCAACCGGGACCAATAAACATCCACGTCAGCATTTCTTTAGCTCTGGTTTTGTTTTTTTTTAAAGAGGGGGGTTTGGGGGGTTTTGGGGGTTAATTTAGGTGTTTCATATATTGTGCTATAGCTAGCTTATTAATAGAGAAAAGTGTCCTTTCTTTTGTCCGTGCTTGGTCGACGCTACGTACTATACATACGTATAGAGAGGACTAACTAGACATTCTAGCTAGCTAGTAATTAAGCAAACAGAAGATCGTCATGAACATATATGCATACAGAGAGAAGTGATATCGACCACCTCTCCTTCTCTGAGAGATTGGTCGAACAACAAGTTCTCGTATATCTATCCGACACTACCGGCTACATATATACAATAATTATGTTTTACAATACGGACGCGCGGTCCACATAGTATTCCCGTCTTCAGCGATCACATGGTCAAGAAAGAATGCATAATTCCTCTTGAATTGCTCGCATGCGATCTGGTGCTAGGAGTTCATCCCGCTGCCGAAACATCTAATTTTAAGAAAGGGGTCAATACATATATATATATATATATATATGAATGAATGAAACTCAACACAAATGATGGTAATAAAATAAAATTGTGAATATTTTTATTTACGCACTTCAAATTGTTTGTCGGAGTAGCCCCTCTCACAGGTCGTGTGGCGGATGGACTCGCAAACGTAGTATCCACAGAAATCATTCCCTTGTTCCTGCCACAACCACTTTACAAGAAACAGAGGTCAATCAAACTAATAATTAGCAAGCACATGCTAAATGGTATTGATGAAACTAGCGCTTGAATTACTAGGAGATGCGCGTGGAATATGCTACTATATAGTACTTACTTTCGGGTGTCTAAATTGCAGCTTCTTCGGTAGTCCCGGAGCTTTGTTGGTGAATTTTCCCCAAGCCCTGCCATACAAAGAAAACAATTAATTGATATCAGAAATGAACAAAGTTGCTGATATGGTGGATAATGATCGATTTAACTTACTTCTCGAGCATTTCAGTCATTTCCGCATACTCCTTGGGATCTTTTCGTCTCGAGTCTAAGACAGTTACTACTCCTGCTCAAGCTTAATCTCTAGGAGAATATAGTGGAACCTGCTTGCGCATGCATAACTCATCAATATTACATTTCTATAACCTGGACTAAATAAGGAAACCGAATATGCCACAAGACAAGAACACTCACGTGTAGTTGTAAGGAAAGAGTATTGTATTTTGTGTTCATTTATTTCCAACGATCGTAGCAAGTTGGCCTCGGTTTCCTTGGCACGATATTTAACCTCATTTGCATCGATGAGATATGTGTTAATGAACCCAATATCACCCACTTGTTTTTTCTTCATTTCTGCGATCTTCAATCTGCATAATATAGTGAGGATATTTATAAATACATGCAATGAAAGAGCTGAGTTATGTAGAGATACTTAATGACAGAAGTAGTACTACTTACAGACAGTAGCAGGTGACCGTTGCTTTATCGATGGCCAATTGATTGAAAAACTGATAGAACTCCTCAAACGGAATAGGCAACAGTTCAATTCCAAGGAAGTCATGCTCCTTTTTAACTCTCAAATACAAAGTATTCCTCCCGTCGAGACTCTTTGCAGGTTTTCATGTACCAATCATGCAATCTTCGCATCATCGTTGTTAGAGAGCTTTCATCTTTGACGAGAGGCTTCCGTACTCGTATCTTTGTATCTGCACCTCCAAGAAATCAAATTGTACATCGTCGGGCAAGTAATCTTCAGGATTGCCATAACGGGCACCATCCTCGGATCGGCGATGTCGCTAGCAGCACCTTGAGCGGGGGCACGATTCGCCGCTTGTTCGCGAGTTGGGCAATTTGTTTCCCAGCTCGTCGTTCTTTCATCCTTTGATCACCGACAGTACTTCCCGATCTCTCCGCCTCGGCAAATGCCTTTCAATAATGCGCTCATAGTTGCCTTTCGCGGAGACTTGGGTGGTTTTGTCGGGGCAGCAGTGCGCTTCGCTTTGACGGATCTACCTTCTCCTCCGGAGGTGGATGTCTCTTTGCTTTCAACCCTTGAAACCAGTCATCCACTTGATCTGCGCGATCTTCGCGTTTTCCTCCTCGCTCCTCTCGTGCGGTAACTTCTCCGAGTCTTGAGAGAAGGACCGAATCTATATCTCCTCCGCCTTTGGCAAGTCTGCTAGACGCCGCAGAGCAGACGGAGCGGATGTCTTCTTTCCTTGCTTACGAGGCGGAGGAGAAGGACTACGACGCCCGGAGCAGCCGGAGCGGCGGCGGTCTCTTCCGCCCTTGCTCACGAGGCGGAGAAGGAGGAGGCTGGCTGCCGGACGCGCCGGTGCAGCGGAGAAGGAGACGGAGCCGCCGCCACGCCGGAGAAGGAGCCGGCCGAGTGCCCTGATCGTCACTCGCCGGAGGAGGAGGCGGAGGAGGCGGAGTGCCCTGACTCGCCGGAGGAGGAGGAGCGGCGGTGGAGGAGGCGGAGTGCCTGACTCGCGGAGGAGGAGGAGGAGGCGGAGGCGTCCAGTTCGGAAGGTTGATGAGATCCTTCCGCCATAGGCATGGAGTCTTGAGCGAACTCAGCCGATACTCCCTTCACCGGTAGGGTGGTCAAGCCGAGCTCCTCAAATCCCTATGTTATTTCATCGACCATCACCTTAGCATATCCTTCGAATCGGCGGCGGTGAAAAGTTGAGTCGGGTTTAGTGGGATAAACAGAGCCAACAGCCGCCTTGACCTTTAAATTGCTCCATTGCGCCATAAGGTGGCAACTTTCAGCATCCGTGATAGCATCCACGGGATAGCTGGCAGGAGCCGTCAAGGCATGCTGCTCGCTAAAGCAGCTCGGTGGAAGCCACGCTGCTTCTCGCTGAGATGGCGGGGTAACCGGGAAGCTTGGCGGTCGTTTGTTGTGATCGGCTGCTTCTCGTTCCTCTAGCCCCATTACCCTTTCGTGCAGCGCTGCATTAGGCTCTGCTCCAGTTTCTTCCTCCTCTCATGGGTTTTGTAACCCCTGCGTCCGAAATCCAGCCTTCCACGAAAGGGAGCTGGCGTGCCTCGTGTCCGTCGAGGGTGCTCAGGATTCCCGAGGGCCATTGTGAGCTCGTCCTTCTCCTGTCAGAGCGAACTTCCCTTGCTGCGCTGCTTCGATATAATGCTTAAGCCTCTTGACTGGTATGTCCAATTGTTCGTCCGTCCAAATGCACTTCCCGTTATAGGGTCCAAGGATCCGCCGCCCGAAGAACCAAGTCCGCAACGGTCTGCCAGTTCATTGTCTCGGGTTCGATCCCTTTATCAAGCAGATCATTCTCAGCCTTGGACCACTTAGGCGGGCTATGAGGTAGCCACCGACCCGTGCGATGATGAAGCTTCTTCTTCGCAGCATTTCTCTTGTTTGTCGCTGACATCTTTTACTCTTTTCCGATGTCTTGTAGGCCACAAATGCGGGCCATCATCTCGATCTTCTCATATTTGCCGTGAATTCTGGTGTCTCATTTTTTTCGACATACGTATTGAGGTCTTTCTTCCAATTCCTGAATAGTTCTGCCATCTTCTTAAGAGCAAAAGACTTGATTAATGGCTCTATTACTGGCTTCTCCGGATCATCCTCTGGCGGTAGGGTAAAATTTGACTTCAGCTCAGTCCAAAGATCATTTTCTGCATATCATTGACATAAGACACCTCGGGGTCTTCGTTCTTAGGCTTATACCATTGGTGGATGCTGATCGGGATCTTGTCCCTAACCGAACCCCGCACTAAGCAACAAATGCCTTCTTTGTCCGTAGGGTTCAATCGGTTGGCCGTCGCGCGATTTGTATGATCTCAAACTTTTCATCCGAGCTCAACTTTTCTTTGGGCCTCGTCTCTTTACCGGTTGTGCTCGATCCGGAGGGCTAGAAAAAGAACAAAGACGAGAGTTAATTAATATGTGTACATATATATATACCAAAACAAAGACGAGAGCTAGTCAAGACAGGCTTAACTAATATATATACCTGGCGGACTCGGTTTGGTGATCACGGAGCCGTCCTCACGGTCTACTTCTTGCACCGGCATTGGGTCATCGGACCATGTAAATCATAGCCAGCTGCTTCTTCACCCTCTCCTTCCGGACCATCGTTATCGGCGTTGAGAAACATCATCGAGGAGACGGCATCACTTCCGTGTGCGATTATGTCCCTCAACAACGCTTCTTGTGCTTCGTCTCGGGGGGTGTCCATAGTTTCTACAAATATTTACAACATGGCAATATTATTCAAACATGACAGATATGGATATATTAGTGCCAACGTAGAACTAGCTAGCTAATCACAATAAGGAATCATATTAGTGGCCTCGACGCTGCTTCTCTAGGGTTTGGGGTGGCCTCGACAACGCTTCAAGGGTTAGGGGGTGGCCTCGAGAACGCTTCAAGCTAGGAGGGGTGCGTAATATCGACCCCCCACGTGTTGAAGCTATCGGGAGGGGGTCGGCGTTGAACAGTACATCTATGTCCCACAAGTAGGGTAGAGGGTCGTGGATCGCCGAGCGGTCAAGGGTCAAGGGTCGAAGATCGCCGAGGGTCGGGAGGTTGCCTAGTGTCAAAGGATTCAACAAAACCATGTCTTCATCATTAGGTAAAATAACAGGTGCATGATGGTGCGAAGCTCTCCAAAGTTGTTTTGGAGCGAGTCCCAGATAGGATAATTAGCTTTTTGGTACAAAGTTCAGCAAAAGGCAAATTATCCTATCCGGACTCCATTCGTAACAACTTTGAGGACTTCACCACCATCATGCCATGGTTACTTCCGGCTAATGATGAAGCGATAATTTCTTCAATACTTTGACACTATCGGTACCCCTATCGGAAAAGGAAGAAAAGAGGAAGAAGGAAGAAGAAGAAGAAAGAAAGAAAAAAAAAAGGAGAAGAAGAAAGAATAGAGGAGAAGAAGAAAAATAGAAAAAATTCTATTTTTCTTCTTCTCCTCTATTCCTTCTTCTTCTCTTCTTTTCTTCTTTTCCTCTCATTCTTTTCTTCTTCTTCTTCCTTCTTCCTTCGGATCCTAGAACCCTCGAACCCTCGACCCTAGAACCCTCGAACCCTAGAACCCTCGAACCTCGACCCTAGAACCCTCGAACCCTCAAACCCTTGTGCCTCGAAACCTCGACCGGCCTCGGCGACCCTCGACCGGCCTCGGCGACCCTCGACCCCTCTGTGACCCTCTCGACCCTCTAGCCTAGTTCCCGACCGTCGACCCTCAGCGATCCTTGACACCCTCGTTCCCGATAAAAAGAAGAAGAAGAAGAAGAAGAAGAAGAAGAAGAAGAAGAAGAAGAAGAAGAAGAAGAAGAAGAAGAAGAAGAAGAAAATGAGAAGAAGAAAAAAGAAGAAGAAAAATAGAAGAAAAATAGAAGAAGAAGAAGAAGAAACTTTTCTTCTTCTCCTCTTTCCTTCTTCTTCTCCTCTCTTTTTCTTCTATTTTTCTTCTTCTTCTTCTTCTTCTTTTTTTTCTTCTCATTTCTTCTTCTTCTTCTTCTTCTTCTTCTTCTTTATAAAATATTATATACATCAATGAATATATCAATATATATACATGAACATTTATCTGCAAAAACATCATATTCTATACATCAATAAAAAACATCATATTCTATACATCAATAAAAACATCATATTCTATACATAATAAAAACATCATATTCTATACATAATAAAAACATCATATTCTATACATAATAAAAATCATGGCGGGGCAGGGGCAGGGCAGGCAGGTGTGCTGGGCTCATCAGGGCGGAGGCGACGGCGAGGTCGCGCGACGGGGCGGCGGGGAGGCGGAGGCGACAGCGAGGTCGGGAGGCGGAGGCGACGGCGAGGTCGGGAGGCAGGGCGGCGACGGCGAGGTCGGCGAGGTCGCGGAGGCAGGGGCGGCGACGGCGAGGGCGCGGCGACGGAGCGGGACGGCGACGACGAGGCAGGGCGACGGCGACGGCGCGGCGGCGGGCGGCGGCGGCGTCGAGGCAGGCGGCGGCGACGACGACGACGGCGTGAAGCGACAGCGGCGTCGGGGCGGGCGTCGGGCAGGCTGGCGGCGTCGGGGAAGTTGAGGCAAATGGGCGAGGAGATGTGAAAATTTCCCAAGTCTTGCTTATATAGAAAGAGCATTGGTCGGTTCAGTACCTGGCCGGGACTAATGCCCTTTAGTCGGTTGGTGCCACCAACCGGGACCAAAGGCAATTTCAGCAGCCCAAAGGGGCGGAAGCGGCGACCTTTGGTCCCGGTTGGTGGCACCAACCGAGACTAAGGGGCATTAGTCCCGGTCGTGCCACCAACCGGGACTAAAGGCTGTGCTGCCCGAACCCAAATGTTTAGTCCCACCTCGCTAGTTGAAGGGCGCCGCACTGGTTTATAAGCGCTGGTGTCGTCCCTTCGAGCTCCTCTCAAATGCAGGCTTTGGGCCTAATCATGCTCTTGCTGTGGGCCTATTGGGCCTCTGCGGGCTGAATCTGGCCCATGTAGGGTTGCTAGTCGTATTCAGGCCGTGGGGGCCTAGTAGGTGGCAGTTTTTTTGCTTTATATTTTATTTCCTTTTGCTTTTAGTTTTAGAAAAATATGAACTTTCTATTAGTGCCATTAGTTTTAAAATTTGAAAACACTTTTTTGTTTTCTTTGTTGCTTTATTTATTTTATTTTGTTTCTACTTACAACAAAATACTTATTGTTGCTATTTTTATTTTTTCAAGTTTTTTGTTTTGTTTTCTGCATTATTTATTTTCTTTTGGTTTTTGCTTTATTTTTAATTCTTTTTGCTTTTAGGTCAGCAAAATTATAAACTTTCTGTTAGTGCTTTTAGTTTTAGAAAAATATAAACTTTCTGTTTGTGCCATTAGTTTTAAAATTCAAAAACACCTTTTTTGTTTTCTTTGTTGCTTTATTTATTTTATTTTGTTTCTACTTACAACAAAATGCTTATTGTTGTTATTATTATTTTTTTCAAGTTTTTTGTTTTGTTTCCTGCATTATTTATTTTCTTTTGGTTTTTGCTTTATTTTTAATTCTTTTTGCTTTTAGGTCAGCAAAATTATAAACTTTCTGTTAGTGCCATTTGTTTTAGAACAATTATAAACTTTCTATTTGTGCCATTAGTTTTATAAAATTTGAATTCTTTGAAATTTGTGTGAATCACAAGTTTGTGAGCTCAACAAGGCGTAGAGGGACGGGCTTAATTATAAACCGGTGTGAGTGCCCTTCGGTTGGCGAGGTTTTCAAATTCATAGTTTTCAAATGAACTCTGAAAAAGTTGGCATAGCATGTTCATGAACAAAACGGACAATGGTATCATACTCGTGTGTTACAAAGTTGGCATGGTATCATCATAATAGTTGCGGAGAAAGTCTTCACTTTTTCTTCGCTTGTGTCGTTTGCTTATTGCTTGCCGTAACCATGGATAATCTTCATCATTTATCAGGATGCTTGGGTCAGCCTTGACTTTGAAGGGGGAATTTCATGAAACTTTTCATACTCTTGAGACATGTCCGTCTTGCCCTCCACTCCCGGGATGTCCCTTTTTCTGAAAGAACTATGTGGCGCTTTGGCTCATTGTATGATGTATTCGCTTCCTTATCTTTTCTTTTCCTCGGTTTGGTAGACATGTCCTTCACATAGATAACCTGTGCCACATCATTGGCTAGGACGAGCGGTTCGTCGGTGTACCCAAGATTTTTCAGATCCTTGTTGTCATTCCGTCTTGTGGGTCTACCTGCACCCGCCTCTGACAGATTGACCCACTTGCACTTAAACAAAGGGACCTTAAAATCTACTCCGTAGTCAAGTTCCCATATGTCTACTATGTAACCATAATATGTGTCGTTTCCCTTGTCGGTTGCTGCATCAAAGCGGACACCGCTGTTTTGGTTGGTGCTCTTTTCATCTTGGTCAATCGTGTAAAATGTATTCCCATTTATCTCGTATCCTTTCCAAATCATTACAGTCGAAGATGGTCCCTGGACAACAAGTACAACTCATCACAAACAGTGCTGTCACCTCGAGGCGTGTTTCCAACCAACTGCTGAAAGTCTGATGTGTTCACATGTAATCCGATCGTCTTTTGCTCCGGTGTTTGGGCGCAGATCTGTTCTTGTGTTCATCGACATACGGGTCACCAAGGTAGAGTTCAGAGAACTGTGTAGTGTGCTTGAGACCAAGAATATCCGTCCTGCATATTATTGAGTCTCTTCCAAGCGTGCCTTTTCGGTCAGTCTCCCCTCATACCGCGATTTAGGGAGACCTATCTTATTAAGGCCAGGAATGAAGTCAACACAAAACCCGATGACATCCTCTGTTTGATGGCCCATGGAGATGCTTCCTTCGGCCTAGCACGGTTCTGAACATATTTCTTTAGGACTCCATGAACCTCTCAAAGGGGTACATATTGTGTAGAAATCTGGGCCCCAGAATGACAATCTCGTCGACTAGATGAACTAGGGCGTGCATCATGATATCAAAGAAGGATGGTGGGAACACCAGCTCAAACCGACAAGACATTGCACCACATCACTCCTTAGCGTTACTCGATTTCTGGATCGATCACCTTCGAGATATTGCATTGAGGAATGCACATAGCTTCACAATGGCTAATCGGACGTTTTCGGTAGAAGCCCTCTCAATGCAACGGAAGCGATTGCGTCATAATCACGTGGCGATCATGAGACTTTAGGTTCGGAACTTTTTCACGACATATTTATTATTCCCTTTATATTCGACGAAGCGGTCGGGACCTTCATCTTGAGCAGGCATTGAAAGAATATTTCTTTCTCTTCTTTAGAAGAGCGTGGCTGGCAGGACCTTCATCTTTGCTTGGAGGCATGCCCTCTTTTTCGTGCAAGCGTTGCAGGTCCTCTCGTGCCTCGGTGTATCTTTTGTCTTCCCATACCGCCCAAGAAGCCTAGCATGTTCACGCAAAGGTTCTTTGTCACGTGCATCACGTCGATCGAAGAGCGGACCTCTAGGTCTTTCAAGTAGGGTAGGTCCCAAAATATAGATTTCTTCTTCCACATGGGTGCGTGATTCTCAGCGTCATTCGGAACAGCTAGTCCGTCGGGACCCTTTCCAAAGATTACGTGTAAATCATTGACCATAGCAAGTATGTGATCACCGATGCGCATGGCGGGCTTCTTCCGTGATCTGCCTGCTTTTGAAATGCTTGCCTTTCTTTCGACATTGATGGTTGGTCGGAAGAAATCGGCGATAGCCCTGTACACATTCTTCTGCAGCTTCCTGGTATATACTATCGGTGTCAAGTAAACAGTGCGTGCATCGTGGTATCCTTGTTTGTCTGTCACGAAGGTTCTTGAGAGCGGGCCAATCGTTGATTATCACGAACAACAACGCCTTCAGGTCAAATTCCTCCTTTTGTGCTCATCCCACGTCGTACACGTTTCCATTCCACAGCTGTAAAAGTTCCTCAACTAATGGCCTTAGGTACACATCAATGTCGTTGCCGGGTTGCTTAGGGCCTTGGATGAGAACGGCATCATAATGAAGTTCCGCTTCATGCACATCCAAGGAGGAAGGTTATACATACATAGAGTCACGGGCCAGGTGCTGTGATTGCTGCTCTGCTCCCGAAAGGATTAATGCCATCCGCGCTTAAAGCAAACCATCGTTCCTTAGGTCCTTTGCAAACTCATCCCGAGACTTTCTCTCGATTTTTCTCCATGCGACCCGTCGTGGGTGCTCTCAACTTCCGTCTTTCTTACGGTCCTCACTGGGCCATCGCATCAACTTGGCATGCTCTCCGTTTACGAGCAGACGTTTCAACCGTGGTATTATAGGAGCATACCACATCACCTTCGAGAACCCTCTTCACGGGAGGCTCGCCGTCAACATCACCGGGTCATCTCGTCGATCTTATACCGCAATGCACCGCATACCGGGCATGCGTTCAGATCCTTGTAGGCACCACGGTAGAGGATGCAGTCATTAGGGCATGCATGTATCTTCTCCACCTCCAATCCTAGAGGGCATCGACCTTCTTTGCTGCGTATGTCTTGTCGGGCAATTCGTTATCCTTTGGAAGCTTCTTCTTCATTATTTTCAGTAGCTTCTCAAATCCTTTATCGAGCACAGCATTCTCTGCCTTCCACTACAGCAATTCCAGTACGGTGCCGAGCTTTGTGTTGCCATCTTTGCAATTGGGGTACAACCCTTTTTTGTGATCCTCTAACATGCGATCGAACTTCAGCTTCTCCTTTTGACTTTCGCATTGTGTCCTTGCATCGACAATGACCGGCGGAGATCACCATCATGGGGCACATCGTCGGTTCATCTTGATCTTCAGCAGCTTAGCCCGTTGCAGCACCATCGTGCACATCGTCTGTGCAACTTGATGTTCATAGCATCACCGTATTCAGGGGCACATAGTTGTCATCGTACTCTTCTTCCTCGCCGTCTTCCATCATAACCCCTATTTCTCCGTGCCTCGTCCAAACATTATAGTGTGGCATGAAACCCTTGTAAAGCAGGTGGGTGTGAAGGATTTTCCGGTCGAGTAAGACTTCGTATTCCCACATATAGGGCATGGACAACACATGAAACCATTCTGCTTGTTTGCCTCAGCCACTTGAGAAAAGCATGCACGCCCTTAATGTACTCGGAGGTGTGTCTGCCACCGTACATCCATTGCGGTTCATCTGCGTGCATTATATATAATTAAGTGTGTCAAAAATCATTACAGAACATCATGAATAGATAATTAAATGACCAAATTAATAGAAGTTCATCATCACATAAAAACCAAAGTACAAACATAGTTCTCATCTAACAACACAAAGCTCTGCAGAGCATCTAAATTAATTAAACCATACATTGAAACTATGTAAAACATTTCAATGTGAAAACAAATATGATCATAATCGCAACCAAGGTAACAACTGATCCAACGGCATAATGATACCAAGCCTCGGTATGAATGGCATATTTTCTAATCTTTCTCATCTTCAAGCGCATTGCATCCATCTTGATCTTGTGATCATCGGCGACATCCGCAACATGCAACTCCAATATCATCTTCTCCTCCTCAAGTTTTTTATTTTTCCTTCAAGAAATTGTTTTCTTCTTCAACTAAATTTAACCTCTCGACAATAGGGTCGGTTGGAATTTCGGTTCAACAACCTCCTAGATAAATAAAATCTATGTCACGTTGGTCGGCTTAATTTTCATAAACATAAATGAACCAATAGTTATGAAAAGATAATATATACCACATCCGAATCATAGACAGGGCCGAGGGCCGACGGGGCGGATACCAAAACCATCGCACTATATAAGATGCAATAATAAAAGTAAGAAAATAATACAAGTAAGAATATTTTTCCTTTTAGAAAGAAGATAAGAACAAGAGGCTCACCACGGTGGTGCTTGGCGATGAGATCGGCGCGGGTGATCGGCGGTGGTGAAGACGGGACGGGCGTGACGGACCGCTAAACCTAGACAAATATTGAGGAAAATGGAGGTTAGAGGTCGAGCTTGGAGAGGAGATAGCTTCAGAGTGTGGCTCGGGCATTCCATCGAACACCTTGTGTGCATAGGAGGTGAGCTAGAGCACCACCAACCCCTCCCCTCGGCCGAAAAAAGCAGAGCAGTGTGCTCTGCTCTTGCGAGAGGGCTATATATAAACAGCACCATTAGCCCCGGTTGGTGGCATGAGCCGGGACTAAAGGGAAGCCTTTGGTCCCGGTTCATGCCACCAACCGGGACAACTAGTGGTGGGCCAGGAGCCAGGACCATTGGTCCCGGTTCGTCCCACCAACCGGGACCAAAAGGTCCGGACGAACCGGGACCAATGGCCCACGTGGCCCGGCCGGCCCCCTGGGCTCACGAACCGGGATAAATGCTCACATTAGTCCCGGTTCTGGATTGAACCGGGACTAATGGGCAAAACAGGCCTCAACGATAGCCCCTTTTTCTACTAGTGCTACAAAACACCAAAAGTATTACTTTTGCTTCCGTTACTTTTGTTACCGTTATCACTACTATCATACTACTTTGCTACTAAAAACACTTTGCTGCAGATATTAAGTTTCCAGGTGTGGCTGAATTGACAACTCAGTTGCTAATACTTGAGAATATTCTTTGGCTCCCCTTTGTCGAATCAATAAATTTGGGTTGAATACTCTACCCTCGAAAGCTGTTGCGATCCCCTACACTTGTGGGTTATCATCGGGCAATGGGGGAATAGGCACTCCCCCATTGCTGATCCTCCACCGCGTCGGCCAGCGCGCATGTCAGCGGCGCGGGATGTTCGCTGAACAGGAGCCAAGACTCCTGTTCACGGAGCGAGCGGCGGCCGAAGCCGTTGGCCGCCGCCTCATCTCCGGGGAATCGCTCGGCCATCGGGAGAGGGAGGGAGGGAGAGGGAGGGCTCGACGGCGGCGCTCGAGAGAGGGAGGGCTTGGCGGCGGCTCTCGGGAGAGGTAGAGCGCGGAGGCTAGGGCTAAGGCTTGTGTGGCCAGGGTCCGTCGGCGCTAATTTCAGCCCAGGCCGCAAAAATCGGCTCTGAGGCGCGATCTGGCGATTTTTTCTCAAGGCCATGAAAAAATCGCTGGGGAGGCCTTTTGGGTGCGCAGCTGGAGATGCTCTTAGGATGAAGCCCATGTTTAAATTTGGATGTAACTTTTCGAGTAGATGATTTTTCATATAAAAAACTTTTTCATCCGAGTTAGTATGCAAAAGTTATGCCCATATTTACAAATTCCAGAGAGATTTTGCAAATAAAGTCGAAATTCACATTTGCAAATTTTCCCAACGACTAGACCACATATCACATGGGAAACTTATTTTCTTTTATTTTTTTGACATTTCCATCATTTTATTTTATTTTTTTAAAATTGAAAAGCGATCCACGAAGTAGAGTTTGAAATGGGACCTTTAGTACGGTTCGTGGCACGAACCGGGACTAAAGTCTCAACCATTAGTCGGTTCGTGCCTCAAACCGGGACTAAAGGTCTCTCTTTAGTCCCGTTTGAGGCATGAACCGGGACTAATGGTATCGCACCCTTTAGTCCCGGTTTGAGGCACAAACCGGGACTAAAACACAGTGAACCGGACTAATGCCTTAGCCGCATGAACCGGGATAAATGCTCACATTAGTCCCGGTTCTGGATTGAACCGGGACTAATGGGCTAAACAGGCCTGGGCGAAAGCCCTGTTTTCTACTAGTGTAATAATGAATTTAAGATAAGAAAATATTGGTCATGGACTGGTTATTAACCAAAGCAACACTTAAAAAACCACAATAGTGTGCATGGATCATGATGGTTAATGGTGAAAGTGTGCGGGACTTCATATTACATAATCGTCTCAACTTTGCACATCACTCGTTCAAAAGAAATTGAAGAAAATTAATTACTTTGACTAGGATAAAGTAACTTCACAACTTGCACAGCTTAAATAAACTATACTAACCGAGGGTCGTGCAGTGCTTAGTCCGACAACATTGGTGGCGGGGGTCGGGAAGGGTCTGGAAGGTGAACCCAAGAAAAAGGAGAGGAAGAGACCGCCGAAGAGAGGCTCTGCTGCCGCTAAAGCTGCCAAATCTTCTAACAGCCAGTTGGCTTCGCCGACCGATTTTGCGGACCATGTAACGGTCAAATGTGCGGTGATGTTCCATGTCGTGGGCGAGCGGATCCTACAGCCGAAACCGCTAGAGGGCATACTAGGGGATCTTAGGAAACTGCACGACCATGTGATGTCTACAAAGAAAAGCTTTCTCGCCTCGAAGGCTCCAAGTTACCCGTTTTACGCATTTCGTGTGCCCGAGGCCAAGTGCTATGTCGACAGACTCCACGCGAAGGTGTTCTTCCTCCGATTTTGATTACATCTTTGAGATTGTTTCTCACGAGGCGCCTTGATTTTACGATCGTCCGTCTTTATTCTACATATGAATTTCGTCATCAGGAGAGAACAAATCTCGGTGGTGGATCCATACTTCATTGTGGAGTCCTTTTTGAGTCTCAGCGACTTTGAACATTAAGCTGCTAGGGAGTACATCGAAAACTTCATGATAATGAATAAGGACAAGGAAACGGTTCTCCTGCCTTATCATCCAATGTAAGACATTGCTGGATAGCTCTTTCGTACATTTCAAACATTTCCAATGTTGTTTTATGTGTAGAAAACAAAAGTTCTCGGAATGACCTGAAACTCCACGGAACGTCTTAGAAAAAATAATAAAAAATCCTCGCCAAAGATGAAGATCATGGGGCCCACAACCTGTCCACGAGGGTGGGGGCGCCCCCCCCCCTCCTGGGCGCGCCCCCCTACCTCGTGGGCCCCCTGGAGACCTTCCCACGCCAACTCCAACTCTATATATTGGCTTTTGGAGAGAAAAAATCAGAGAGAAGAAATCATCGTGTTTTACGATACGGAGCCGCCGCCAAGCCCTAAAATCTCTCGGGAGGGCTGATCTGGAGTCCGTTCGGGGCTCCGGAGAGGGGGATTCGTCGCCGTCGTCATCATCAACCATCCTCCATCACCAATTTCATGATGATCACCATGGGTTGGATGAGATCTATCATGTAATCGAGTTAGTTTTGTTAGGGTTTGATCCCTAGTGTCCACTATGTTCTGAGATTGATATTGCTATGACTTTGCTATGCTTAATGCTTGTCACTAGGGCACGAGTGCCATGATTTCAGATCTGAACCTATTATGTTTTCATGAATATATGTGAGTTCTTGATCCTATCTTGCAAGTCTATAGTCACCTATTATGTGTTATGATCCGACAACCCCGAAGTGACAATAATCGGGACACTTCTCGGTGATGACCATAGTTTGAGGAGTTCATGTATTCACTATGTGCTAATGCTTTGTTCCGGTTCTCTATTAAAAGGAGGCCTTAATATCCCTTAGTTTCCATTAGGACCCCGCTGCCACGGGAGGGTAGGACAAAAGATGCCATGCAAGTTCTTTTCCATAAGCACGTATGACTATATTCGGAATACATGCCTACATTACATTGATGAATTGGAGCTAGTTCTTTGTCACCCTATGTTGTGACTGTTACATTATGAACAGCATCCGGCATAATTATCCATCACCGATCCAATGCCTACGAGCTTTCTATATACTGGTTTACGCTTATTTACTTTCCCGTTGCTATTGTTATAATCATTACAAAACACCAAAAGTATTACTTTTGCTTCCGTTACTTTTGTTACCATTACCACTACTATCATACTACTTTGCTACTAAAAACACTTTGCTGCAGATATAGTTTCCAGGTCTGGCTGAATTGACAACTCGGTTGCTAATACTTGAGAATATTCTTTGGTTCCCCTTGTGTCGAATCAATAAATTTGGGTTGAATACTCTACCCTCGAAAGTTGTTGCGATCCCCTACACTTGTGGGTTATCAAGACCAATTTCTGGCGCTGTTGTCGGGGAGCATAGCTCTATTCCCTGAGTTACTTGGAATTTATATCTGCTGGACACTATGTAGAATTTGAAAGACGCTACGACAAAAATTTATCCCTCAACTACGAGGGGAGGTAAGGAACTGCCATCTAGCTCTGCACTTGATTCAACTTTTGTTATGAGTAAGCTTGCGACACCTAAACCTGCTTCTGCTATTCGTTCTGATATGTCGCATGTTATTGATGATGCCACTTCTGCTATGCATGATATTTATGATGAAACTACTTCTATGCTTGATACTAGTGTGCCCCTTGGTGAATTTCTTGATGAACAAATTTCTAGGGCTAGAGAGAAAGAAACTATTGAAACTGATTATGTTGATGAAAGTGATGATGAAGATATGCCTGCTAGTCCTGAGGGTTATCTTTTTGATATGGAATCTTCTGCAGCTATTTTTGCCTGCCAAGATAGATACGAACTTAAGAGGCCGTTAGTTAAATGGAATAAAGAATCTCTTAGAGACAGAATGAAACCTGACCCTGCTTTTGCTACTTCACCTATTTGTGTTCCCGATAAGGATTATGAATTCTCTGTTGATCTTGATATAATTACTTTGGTTGAATCTGATCCTTTTCATGGTTATGAATCTGAAACTATTGTGGCACATCTTACTAAATTAAATGATATAGCCACCCTGGTCACTAATGATGAGAGATCTTGCTACTTCAACATCCTTAAAATATTTCCGTTCTCATTAACGGGTGATGCTAAGATATGGTTCAATTCTCTTGATCCTGGTTGTGTGCGTAGTCCCCAGGATATGATTTATTACTTCTCTGCTAAATATCTCCCTGCTCATAAGAAACAAGCCGCTTTAAAGGAAATATACAACTTTGTGCAAATTGAAGAGGAGAGTCTCCCACAAGCTTGGGGGAGGCTTCTCAAGTTACTTAATGTTTTACCTGATCATCCTCTTAAGAAAAATGAAATACTTGATATCTTTTATAATGGACTAACCGATGCTTTCAGAGATTACCTGGATAGTTGTGCTGGTTCTCTTTTCAGGGAAAGAACACCGGATGAAGCTGAAATTCTATTGAATAATATGTTGATAAATGAAAATAATTGGGCACTTCCTGAGCCAACTCCTAAGCCAGCTCCTGAGCCAATTACTCAGCCTATTCCTAAACCAACTCCGAAGAAGAGAGGTGTTTTATTTCTCAGTCCTGAAGATATGCAAGAAGCAAAGAAATCTATGAAAGAAAAGGTATTAAAGCTGAAGATGTCAAGAATTTACCTCCTATTGAAGAAATACATGGTCTTAATTTACCGCCTGTTGAAGAAACATATGATCTTGATCCATTACCTATTGAAGAATCACCTGATCCCGATAATCCGACACAGGTAGTAAAGGTAAATTCTCTCTATAGATTTGATGAAGGTGATATTCCTCACTATAAGTCTGCTAGACAATGCTTGGATGAGTTTGATAATTTTATTGTCAAACAAGAAAATTTTAATGCTTATTTTGGTAGACAATTAAAACAAAATACCTATATGATTAAACACTTGGGTGATTATATGGCTAATATTAGAGGTGAACTTAAACTTGTTAGCAAAGATGCTTCTATGGTTACCACTCAAGTAGAACAAGTACTTCAAGCTCAAAATGATTTGCTCAATGAAATGAATAGTAAGAAAAATGATTATGTTGTTAGAGTGGCTACTAGAACTGGTAGAATGACTCAGGAACCTTTGTATCCTGAAGGCCACCCTAAGAGAATCGAGCAAGATTCTCAGAGAAATAATACTGATGTGCCTCGTTCTTCTAAAAGGATGAAAAAGAAAAATGATAGGACTTTGCAAACTTCTAGTGAACCTATTGCTGAACCACCTGAGAATCCAAATGATATATCTATTTCTGATGCTAAAACACAACCTGGTAATGAACATGAACCTAGCAAAAATAATAATGATGATGTTCATGATGATGCTCAACCTAGTAATGATAATGATGTAGAAATTGAACCTGCTGTTGATCTTGATAACCCACAATCAAAGAATCAACGTTATGATAAGAGAGATTTTGTTGCTAGGAAACATGGTAAAGAAAGAGAACCATGGGTTCAGAAACCCATGCCTTTTCCTCCCAAACCATCCAAGAAAAAGGATGATGAGGATTTTGAGCGCTTTACTGAAATGATTAGACCTATCTTTTTGCGTATGCGATTAACTGATGTGCTCAAAACAAACCCTTATGCTAAATATATGAAGGACATCATTACTAATAAAAGAAAGATACCGGAAGCTGAAATTTCCACCATGCTTGCTAATTATACTTTTAATGGTGGAATACCAAAGAAACTTGGAGATCCAGGAGTACCCACTATACCTTGCTCCATTAAAAGAAACTATGTTAAAAATGCTTTATGTGATCTTGGAGCCGGTGTTAGTGTTATGCCTCTCTCTTTATATCGTAGACTTGATTTGAATAAGTTGACACCTACTGAAATATCTTTGCAAATGACTGATAAATCAACTGCTATACCTGTCGGTATTTGTGAGGATGTCCCTGTTGTGGTTGCAAATGTTACTATTTTAACGGACTTTTGTTATTCTTGATATTCCCGAGGACGATAGTATGTCTATTATTCTTGGAAGACCTTTTCTGAATACTGCAGGGGTTGTTATTGATTGCAATAAAGGCAATGTCAATTTTCATGTTAGTGGTAATGAGCATACGGTACACTTTCCGAAGAAACAACCTCAAGTTTATAGCATCAACTCTATTGGAAAAGTTCCATCGATTATATTCGGAGGTTTTGAATTTCCTCTTCCTACTGTCAAGAAGAAATATGATATTCTTATTATAGGGGATGTGCATATCCCCGTTGAGGTAACATAGTGTTATTCAAAATTTCTCCGGTTCCATGTTAATCGGAATGAGTTTGTTAACAAGACTTGATCAACCTTGTTAGTGGATTCCTTTTGATGATCATGAGACGGATGAAACTAGAAGCACAACCTTCTGTACCCTCTTTATACTTTCTGTTATTTAGTTGAAATAAAGTAAAATAGTATTTTTCATCATTTCTGATTTATCCATGCAATATAAAAATATCCTGAAAATAAAAGTCCTCAGAATGCCATGCCAATTTAATATGATTTTTTCGGGAATATTTGAGGATTTTTAGTGCAAAAATTGCCGCGGGGGGAGCTGCCACCTGGCCACGAGGGTGGAGGGTGCGCCCTACCCCCCTGGGCGCGCCCCCTGTCTCGTGGGCCCACGGTGGCCCTCCTCCACTTATTCTTGCACCCATCCTCTTCTTCTTCCTCCCACAAACACGAATATCTGGCTCAAACACGAGTTCCAGCCCCCGTTGCTGTGATTTTCGATCTCCTTGCTCAAAGCACCTCTCAGAAAACTGCTTGGGGAGATTGTTCCTTGGTATGTGACTCCTCCATTGGTCCAATTAGTTTCTGTTCTAGTGCTTTATTCATTGCAAATTTGTGCTGCATAGGTGACCATGTTCTTGAGCTTGCATGTCAATTTTATATGGTTCCAAGTAGTTCTAATGCTTGATAAAGGCTCTAGTCACTTGTAGGAGTAGTTGCTATCAATTTTATTGAAGTTGGTTCACTTTTGTTTGAAGTTACTAAAAATTTCAGAAATTTTTCTGAGAAAACAATATGTTTAGGAAGATGTTCCAAGGTGGTTCTTCAAGGAAGCAAGGCCCTAGGCTTGCAATGCGCGATGCCGATGAGGAGCCCCCAAGGGACGCTCCCGTGAGGCCCTGTGAATGGCCTTCGGAAAATTCTATGGATCGGCGGGAATCAAAGAAGAATTTAACATATTTGCATGCTTGCCGTCTTGTGGACTTTGAGGCAGACAAATGCCCACAGATCATGATCTCACTAGCTCATTTGTGAGGAAGTTTGAATTTTCATCTTCGCGTAATTCTCCTTCTGTCATGTTTGATCTTTATGATAAATCTTATACCATGGACTTAGAGGACTTTACTTTTGCTTGCAAGCTCCCACAATGGGGTAGTACTGTTGATCCCCGCAAATCTGAATTTAGATACTTTCTTACTAGTATAACTGTGGAAGAATCTAGAGATATAACGCAAGCCACTATAGGGAGCATTAACTTTCCTGCTATACATTAGTTTGCTCTCTTCATAGGTAGGTGCATCAATGCTAAGGATGAAGCATGTCACATGTGTGTCCCTGACCTTAGCATTCTCAGGAGTGCTGTGTTAGGAGACCAATCTTATCATATGGGAGCCAAAGTAGCTCATAGGTTGCATCATAATAGATATAACAGAGATTTCTTTGGAGGAATTTATGCAACCCGCTTAGCTAATTTTCTTGAGATAGACATTCGTGAGGGTGATATGGAGTTACCCCCTACTTATTTAGATTTTGATTCTATGGTTTCCCACCAGTTTGTTGAGAGGACTGAATCACCTCTCCAGTATCGACTAATCTTTAACAAACGACATGTTGTCCGTATTACTCTTCCTGCTCCTGCCTTCTTTGATTCTCAGACAAAAGGAAGATATGTTATTACCAGAGAGGAGGCAGATGAGTACGAGAGGAGAGTGGAGGCGGCTCGACGCCACGCTGCAGCTCAGGAGGCGATAGCCGCTGCATCACAGTACGACCCCAGCTACACCTACGGGTATCAGCCAGGCTATCCTTGGCAATGAACCAACTTAGGCCAAAAGCCTAAGCTTGGGGGAGTATGTATTTCCCACCGACATTACATTTATGTTCACACACACTCATTGCTAGATGTCGGTGCTCATACTCTTTCACTGTAAAATCCATGCTAGTTTATTTTCTTTTTCCTGCTTTCTTCTTGTGTGTTTAATAAATTTTAAGAAAACAACAAAAAAATCAGTAGTAGTTTACTTTTCTTGATGTAGTAGTAATAATTAAAAAGAAAACCCAAAATATTTCCCGTTCTTCTTTTTCTTGTTGGGAGCTTTCCCGTGTAAATAGTTTTATTTCTTTTCTTTTCTTTGGGGGTCGATAGGAGAAGACCATAATTAAATTGTTGAAGTGGCTCTTATATGCATTATCGTTGATTTAACCAAGATCCCATATTGCCTTGTCTTCTCTCCTGTTTGTTGAATGCTCGCAGATTCCATCTTAGTCCAATGCACGTGCACTCTTATTATTATTCACATCGTTCGGTCGTGCAAGTGAAAGGCGATTATGACGATATATGATGGACTGACTGAGATGAGAAAAGATGGTATGAACTCGGCCTCTCTTGTTTTTGTAGATATGATGAGTTCATCGTTCCTGAATCAGCTTATTATGAATAAACATGTTTGCAATGACAATTAGAGATCATAGTTGCTTATGCCATGCTTGATTAGCTATGAGTTATAATGGTTTACCTTGCGTGCCAACATGCTATTAAAATGGTTGTGATGTGGTATGATGAGGTGGTATCCTCCTTTGAATGATTTAGGTGACTTGACTTGGCACATGTTCACACATGTAGTTGAAACAAATCAACATAGCCTTCACGATATTTATGTTCATGGTGGATTATATCCTAGTCATGCTTGTATCCAATGTTTATTAATTTTAGTGCATGTTCATGACTATTGTCGCTCTCTAGTCGGTCGCTTCCCAGTCTTTTGCTAGCCTTCACTTGTACTAAGCGGGAATACTGCTTGTGCATCCAATCCCTTAAACCTCAAAGTTATTCCATATGAGTCCACTATACCTTCCTATATGCGGTATCTACCTGCTGTTCCAAGTAAATTAGTATGTGCCAAACTCTAAACCTTCAAATAAACATTCTATTTTGTATGCTCGAATAGCTCATGTATCAACTATGGCTGTCCTTATCTTCCATGTTAGGCGGGTTATTCTCAAGAGGAGTGGACTCCGCTCCTCACTCACGAGAACATGGTTGGTCACCGAGATCCCCAGTCCCATGCTTTATGCAAGCTAAATCGAAATTAATTGCAAACAAAACTCCCCTGGGACCTGATGTATGTTGGAGGCACTCGTTGTTTCGAGGAAGCCGTGGATTGATGCTTGTTGGTGGACGGGGAGTATAAACTTTACCATTCTGTTTGGGAACCTCCTATAATGTGTGTGACATGGAACATATCGCCATCTCTTAGTTGTTATGTTGACAATGAAAGTATACCGCTCAAAATATTATTCAATATCTATTTCAAAGCCGAGCTCTGGCACCTCTACGAATCCCTGCTTCCCTCTGCGAAGGGCCTATCTATTTACTTTTATGTTGAGTCATCACCCTCTTATTAAAAGCACTAGCTGGAGAGCGCAGCTGTCATTTGCATCCATTACTGTTAATTTATATTGGGTATGACTATGACTGTATCTCTTTTACCATGAATTAGAATGTCTAGTCCGTCCTTGATCTTTAAAGGTGCTCTGCATTTATGTTTTGCGGTCTCAGAAAGGGCTAGCGAATACCATCCTGTTATATCATATTATGATTGTTTTGAGAAAGTGTTGTCATCCGAGATTTATTATTATGACTCGCTAGTTGATTATGCCATTGATATGAGTAAACATGAGACCTGAGAATTATTGCAAATGTGGTTAGTTATAATCTTTGCTGAAAACCTGAATGCTGGCTTGACATATTTACAACAACAAGAGCAAACAGAGTTTGTAAAAGTTTTTCTTTTTCTCTCTCAGTTTGTCAACTGAATTGCTTGAAGACAAGCAAGGGCTTAAGCTTGGGGGAGTTGATACGTCTCCGTCGTATCTACTTTTCCAAACACTTTTGCCCTTGTTTTGGACTCTAACTTGTATGATTTGAATGGAACTAACCCGAACTGACGTTGTTTTCAGCAGAATTGCCATGATGTTGTTTTATGTGCAGAAAACAAAAGTTCTCGGAATGACCTGAAACTCCACGGAACGTCTTAGAAAACATAATAAAAAATCATCGCCAAAGATGAAGATCAGGGGGCCCACACCCTGTCCACGAGGTGGGGCCCCCCCCTCTGGCGCGCCCCCTACCTCGTAGGCCCCACGAGACCTTCCGACGCCAACTCCAACTCTATATATTGGCTTTCGGAGAGAAAAAATCAGAGAGAAGAAATCATCGCGTTTTACGATACGGAGCCGCCGCCAAGCCCTAAAATCTCTTGGGAGGGCTGATTTGGAGTCCGTTCGTGGCTCCGGAGAGGGGGATTCGTCGCCGTCGTCATCATCAACCATCCTCCATCACCAATTTCATGATGCTCACCGCCGTGCGTGAGTAATTCCATTGTAGGCTTGCTGGACGGTGATGGGTTGGATGAGATCTATCATGTAATCGAGTTAGTTTTGTTAGGGTTTGATCCCTAGTGTCCACTATGTTCTGAGATTGATGTTGCTATGACTTTGTATGCTTAATGCTTGTCACTAGGGCCCGAGTGCCATGATTTCAGATCTGAACCTATTCTGTTTTCATGAATATATGTGAGTTCTTGATCCTATCTTGCAAGTCTATAGTCACCTATTATGTGTTATGATCCGACAACCCCGAAGTGACAATAATCGGGACACTTCTCGGTGATGACCATAGTTTGAGGAGTTCAAGTATTCACTATGTGCTAATGCTTTGTTCCGTTCTCTATTAAAAGGAGGCCTTAATATCCCTTAGTTTCCATTAGGACCCGCTGCCACGGGAGGGTAGGACAAAAGATGTCATGCAAGTTCTTTTCCATAAGCACGTATGACTATATTCGGAATACATGCCTACATTACGTTGATGAATTGGAGCTAGTTCTGTGTCACCCTATGTTGTGACTGTTACATGATGAACCACATCCGGCATAATTATCCATCACTGATCCAATGCCTACGAGCTTTCCATATACTGGTTTACGCTTATTTACTTTCACGTTGCTATTGTTATAATCACTACAAAACACCAAAAGTATTACTTTTGCTTCCGTTACTTTTGTTACCGTTATCACTACTATCATACTACTTTGCTACTAAAAACACTTTGCTGCAGATATTAAGTTTCCAGGTGTGGCTGAATTGACAACTCAGTTGCTAATACTTGAGAATATTCTTTGGCTCCCCTTTGTCGAATCAATAAATTTGGGTTGAATACTCTACCCTCGAAAGCTGTTGCGATCCCCTACACTTGTGGGTTATCATCGGGCAATGGGGGAATAGGCACTCCCCCATTGCTGATCCTCCACCCCGTCGGCCCGGCGCACATGTCCGGCGGCGCCGGGATGTTCGCCTGGAACAGGAGCCAAGACTCCTGTTCATGGAGCGAGCGGCGGCCGAAGCCGTTGGCCGCCGCCTCATCTCCGGGGAATCACTCGGCCATCGGGAGAGGGAGGGAGGGAGAGGGAGGGCTCGACGGCGGCACTCGAGAGAGGGAGGGCTTGGCGGCGGCTCTCGGGAGAGGTAGAGCGCAGCGGCTAGGGCTAAGGCTTGTGTGGCGTGGTCATGGCGCTAATTTCAGCCAGGCCGGGCGAAAATCGGGCTCTGAGGCGCTGGCCGATTTTTTTTTTTTCACCGCCGCCAAAAAATCGCTGGGAGGCCTTTTGGGTCGCAGCTGGAGATGCTCTTAGGATGAAGCCCATGTTTAAATTTGGATGTAACTTTTCGAGTAGATGATTTTCATATAAAAACTTTTTCATCCGAGTTAGTATGCAAAAGTTATGCCCATATTTACAAATTCGGAGAGATTTTACAAATAAAGTCGAAATTCACATTTGCAAATTCTCCCAACAACTAGACCACATATCACATGGGAAACTTATTTTCTTTTATTTTTTGACATTTCCATCATTTTCTTTTATTTTTTTAAAATTGAAAAGGCGATCCACGGGGTAGAGTTTGAAAATGGGACCTTTAGTACTGGTTCGTGGCACGAACCGGGACTAAAGTCTCAACCATTAGTCCCGGTTCGTGCCTCAAACCGGGACTAAAGGTCTACTCTTTAGTCGGTTTGAGGCATGAACCGACTAATCGGTATCGCACTTTTTAGTCCCGTTTGAGGCACAAACCGGGACTAAAGGGCACAGTGAACCGGGACTAATGCCTTAGCCGCATGAACCGGATAAATGCTCACATTAGTCCCGGTTCTGGATTGAACCGGGACTAATGGTCTAAACAGGCCTGGACGAAAGCCCTGTTTTCTACTAGTGTAATAATGAATTTAAGATAAGAAAATATTGGTCATGGATTGGTTATTAACCAAAGAAACACTTAAAAAACCACAATAGTGTGCATGGATCATGATGGTTAATGGTGAACGTGTGCGGGACTTCATATTACATAATCGTCTCAACTTTGCACATCAATCGTTCAAAAGAAATTGAAGAAAATTAATTACGTTGACTAGGATAAAGTAACTTCACAACTTGCACAGCTTAAATAAACTATACTAACCGAGGGTCGTGCAGTGCTTAGTCCGACAACATTGGTGGCGGGGGTCGGGAAGGGTCTGGAAGGTGAACCCAAGAAAAAGGAGAGCAAGAGACCGCCGAAGAGAGGCTCTGCTGCCGCTAAAGCTGCCAAATCTTCTAACAGCCAGTTGGCTTCGCCGACCGATTTTGCGGACCATGTAACGGTCAAATGTGCGGTGATGTTCCATGTCGTGGGTGTCGTGGAATTGTCACGGCAGATGTCCTCATGAAAGGACTTAGTCGCAGGGCCATCGTACGGGTTAACCTAGAGGGGTTAATGCGGACACAAGACACGGAATTATCTTGGTTGGCCCCTTCAATGAAGGTAAAAACCTACGTCCAGTTGTGGTGTGATTGATATGATCCGGCGACTAGGGAGCAATAGCTTTGCCTTGGCCTCGAATCTCCTGTCCCTAACTCGCCGCCGGGTCGTCCCCTTATATACACGGGTTAACGCCTCGCCGACTTCTGAGTCCCAATCCGGCTCATACAAGAGTCCGGCTTGGGTTCTCCTTTCTTGTCTTACAATACAAGTTACAGTACTAGGGCGGTTTACGTGTATGGATCTTAATTCCCTTCTGGGCTCCAGGCCTCCATATGGGCCTGGATCACGCACGAGGGTAAACCGGCCCCTCCGGGGCGGTTCACACTCCGTAGTTGTATCCTCAACATTAGGCCCCAGATTGACTTGAACCGGTTCAGGTTAATCTTCTACGTCTTCAGGTAACCCTTGATCTTTCTTTGTAAACCGCCATCTGCTTGAACCGCCGTGACATCATCCTCTGATCTTCGTGTCAGGGCCCCCTGACGTCATTTTGAACAAAAATCTAAACAGTAAGATTCCCTTCATTAAGGATATCCCGGAAATCGAGGCGGCCGCTGCACCTTCCGCCGCTTTTGGCTCCTCAATTCTCGCGCCCATTGATTACTCCGGTCCCTTATAAATAGACCGGTCGGGTCATTCTCTTCTTCTCCTTCCTCTCTTCTTCTTCCTCGCGACCTGCCGACCACAAGCTCTTGCCGTCGCCTTCAACCTTCGACCGGCGCTTCCCGCCGCCCGCTGCATCAACCGGATCGGACCAGAATCTCCGCGCTCCTCCGTGGTTCCCGCCGTCGTAAGGTCATCTTTAAACCCTAGATCTCATCTGGAAACTCGGTTCGTCGCATAGCCCATGAGTGTTCTTGCCGACCCTTCATGCCCGTTCCGCCATGGCCGTACGGCTCCTCATACGCAAACGGCTGCTTTCGCCGTTTACCCGATTCTAGGCGCCTTCCCCTTTGTTCAGATCTTCCATTTTAACATACCTGAACCTTCCTGCGCTGTAGGAGGTGCAGATAGGTCACGAAATTCTCTTTCTTGAACCTGGTAGATCTAGATTATTTCCTTTGTATGGGAAACCTGTTTCGCTCTACACTTAGCAATTTTTCAGCACTACCTCCTCTGGCGGTTTAACTTCGATATTTAATCCGACCCTCCATTAGTCCTTAGTTAAACCGGACGGTAAGCGGCTGCCGAACTGCCGGTTTAACAATATTCAATAACGCTGACCTGTTCAACAGTGAACCGTTTTCTTCCTTTCTTTCGCAGCTTTAATCTTCGGAATGGCTCCTCAATTTTCGCTTGTAATCGGGTCCGGTCGAGTCATCAAACGCAGCTCAACGGCTATGTCACCACCGGCGGTTTGGCTCCAAAAGTGTCCTCCATTGGCGTGTTCCGAAGGCGAGTTTCCTCCGAGCATGGCGGAGAAGTGTCGTGTTCATGCATCACTTAGACCGGGGTTCTCTCCGCCCGGTTCAAAATTTTCCGGATGTCCTTGCCGATCTGCAGCTTCATCCTCGGGACATCGGCCCAATTTCGTGTCGAATATATGCAACTTTCAAGTCTTCTGTGAAGTCTACCTTCAAGAAGAACCATCTGTGGAGTTGTTCCGGAATTTTTTCCATCTGAACCGCCGCACAGAGTTTTCTGATGGTCCGAACACGGAGCTGGGCGGCGTGTCAATCCAGAAGAGGAAGGAAGTCAATTTTCCACACGCCAAGCACCACAGCCATCCAAAGGAATGGAACCAAACCTGGTTCTACTGCGGAACACTGCCCTCGCTAACGAAAACCCTTGCCGGGCTACCGTTCTCACCGGCTCAACAACTTTGCATCCGCTGCCTTCCCGCTTAACCGCCATGAACGGAAAAACCGCACCACAAATAATCAAGCTCCGGGCTTTAATGGCCAATGGCTTAACCGGCGTGGATCTTGTACGTTGCTGGGTCTCTTGGGGTATTTTGCCACTAAGCCGCCGGCCCGGATTGATGCACGAGTACACCGGCAGCCTCAAAGATCCTCAAAGGCGTCACGAGCTGCCTATAACTGAACAAGAGGTTACCGAGATCGTCAAGAAGATGCTTGATGAGCCAATCTCCGTCTGTAGCCTCACCGGGTTGGCTCCATTTTGTACCACCAACAAACCGCCGGCGGTAAGTTCTACTCACTGCCTTTCAATCTCTTAATACTCCGTCGAGACACGTTAATCATTATTCCTTCTCGGCCGACAGCTCCTTACGAAACGAACCAAACCGGTTGGGCGCCTCGTAAAGTCCAAGGCCACTAAGAAAACGGGCAAGAAAAAGACCGCGAGTCCTCTGATCCGGCGGAGGACGAAGAATCAGAAGCTGAGGTAAACCGGCTTGCCGCTTTGTGCTTCTTCCTGCATATGCTTGGCCCTTTTACAATCTTTTTACTGACAATTTTCTTCCCAGGATGATGCTGAAGCCAGCCATGCTGACCTGTTGAGGTAATCTTACTTTCTTCCGACTCGATCTTGCGCCGGTTAAAAGAATTAAATGGCGCCGTCCGGAAAGTGAAAAATACCATTCTGTGCTTACTTGAATCCAAATCTTAACTTGAAGACACAACAGGCTGAAGAGCGCCCGTACAACCCGGCACAATGGCCAACAGTTTACCTCTGCGGTTTACAGACACACCTATCCGGAAGCGTCGGCGGTGACTTGCTCTTCAGCGTTATCCCCTTAAAAGGTTTCTTCGATGTCCTCTCAACCCGTCGGCCCGAATTATCATCGCTTCTTCCAACTCGTCTGGCGGTTCATCCACCACACAACTGCCTCCGCTGAACATCGCCGCCGGGTATGTAATTACTGTTTGTCACTTTGACTCACCATCACCTTGGTCAATTTGTCTTGATCTGATTCTGAATATTGCAGCACCAAGGCTCGCTTGAGCAAGAAGGCGAAAACTCTTGATCCTACCTTGGATGTTGATCCGGAGAAAACCCCAGAACAAACACGAAAATCCTGAAGCCGCCAAGGAAAGCTCGGCGAATTGTACAAAACGACACTGCTGATCCGCGGAGGTTGAACCGAGGTCCAAATGGAAACTTCCCAGCCTGCTCCATCAAACCCGTCTGGCGAGCGGGTCGTAACTGTTGAGCCGCCGAGCCAGAGCAAAACGACGGCAAGCCCAAACAAGACCGGTGAAAATGACGATGTTATTGTGACAGGTACTGGCTACACTGCTCCTAGCCAACCGGTCGCTTTAGCAAAGCACAGCATCAAAGAAGGTTCCACTATTATGAGCAAGGACAAGGGGAAGACTGATATGTCGGCTTACGACAATTTGTCTGCCCAAGAGCTTCATTCCGGCTTTCTGAACCGGCTTTACACCAGCCGCGACTTTGAAGCCGGTCTAGTAAACCGCATGAAGGACCGCTATGAGGTAATGAGCTGGCCGTTCGTTAGTTTAACTGCATGATAGCCCCCAAGGGTCGGTTTAACTTTGTAAAGTTAAACCGGGACTTAAGGTGTGTCTCTTCATAGAAATTTGAGATCAACTAGCCATTAGCCCCCAAGTGCCAAGTTGAATACTTGTATTTAGCTTGGGACTTGTATAATAAACCCATTAACACGCTTCCTTTGTCATCGAGCGAAATACACCAGCAAGCTGTGCAACTGAAGGACCTCCGAAGCAATCTGGAAACCCAAATAACAGAAGCCACCAAAGCCAAGGATGAGCTAAAAACTGCCCTGACCACCATGGCACAGCTGAAGGAGTGGTACAAATCCGAGCGGGTCAACTGGGACACCGAGAAGGCCGGCTTAGTAAAGCGGGCGGAGGAAGCTGAGGCAGCCCTTAACCCGGTGACTGAAGAACTAACCGGACTCAAACGCCAAGTGCATGCCATGACCGCTGCCATCTTTGGTAAGCAAATTTATACTGAATATGCCTGTGTTAATGCTTCCGCCGGTTTAACTTGAGCTGTCTAAACCTGGTGTAGGCAAGCGTATTGCTCATCCGGCTCGGCGTGCGGAAAAACTCAAGGCTTCGTACACTCGATTGAGCAACTATATACCGGCGCCCAGCGGGTTATATGCGCCACTTCATATGACAACACGGCGCCGTCCCTGATCCGAGAAACGCTGGACCGACTGTCCATGATTCCGGGGCAGCTTGAAGAGATAAAGCGATCCGCAGCCCGAGCTGGCACGCTATTGGCTCTGACTCGCGCCAAAGCGTGGATAGCGGATCTTGATCCGGCGGACATAGCTAAAGGTTTTCCCAGTGCTCAAGAGAATGGTGAAGCCTTTGATAATGATGCGCTGAAACGGATTACCAAGGAAATGCGTCCGTTGGCAAGTCAACTGGCCGCTGAAGCCAACCTGGAGGTTCACCGATCTTTTTATGACGCCAACAACAAGCGGGTGGAGTTTGTCATCCCAGAAGTGCAAAGCCTGATTCCCCCAATCCGTAAGCACACTTACGCCCCTGACGTTGATCCGGCTGAACTAATAAGTGAAGAAGCTGTCTTTCAGGCCTTAACCCGGATTGACTGGTCTACCAATGACTTCCGGGCTTTGGGTGATGAAGAAGAAGAAGCTGAACCGGCGCCAGCGCCGCCCTCCACCTCGCGCCAACCGGTGAAGCAGCGTAATCCGTCAAGCGGGTGACATATCCAAAGCCTCAAGGCATAACTCTGCGTAAACGCCGGCCTCGAAAGGTTTTGTAATAGGATAGCAAGTGTATTTACTTGAACAATGCCGGTACAACTTTTGGTGCAGAACGTTTATGCAGCGGCGCTAGATCCGTTGGCTTTTGTAGTGAATCCTGCCACATATTTTGCCTACAATCGCAAGTTCTTAAACCGCCATGGCGGTGTATATCTCCAACCAGGCTGATACCAATATATATATGAGAGAACCGAGATAGATGATCAAAATTATATGATACAAACATACCTGCCAAAGATTAGGCACGGTGGGCTGTAGCCAATCCAAAGCGGAGGTCTTATAGACCATCATCGTCAAAGAGGGCAATCCTGTATAAGACCGATTTATCGTGTAAACCGTGCGGGCATCATAAGCCCCTGTTAATCCACAATGGGATGTTCCAACAGTAAAACCAAACCGGAACAAAATCGCCAGCTTAAAAATGTATCAACAACGCAAATCCAGGTTACGAAGACCGGCAAAAAACCAAAGAATAAGTATCAAAACCACATGAAAACAAAATCAATGAGAAAGAATAACCGCTTCATGAGACAAGGCTGTATTGAGCCGGATCAGATGGTGTTACCATGGTCAGACAGGACCAAGCCCCCTATACGGCGTAGCGATGGTTCAAGTCAGCCAGGTCCCCAACTGAACTCGTGGCATGACGCCGATCAAGTGGCATTGCGATGGTTCGGGTTCGACCAAAGCCCCCAAGTGATTCTATGGCCTTAGGCCGACCAAGAGGCGTGACTGGTTCAGACATGACCATGTCCCCAAATGATCTGGTGGCTTTCGCCTGTCAAGAGGCATTGCATTGGTTCGGATACGACCAAGCCCCCAAATGACAAAAGTTTCTGAAAACAAGGCTAAGGGTTGAACCGGAGGCCGCTTCACAAGAGCATCTCCATGTACCCAAACCGGTCTTTTAAACAGAACAGATACCCCGCTTTAGCCGAGGATCCGGTTTATTGCTTTTAGTCATAATATATACAGTCGTAATATGTACATAAGTGGAGCCAATGGCTCAAGTATAATAAGGCCGAAGATGAGCTATGTTCCATGGCCTGTTGGTCTCCTCCTCTGACGTGCGTGAGTCTTTTCGCTCTCGAACATCAATCAGATAGTATGACCCGTTGTATAGATTCTTCTTCGACCACAAAAGGCCCCTCCCAAGGTGGGGATAGCTTGTGCATATCTTTCGATCTTGAATGAGCCGCAGCACCAAGTCTCCTTCTTGAAAGGTTCTGGTTTTAACCCGCCGGCTGTGATATCGGCGAAGATCCTGCTGGTAAACCGCCGAGCGAGCTGCTGCCATATCACGCTCTTCATCTAGTCGATCCAAATCATCCTGCCGTGCTGCCTCACTTTATCGCCTCAACATAAGCTGCTACTCGGGCGAGTCATGACGGATATCATTTGGAAGAACCGCCTCCGCTCCATAGATCATAAAGAACGGCGTATATCCGATTGGATCGGTTGGGGTAGTGTTTATACTCCATATCACCGATGGCAGCTCTTCCACCCAACAACCCGGCGTCCTCTCTAAAGGGACCATAAGCGGGGTTTGATACCTTCAAAATTTCTGATTAGCTCATTCCGCTTGACCATTGGATTGTGGGTGGGCCACAGAAGAAACATCAAGCGGATGTGCTCTCGTCACAAAATTCCTTCATAGCTCCCTTGGATAAATTGGTGCCGTTGTCCGTGATGATACTTGTGTGAAACCCAAACCGGAAAATCACCCGTTTGATGAACTGAACCGCCGTGGCTGCATCACACTTGCTAACGAGCTCGCCTCGACCCACTTGGTAAACTTGTCCACCGCCACCAACAGGTGGGTCTTTTATCCTTGGACCTTTTGAAAGGTCCAACCATATCCAACCCCAAAGTCGCAAATGGCCAAGTAATTGGAATCATCCTCAATTCTTGGGCGGCACATGAGCACGCTGGAGAACTTTTGGCAACCGTCACATCGTCGACCAAATCCTCCGTGATCAAGATGGGCGGTCAACCAATAAAACCATGGCGGAATGCTTTGGCCACTGGGACTTTGAACCGGCGTGATGACCACAATCCCTTCATGAATCTCTCGCAATATCTCACAGCCCTCTTGAGGGGACACACAACGCTGAAACACCCTCGACACAATCGCGACGGTGCAACTCGCCATTAACAATGGTCATAGACTTAGACCGCCGGACTATCTGCCGGGCCAATGTCTCATCCTCCGGTAACTCGCCCCGGTTCATGTACGCCAAATAAGGGAGCGTCCAATCCGGGATAACATGCAAGGCCGCCACCAAATAAACTTCCGGATCAGGGATAGCCAAATCAATTTCATCAGGAATTTTAACTGACGGTTTGTGCAGCACATCAAGGAAAACGTTGGGCGGGACCGGTTTACGCTGGGAACCCAACCGGCTCAAAGCATCAGCCGCCTCGTTCTTCCGACGATCCACATGGTCCACCTGATACCCTTTAAAATATCCTGCAACAACATCCACTTCCCGACGATATGCAGCCATGAGTGGATCTTTGGAATCCCAAGTGCCGGATACTTGCTGGGCCACCAAGTCCGAGTCACCAAAACATTTAACCGGCTGAGATTCATTTCCTTGGCCATCCGGAGACCATGAAGTAAAGCTTCATACTCAGCTGCATTGTTAGTACAAGGGAACATGAGGCGGAGAACATAACAGAACTTGTCACCTCGTGGGGAAGTTAATCGACTCCAGCCCCGAGCCCTCCAACTGCTGGACCCATCAAAATGGATGGTCCAATAGGTGTGATCCGGCTTCTCCTCGGTGCTTGCAACTCCGTCCAATCATTAATGAAATCCACAAGTGCTCGAGACTTTACGGCTGTCCGGGCACATACTTTAAACCATGCGCCCAAGCTCTATAGCCCACTTAGCAACCCGCCGATTGCTTCCGGTTCAAGATGATATCGCCTAAAGGAGCCGAGCTGACCACCGTGATGGGGTGCCCTTGGAAATATTGCTTCAGCTTCGACTTGCCATAAAAACTCCATATACCAGCTTCGCCAATGGGGATACCTTTGTTTAGATTCGATGAGAACCTCGCTGATGTAGTAAATCGGCACTGAACCGGATACTCCTTCCCCGCCTCCTTGCGCTCCACCACAATGGCCACACTCACGCCTCGGCATTAGCAGCAACATATAACAGGGCGGCTCCTCGTCAATAGGGGCAGCAAGAACAAGCGGGTTGGCCAGCTGCCGCTTTAGATCCTCCAAAGCCTCATCAGCACTGAGCTCCAAACAAATTGATCCGTCTTCTTGAAATCTGGTATAAAGGTATAGCCTTCTCTCTAGGCGATGATAAACCGCTTAGCGCAGCAATCCGCCTGCCAAACGTTGAACATCATTGATACACTTTGGCTTAGCTAAGGAGGTGATAGCTGTAATCTTCTCCGGATTAGCCTCAATCCCCGGTTCGATCTGAAAAACCCAACAATTTGCTGCCGAACACCAAAGACGCACTTGGCCGGGTTGAGCATCATCTTGTACACCCGCAAGTTGTCAAAGGTTTCCTTTAAGTCCTCAATCAATGTCTCCTTCTGCCTTGATTTCACCATGATATCATCCACATAGGCGTGCACATTACGGCCAATCTGTTTATGCAAACAATTCTGACGCAAACGCTGGTAAGTGGCTTGGGCACTCTTGAGCCCAAAAGGCATGGACACATAGCGTAAGGCTCAAAAAGGTAATAAACGCCGTCTTCTCCTGGTCTTTAACCGCCATCTTAATCTGATGATAACCAGAATACGCATCCAGAAAGCTCAAACGCTCACAACCCGCTATTGCATCAATGATCTGGTCAATGCGGGGAAGGGCGAAGGGATCCGCTGGACAAGCTTTGTTAAGATCTGTGTAATCCACGCACATGCGCCAAGTGCCATTTTTCTTAAGGACCAATACCGGATTAGCAAGCCACTCTGGGTGAAATACTTCAACGATAAACCCTGCTGCCAAAAGTCTAGCGACTTCTTCTCCGATGGCCTTGCGCCTTTCCTCGTTAAACCGGCGAAGAAACTGTTTTACCGGTTTGTATTTTGGGTCCACATTAAGAGTGTGCTCAGCGAGTTCCCTCGGTACACCTGGCATGTCAGAAGGTTTCCATGCAAAAATGTCCCGATTCTCACGGATGAACTCGATGAGCGCGCCTTCCTATTTAGGATCCAGGTTGGCACTGATGGTGAACTGCTTGGATGACTCACCGGGCACAAAATCAACAAGCTTCGTCTCAGCCGCCGATTTGAACTTCAAGTCCGGATCATGCTCTGTAGTTGGCTTCTTCAAAGGGGTCATATCTTCCGGATCAACATTATCCTTATAATACTTTAACTCCTCTGTGGCACAAACCGACTCTGCGTAAGCCGCATCACCTTCCTCGCACTCCAGAGCGATCCGGCGGCTCCCGTGAACCGTTATTGTTCCTTTGTGACCCGGCATTTTCAGCTGTAAGTAGACATAACAGGGCCGTGCCATGAACTTAGCATAAGCCGGCCGCCCAAAGAGGGCGTGGTAAGGGCTTTGAATTTTCACCACCTCAAATGTCAACGTTTACGCTCGAGTCATGCTCGTCTCCAAAGGTTACCTCGAGATCTATTTTACCGACCGGCACGCCGACTTACTGTGCACCACTCCGTGAAACACTGTGCGGACGGCCTAAGATGCCTATCTGTTAACCCCATCCGTCGGAAAGTTTAGTAGTACGTGGATGTTGATGCTGCTTCCTCCATCCATAAGAACCTTGGTAAACTTGTACCCGCCTACAGGCGCCACCACGAGCTAATCGACCCGGATTGTAAACCGGGAGGATGGTCCTCTCTGCTCCACACAATCGGCTGCTCGGACCAGCGTGGTAATCTGGCGCAGCTGGTTCAACAACACTGACCGCCCGCCTCTGAAGTTTCCGGTCTCGTCGGTCCAAGCTGGTGGTAAAGACGTGGTACTGCCCGCCATTCAATTGCTTTGGATTGCTCTGATAACCCGACTGCTGCTGTTGTTGATTGTAACCCCCTTGGTTCTGACTGTTCTGATTACTTTGATTATTCTGATTGCCTTGTCCGCCCGGATTACCGCCGAATCCCGGGCCGGAATTCCCTCCGCCGTAACCCGAAGCGGACCCTGAACCGCCACCGGACCCTTGATCATACCGGAAGGAGTTGGAGTTCCTAAACTCCTGCATAATATAACAATCCTTCCAAAGGTGGTTCGCCGGTACCTCCTTCGTCCCGTGCTTCGGACAAGGTTGATTTAATATGAAGTTCAAACGATCCGGATTGTGACCACCCGGTTTGACTGCCTACCCGGCGCCGTTGACCCTTGTCCTGTCGTTGGTGTTGGCCACAAAGCCCATGTTGCCGTTAAACTACGCTTGTGCCCTCCATTGCTCGCCGACCGATGCTGCTGGCTCTGGAATTGCCGTTCTGTTTTCCTTCCCCACTTCATCATTCTCCGATTCAGGATCCTTGGTACTATCGTAATCAGCGTACTTTACCAAAACGCCCATTAGAGTGCCCATGTCATGGCAAAACGCTTCATGCGACCCAGCTTCAGCTTCAATGGCTCGAACCGCAATTGGCTTCCAAGGTCATGATCGCGGAACCAGGGTTGATCGGTCGAAGAATGTAAAACTTCCGAGACACGGCGCACCCAATGGGTTGTAGACTCTCCGTCCGCTGGGCGCAGCCGCCAGATCCACCACGGACATGGGCTGTTTACAGGTGTCTTTGAAATTTTGGATGAACGGGTTCTCAAGCTGTGTCCACGAGTTGATAGAGTCGGGCGGCAAGTTTTTCAACCAAGTTCGGCAGTACCTTCCAGCATCATTGTGAAGTACTTTGCACATGCCGCTTCATCCCGTCCAGCATCTCCATGGCCATCTCGTAGCTTTCTATCCATGCCTCCGGAGCTAAATCGGCGGTATAATTCGGCACCTTGCGCGCCCCTTGAAGTCTTTGGGCAAGCGCCGCTTGCGTAAGCGAGGGCGAGGCAAGGTACCCCAAAAGAGCCGGATGTGACCCCAGGTTCGAAGATGGTTGGTCGAACCGGCGCGGGCGGATGATCCTCCGTTTGTGCTGCTAACTCGGCCTCCCTTCGTGCCCTGGCGCGGTCCACTACCACTTGAGCATCTTCAAAGCCGCCTGCCGGATTGTTGCCGCGGCGGTCCACGCTGCGCATTGCTCGACACGGCCGGTTCATCGACGCGTCGGCTGTAGCTCCGACTCGGGCGGGGGTGGAATGGATCCGATCTCGACTGTACGAGTACGCTTCTTGCTGAGCCAAGGCCGTCCTGAGGAGCTCCTTAACCCGGCGTGTTTCCACTGCCTGTGGTGAATCGCCTTCGATTGGAATTGCCTCTAACCGTGCCGCAGCCGCCACGAGGTTATCCATCGGGTTGGAGTAGTGACCGGAGGTGTTCGCGACGCAGGGCGCGCCGGTATGATGGCGAGTAGATCTATCACCGGGCTGAACCGCGCGCCGTCCCTGTGCTTCCGCGGTTTACCAATGGTGGCGGATTATCGTCCCTGCCTGGGTATTGAAAAGCTCCTTCCTCAAAAGCGGAAGGTAAACGGGACCTGTACTTCCTTTTCATGACTTCTGTGACGCGCTCGTCCACTGAGCCTATAAGCTCAGCATCCAAAGCGCCCGCCCGCTGCCATCCTTTCGTCGCGGCTGCCAAGTCCGCTTTAGCATTAGTGATCTGTTCCCTCACCTTCGCAATCTCCGCGTTGTGAAGGTCCTGATCCGGCGGATTAGCTTCCGCCAGGAGCACAGCTAACGCGTCGAAAAGCTCTGACAAAACTTGAGCCGGCGGGCGCCCAGGGCCTCCTTCCCCGGCTGCCATCACCGCTGTTGAACCGGCGACCAGGCGCCGCGGTCGAAGAGTGAAGCACCGCCAGTACCGCCATGAAGATCCCAACCCGTTGGGTAGATCGAAAAGGTCCGGATGCTCTCCCATCGAACTACCCCGATCCGGCCTTCTCGTGGCGGTATAGAGACTCGGTTTCTCCGGCGACGATTCGTCCCGAGTAGACCACAGGTTCGTCACGGATGCTGACCGTCCTCGTAGCCTCCGTGAGCGACTCCCACGAAAACATGCCTGACCGCCGGTTTAGCGAGGCGGGACTCTTCTTCGACCGCTGAGCCGTCTCGGCGAGGTCGGTCAGACGTCCGGCCCAGCCCCGACTCGCCAATCTTGCCGATGAACACGTGTATACCGCCAAAGGGGACCCGTACCGTACTCAACCGAGCCGGCCTCGGGGCCCCATCCGCATCGTCGATGTAGAGTTTGCCACGACGACTTTTCGTCATCCGCCCATCAGATAGCCTTCGAGTCCTCGAACTTGCCCTCTAAGATCATCAAACCATCGTGCGATAGCCCCACGGTGGCGCCAACTGTCGTGGAATTGTCACGGCAGATGTCCTCATGAAAGGACTTAGTCGCAGGGCCATCGTACGGGTTAACCTAGAGGGGTTAATGCGGACACAAGACACGGGAATTATACTGGTTCGGCCCCCTCAATGAAGGTAAAAACCTACGTCCAGTTGTGGTGTGATTGATATGATCCGGCGACTAGGGAGCAATAGCTTTGCCTTGGCCTCGAATCTCCTGTCCCTAACTCGCCGCCGGGTCGTCCCCTTATATACACGGGTTAACGCCCGGCCGGCTTACAGAGTCCCAATCCGGCTCATACAAGAGTCCGGCTTGGGTTCTCCTTTCTTGTCTTACAATACAAGTTAAAGTACTAGGGCGGTTTACGTGTATGGATCTTAATTCCCTTCTGGGCTCCAGGCCTCCATATGGGCCTGGATCACGCACGAGGGTAAACCGGCCCCTCCGGGGCGGTTCACACTCCGTAGTTGTATCCTCAACAGTGGGCGAGCGGATCCTACAGCCGAAACCGCTAGAGGGCATACCAGGGGATCTTAGGAAACTGCACGACCATGTGATGTCTACAAAGAAAAGCTTTCTCGCCTCGAAGGCTCCAGGATACCCGTTTTACGCATTTCGTGTGCCCAAGGCCAAGTGCTATGTCGACAGACTCCACGCGAAGGTGTTCTTCCTCCGATTTTGATTGCATCTTTGAGATTGTTTCTCACGAGGCGCCTTGATTTTACGATCGTCCGTCTTTATTCTACATATGAATTTCGTCATCAGGAGAGAACAAATCTCGGTGGTGGATCCATACTTCATTGAGGAGTCCTTTTTGAGTCTCAGCGACTTTGAACATTAAGCTGCTAGGGAGTACATCGAAAACTTCATGATAATGAATAAGGACAAGGAAACGGTTCTCCTGCCTTATCATCCAATGTAAGACATTGCTGGATAGCTCGTTCGTACATTTCAATCATTTCTTTCGCTCATATGGAGGCTAATTTGAGGTGTATTTTTTTTCCGCAGCAACGGGCGCACCGTCCTTATCGTTCTTTTCCCATGAGTCTCCCATGCCGTGTATTTCGACTCGTGCAGAAACTTCCAGAAGAAGGACTACACCCACATAATGAATATTGTGGATGCTGCTCTCCACGGCTTCAGTATGAAGGGTGGCCACATCGAGATCAGGAAACAAAGGAAGGGTGCACCGAACCTTTTTTTGCATAGAACTACATGCTGCTGCGTCCATCAACCGGCAACAGGCAAGAACGATGGATTCCACGTCCTCCATCTCACGATGGAGTTCAGAAGGGATCGGCAACAGCTTCGCATGACAACCAGAAACGATGACCATATCCGCAAATGGGCAGAATCCTTAGGAGCCGAACCGGATTATAAACTCAGAGATGACTTTTTCCGCATCCAGAAGGACATTGCAACGATCATCATGAAATAAGTCGTCGAAGAGAACGAGATGTTCCACCACAGCCCTATATCGCGGGATGACGTCCGAACTCGCATAGGCCTACAATGTTTGGACCTGACGCCGTTCATGAAGCTAGGGTGCCTCCCGGATATGGATGGATGGAACTTCCAGTGATTGACGATGTCGATAATGATGTGTCGGTTGAATATGTACTTTCTGTAGCGATGAAACTTTGTGATGTAAACGGTCCTGATGAAATTGTGTAACGCTAGTTAGTTAGTTTGCGTATGATGAACCTGCCTAGATCTAGTAAATTAGTTTGGGTACAATGAACCTGCGTAGATTATATTTACTATATGCTGCATCTATTTTCTAACTCTTTCTCTTCGTGTTGCTCAAGTATATTATGTTGCAAATTATTGTTGAATTCGCTTGATGGATATGCATCTCTAACAGGTACATAGGTCCTTGATGGCGAATAAGTGATATGCCGTGTACATAGGGAGGGTTCCGGAAGTGTATGGCGAGTAGCCAGAGTGTCAGGCCCAAGTGTCAGGGTTCTCGGGTGGCAGCCAGAAAGGGTTCAATAGTAGACATTTAGCGGAAGCTAGTTACTTAAGGTTCACGCTAGCGCGAAAGAGGAATCACAACCGGCGCCTTATGTATTACATAATTCCGCTCTTGCTCATAGTGATAGATATTCTCTTCTATATCATTGTTTAGGATGTAGTTGCATGTATTCGAGACATGTCATAACTTGTATCGCTATTTTGAGATGATGACGAGAGACATCATTTCTGTTGCAATGATTATGATATGACATGATTTGATGAGACTATTTCTATGTGTATGATATGATTATATTTGTATGTGTATGATATGATGAGACTATTGTGTGTATGATCCGAGGGAAACTATTGTATAAAACCTAGTAGTGTTCTCATAAACATTTTATATGTTCTAGAATATTATATTGGCAAGCATAATCATAAAGTAGAAACCACCATGAGGATATTTCTCAGACCATAAACTTCAGATATCGCATAAACACACACCGTTACAAATCATCCACCGAAGCTTATGATTTTTGTTTTCTTATTTCCCACATTTAAAAATATTGGTTCTAAATATATATGTTTAAGGTCCAATATATACAAATATGGTCCAAATTACCACATTGCATGCACATTTCTCAACAATAGACATTACAGTTGTAGCACAAAGAACTATATTATTAGTTTAAAAAGATATTATTATCTACTTAAATTAATGAAAAGTAACTTATAAGAAAATACAATCTAGGATTCTAATATGTATATGCGTTATAAATAAGTATATAAGTTTAGTATAAATATTTGGACCATATTTGTTATCCAATAATTAATTAGTACCTAACGGCGATTTATCCGGGCATACCTTGCCGACGAAGGCGAAGGAGCCGCCGAGCTTGGAGACGGCGCATGCGACGTTGGCGGGCGCCTTCACGAAGCCTCCGGACTTGGCGAGCGAGACGCCGTCCACGTTCAGCACGATGTCAATCAGAATCTCACCGAACTAAATGATAAGGTTGGGCGATGCAGCACCGGCCACGGGAGCAATAGCATCACCAAGAGACGCCATTGGAACTTGGCTAAAGAAACGAGAACGAGAGCGCTATTGAAGAAAAATCGATCAGCTCGGGAGGAAAAGGTGTTGTTGGGTGAGTTGACGAGTCGAAAGGGGGCGGGCTTATAAATGGTTGCGGGCGGGTTAGCTTGGCCAAAGGGTCCAATTATCTTCTTGTTAATGGTTACTCCGGTTACTATCAATCTTATCCTACTCCAATTACTATAAAAGAAAAGTTCAGGTTGGGATAATCTTTTTTTGCAAATAATGGTTTGGATAATCATGATAATTTTTTTAATGCATGAATGATTCACCTTGCGGATACACTTTTTTTTTCATAAAGCGGTGCTTTTATGAACTCACAATATAGTATCAAGCGATACAAAACATGATGCTCATGGATTAACTCCAAAAGGATAAAAACTGACATATCAGGGGCCGGATGAGGATCAATTAGTAAGAGAGATTATTTACAGAGAATCAATTAGAGGTAGAGACGTGCCCAACCGTCAACGGGAACGGATCCTCTAACATCACGAAGGGATGTCACAAAGCTACAGTGCAAATCCAATGCAAAATAGAGAAGGGATGTCACGGTGACTGTCGTGGAATTGTCACGGCAGATGTCCTCGTGAAAGGACTTAGTCATAGGGCCATCGTACGGGTTAACTTAGAGGGGTTAAAGCGGACACAAAGACACGGGAGTTATACTAGTTCAGCCCCTTCGATGAAGGAAAGGCCTACGTCTAGTTGTGATGGGATTGATGTAGTTTCGGCGACTTGGGAGCAATAGCTTCGCCTAAGCCTCGAATCGTCTGTCCTTAATCCGTCGCCGGGTCATCCCCTTATATACACGGGTTGGCCTTGGCCGGTCTCTGAGTCCCGATCCGGCTCATACAAGTGTCCGCTCGGTCTCTTCTCTCTTGTCTTACAACACAAGTTACAACACTAAGGCGGTTCACATAAATGGACCTTAATTCGCCTCTGGGCTCCGGGCCTCCTCCGTGGGCCTGGATCATGGACGAGGGTAAACCGGCCCCTCCGTATGGTTCACACTCGATAGTTGTATCCCCAACAGTAGGCCCCAGTTGACTTGAACGGTTCAGGTTAATCTTCAACATCTTCAGAAACTCTTGATCTCCTTTCATATTTTGTAAACCGCCATCCGCTTGAACCGCCGTGACGTCATCCTCCGATCTCCGTGTCAGGGCACCTTGACGTCATCTTTAATAAAGAAATCCAAATAGTAAGATTCCCTTCATTTAATGCTATCCGGAAATCGAGGCGGCGCTGCACCGTCCGCCGCTTTTGACTCCTCGATTCTCGCCCGTTGATTGCTCGGCTCCTTATAAATAGACCGTCGCCCTTTCTCTTCTTCTTCTTCCGCTCTTCTCCTTCCTCGTGACGCTCCATCCCTGAAGCTCCGCCGTCGCCTCCGACCTTCCAACGACGCGTCAACGTTGGGCCGCTGCATCAACCTGATCGTATCAGAGTTTTTCGGCGCTCCTCCACGGCTTTGCTCATCAGGTAAGGTCCTTTTTCAAGCCCTAGATCCCATCTGTAGATCCTGTTCATCCCGCAGTTCATATCGGTTTCTTCACACTTGCTCCGCCATGGCCGTACGCCTCAGCCATACCGTGCATCCTGTACAGGTGACTGCTCCGCCGTCCATTGAACTCTTTATGCACCTTTCCTTTTGTTCAGATCCTCGAGTTTAGAATATCCGAACCTCCTGCTCTTTATGAGGTTTGCATAGGTCGTAAAGGTTTTTTACCGAACTTGGTAGATCTCGATTACTTCCATTCGCATGTGAAAACTGTTTCATCCACACTTCAGTAGATTTTTCAGCTCTGCCTTATTTGGCGGTTTAACTTTTGATAGCTAATCCGTCCTCCATTAGTCCTCGCTTAAACGGAATGGGAAGCCGGCTGCTGAATCGCCGGTTTAACAATGTATGATATGCCTGAACCATTTAATGGTGAACCGTTTCTTCCTTTCTTTCGCAGCTTAGTCTTCCGGAATGGCTCCTCAATTCTCAGCTTGCAATTGGGTCCGGTCCAAAATCACTGAAACGCAACTCAACGGCTATGTCACCACCGGCGGTTTGGCTCCAAAAATGTCCTCCATGGCGTGTTCCGGATGGCGAGTTTCCTCCGAGCCACAAGAGGGAGAAGTAATTGTGTTTATGCAGCACTTAGACTGGGATTCTGCCCGCCGGTTCAAAATTTTTCCGGGACGTCCTTGCAAGTTTGAAACTCCATCCGCAGGATATCGGCCCGAACTCTGTGTCAAACATATGCAACTTTCAAGTCTTCTGTGAAGTCTATCTTCAGGAAGAACCATCTGTGGAGCTGTTCCGGATTTTTCCACTTGAACCGTCGTGCATCAATTTTCGATGGTCCCAACACGAGTTGGCGGCGTTTCAATCCAAAAGAGGAAGGAAGTGGATTTTCCTCACGCCAAACACCACAGCCATCCAAAGTTGGAACCAAACCTGGTTCTCTGCCGAACACTGCTCCTGCCAATGAGAACCCCTTGCGGGTTATCGTCCTCACCGCTCAACAACCAGCATCCGCTGCCTTCACGCTTAACCGCCATGAACGGAAGAACTTCGCGCCTCAAATAATCAAGCTCCGGGCTCTAATGGCAAATGGCTTAACGGCGTGGACCTTGTGCGGTGTTGGGTTTCTTGGGGCGTCTTGCCACTAAGCCGCCGGCCCGGATTGATGCATGAGTACACCGGCAGCCTCAAAGACCCTCAAAGACGTCACGAGCTGCCCATAACTGAACTTGAGGTCACAGAGATTGTAAAGAAGATGCTTGATGAACCGATCTCCGCTCGCAGCCTAACGGGTTGGCTCCATTCTGTGTTGCCAACAAACCGCCGGCGGTAAAGCTCTACTCACCGCTTTTGGGTCCTTAATACTTTGTTGATATGCATTAATCCTTGTTACTTCTCAGGCTGACAGCTCCTTCTGGAAACGTACTAAACCGGTTCGGGCACCGCGTGTAAAGTCCAAGGCCACCAAGAAGGCAGGCAAGAAGAAAGCCGCCGAGTCCTCTGATCCGCCGGAGGACGAAGAATCAGAAGCTGAGGTAAAACTTGATATTCTTACGGGGGAGCCGCCGTAAACCGGCTTTCCGCTTTGTGTTTCCTCTTTCTTATAACTTGTCCCTTTGTATTCCTTTTACTGACAATTTCACCTCCTGGATGATCTTTGAAGCCACCATGCCGACCTGTTGAGGTAATCATTCTTTCTTCGAATCCGATCTTGCGCGGTTAAAAGAATTCGTCGCGCCGTCCGGAAAGTGAAAAATATCCTTCATGTGCTTACTTGAAGCCAAATCTTTCCTTGAAGACACAGCAGGCTGAAGAGCGCCGCCGACCGGCACGATGGCCAACGGATTACCTCATCCGGTTTACGGACACACCAACCCGAAGCGTCGTCCGGAGGTGACTTGTTCTCCTGGCGTTATCCCTTAAAAGGTTTCTTCCGATGTCCTCTCAATCCGTCTGACCCGAATTATCAGGCCTCTTCCAACTCTTCTGGCGGTTCATCAACCACGCAACTACCTGCGCTGAAAGTTGCCGCAGGGTATGTAACTGCTGTCCATCAATTCGATTTACCATTGCCTTGGTCGATTTGTCTTAATCCAATTCTGAATATTGCAGCACCAAGGCTCGCTTGAGTAAGCGAAAACCCTTGATCCTACTGCAGATGTTGATCCGGAAAAGACCCCAGAACAAACCCACGAAAATCCTGAAGTCGCCAAAGATAGCTCTGGCGAGTTGTACAAAGACGATATTGCTGATCCGCCAGAAGCTGAACCGGAGGTCCAAGTGGAAACCTCGCAGCCTGCTCCACCAAACCCGTCCACAGAGCGGGTTGTAATTGTTGAACCGCCGAGCCAGAGTAAGAAGACATCCAGCCCAAAGAAGACCGCCGAAAATGACGATGTTATTGTGACAGGCACTGGCTACACCGCTCCTAGTCAACCGATCGCTTTAGCAAAACACAGCGCCAAGGACGAGTCTGCCACCATGAGTAAAGATAAAGGAAAAACTGATCTGTCAGCTTACGACAACTTCTCTGCCCAAGAACTTCACTCCGGGTTTCTGAACCGGCTCTATACCAGCCGTGACTTTGAAGCTGGTCTGGTAAACTGAATGAAGGACCGCTATGAGGTAATGAATTATGTCTTTCTGTCTTGTGGCTGTATAGTAGCCCCCAAGGGTCGGTTCAACTTAGCATAGTTAAACCGGGACTTAACTTTACATAAAGAACATACGCTTTAAACTGCAGTATTGTAGCCCCCAAGGGTCGGTTCAACTTAGTATAGTTAAACCGGGACTTAATTTCTGTATCCTCATGGCAAACTGAGATCAACTAGCCATTAGCCCCCAAGTGCCAAGGTGAATATTTATATTGAGCTTGGGACTTTATAATGAAACAACTAACGTGCTCCCTTTGTTACCAGAATGAAATATACCAGCAAAACGTGCAACTCAAGGATCTGCGAGCCAATCTGGAAACTCAACAGCGAAACCACTAAGGCCAAGGGCGAATTGAAAGCGGCCTTGGCCACTATCGAACAGCTGAAGGAGTGGTATAAATCCGAGCAGGCCAATCGGGACACCGAGAAGGCCGGTTTGAAAAAACGGGCGGAAGAAGCTGAAGCAGCCCTTAAACCGGTGACTGAAGAGCTTACCGGACTCAAGCGCCAAGTGCATGCCATGACCTCTGCCGTCTTTGGTAAGAAAATTTGCACTGACTATCTTAATTTTGATATTTCCGCCGGTTTACCCTGAGTTGTCTGAAACCGGTACAGGCAAGCGTATTGCGCATATGGGCTCGATGTGCGGAAGAAGCTCAAGGCCGCTTATCGCTGATTGAACAGCTGTATACGGCGCCAATGAAGTCATATGTGCTACATCATACGACAACACGGCGCCGTCCCTGATCAGAGAGACACTGGACCGGCTGTCCATGGTTCCGGGGCAACTTGAAGAGTTAAAGCGATCCGCGGCTCGGGCTGGCACCCTACTAGCTCTGACTCGCGCCAAAGCGTGGATAGCAGATCTTGATCCGGTGACATAGCCAATGGTTTCCCAGCGCTCAAGAGAACGGTGAAGCCTTTGATAACGGCATACAAGCGGATAACAAAGGAAATCGTCCATTGGCGAGTCAACTGCAGCTGAAGCCAACTGGCGGTTCACCGCTCTTTTATGACGCAAACAACAAATGGGTGGAGTTTGTCATCCTGAAGTGCGAGCCTTGTTCCTCCAATCCGTAAGCACACTTATGCCCTCGACGTTGATCCGGCTGAGCTGATAAGTGAAGAAGCTGTCTTCGTGCCTTAACCGGATTGACTGGTCTACCAATGACTTCGGGCTTTGGGTGAGGAAGAAGAAGAAGTTGAACCGGCGCCAGCGCCCCTCTACCTCCGTCAACCCGGCGAAGAAGCGTAATCCGTCAAGCGGGTGGCGCCTCCAAGCTTCAAGGCATAACACCACATGAAACACCGGCCTTAAAAGGCTTTGTAATAGGATAGTCAGCACTTTGTTTTGAACAATGCCTTTACAACCTCGATCAGTAACCTTTTGCATGGTGGTGCGACATCGTGGATTGATGAACCGTCAAATTATTTCGCTGCAATCACAAATTCTTTAACCCGCCACGGCGGCTTGTGTCGCCAAAACTTGTGACGCCCATATATTTATATAAGAAAATAGGGATGTATATAACCAAACGTTATGATATAAAATACCTGCCAGCGTTGGGCATGCAGGTGGCTTAGCCAATCTTGAGGTGGAGGTTTAGAAACCATTACGGCAAAGGAGAAAATAACTCCTGTGCTCAAAATGCGGTTTACCGTGTAAACCGTGTCGGGCATGATAAGCCCCTGTTACTCCATAATGGGATGTTAACAGAAAAATCAAACCGAACAAAATCGCGGATTAAAATGGACGAATTCGACAACTTGAATCCGGTTTAAAGAGGTTTGTCGGTTTAAGAAAGCAAACGAAAACCAAATAATAGGTATAAAAACACATGGAAGCAAAGGCAATGACAAAACCGTTTGCAAGAATAGGCTTTCTTGAGCTGATCGGTGGTGTTACCATGGTCGGACAAGACCAAGCTCCCCATAAGGTGTAGCGATGGTTCAAGTCAGCCAGCCCCCAACTGAAATCGTGGCATGATGCCGATCAAGTGGCATGGCAATGGTTGGGTTCGACCAAGCCCCAAGTGATTCTATGGCCTTAGACCGACCAAGAGGCGTGGTGGTTCAGGCGTGACCATGTCCCCAAGTGATCTGGTGGCTTTCGCTTTGTCAAGAGGTGTTGCATTGGTTCGACACGACCAAGCCCCAAGTGACAAAAATTTCTGAAAAGCAAGGCCAAGGGTTAAACGGAGGCCGCTTCACGACAACATCTCCATGTACCCAAACCGGACTTTATCTGAGCGGATACCCGCTTTGGCCGAGGATCCGGTTTATTGCTTTTATTCATAATATGTACATTGTCTTAATATGTACATAAGTGGAGCCGATGGCTCGGTATAATAAGGCGAAGATGAGCTATGTTCCACGGCTGTTGGTCTCCTCTTCGGCGTCGTGAGTCTTTTCGCTCTCGAACATCAATCGATAGTATGACCCGTTGTACAGATTCTTCTGACCACAAAGGGTCCTTCCCAAAGCGGGGATAGCTTGTGCATATCATGCGGTATTGAATGAGCCTAAGCACCAAGTCTCCTTCTGAAAGGTTCTTGTTCTAACCCGCCGGCTGTGATACCGACGAAGATCTTCTTGGTAAATCACCGAGCGAGCAGCCGCCATATCTCGCTCTTCATCCGGTCGATCCAAATCGTCCTGCCGGGCTGCCTCACTGTCGGCCTCAACATAAGCCGCCACGCTGAAGCGAGTCATAGCGTATATCGCAGGGAAGAACCGCCTCGCTCCATAGACCATAAAGAACGGCATGTATCCGATGGATCCGTTTGGTGTAGTATTGATACTCCATATCACGGATGGCAGCTCCTCGACCCAACAACCCGGCGTCCTCACTAAAGGGACCATAAGCGGGGCTTAATACCTCTCAAGATCTCTGATTAGCTCGTTCCGCTTGACCATTGGATTGCGGGTGGGCCCGGAGGAAACATCAAGCGGATGTGCTCGCTTCACAAAATTCCTTCATAGCTCCCTTGGACAAATTGGTGCCATTGTCCGTGATGATCTTGTGGAAACCCAAACCGGAAAATCACCTTTTGATGAACTGAACCGCCGTGGCGCATCACACTTGCTAACGTGCTCTTCCTCGACCCACTTGGTAAATTTATCAACCGCCACCAACAGGTGGGTCTTCTTGTCCTTGGACCTTTGAAAGGTCAACCATATCCAACCCCAAATGCAAAGCGGCCAAGTAATTGGAATCATCCTCAATTCTTGGGCTGGCACATGAGCACGCCTGGAGAACTTTTGGCAACCATCACATCGTCTGACCAGATCTTCCGCATCAGCATGGGCAGTCAACCAATAGAAACCGTGGCGGAACGCTTTGGCCACCAAGGATTTTGAACCGGCGTGATGACCACAATCCCCTTCATGGATCTCACGCAATATCTCACGGCCTTCCTCAGGGGACACACAACGCTGAAACGCCCCGGACACGCTGCAGCGATGCAACTTCGCCCTTATGTATGGTCATAGACTTAGACCGCCGAACTATCTGTCGGGCCAGCGTCTCGCCTTCCGTAACTTCGCCCGGTTCATGTATGCCAAATAAGGGAGCGTCCAATCCGGAATGACATGCAAGGCTGCCACCAAATGAGCCTCCGGATCAGGAATAGCCAAATCGACCTCATCGGGAAGTTTAAGCGGCGGATTGTGCGATCGTCAAGGAAAACATTGGGCGGGACCGGTTTACGCTGAGAACCCAGCCGGCTTAGAGCATCCGCCACCTCGTTCTTCCGGCGATCCACATGGTCCACCTGATATCCTTTAAAGTGTCCTACAACCATATCCACCTCCCGACGATGCGCAGCCATGAGTGGATCTTTGGAATCCCAAGTGCACGATACTTGCTTGGGCCACCAAGTCCGAGTCACCAAAGCACTTGACCGGCTTAGATTCATCTCCTTAGCCATCCGTAGACCATGGAGCAAAGCTTCATACTCAGCTGCATTGTTAGTACGGGGAACATTAAGCGAAGAACGTAATAGAACTTGTCACCTCGTGGGGAAGTTAATCGACTCCACCCCGAGCCCTCAATTGCTGGACCCATCAAAGTGGATGGTCCAATAGGTATGATCCGGCTTTTCTTGGTGCTTGCAACTCCGTCCAATCATTAATGAAATCCACAAGTGCACGAGACTTTCTTGCCGTCCGAGGCACATACCTTAAACCGTGCGCCCAAGTTCTATAGCCCACTTAGCAATCCGGCCGCCGCTTCCGGTTCTGTATGATATCGCCCAAAGGAGCTGAATCGACCAACGTGATGGGGTGCCCTTGGAAATACTGCTTCAGCTTCGACGCCATAAAACTCCATATACCAGCTTACGCCAATGCGGATATCTTTGTTTGGACTCAATGAGAACCTCACGATGTAATAAATCGGCGCTGAACCGGATACTCCTTCCTGCCTCCTTCGCTCCACCACAATGGCTACACTGACTGCCACGGCATTAGCAGCAACATATAACAGAGGCGGCTCCTTGTCAATGGGAGCGGCAAGAACAAGCGGGTTGGCCAACTGCGCTTTAAGTCCTCAAAAGCTTCATCAGTGGCTGAACTCGAACGAACTGATCCGTCTTCTTGACATCTCGGTACAAGGAATGGCCTTCTCTCTAGGCGGCCGATAAACCGGCTTAGCGCAGCAATCCGCCCGCCAAACATTGGACATCATTGATACACTTTGGCTTAGCCAAGGAGGTGATAGCTGTAATCTTCTCGGATTAGCTTCAATCCCCTGTTGGACACAAGGAAACCCAATAACTTGCTCGCGGAACACCAAAGACACACTTGGCGGGTTAAGCATCATCTTGTACACCCGCAAGTTGTCAAAGGTTTCTCTCAAATCCTCAATCAGTGTTTCCTTCTTCCTTGACTTAACTACGATATCATCCACATAAGCGTGCACATTACGGCCGATCTGTTCATGCAAGCAGTTACATGCATAGCGTTGATAAGTTGCTTGGGCGCTCTTGAGCCCAAAAGGCATAGATACATAGCGAAGGCTCCAAAGGGGTGATAAACGCCGTCTTCTCCGGTCCTTAACCGCCATCTTAATCTGATGATATCCGAATATGCATCCAAAAACTCAACGCTCACAACCCGCAGTAGCATCAATAATCTGATCAATACGGGGAGGGCAAAGGATCTGCTGGACAAGCCTTGTTAAGATCTGTATAATCCACGCATTATTACGCGGCAAGTGCCATTTTCTTAAGGACCAACACGGGTTAGCAAGCCACTCGGATGGAAAACTTCAACAATGAACCCTGCCGCTAAGAGCACAGCAACCTCCTCTCCAATGGCCTTGCGCCTTTCCTCATTAAACCGGCGTAGAAACTGTTTTACGGTTTGTACTTGGGATCAACATTAAGAGTGTGCTCAGCGAGTTCCTCGGTACACCGGCATGTCGAAGGCTTCCATGCAAAATGTCCGGTTCTCACGGATGAACTTCGATGAGCGCTTTCCTATTTAGGATCAAGTTAGCACCGATGGTGAACTGCTGGGCGAATCGCGGGCACAAAATCAACAAGCTTAGTCTCCGCGCCGATTTAAACTTCAAATCCGGATCGTGCTCAGTAGTTGGCTTCTTCAGCGGGTCATATCGGCGGATCAACATTATCTTTATAATACTTTAACTCCTCGGTGGCACAAACCGACTCCGCATAAGCCGCGTCACCTTCCTCGCATTCCAAAGCAATCCGGCGGCTCCCGTGAACCGTTATCGTCCCTTTGTGACCCGGCATTTTCAGCTGCAAATAAACATAACAAGGCCGTGCCATAAACTTAGCATAAGCGGCCGCCCAAACAGGCGTGGTAAGGGCTTTGGATTTTCACCACCTCAAGCGTCAATGTTTCCGATCTGAGTCATGTTCATCTCCAAAGGCCACCTCGAGCTATCTTACCGACCGGATATGCCGACTTGCGGGCACCACGCCGTGAAATACGGTCTGGGCGGCGTGAGATGTCTATCCGTCAACCCCATACGTCGGAAGGTCTCGTAGTACGGGATGTTGATGCTGCTTCCTCCATCCATAAGCACCTTGGTGAACTTGTAGCCTCCCACCGAGGTGCCACTACTAGGGCCAGCTGACCGGATTATAAACTTCGGGAGGATGATCCTCTCGCTCCATACAATAGGTTGCTCGACCAGCGCGGGTAATGCGGTGCGGCGGTTCAACAACAACGACCGCCCGCTGCTGAAGTTTGCGGTCCCGTCTGTCCAAGCTAGTGGTAAAGACATGATCTCATCCTTTGTTTAACTGTTTTGGATTACTTTGGTAACCCGCTGCTGCTGTTGTTGATTGTAACCCCTTGGCTCGATTGTTCGATTGTTTTGATTGTTTTGATTGCCTTGCCGCCCGGATTACCACCGAACCCGGGCGAATTTCCTTCACCGTAACCGGGCGGGCCTGAACCGCCGCCGGGCCCTTGATCATACCGGAAAGCATTAGAATTTTGAACTCGTGCATAATATAACAATCCTTCCAGGTGATTCGCGGTGCCTCCTTCGTCCCATGCTTGGACAAGGTTGATTCAACAAGTAATTCAAACGCTCCGGATTGTGACCTTGTGCACCACCCCGGTTTGATTGCCTACCTTTGCGCCGCTGTCCCTTGTCCTGTGCGTTGGTGTTGGCCACGAAACCCATGTTACCGTTAGCCTTATGCTTGTTTCCTCCATTGCCTGCCGGATGATGCTGCTGGCCTCTGGAATTGCCTTTCTGCTTTCCCTTCCCTACTTCGTCACCTTCAGACTCGGGATCCTTGGTACTATCAGAGTCAGCATACTTTACCAAAACGCCCATGAGCGTGCCCATGTCATTGCAAAAACGCTTCATGCGACCCAGCTTCAACTTCAACGGTTCGAACCGGCAGTTGGCCTCTAGGGTTAAGATAGCAGAATCCGGGTTGATCCGGTCTGATGAATGTAAGACCTCTGAAACGCGGCGCACCCAATGTGTTGTAGATTCTCCCTCTGCCTGGACACAAGCCGCCAAATCCACCACAGACATAGGCTGCTTACGGTATCTTTGAAATTCTGAATGAACCGGTCCGAATGGCGGGTCCACGAACTAACTGAGTTGGGTGGCAAATTTTTCAACCAAGTACGAGCCGTACCTTCCAACATCATGGTGAAATACTTCGCACACGCAGCTTCGTCCACATCCAGCATCTCCATGGCCATCTCATAGCTTTCTATCCACGCTTCTGGAGCCAAATCGGCGGTGTAATTGGGCACCTTGCGGGGTCCTTTGAAGTCCTTAGGCAAACGCACATTGCGTAGCGAGGGACGAGACAAGGCACCCCAATGATCGGACGTGACCCCGGTTCGAAGATGGTCGGACGAACGGCGCGAGCTAATGGTCCTCATGTTGCGCTGCTAACTCGGCCTCCCTGCGTGCCTGGCCCGGTCCACCATCACTTGGCGTCTTGAAGCGCCACCGGGTTGTTGCCTCGGCGGACCGTGCTGCGCGTTGCTTGACACGGCGGTTCATCTGCGCGCGGCTATAACTCCGGCTTAGGCGGGGTGGAGTGGATCCGATCCCGATCGTATGAATATGCTTCTGCCGAGCGAGGGCCGTCTGAGGAGCTCCTTGACCCGGCGAGTTTCTACCGCTGTGGTGAATCGCCCTCGATCGAATCGCCTCAATCGTGCCGCAGCCGCGACAAGGTTATCCATCGGGTTGGAGTAGTGACCGGAGGTGTCGCACAGCTGGGTGCGCCCGGTGTGATGGCGGGCAGTTCTATCACACGGGTTGAACCGGCGCGGCCGTCCAGTGCTTCGGCGGTTTACCACGGTGGCGGATTACTGGTCCCGCCCAGGGTATTGAAGAGCTCTCTTCCTCGAAAACCGAAGGCAAGCGGGATCTGTACTTCCTTTTCGCATGACTTCATGCGATGCACTCGATCCGGCATGAGCCTATAAGCTCTGCGCATCCAAAGCGGCCGTTCGCCGCCATCCTCACGTCGGCGGCTGCCGGATCCGCTTTAGCTTTAGCGATCTGTTCCTTCACCCTCGCAATCTCTGCGTTGTGTAGGTCCTGATCCGCGGGTTGGCCTCCGCCATGGCGTAGCCACGCGTCGAATAACTCGATAGAACTTGAGCGGCGGCGCGCGGGGCCTCCTTCCTGGTCGCCACCACCGCCGCTGAACCGCCGACGATGGGCGCCATGATCGAAGAGTGAAGCGCCGCTTGTGTACCGCCATGAAAATTCCAACCGGCTGGGTAGATCAAAGGGTCCGGAATACTCTCACCGTCGGAACAGCCCCGATCTGGCCATCTTGGAGCTGGTAGAGACTTCGGTTTCTCCGGCGGATGACTCGTCGCCGAGTAGACAACGGTTTAAATCGCGGACGCTGATCCGCCCTCGTAGTTTCCGTGGGCGACCCCCACGAAAGCACGCTGACGGCGGTTTAACCAGGCGGGACTCTTCCTCGCCCGCTGAGCCGTCTCGACGAGGTCGGTGCAGATGTCCGGCCCAGGCCCTGGCTCACCGATCTTGCCGATAAACACGTGTATGCCACCAAAGGGGACCCGATACCCGTACTCAATCGAGCCGGCCTCGGGGCCCCAGTCCGCATCGTCGATGTAGAGTTTGCCGCGACGACTCTTAGTCATCCAGCCCACAGCATAGCCTTCGAGTCCTTCGAACTTGCCCTCTAAGATCATCAAACCATCGTGCGATAGCCCCACGGTGGGCGCCAACTGTCGTGGAATTGTCACGGCAGATATCCTCGTGAAAGGACTTAGTCGCAGGGCCATCGTACGGGTTAACTTAGAGGGGTTAAAGCGGACACAAAGACACGGGAGTTATACTAGTTCAGCCCCTTCGATGAAGGAAAGGCCTACGTCTAGTTGTGATGGGATTGATGTAGTTTCGGCGACTTGGGAGCAATAGCTTCGCCTAAGCCTCGAATCGTCTGTCCTTAATCCGCCGCCGGGTCGTCCCCTTATATACACGGGTTGACGCCCGGCCGGTCTACAGAGTCCCGATCCGGCTCATACAAGTGTCCGGCTCGGTCTCTTCTCTCTTGTCTTACAACACAAGTTACAACACTAAGGCGGTTCACATAAATGGACCTTAATTCGCCTCTGGGCTCCGGGCCTCCTCCGTGGGCCTGGATCATGGACGAGGGTAAACCGGCCCCTCCAGGGCGGTTCACACTCAGTAGTTGTATCCCCAACAGTGACTGTAGCGATATGTACTATAGACAGTTACTGTTCATAGAAAATAAATCTGAAATTGATTTTATTGCACCATAATTTTATTTGTATCTATTTTTTATAAATGAATTTGTAATTTGTAAATTAATTCAAGTCATTTTAGTCTTAATCATATGGATGTGAAGAAGGGATGTCAGGGTACTTTAGCTTTCCTGACATCACTTCGCGATGTTAGAGGATCTCGTTCCACCGCGAACCTGTCTCAATGGAATCTCCATGAGGCACGCGGGGCAGCTCTTGAGTGGTGACCGGCAGCATGCTGAAGTGGCAGTTAGGCAGCGCCAGAACAAAGCAAGCACAACAAAACACACAGACCAACACACATCTAAGCTTGTGCGCCGTCGCGCGGGAGGTACTGAACCTCCATCTTTTTGGCCGATCTCGCATTGCCTGCAGGCTCCATGGCCCCCCGCTGGGCGCAGGCCGACGCGTCCACGGTGACACCCGACGTGCACCTCAGATAGGGGCGTCCACGGAGTGGCACGGGCGCCGGATTATTTGGCCGCCGCAACCGCACCAGAGGCTGGGGTGGGGGAGGAGATGGTGCTAGCATAGGGGCAAGTTTGAGTGTGGCCGCCGCGCTGGACCCTCCGCACACACCGCCATCCAGGTCGTCCCAGGCTGCCCTCACCAGTCACCGCCTCGACTCGCCATGGATGTCATGCACCTGCAAAAAACTGCGTTCAAGCTTGAGCAGCACAAGAAAGTTAGGGCGACAATCCTCGGGAGAAGAAAGGTGCGGCCGGCAGAGAGGGGGAGGTGCGGCTAGGCGGGGGTAGGGATAGGGCCCGCTGCTGGTCAGAAGGTCATAAGGGCGGTGGAGGCGCCGTTGAGTGGAGGAGAGCTCGATTATAGGAACCTTCTGGGGAGGTCGCTGGACATGAAAAGATCAAGAGGCCTCACCGACAATGGCGGCCCACACGGCAACCAATTCGCCTAGCCCTCCATATAGTAGCAATCTCAGTCAAAACTGTTGACCAAAATCAAAATTGGACACCTCAATTGATTTTCAGCTCTTCAACCTCTATGGAGCTTAGTGATATAGGAGATTACTGCAGCGGACAACAAATGGAAGAGCGATTCATCCAGTTTTCCAAATACATAGGAATATGGTTAAGGAGAACATGCAGATCATTACAGGAAATAAATAGAAAGATAATATGAAAATGCAAAGTATTGCAAACATAGGTAACTAATTATAAAATTCAAGAATTTGCCACTACAGGAGTGCCTCACAAGTGACCAAAGCAAATGAATTGAATTGAACTGACTACTGACTAAATAGCAACCCTTTTTAACTAATATTGAACCAAAGGCACAATGTCATGGACCAGAACATCAAAATACAGAAGAAAACCAAGCTGCACAGAAGATCTGACTCATACTCCCTCCGTTCCAAAATAGATGACTCAACTAAAGTTAGTACAAAGTTGGGTCATCTATTTTGATATGGAGGGAGTATTTAACACCTAAATTATACGAAGGTAACGTGGCATGCAAACTCGTTAGGCAATTACGGTGCTGCTTTTAGCAAACCATCTGACGACCATTCCATGTAACTGGGGATATAAGGTTCGCATCGGAGATTAAAATCCCTTTCAAAACTGAAGATAACACGACATCTCCGCTTTTCCATATCGTATGACACAAGCTTCTCATTCCACCCATTGATTTGGAAAAATATCGATTTGTGTTCCATATCGACTGCGACAAATGTACACACCTCATCGTGGCCTATCATTCCCGACATGTCAGCTGTATGCTTCAAAGTCCACTGCCCACTAGCATAATCTTCAAGAACTCACACTGAGAGCTGGCACTTACCATTGCAGTAATCCATATGCATTGCATACAGGCGTCCCTGAGACTGCGCGATATAACCGTAATCCGAGGTGTCCTCTACGCTGAGCGGCATTCGGATTTTCCGCCAAGTATTCCCCTCCGTGTCCACCGTGATCACGGAAGAATCATGGGTACTCAGATGCAGCGCCCCACCAAAGAAGACGGAGACTGAACAATTGTGATCATCCACGCTGGTGCGGTCGCCCCACTCGCTCTCCTTGGAAATCCACCTCCTGGTTTCCGATGAGAAAATCTCCACTCTGCTGGCCCCGTGGTCGCGCACGAGTACGAACACGGCGAAGCGGGAGGGAACGAGTGGGTCAAAACCCAAGCAGACGATGTTCTTCTTGCTCGGGTGCAGCTGCTTGGTGGCAGGCACAACGGTCCACTCCTCGGTGGCCGGGTTGCACACGACGTACTCCACGTCGGCGGAGCCGGCTCGAGACGGTCTCTTCCAGCATTGGCAAAGGAGGAGGCCGCCGCAGCAGTCCATGGTCTGCACGCCCCCGTCCCACGCGCCGCGCAGGAAAGGGAGGGCGGGGTCCACGAGGGGCTGGGCTCGCCCCGGCAGGTCGAGGAAGCGGAGCTCGTGCTTCCTGTCGTCGCAGGCGTAGCAGAAGAAGCCCGATAGGGCCTGCGGCGACCTCTTCCAGATGCCGGGGTCGGAGCAGAGGGCTAGCCATGGTTTGGACACGCACTTGAAGCGGCAGAGGGATCTGTACGGCACCCGCGCAAGAACCTCCACGAGGAGATCGTCGGGGAGGCTCTCTGCCAAAGCCGCCGGCTGCTCCTTCTTCTTCCTGGACCTCTTTGCCATCGTCCCGTAGCAGCAGAGATCCAGCCGGATGACGGCGGCGGCGTACGTATCTGGAAGGTTATGCGGAATTAGGGCCTGATTGGATCGTCGTTTCACAGGGACATATACACTTGTAAAATATACACACCTCCGTCCGTCGTTTTTGTTCCAGATGGAAATCACACTGTGGCCCGTAGAATACACCTGTAAAATAATACGGGTGTAAAATCTTATAGCCATACCAAGCGGAGCCTTAGGGGGTTTATTATTGCGCTGCTCCTTCTTGGGCCTTGGTCTCCTTTTCTATTAAAAAACTAATGCATTGGGCCTGACCTAATAATAATATCTGGAGCGCGTGTTATCCAGTCGGTAACTTGGCCGAAACCCGTGAACCGATAAATTATCACAAAACGGTGATCATTCACTCAAGAAAAAACTATGAACATTTTTAACCGTGTTTAGTTATTTTGTAGGCACAAATAATATTTGCTCCCATACCACATTACCGCCACAAGGCCACAAGCTCAGCACCGTCATTGCGGTGTCACACAAGAACAAGAAGATTATCAATGAGTACATCCGTGTCCGTGTCGAGCATCAAGTGGACGAGGCAGTGAAGAAGTCCATTGACACAACCGACGTTGGCGGCACTAACAAGATATATTTTCTTGTTAAATATGAAAAGTTGCCTAATTTTTAATTCTGCTACGGCATCATGGGGCACACTACAACCTAGTTCTGTGGAGCCCCTAGCGAGTTACGGAAGAAGAACTTCTCCATCAACCTCAAGGCTCCTGCGCTTTCGAAGGACTTGCACGCTTCGGGGGCTTCGACTTGGCGGCTCCTTGATTATGGAGGGCTGTCGGTGGCTCCTAGAGATGCGGAAGCGGCGGGCAGGTCCAAGTTGCCGGAGAAGGTGGTCAAGGCAGTGACCATTACTGTCCAGACGCTCACGGGCGCTGCGGTGCCTTTGTTTCCCACTTCTGCTGGTGTGCAGAATTGTGGGGAGGAGACGCTGGGGCTGGAGGTTCCTAGGACAGGTGCTTATCTCTCAATGATGCTGGGATGGACATCGCATCTAGGCGCGCGAACGAGCCGGATCAAGCTGATGTAGGGGTTAAAGGAGGCGCTTCCTCCATCATCTTGAGTGGTCCTGAGACCCTTACCGTTACTGTGTTGCTACACAAAGAAGCCGCGGATGGTGCTCCTATAGTCAGCTAGGGTGACTTGGTGGATGTAGATGACACTAAAGGCGTGGATGCTAGCTCCATCAACATGAGCGCCCATGCTGAAGGGGAGGCTGCTGACCCATCCAAGAGAACTGAATCTATTTTGAGGCCGATGAAAAAGATTGTATAGAGATGAGCAGGTGGCGCACGCTGCCGATCATGGCTTGTGCGCCAAGCATGTGAAGTTTGGGCTCCCAACTCTCCCAAATAGCGGCAGTGACATGTCCAACTGCAAGGGTGCCTTTGCAGCCATCCTAGAGAGCACGGCGGGTAGCAAGCAGAGTATTCCTGATGATCAAAACTTAGTGTTTAGCATGAATAGCACTAGTTCAGATAGCTTAGAGTATAAGAGTGCAAATGGTCAAACCTTAGTGCTTTTGTTCGTTCTTTCCTTGCAAATGAGAAGCTTATATCTGAAAAAAGAAGCCTTGAGTATATCCAGGATGATCAAGAACTTTAAAATTGCAAAAATTAATCGGCTAGCCAATGGGGTGGCTCATGAAATTGCGAGGTTTAACTTTATTAGTAGATCTAATGGCATTCTTCTTAATAGTGTTTTGCCCTGCCCTGTGTGGCAAATTTTGTATGAACGATTGTAATAATATTTTAATTAAGTAATATACGGGGTGTTTTTTCATAAAAAATGCAGCTCATGTTGACGATCCCTAAAAAAACAAGACACATAGATACACAAGGCTTAACCTACGTCTTTATAAATAATTAATAAAATGGTTGCATATATCGCTCAGATGCAGAGGCCGGAGGTAATCCTCCTTTTTTTAAATAGTAATAAAAAAACCTACGTCGATCCGACCATCCAACAAAAAAAACAACGTCAACCCGATCAACCTAAAATCACCTACTCCCTCCGTCCGGTGAAGAGTGTACATCTAGATTTTTTAGGGCAAATTATGGAATTGAGTAAAAAATGCATTGAAAAGGTGCAAAGCCACCATCCCTCTTCTCTTTAATTACCCAACCCTCAATAAGCTAAGTGCATATATAAATTAAGAAGACCATGTGTAGATTGCTATTGGTCTTGATTACCATGTGATGAGAGAGAAGCATTTTTTTCTACTTTAAAGTACATTGGGAAGATAGAAGTACACTCTTTTATGGACAAATTATGAAGCTAGATGTACACTCTTCACCGGACAGAGAGAGTACGGACTAGCAACAATAGCCTGGCGTGGCCGAGCACGCCATCTCCTCTAGTCCCATTGAACGCTGGCCTAAGCCCTTATAACATCAATGCCATTACTGCTTTTAGTTTTTATGCCATTGTCTAAATAACGGAGCCATGTTGAGGAAGCAACCCATCATTAAGCTCATGAAGAAACCAAGTTCTGAATAAATCAGCACACCTTTCTCTAATCTCTCGGCGTTTCACCATCACATAGAAAGAGCAACATGGCAATTGTGACACCATTATAAGCACCTTCAAATGTAGTGCAAGAGTGAATCCATCAAAAAAGATGTACAAGAGTGAAGAGTATTGTGACTGCAGATGTACGAGCGGGGACGAATCTGAGCCGTTGCATAAAGATCTGACGGTAATTAAAAAACTGACACCGAAGTGGAAAATAGGGACGAGGCTCCTCTAACGTACTGCAGGGCGCAGTTGGGCCACTGACATGTGGACCCAAAAGCAAGTTGGCCCACCTATCAGTGACCCAACTGCGCCCTGCAGCACGTCAGGGCAGCTGAGTCCGGAAAATAGTCGACCGATAATAAGTACACGCTCCCAAGGCCGAAGCAGCCACCGAACGGCCAAACCCCAGATCGCATCGCAGTCCAGCAATGGCAGCCGCCGACGCCGACGCGGACGCCGCGAAGCTCTCCGTCCCCTTTCAGGCCTTCGCGGCGCTCCTCGACTGCTGTGCGGCCGCCGGCGGGGACTGCGACGGGATACTTCTCGGCCGTGCCGCCCTCCCCCCTTTCTTCTCCGACGACGATCCCGCCCCAACCCTACCCATCTACGTCACCGGCCACTCCTCGCTCGCCCGACGCTCCGTCCTCTCCAACGCACTCGACTGCTTCAAGCCCTACTCCCCCGCCCGCCCGGGCACGGCCACCGTCGGCTTCTTCTCCTCCCGCCGCAGCGCGTGGGCGACGCGCCGCCCCTCCATGCGCGAGGCCGCCGTCGCCCGCTCCCTATCCAAATCCCTGGCCCTCACCCACCCCGTCGTGTTTCTCCTCTTAGCCCCCTCCGTCGCCTCCGACCACTCCATCCACTCGTTCGACCACCGCACCTTCCTCCTTGTTGATTCCCGCCTCGTCCCCACCTCCCTCACGACCGTCAACGTGGGTCCTCGTTTCCGGGGTCAGTACCAGTGCCACACCTTCGCCCCGGAGTCGACAATGCCGCCGGCAAACATCGGAGAGCAAGCAACCGAGGAGGAGGAGATGTATTCCGGGATGCTAAGGAGGTTGGAGAGGCTTGCGCAGGAGGCAGAGGAGGGCAATAAGCGTCTGCTCCGTCAGGTCCTAGTTCGCTCAATGCTTTGCTTGATGTGTTTCTGTAAAATTCATTTGTTTGGGTCCGTGGAAATATGCATCGCTTTGGTTGTGCATCGGTTATTAGACTCACATGAAACAACATTTGCATGGCAAGCAATATCGTGCACATATTTGAGTCAGAATCCAAGGAATTTTGGCATTTTGGTTGGCAAACTGGATATAACTTAGGTTTGATTGCCAAGACTTTTGACTCCCCTTCAAATGCTAAGGTAGAGTTTTCATATGAAATACTCCCTCCGTCCCAAAATAAGTGACTCAATTTTGTACTAACTTTAGTACAAAGTTAATACAAAATCGAGTCACTTATTTTGGGACGGAGGGAGTAGTTATTACCAGATAAAATGGTAAAACCGGTCTCTGTTGGCCGTGATAATTCGAACAGCAGGGCCAACTACTAATACTACCAACTTCTTTCTGCGTGATCTATTTTTGCATTTTAAATCAGATCTTATTCATTAGAGAAACCCCATGCTTTTTTATTAAGCTAAGTGCTCATAAATTGTGTGAACAATGTAGCATTTGTTTGTTCAAAAGAGATTGCATTGCATGGATATGTAATATGCTTGCATTGCATATCCATGGCCCGTGTGTTCAATTGTGCATGTACAGGACATAGAGTGTAAGTTCATCTTATTGCAGCATTTATAGATTTTGCTATGTTTTCTTTAATCTGCACATGTCATCTCTCTCTTCAACAAAATTTGCATTCTTGCTAGCATCTGCCAGAATCTCATAAGGGCTGAGCTGCAAAGTGTGAATGTTAGATTGGGACCTCATAAGTGAGTTGGAGAAGTAGCTAATATGTCATTCCACATACACCCTTTTGGAAAGCTCATTTCAAGAGCATTTCGATGTCTTTTGTCATAAATGTGACAATTTGAACTATCAAAAGTCAAATCAAAGTGGTAGTTTCCTTTTTCTGGATGATTAGTTGGTAACACTTTGAGCAGTTACATGTACAAGCTATGCTATTTTGTGAGTTTAAGTGTTGACCTATAGCTATAGGAAGTATTGTGCAATGTACAGTTGCAACTAAACTACTGAAGTGTGCATTAATCTTGTATTCCCTCCGTCCGGGTTTAGTAGGCCCCCTCTAATTTTGGGTCAAAGTACCATAGATTTAACTAATAAAATGTAAACTGTATTTCATAAAAAATTATACCATGGAAAACTATTTCGAATACAAATCCAACTGTATACTTTTTGTTCATATTTGTTAGTCAATTGACCCAAAATACGAGGAGGGGCTAATAAATCCGGACGGAGGGAGTTCTTGAACCAATTGCCTTTTTTTTTTTGCTGACTGAAATGGTTACATCCTTCATATATGTCATGTAAGGGTTGATTTAGAGATTAGGAGTCAATATTCTACTTTATATTGCGTGCATGTTGCTGGATAAGCTATGTGTGGTTGGACCATTGATAATGTTGATCTATGCTAGCGTATAGGTTTATTGGTTGACATGCATGCACCTGTCTCTGTCTTGAACTTCAGTTTGTTTGAATGTGATATCGATAACCATTATCCATGTAGTTTTGCATTGAAGGGAGCATCATCCAGACATGAACTAGAATGAGGCATTTACAGATTCAGGTTTTAACATGTCTTCAGATTTAACAGGATGCATTGTTGTATGCTATTCTTATCATTTTGTTGTTGCTATCTCTACCAGTTCATTCCTTGACCATCAGTTTTGCAAGGATTATCTTTAGATATGTTACTGAGATCAGCACCAACTTTTTTGTTTACCATGTCTGTGCTAATGTTGTTTTGTAGAAAAATAAGAACTTATTGGCATGGAGAAAAATTGCTGGGCTGAAGAATTGAAGTAAGGGCAGAGATCTTGTTCTCAGAAAGGTAAACCTAACTTACCTATTACTCTGTTTCATACGTGTAACTAACTTCTATCGTTGATCGTTCTGGTATTTGGCTACTCATTTATTTTGCACCCTCACTTGACACCTCCCTTTTACTTCACTATTGGTTGGTTGAACTTGAATGATTCTACAGCATCACCTGATCAATTCTTATCTTCTGTTCGTATCTTATTTGTTTGCTTTGCATGTTGTGTTGGGCTAACACACTTGAGTAATGATTTTTTTTCATGTACTCTCATTATTCTTGTTCTTAGGGAGTAGTATTTGATTATAAAATGGGTGTGTCTTAACTGTCCACTTATTTTTTGCTGTCTGGTGGTACAACCGTATAATGCATGCTAACTGTGATCCTCAATGAGACGGCCCTGAACCTGAATTTTAAGCTCTTTTTTCTAACACAGTAGAGACTTGGATGCTCATACATGCGCACGTACACTCACCCCTACGAATTTTCAGGAATATTAATGTCTTCACATTCACTCCCCAACACATTGCAGACTGTAAGAGGCTTGATTTGAATATTAGTGGTGACCCGTGAGTGGGACTAGCGGTCTGATGGTATGTTTCCATTTCTTAAAGCTGGTTATGACTTCCTTTTCATCTTGTTTTGCAGGGTGTAGAGGCTCTGTAAGAAGGTCACAAAATTTGAAGCCGGGACCCTTGAACTATATCTTGAGTTGAAGTGCCTGCCTATTTCTTCCTCCTTTTGGCTGGATGCTTTCTGGACTTTCAGTATCGCATGTTTGTTCTTTCGAACAGAAGATTCAGATTTCCTATATTTTGAGACTTTGGTAGTAGTAACTCTGAAACCAGTTTTTTATTCCTTACATGCAAAATGTGAGACGTGGCATCATTTCGCCACTGCACCTTGGATAGCTGAATGCAGTAGTGTTCCATGTTATGCAGATTCAAGTCCAGTTTGGATTTACCATTCTAGTATGCTTTTTTTTATATGCAGTGAAGCTGTGACTTTTTTTTATATGCTTAAAGTAGCATGATGCTCCTCTTTAATATTAGAAGATGTAAAATTCTCTGCTTGAGTCGCATGTGCTCCGCCTACTGGATTGCAATCCCGCATGGCCCCGCCACAGCCCCATGGCGCGGCGATCCGCCCCGCTCCTCTGCCGCCTCCCCTCCTGGGCCACGGCAGCGGCACGCGCCGCATGGTGACCTACATGCCCTGGCCGACAACACCCACACTCATCCAAGTGATGGCATCGGCCCCCTAGTCACTGGCGCTGTGCAGCAGGTCATGGAGACGATGCACGCACCCGTGTACTCTGAGACCTAGAACGTCCACGACGACATGCCTGCCGTGCCGCCCACCGTCATCAACTCCATCTGCCGCAACAAGGTCTACCTCAAGGGGGGCCTTGCACCCCCGTCGGCAGGGGCGTCTCCGCCCTCAACATGTAGCTCCGTAAGGAGCTCGCCCTCTTCGCCTCCCTCGTACAGTGATAAAATCAGAATCTTATTCTCGGTAGGACAGATCAATCCAACATTTGACTTCATAGGTCTGTTTCTTTTTTCAGTTAATTCCAATTTGGACAACCACGAGTTGACAATTTACATAATTCCGATTTGCACCATGCTTCATTTTTAGGATCTGCTCATGTGCACCTCCAGTCTGAATCAAAAGGCTGGAAAGAACCATCGTCCGCGTGTGAAACCCTCGTCCCGCTCTCTATACCTATAGAGAGCTAATTGTAAGAGGGCATGCAAGTAACTGAACCAATGACCTATAGGTCCAGCAGCCAACTCGGGCCGCCGGCTTGGCTGCTAACTTACTCGGAAACGGCAAGGAAAATTGTGCCTAGTTGCCACACCATTGCACCACATCCGCGACCAAAAAAAAAAACAGAAAGTAAACAAAGCGGTGCAAACCGGAATTGTAGACCGGAAATGTACTGTAAAGTGGTCCGTTTCTAAAATATGTGCAAATGTGTCAATTTGTGATGAAAGGGTGCTCTAAACTGGAATTAACTCCTTCTTTTATTTAGCTTTATAGGTTTCATGTCAAAAAATCGACCAGAAGTCCAGAACCATTGGATAGACATTATAATATATGAAAATAAAAGAACTAGAAGACTGATTACAAAATTTGAATGCTACATAGTGGACAAAAAAAAACTGCAAGTTGCAATTCTAGACAACAAATAAAGGAAGATTCTTCAGAACTGGATTTAGTTGGACAGGAACAACATAGATTAGTGGTTGGGAATCGCATGAATAGGCTAATCAGGAACTTAAGATGGAAAAATATTGGTCATGGACTGGTTATTATTAACAAAAGCAAAAATAAGATAAAACAATAGTGTTCATGGATCAGGATGGTTACTGGTGAACTTTAGTCTTAACTGTGCACATCAATATATCAGAAGAAATAGAAGGAAATGAATTTGTTGACTAGGACAAAGTTACTTCACAACTTGCATTACTCAACTTGCATTGCTGCAGCGAACAACAAACGGGAGAGCGATTCATCCAGTTTCCAAATACATGCGAATGTGGTTGAGGTGAACATGCAGATTATTACAGGAAATAAATAGAAAGAAATGTGAAAATGCACGTAATCCCAAGCATAGATAACTTATTCTTAAATCCATGGATTTGCCACCACAGAAGTGACTCACAAGTGACCACGATCCACAACTAGTACATGAAAGTAGTCCTGGCCATGGGAAGCCCGGCCCGACGCTGCCCCCGGGCCGGGCTCGGGCCTAGTTTTTGAGCCCGAAGGCCGGGCCGGGCCGGGCCCATCATTTTTGCAGTTTACTGAAGATCGGGCCGGGCCGGCCCGAAGCCCGACGGGATTTTAGGTGTTTGGGCCGGGCTCGGGCCCAGAAACACAGGCCCGATGGCCGGGCCGGGCCGGGCCCGGTCCTGGGTTTTTTGTGTCGGGCTTGGCTAGGCCCGGCCCGGCCCGAGGTTTGGCCAGGTATACATGAAAGCAAACGAATGGAAGTTACTACGGACTAAGTATAATCACAATAGCAGATCCTTTTTGAATAACATTGTTCAAAGCGCCACAAAGGCATGGACTAGAACATCGAACATTCAGAACAAAACCAAGCTGCGTACGTAGAAAATCTGACCCATATTCAACACCTGACTCATATGAAGGTACCAACCAGTGGCGTGCAAACTCGGTAGGCAATCACACGGTGCTGCTTTTAGCAAACCATCTGACAACTATTTCGTGTAACAGGGGATATAAGGATCGCATCGGAGAAAAATCCCTCTCAAAACTGAAGATGACACAAGATCTCTGGCTTTCCATATCGTATGACACAAGTTTTTCATTCCACGCAAAGACATGGAAAAAGATCAATTTGCATTCCATATCGACCGCGACAAATGTACAAATCTCATTGTGGCCTATCTTCTTTGAATGGGTGAGATATGCTGAATCTCCACAACTTGCCCTTTTTTTCCGTTTTAAAAAAACAACTTGCTCTTTTTATATTGTTATATATGAATTAACTTTGGCGAGTAACTAGATTTGCAAGATCAAATAGAAGGGGAAAATGGTTCGATTTTATTAGTTGCTTCGGAAAAAATAGAACACACTATGCAGATGTCATGAAAAATATTGTATCATAATATTTCTTTTTCTATTTGTCCATCGACCAGATCGGCCTTGCACGGAGCGCCCAACCAAAAGTGAACATGTAACCTGCAAATGATATTAGAAATCTCTTAATTAACTAATTTCCATACATGGAGATAGTAAGTAAGCAAAGATATGTGACAATATAAATATTTTTTCTCGAACAAAACACATATAAAGTTATAAACACATCAAGTATACGTTAATATCAACAGCAAAAGAAACCTGCACAGTTGTCTCCTTCATGCAAGGCGTTGCCGCACGAACGAGTGACAGCAACGCCTTGCATGAAGGAGTGTTTGAAGTGTTCTGAACTGGATGCGTGGAGTGTTTGAAGTGTTCTGAACTGGTTGGTTGTTGGGTAGTTTCGTGCTCCTGCGTGAGCTTTTGGGAGTGGCCTATTTGTTCAGGCTTGTATCGAGAGGCTGTGACTTCTTAGCGTTTGTTCTGGGATCGTTTTCAGGTGTCGCTGGGTTTTCGCCCCATAGTGAGCTGCTCGATGACGGGTGCTCGCCGTGGGTTTCCCAGTGGTGCTTTGAACCCGCTTCCCCCTTTCTGTGTTTCCTGTTGGGCATGTTGAACTGTTGTTATTTCCGTTATGATGAGTAATGGAAAGGGGTAATGCCCGGTTCAAAAAAAACACACACACATCAAGTATACGTTAATATCAACAGCAAAAGAAACCTGCACAGTTCTTTCCTTCATGCAAGGCGTTGCCGCACGAACGAGTGACAGCAGCCCACCTCTGTAGATTGATCTGAGCCAAATCTGCGGCGGTAAACGCATTGCAAATTGCCAGGAGGTTCACTGAACGTGTCACTACTTGGCAGCATGCCTGGCTTGGTTCGAATGGCCAGTACGCACCTTTTCTAATATTGAACTTACAGTGTTTCATCACCTCATCTTTTTCAATGGCAGCTTGAGACTTACTTGCCCATGTATGGTTTGGGAAAAAAAAGAGACCGTCACAAAAACTATGAGGTAGAACATGGCAACCGCTCTAGCACTAGTCATATCAATCAACTTTGAAAGATGCAGACCAATACTTACGCAGGCAGGTGAATAGGTATATGTATGTTTTTGATCGATGTGTGATTGTGTATCACCTAGGCTCTCTATTTATATAAGCATTGTGCTATGGGAAATGCTCAGTTATCTTCATGCTTAAGTTATGCATGGGTGATATCTTGCTAGAAAATTTTTTGGTTGCATTTGATTCATTTAGTACTCCCTCCGTCCGGGTTTACTAGGCCCGAGAGCCAAAACACGAAGACCAAGTCATACACTCTTCTAAGCACAATTAACAGCATGCGCAGTAATTTAAGTGACTACCCCAGTTGTTCACTGTGTTGGTTCCAATGAAACGCATGCAACCACTTAAATGGCTGCACTTAATTAGGCCAGGCGAGTATGGAGCCAATTACATGCAAGTACACGCATGCAGCCACTTAAATCACTGCAACCAATGCCTCTAAATTATTGTGCATGCTGTTAAGACCTCTCCCAATGCAAAGGTGCTTAGATGAGGTGCTAAGTGCATTAAATACCTTAGCAACTCAAGTCCCCAATGCATAGGTGCTTAACTTGTTGTTGCTAAGCACACTTTATTTAATGAGTTAGCACCTAAAGTCTTGCATGCATTGGCCAAATTGTTTCATTTAAGTGGTTTGCCTAGGTTCTTGCGCTTGGCATTGGTTCTTCCTGGGGTCACCAAAGTACTCTCTCCCCTCCTTAAATATTGTGCCATGTCACTTTTTTGCTTATGTGGCATGCTTAGCACCTGTCCACGGTGGAGCACTGGAAAGGGCCTAACTGTGCCTAGAAGAGTGTATGATTTAGTCTCCGTGTTTTGGCTCTCGGGCCCAATAAATCCGGACGGAGGGAGTAAATGAGTAGGAATGGTCACATGCATTTGTTGGTTTCTTTTCATCCTTGCATGCATCAATTTAATGTATCTTGGAATGTGAACATGCGGTGGAAAGAAGTGAAAATATCAAAATAAGACTTATAATACTCCCTCCTTCCATCTATATAGGGCCTAATGCGTTTTTCGAGGCTTTTTACGAGAAAAAAATTAGACCAAATGTTAGAGTAATAGTATATGACATGCAACTTACACAAAGCTTACCGTCAAATTTGTATGTGGAAGGAGCTTCCAATGATATAATTTTCACATTATACATCTCATGTGCTGTTAATCTTGTCAATAGTTAAAACGGTCTTGAAAAACGCATTAGGCCCAATACAGATAGATGGAGGGTGTATGATAAACCAAGAAAATGATATGAGCCCAATAAACCGAAAAGAAAGGAGTTCATATTAAATGATGGGAGGGTATAGTCCCCACCTATTAGTAATAGATCTCCAAATTAGCCGATTTAATAATCTAGGCGGATTTTTACTGAAAACAAAATAAGTACATTGTATTGCTTGCAATCCTCCTGCATGGGCTGCAACCTAGTACCAAAACCACTATATCTAACCAAGTTTTTGCCTTCACGTTTCACCACTTGGGTGAAAGCAACTTGAGAAGCTATGGGCTGCTGACGCGTGTATTAATTTGGGCTACAGGGGTGTACAAATTCATTGTGACTATAGATTTTTTATGTAAATTTTGTTAACTGATTCACATTTTTGTGTGTGCACTTGGGGTGGCTTCAGCGATTTCCTAATGATTCGAGGCAGTCTGTTTGATTTGGATTTGTTTCCTGCATGTGTGTGTTGACTGGCCTGGGCCGATTTCTGGTGATGCGGTTATTGCATAGACTCCCGTTTCTCCCTCTCAATTTTCTCCGCGTGTCCCTCTTTGTCAAAGGCTCGCGAAGCATCCCGTGGTTGCTCCACCTCCACCGCCCACCGCTCAACAGCATGCCACCGCTCCACCGCCATGGTCGTTTATAAAAAGCTCTTGTCCCCTCCCCTTGAGTTCACTGCGCACGTCTCCCAGATTCTCGGCGACGCAAAACCCATCGTTCCCGACTTCATTGATGGCCGATGCATCGCCGGAGCTCTCACCGCTGGGCCGCATCCCCTTCCTGGCGCCGGCTGGCGTAGCTCTCTCTTCCACTTCTGCGCCCACCTCCTCCCAGCCAGGTGCTCCAATCATGGCGTAGAGGCCGGATCGAGCCCATATGGCGTGGCGGCGGCCGAATTCACAACGGCGATGACACTCAGCGGTCCCCGCTGGCCCAACCAAGTTTGTTTTCCTCTCCCCATCCTCTCCCGCGAGCACCCTCAATTTCGTCTCGCCGGTCCAGGCCGCTCGCAGCAGCCGGCCACCTGTAGCAACTAGCAACTCCATGGTTGTCGCCGCCTTCTAGGTTGTGGCGGAGCCCCGCTCCAGCACACAACGCATGCCGATTCACTTCCGTTCCTTTACGGAACCATCGCCAGCCTACCGGAAGGGAAGGCGACGGCCGGTGCCAAGGGCTGCAGAGTGGGCACCGTGCTGGCCCTTGCCATCCCCTCCCATTGACATGCATTTCCATGTATTATCCCCATTACCATTGACGAGGACAGATCATAGGATACCGCTGCTGGGAGCCTGGGGCATGTACTATCATGACAATGTCAGGAGAACCTTCATCTCTAGGCGTGAGATGCATCTGCATTTCCCAAAAATTGATCTCGTGGACAAGATCAGGTGGATTACTGTAACTGCTCTTATATCTTTGTTGATATTTTCCATTTTTAAATTAGCGACGACGATCAAGAAGGTGATTTTAATGTGAAAACAAATAGAAGGAAACACTCCTATATGTAGCAACCACAATTTATTAGGCACAACTGAAGTCTGGAGTGTCCCGTGGATGAGCTTTTTTCAGCTCTCATCTCTATATGGATATGCTTTTTTCAGGTTAGTGATTCAGGAGTTCCTGCCAAGACTGGCTTTTGGAAGTTATGCTTGCTTCACCAGTTGGGTTTAACAAGGACATAATCAATTCTCTGTTGGTAATTAGAAGAAAAAATCTGGTTCAAGAAAACTTTTCTTTTGCTTATTTGTTTGTTTCTGAATTTTACTAATCTTTTTTCATTTTCTTTTTTTCAGGTTAGTAGTACGGGAGTTCCTGTCAAGAATGACTTTTGGAAGTTATGCTAGCTTCATCAGTTGGGCTTTCTGTACAAAACTAAGATAATTTATTTTGGTACTTGCGATTAGTATTACACAGATGGGTGATGCACACATACTTCACCCGGTGTATCTGTTCATGTATGTTGTTATTAGCTAATTAGACAAAATTCCTCTGTTTGTATGGTGTTTGTGATGATGCTATAAATTCACTAAACACTAAAGTACCGGGTTGTGCTTTCAAATCTAGCAAATTAATTTTCTCTATTGCTTCTTTTCCAGGCAGAAGTATTAGATCTATTCTGTGCCATGAATCTTACTGTCAAAAAAATTATATAAGCAGCGCCTGATGATTATAGGTAAATCATATTAAGAACTTTGTTTTAGCAGCACAATTCGGATAAATTTGCAGTTTTGCACCAATGAAAAAGGTATTACATACCAGATACAAGATAGAAGCCAGGCTGAACATTGTGATCCTACAGCAGATATGCCGAGTGCTTCCTCGTGAAATGGATAGTAGTGTCACTGATGAAAAAAGTAGATCGGCCAATCTAGGTAGCATCAGAAGTGGTCTCCATCATAAAGTAAACTGCCTAATGCCATCTTCCAAAAGGCTGGACATGCAAAAATTGACAAGAAAGTAGTGTTGGACAGTTCTCTCTGCAACAATGAATAAATTCATTTTATTACTGTATAGCCATGGTGGCAATCTTTTTTGGATAACAAGAAACAATTTGCTCAAATAATCTCAGCAGAGATAACATTGCGGTCTATCAGGAAAAAAAGTTAGCTATTTAATTAAATAGAAAACTCTGTCACTCATTGCAACAGATGCTAAACAATTAGACTAACTGACAGAAAAGTATATATAGAGTAGTTACATTTCTTTATTCCAAAAACAGATGATGGATGTTAATCGTACAAGAACACGAGGATGACAAACATAAAATTGATCACATATATTATCACCACGGGGCGATTTAATTGGTGGTAATTTTTCTCTGCGATGGAAACAAAGTGAAATCAAATGATTCAAACAACCAAAATAAAGGGAACAAAGGATGCTTACTGAGCTGAACGAGTCAGGGTGCTCTACTACTGGATTGAAAGTAATAATAGGTAGATCCAGCGACTCAGTGGCAGATGTTAATCGACCCCACAATGTCAGGCAGCCGCCCTGGCTTTGCCCAGAAGTCACCACTAAAATTACAGCAAGAAATATGAAGTAATTTGTATCTTCCATGCTGGGGTTGTACCAGTGTATTGACTCCGTCAATGCACCAACCTGGAAGAAGAAGAACTGTTTGTGGAGTGGGGAATTTATTTTCTGAGGAGAAAAATGTTTAGTACGTCTCTAAGTTACTGAACTGTCCCCCTAGACAAAGATGAGTTTAATATTGCCCGTTGACACAGAGAAGGCCTACTATCACATACCGCTTATTGGACTGTCTAACATTATTCTCATTCCAAGCCCCACATATCCAGCAAAGAAGCTTACATCAAAGAGAAAGCTACAAATTGGATGATTGGTCTCTATGAAATTGATGTTATACTTACTTTATTTTCGAAAAGGGGATTACCCCGTGTTGGGGAACGTAGTAATTTTAAAAAAATTCCTACGTACACGCAAGACCATGGTGATGGCATAGCAACGAGAGGGGAGAGTGTTTGTCCACGTACCCTCATAGACCGTAAGCGGAAGCGTTATAACAACGCGGTTGATGTAGTCGTACGTCTTCACGATCCGACCGATCCAAGTACCGAACGTACGGCACCTCCGTGTTCAGCACACGTTCAGCTCGATGACGATCCCCGGGCTCCGATCCAGCAAAGCGTCGGGGATGAGTTCCGTCAGCACGACGGCGTGGTGACGATGATGATGCTCCACCGACGCAGGGCTTCGCCTAAGCTCCGCGACGATATGTCTTCACCGGCGCAGGGCTTCGCCTAAGCTCCGCGACGATATGACCGAAGTGGAATATGGTGGAGGGGGGCACCGCACACGGCTAAGGAACGATCCGTAGATCAACTTGTGTGTCATGGGTGCCCCTGCCTCAGATATAAAGGAGCAAGGGGTGCGGCCAGCCCAAGGGCGCGCTGGAGGAGTCCTACTCCCACCGAGTAGGACTCCCCCTTCCTAGTTGGATTAGGATTGGGGAAGGGGAAGAGGGAGGGCGCCGCCTCTCCTTGTCCTATTCGGACTAGAGGGGAGGGGGCGCGCCTGCCTGGCCGCCCTTTCCTCTTCTCCCTATGGCCCATCAAGGCCCATAGACCCCCGGGGTTCCGTAACCTCCGGTGTTCGGTAACTTCTGTTTTCATCCGAACCTTTCCAAGTCCAAACATAGGCTTCCAATATATCAATCTTTATGTCTCGACCATTTCGAGATTCCTCGTCATGTCCGTGATCACATCCGGACTCGAACAACCTTCGGTACATCAATACTTATAAACTCATAATGAACTGTCATCGAAACGTTAAGCGTGCGGACCCTACGGGTTCGAGAACTATGTAGACATGACCTAGAACCATTCTCGGTCAATAACCAATAGCGGAACCTGGATGCCCATATTGGTTCCTACATATTCTACGAAGATCTTTATCGGTCAAACCGCATAACGACATACGTTGTTCCCTTTGTCATCGGTATGTTACTTACCTGAGATTCGATCGTCGGTATCCAATACCTAGTTCAATCTCGTTACCGGTAAGTCTCTTTACTCGTTCCGTAATACATCATCTCACAACTAACTCATTAGTTGCAATGCTTGCAAGGCTTATGTGATGTGTATTACCGAGAAGGCCCAGAGATACCTCTCCGACAATCGGAGTGACAAAACCTAATCTCGATTCATGCCAACTCAACATATACTTTTGGAGACACCTGTAGAGTACCTTTATAATCACCCAGTTCGTTGTGACGTTAGGTAGCACACAAAGTGTTCCTCCGGTAAACGGGAGTTGCATAATCTCATAGTTGCAGGAACTTTGTATAAGTCATGAAGAAAGCATAAGCAACATACTAAACGATCAAGTGCTAAGCTAACGGAATGGGTCAAGTCAATCACATCATTCTCCTAATGATGTGATCCCGTTAATCAAATGACAACTCATGTCTATGGTTAGGAAACATAACCATCTTTGATTTAACGAGCTAGTAAAGTAGAGGCATACTAGTAACACTCTGTTTGTCTACGTATTCACACATGTATTATGTTTCCGGTTAATACAATTCTAGCATGAATAATAAACATTTATCATGATATAAGGAAATAAATAATAACTTTATTATTGCCTCTAGGGCATATTTCCTTCAGTCTCCCACTTGCACTAGAGTCAATAATCTAGATTACACAGTAATGATTCTAACACCCATGGAGTCTTGGTGCTGATCATGTTTTGCTCGTGGAAGAGGCTTAGTCAACGGGTCTGCAACATTCAGATCCGTATGTATCTTGCAAATCTCTATGTCTCCCACTTGGACTTGGTCCCGAATGGAATTGAAGCGTCTCTTGATATGCTTGGTCCTCTTGTGAAATCTGGATTCCTTTGCCAAGGCAATTGCACCAATATTGTCACAGAAGATCTTCATTGGTCCCGATGCACTAGGTATGACACCTAGATCGGAAATGAACTCTTTCATCCAGACTCCTTCATTTGCTGCTTCCGAAGCAGCTATGTACTCCGCTTCACATGTAGATCCCGCCACGACGCTTTGTTTAGAACTGTACCAACTGACAGCTCCACCGTTTAATAAAAACACGTATCCGGTTTGCGATTTAGAATCGTCCGGATCAGTGACAAAGCTTGCATCAACGTAACCATTTACGACTAGCTCTTTGTCACCTCCATATACGAGAAACATATCCTTAGTCCTCTTCAGGTATTTCAGGATGTTCTTGACCGCTGTCCAGTGATCCACTCCTGGATTACTTTGGTACCTTCCTGCCAAGCTTACTGCTAAGCATACGTCAGGTCTGGTACACAGCATTGCATACATGATAGAGCCTATGGCTGAAGCATAGGGAACATCTTTCATTTTCTCTCTATCTTCTGCTGTGGTCGGGCATTGAGTCTGACTCAATCTTACACCTTGTAATACAGGTAAAAAACCTTTCTTTGCCTGATCCATTTTGAACTTCTTCAAAACTTTATCAAGGTATGTGCTTTGTGAAAGTCCAATTAAGTGTCTTGATCTATCTCTATAGATCTTGATGCCCAATATGTAAGCAGCTTCACCGAGGTCTTTCATTGAAAAACTTTTATTCAAGTATCCTTTTATGCTATCCAGAAATTCTATATCATTTCCAATTAACAATATGTCGTCCACATATAATATTAGAAATGCTACAGAGCTCCCACTCACTTTCTTGTAAATACAGGCTTCTCCAAAAGTCTGTATAAAACCATATGCTTTGATCACACTATCAAAGCGTTTATTCCAACTCCGAGAGGCTTGCACCAGACCATAAATTGATCGCTGGAGCTTGCACACTTTGTTAGCACCTTTTGGATCAACAAAACCTTCTGGTTGCATCATATACAACTCTTCTTCTAGAAATCCATTCAAGAATGCAGTTTTTACATCCATTTGCCAAATTTCATAATCATAAAATGCAGCAATTGCTAACATGATTCGGACAGACTTAAGCATCGCTACGGGTGAGAAAGTCTCATCGTAGTCAACCCCTTGAACTTGTCGAAAACCTTTCGCAACAAAATATGTGTCGCCACCGACGGTCGCAACAAAAAATTTCGCAGGATCCAGCAAATCCAGTAGCCGGCTCCAGCACAATCAGCTCGCGGTTCCAGCAAAAAATACCTTCACCGCCATGGATGCAGCGTCTTGAATCCTCCGTTGTAGCAAATCGAGTAGCCGGTTCCAGCAATTTACTTCACCAGTTCCAGCACGAGTGTGGCCAGATTCCAGCACGACAGCCGTATAGCTTCCAGCACGGCGCGTCGATGGTCTAGCACAACAACAGTTCCAGCACGGGGACCTGCCCCCTTGCAGCACGGCACATCGCCAGGTCCAGAGCGCCGCCACACAGGTCCAGAGCGCCGCCGTCTGTGGCCATGGATCATGGGGGTAGATTAAGGGGAAGGTTCAAGGGGCGACGCTGGCTAACCGGAGTGGCTTGCTCGTCGGCGTGGATCAGAGGAAAAAGAGGAAGGGATTTCATGGCGGATTGGGATTTGGGAGGAGAGATGCAGCGCATGGGGAAGAGAATGCGTAGAGGATAAGCTTTCTCGAAATAAAAAGCGGTGGGTGGGAGATAAGTTGTGTGCGTGGACCCGTGAGCATAGCTGGGAAAGCGACCGGCCGAGCATTCGGCCGACGCGCCGAACCCAAATGATTCTCAAAAACTAATGCCTTGGGCCTGACCTAATAATATCTGGAGCGCGTGTTATCCAGTCGGTAACTTGGCCGAAACCCGTGAACCGATAAATTATCACAAAACGGTGATCATTCACTCAAGAAAAAACTACGAACATTTTTAACCGTGTTTAGTTATTTTGTAGGCACAAATAATATTTGCTCCCATACCACATTACCGCCACAAGGCGACAAGCTCAGCACCGTCATTGCGGTGTCACACAAGAACAAGAAGATTATCAATGAGTACATCCGCGTCCGTGTCGAGCATCAAGTGGATGAGGCAGTGACGAAGTCCATTGACACAACCGACGTTGGCGGCACTAACAAGATATATTTTCTTGTTAAATATGAAAAGTTGCCTAATTTTTGTTTCTGCTATGGCATCATGAGGCACACTACAACCTACTCCCTCCTTTCCGGTTTATAGGGCTTATCTCAAAATCTTAGTTTTTTCATTTTATAAGGCTCAATTTGGTTGTTCCTCATCACAAGTTCAGATTCCAAGGTGCATTAAATAATTGCATGCAGGTATTAAGAGAAAATTGACCAATGCATGTACTTTATGCATGCATGCATGCATTGCAATTAATACATTGGTAAACATAAATTTTTGAAGAAAACAAGAGCATTAATTGGGTGCTTTTGCAAATTACAAAAAGGATTCCATCACTCACCATCTACCTTGGTTGGTGAAATTTTTAAATTGAGCCCTATAAACCGGAAAGGAGAGAGTAGTTCTGTGAAGCCCCTAGCGAGTTACGGAAGAAGAACTTCTCCATCAACCTCAAGGCTCCTGCGCTTTCGAAGGACTTGCACGCTTCGGGGGCTTCGACTTGGCGGCTCCTTGATTATGGAGGGCTGTCGGTGGCTCCTAGAGATGCGGAAGCGGCGGGCAGGTCCAAGTTGCCGGAGAAGGTGGTCAAGGCAGTGACCATTACTGTCCAGAAGCTCACGGGCGCTGCGGTGCCTTTGTTTTCTCACTTCTGCTGGTGTGCAGAATTGTGGGGAGGAGACGCTGGGACTGGAGGTTCCTAGGACAGGTGCTTATCTCTCAATGATGCTGGGATGGACATCGCGTCTAGGCGCGCGAACGAGCCGGATCAAGCTGATGTAGGGGTTAAGTGAGGCGCTTCCTCCATCATCTTGAGTGGTCCTGAGACCCTTACCGTTACTGTGTTGCTACACAAAGAAGCCGCGGATGGTGCTCCTATATAGTCAGCTAGGGTGACTTGGTGGATGTAGATGGCACTTAAGGCATGGATGCTAGCTCCATCAACATGAGCGCCCATGCTGAAGGGGAGGCTGCTGACCCATCCAAGAGAACTGAATCTATTTTGAGGCCGATGAAAAAGATTGTATAGAGATGAGCAGGTGGAGCACGCTGCCGATCATGGCTTGTGCGCCAAGCATGTGAAGTTTGGGCTCCCAACTCTCCCAAATAGCGGCAGTGACATGTCCAACTGCAAGGGTGCCTTTGCAGCCATCCTAGAGAGCACGGCGGGTAGCAAGAAGAGTATTCCTGATGATCAAAACTTAGTGTTTAGCATGAATAGCACTAGTTCAGATAGCTTAGAGTATAAGAGTGCAAATGGTCAAACCTTAGTGCTTTTGTTCGTTCTTTCCTTGCAAATGAGAAGCTTATATCTGAAAAAAGAAGCCTTGAGTATATCCAGGATGATCAAGAACTTTAAAATTGCAAAAATTAATCGGCTAGCCAATGGGGTGGCTGATGAAATTGCAAGGTTTAACTTTATTAGTAGATCTAATGGCATTCTTCTTAATAGTGTTTCGCCCTGCCCTGTGTGACAAATTTTGTAATGAACGATTGTAATAATATTTTTAATTAAGTAATATATGGGGTGTTTTTTCATAAAAAATGCAGCTCATGTTGACGATCCCTAAAAAAACAAGACACATAGATACACAAGGCTTAACCTACATCTTTATGAATAATTAATAAAATAGTTGCATGCATCGCTCAGATGCAGAGGCTGGAGGTAATCCTCCTTTTTTTAAATAATAATAAAAAAACCTACGTCGATCCGACCATCCAACAAAAAAAAAACAACGTCAACCCGATCAACCTAAAATCACCTACTCCCTCCGCCGGTGAAGAGTGTACATCTAGATTTTTTAGGGCAAATTATGGAATTGAGTAAAAATGCATTGGAAAGGTGCAAGCCACCATCTCTCTCCTCTTTAATTACCCAACCCTCAATAAGCTAAGTGCATATATAAATTAAGAAGACCATGTGTAGATTGCTATTGATCTTGATTACCGTGTGATGAGAGAGAAGTATTTTTTCCTACTTTAAAGTGCATTGGGAAGATAGAAGTACACTCTTTTGTGGACAAATTATGAAGCTAGATGTACATTCTTCACCGGACGGAGAGAGTACGGACTAGCAACAATAGCCAGGCGTGGCGGAGCACGCCATCTCCTCTAGTCCCATTGAACGCTGGCCTAAGCCCTTATAACATCAATGCCATTATTGCTTTTAGTTTTTATGCCATTGTCTAAATAACGGAGCCATGTTGAGGAAGCAACCCATCATTAAGCTCATGAAGAAACCAAGTTCCGAATAAGTCAGCATACCTTTCTCTAATCTCTCGGCGTTTCACCATCACATAGAAAGAGCAACATGGCAATTGTGATACCATTATAAGCACCTTAAAATGTAGTGCAAGAGTGAATCCATCATAAAAGATGTACAAGAGTGAAGAGTATTGTGGCTGCAGATGTACGAGCGGGGACGAATCTGAGCCGTTGCATAAAGATCTGACGGTACTTCAAAAACTGACACCGAGGTGGAAAATAGTCGACCGATAAGTACACGCTCCCAAGGCCGAAGCAGCCACCGAACGGCCAAACCCCAGATCGCATCGCAGTCCAGCAATGGCAGCCGCCGACGCCGACGCGGACGCCGCGAAGCTCTCCGTCCCCTTTCAGGCCTTCGCGGCGCTCCTCGACTGCTGTGCGGCCGCCGGCGGGGACTGCGACGGGATACTTCTCGGCCGTGCCGCCCTCCCCCCTTCCTTCTCCGACGACGATCCCGCCCCGACCCTACCCATCTACGTCACCGGCCACTCCTCGCTCGCCCGACGCTCCGTCCTCTCCAACGCACTCGACTGCTTCAAGCCCTACTCCGCCGCCCACCCGGGCACGGCCACCGTCGGCTTCTTCTCCTCCCGCCGCAGCGCGTGGGCGACGCGCCGCCCCTCCATGCGCGAGGCCGCCGTCGCCCGCTCCCTATCCAAATCCCTGGCCCTCACCCACCCCGTCGTGTTTCTCCTCTTAGCCCCCTCTGTCGCCTCCGGCCACTCCATCCACTCGTTCGACCACCGCACCTTCCTCCTTGTTGATTCCCGCCTCGTCCCCACCTCCCTCACGACCGTCAACGTGGGTCCTCGTTTCCGGGGTCAGTACCAGTGCCACACCTTCGCCCCGGAGTCGACAATGCCGCCGGCAAACATCGGAGAGCAAGCAACCGAGGAGGAGGAGATGTATTCCGGGATGCTAAGGAGGTTGGAGAGGCTTGCGCAGGAGGCAGAGGAGGGCAATAAGCGTCTGCTCCGTCAGGTCCTAGTTCGCTCAATGCTTTGCTTGATGTGTTTCTGTAAAATTCATTTGTTTGGGTCCGTGGAAATATGCATCGCTTTGGTTGTGCATCGGTTATTAGACTCACATGAAACAACATTTGCATGGCAAGCAATATCGTGCACATATTTGAGTGAGAATCCAAGGAATTTTGGCATTTTGGTTGGCAAACTGGATATAACTTAGGTTTGATTGCCAAGACTTTTGACTCCCCTTCAAATGCTAAGGTAGAGTTTTCATATGAAATACTCCCTCCGTCCCAAAATAAGTGACTCAACTTTATACTAACTTTAGTACAAAGTTAGTACAAAATTGAGTCACTTATTTTGGGACGGAGGGAGTAGTTATTACCAGATAAAATGGTAAAACCGGTCTCTGTTGGCCGTGATAATTCGAACAGCAGGGCCAACCACTAATACCACCAACTTCTTTCTGCGTGATCTATTTTTGCATTTTAAATCAGATCTTATTCATTAGAGAAACCCCATGCTTTTTTTATTAAGCTAAGTGCTCATAAATTGTGTGAACAATGTAGCATTTGTTTGTTCAAAAGAGATTGCATTGCATGGATATGTAATATGCTTGCATTGCATATCCATGGCCCGTGTGTTCAATTGTGCATGTACAGGACATAGAGTGTCAGTTCATCTTATTGCAGCATTTATAGATTTTGATATGTTTTCTTTAATCTGCACATGTCATCTCTCTCTTCAACAAAATTTGCATTCTTGCTAGCATCTGTCAGAATCTCATAAGGGCTGAGCTGCAAAGTGTGAATGTTAGATTGGGACCTCATAAGTGAGTTGGAGAAGTAGCTAATATCTCATTCCACATACACCCTTTTGGAAAGCTCATTTCAAGAGCATTTCCATGTCTTTTGTCATAAATGTGACAATTTGAACTATCAAAAGTCAAATCAAAGTGGTAGTTTCCTTTTTCTGGATGATTAGTTGGTAACACTTTGTGTAGTTACATGTACAAGCTATGCTATTTTGTGAGTTTAAGTGTTGACCTATAGCTATAGGAAGTATTGTGCAATGTACAGTTGCAACTAAACTACTGAAGTGTGCATTAATCTTGTATTCCCTCCGTCCGGGTTTAGTAGGCCCCCCCTAATTTTGGGTCAAAGTACCATAGATTTAACTAATAGGATGTAAACTGTATTTCATAAAAAATTATACCGTGGAAAACTATTTCGAATACAAATCCAACAGTATACTTTTTGTTCATATTTGTTAGTCAATTGACCCAAAATACGAGGAGGGGCTAATAAATCCGGACGGAGGGAGTTCTTGAACCAATTGCCATTTTTTTTTTGCTGACTGAAATGGTTACATCCTTCATGTATGTCATGTAAGGGTTGATTTAGAGATTAGGAGTCAATATTCTACTTTATATTGTGTGCATGTTGCTGGATAAGCTATGTGTGGTTGGACCATTGATAATGTTGATCTATGCTAGTGTATAGGTTTATTGGTTGACATGCGTGCACCTGTCTCTGTCTTGAACTTCAGTTTGTTTGAATGTGATATCGAAAACCATTATCCATGTAGTTTTGCATTAAAGGGAGCATCATCCAGACATGAACTAGAATGAGTCATTTACAGATTCAGGTTTTAACATGTCTTCAGATTTAACAGGATGCATTGTTGTATGCTATTCTTATCATTTTGTTGTTGCTATCTCTACCAGTTCATTCCTTCACCATCAGTTTTGCAAGGATTATCTTTAGATATGTTATTGAGACCAGCACCAACTTTTTTTGTTTACCATGTCTGTGCTAATGTTGTTTTGTAGAAAAATAAGAACTTATTGGCATGGAGAAAAATTGCTGGGCTGAAGAATTGAAGTAAGGGCAGAGATCTTGTTCTCAGATAGGTAAACCTAACTTACCTATTACTCTGTTTCATACGTGTAACTAACTTCTATCGTTGATCGTTCTGGTATTTGGCTACTCATTTATTTTGCACCCTCACTTGACACCTCCCTTTTACTTCACTATTGGTTGGTTGAACTTGAATGATTCTACAGCATCACCTGATCAATTCTTATCTTCTGTTCGTATCTTATTTGTTTGCTTTGCATGTGTGTGTTGGCTAACACACTTGAGTAATGATTTTTTTTTTCATGTACTCTCATTATTCTTGTTCTTAGGGAGTAGTATTTGATTATAAAATGGGTGTGTCTTAACTGTCCACTTATTTTTTGCTGTGTGGTGGTACAACCGTATAATGCATGTTAACTGTGATCCTCAATGAGACAGCCCTGAACCTGAATTTTAAGCTCTTTTTTTTAACACAGTAGAGACTTGGATGCTCATACATGCGCACGTACACTCACCCCTACGAATTTTCAGGAATATTAATGTCTTCACATTCACTCCCCAACACATTGCAGACTGTAAGAGGCTTGATTTGAATATTAGTGGTGACCCGTGAGTGGGACTAGCGGTCTGATGGTATGTTTCCATTTCTTAAAGCTGGTTATGACTTCCTTTTCATCTTGTTTTGCAGGGTGTAGAGGCTCTGTAAGAAGGTCACAAAATTTGAAGCCGGGACCCTTGAACTATATCTTGAGTTGAAGTGCCTGCCTATTTCTTCCTCCTTTTGGCTGGATGCTTTCTCGACTTTCAGTATCGCATGTTTGTTCTTTCGAACAGAAGATTCAGATTTCCTATATTTTGAGACGGAGGTAGTAGTAACTCTGAAACCAGTTTTTTTATTCCTTACATGCAAAATGTGAGACGTGGCATCATTTCGCCACTGCACCTTGGATAGCTGAATGCAGTAGTGTTCCATGTTATGCAGATTCAAGTCCAGTTTGGATTTACCATTCTAGTATGTTTTTTTATATGCAGTGGAGTTGTGACTTTTTTTATATGCTTAAAGTAGCATGATGCTCCTCTTTAATATCAGAAGATGTAAAATACTCTGGTTGAGTTGCCGGCGGTCCGCCTACTGGATTGCAATCCAGCATCCCCCCACCCATCTACTTTGAGACCTAGAACGTCCACGCCCACCGTCATTGAACCATCCGCCGCAACGTCTGCCTCAAGGGGGGGGCCTCGCCACCCCCGCCGGCAGGGGCGTGTCCGCTCTCAACATGCAGCTCCGCAAGGAGCTCACCCTCTTGGCCTCCCTCGTACAGTAATAAAATCAGAATCTTATTATCAGTAGGACAGATCAATCCAACATTTGACTTCATAGGTCTGTTTCTTTTTTCAGTTAATTCCAATTTGGACAACCACGAGTTGACAATTTACATAATTCCGATTTGCACCATGCTTCATTTTTAGGATCTGCTCATGTGCACCTCCAGTCTGAATCAAAAGGCTGGAAAGAACCATCGTCCGCGTGTAAAACCCTCGTCCCGCTCTCTATACCTATAGAGAGCTAATTATAAGAGGGCATGCAAGTAACTGAACCAATGACCTATAGGTCCAGCAGCCAACTCGGGCCGCCGGCTTGGCTGCTAACTTACTCGGAAACGGCAAGGAAAATTGTGCCTAGTTGCCACACCATTGCACCACATCCGCGAGCAAAAAAAAAACAGAAAGTAAACAAAGCGGTGCAAACCGGAATTGTAGACCGGAAATGTACTGTAAAGTGGTCCGTTTCTAAAATATGTGCAAATGTGTCAATTTGTGATGAAAGGGTGCTCTAAACTGGAATTAACTCCTTCTTTTATTTAGCTTTATAGGTTTCATGTCAAAAAATCGACCAGAAATCCAGAACCATTGAATAGACATTATAATATATGAAAATAAAAGAACTAGAAGATTGATTACAAAATTTGAATGCTACATAGTGGACAAAAAAAACTGCAAGTTGCAATTCTAGACAACAAATAAAGGAAGATTCTTCAGAACTGGATTTAGTTGGACAGGAACAACATAGATTAGTGGTTGGGAATCGCATGAATAGGCTAATCAGGAACTTAAGATGGGAAAATATTGGTCATGGACTGGTTATTATTAACAAAAGCGAAAATAAGATAATACAATAGTGTTCATGGATCAGGATGGTTACTGGTGAACTTTAGTCTTAACTGTGCACATCAATATATCAGAAGAAATAGAAGGAAATGAATTTGTTGACTAGGACAAAGTTACTTCACAACTTGCATTGCTGCAGCGAACAACAAACAGGAGAGCGATTCATCCAGTTTCCAAATACATGCGAACGTGGTTGAGGTGAACATGCAGATTATTACAGGAAATAAATAGAAAGAAATGTGAAAATGCACGTAATCTCAAGCATAGATAACTTATTCTTAAATCCACGGATTTGCCACCACAGGAGTGACTCACAAGTGACCACGATCCACAACTAGTGAAAGCAAACGAATGGAAGTTACTACGGACTAAGTATAATCACAATAGCAGACCCTTTTTCAATAACATTGTTCAAAGCGCCACAAAGGCATGGACTAGAACATCAAACTTTCAGAACAAAACCAAGCTGCGTACGTAGAAAATCTGACCCATATTCAACACCTGACTCGGTGCTGCTTTTAGCAAACCATCTGACAACCAGTGGCGTGCAAACTCGGTAGGCAATCACACGGTGCTGCTTTTAGCAAACCATCTGACAACTATTTCGTGTAACAGGGGATATAAGGATCGCATCGGAGAAAAATCCCTCTCAAAACTGAAGATGACACAAGATCTCTGGTTTTCCATATCGTATGACACAAGTTTTTCATTCCACGCAAAGACATGGAAAAAGATCGATTTGCATTCCATATCGACCGCGACAAATGTACAAATCTCATTGTGGCCTATCTTCTTTGAATGGGTGAGATGTGCTGAATCTCCACAACTTGCCCTTTTTTTCCGTTTTAAAAAAACAACTTGCTCTTTTTATATTGTTATATATGAATTAACTTTGGCGAGTAACTAGATTTGCAAGATCAAATAGAAGGGGAAAATGGTTCGATTTTATTAGTTCCTTCGGAAAAAATAGAACACACTATGCAGATGTCATGAAAAATATTGTATCATAATATTTCTTTTTCTATTTGTCCATCGACCAGATCGGCCTTGCACGGAGCGCCCAACCAAAAGTGAACATGTAACCTGCAAATGATATTAGAAATCTCTTAATTAACTAATTTCCATACATGGAGATAGTAAGTAAGCAAAGATATGTGACAATATAAACATTTTTTCTCGAACAAAACACATATAAAGTTATAAACACATCAAGTATACATTAATATCAACAGCAAAAGAAACCTGCACGGTTGTCTCCTTCATGCAAGGCGTTGCCGCACGAACGAGTGACAGCAACGCCTTGCATGAAGGAGTGTTTGAAGTGTTCTGAACTGGATGCGTGGAGTGTTTGAAGTGTTCTGAACTGGTTGGTTGTTGGGTAGTTTCGTGCTCCTGCGTGAGCTTTTGGGAGTGGCCTATTTGTTCAGGCTTGTATCGAGAGGCTGTGACTTCTTAGCGTTTGTTCTGGGATCGTTTTCAGGTGTCGCTGGGTTTTCGCCCCATATTGAGCTGCTCGATGACGGGTGCTCGCCGTGGGTTTCCCAGTGGTGCTTTGAACCCGCTTCCCCCTTTCTGTGTTTCCTGTTGGGCATGTTGAACTATTGTTATTTCCGTTATGATGAGTAATGGAAAGGGGTAATGCCCGGTTCAAAAAAAACACACACATCAAGTATACGTTAATATCAACAGCAAAAGAAACCTGCACAGTTCTCTCCTTCATGCAAGGCGTTGCCGCACGAACGAGTGACAGCAGCCCACCTCTGTAGATTGATCTGAGCCAAATCTGCGGCGGTAAACGCATTGCAAATTGCCAGGAGGTTCACTGAACGCGTCACTACTTGGCAGCATGCGTGGCTTGGTTCGAATGGCCAGTGCGCACCTTTCTTAATATTGAACTTGCAGTGTTCCATCACCTCATCTTTTTGGATGGCAGCTCGAGACTTACTTGCCCATGTATGGTTTGGAAAAAAAGAGACCGTCACAAAAACTACTAGGTAGAACATGGCAAACGCTCTAGCACTAGTCATATCAATCAACTTTGAAAGATGCAGACCAATACTTACGCAGGCAGGTGAATAGGTATATGTATGTTTTTGATCGATGTGTGATTGTGTATCACCTAGGCTCTCTATTTATATAAGCATTGTGCTATGGGAAATGCTCAGTTATCTTCATGCTTAAGTTATGCATGGGTGATATCTTGCTAGAAAATTTTTTGGTTGCATTTGATTCATTTAGTACTCCCTCCGTCCGGGTTTACTAGGCCTGAGAGCCAAAACACGGAGACCAAGTCATACACTCTTCTAAGCACAATTAACAGCATGCGCAGTAATTTAAGTGACTACCCCAGTTGTTCACTGTGTTGGTTCCAATGAAACACATGCAACCACTTAAATGGCTGCACTTAATTAGGCCAGGCGAGTATGGAGCCAATTACATGCAAGTACACGCATGCAGCCACTTAAATCACTGCAACCAATGCCTCTAAATTATTGCGCATGCTGTTAACTGTGCCTAGAAGAGTGTATGACTTAGTCTCCGTGTTTTGGCTCTCGAGCCCAATAAATCCGGACGGAGGGAGTAGATGAGTAGGAATGGTCACATGCATTTGTTGGTTTCTTTTCATCCTTGCATGCATCAATTTAATGTATCTTGGAATGTGAACATGCGGTGGAAAGAAGTGAAAATATCAAAATAAGACTTATAATACTCCCTCCTTCCATCTATATAGGGCCTAATGCTTTTTTCAAGGCTTTTTACGAGAAAAAAAGTTAGACCAAATGTTAGAGTAATAATATATGACATGCAACTTACACAAAGCTTACCGTCAAATTTGTATGTGGAAGGAGCTTCCAATGATATAATTTTCACATTATACATCTCATGTACTGTTAATCTTGTCAATAGTCAAAGACGGTCTTGAAAAACGCATTAGGCCCAATACAGATAGATGGAGGGTGTATGATAAACCAAGAAAATGATATGAGCCCAATAAACCAAAAAGAAAGGAGTTCATATTAAATGCTGGGAGGGTATAGTCCCCACCTATTAGTAATAGATCTCCAAATTAGCCGATTTAATAATCTAGGCGGATTTTTACTGAAAACAAAATAAGTGCATTGTATTGCTTGCAATCCTCCTGCATGGGCTGCAACCTAGTACCAAAACCACTATATCTAACCAAGTTTTTGCCTTCACGTTTCACCACTTGGGTGAAAGCAACTTGAGAAGCTATGGGCTGCCGACGCGTGTATTAATTTGGGCTACAGGGGTGTACAAATTCATTGTGACTGTAGATTTTTTATGTAAATTTTGTTAACTGATTCACATTTTTGTGTGTGCACTTGGGGTGGCTTCAGCGATTTCCTAATGATTCGGGGCAGTCTGTTTGATTTGGATTTGTTTCCTGCATGTGTGTGTTGACTGGCCTGGGCCGATTTCTGGTGATGCGGTTATTGCATAGACTCCGTTTCTCCTCTCAATTTTCTCCGCGTGTCCTCTTTGTCAAAGGCTCATGAAGCATCCGTGGTTGCTCCACCTCCACCGCCCACCGCTCAACAGCATGCCGCCGCTCCACCGCCATGGTCGTTTATAAAAAGCTCTTGTCCCCTCCCCTTGAGTTCACTGCGCACGTCTCCCAGATTCTCGGCGATGCAAAACCCATCATTCCCGACTTCATTGATGGCCGATGCATCGCCGGAGCTCTCACCGCTGGGCCGCATCCCCTTCCTGGCGCCGGCTGGCGTAGCTCTCTCTTCCACTTCTGCGCCCACCTCCTCCCAGCCAGGTGCTCCAATCATGGCGTCATGGCGCAGAGGCCGGATCGAGCCCATATGGCGTGGCGGCGGCCGAATTCACAACGGCGATGACACTCAGCGGTCCCCGCTGGCCCAACCAAGTTTGTTTTCCTCTCCCCATCCTCTGCCGCGAGCACCCTCGATTTCGTCTCGCCGGTCCAGGCCACTCGCAGCAGCCGGCCACCTGTAGCAACTAGCAACTCCATGGTTGTCGCCGCCTTCTAGGTTGTGGCGGAGCCCCGCTCCAGCACACAACGCATGCCGATTCACTTCCGTTCCTTTACGGAACCATCGCCAGCCTACCGGAAGGGAAGGCGACGGCCGGTGCCAAGGGCTGCAGAGTGGGCACCGTGCTGGCCCTTGCCATCCCCTCCCACTGACATGCATTTCCATGTATTATCCCCATTACCATTGACGAGGACAGATCATAGGATACCGCTGCTGGGAGCCTGGGACATGTACTATCATGACAATGTCAGGAGAACCTTCATCTCTGGGCGTGAGATGCATCTGCATTTCCCAAAAATTGATCTCGTGGACAAGATCAGGTGGATTACTGTAACTGCTCTTATATCTTTGTTGATATTTTCCATTTTTAAATTAGCGACGACGAGCAAGAAGGTGATTTTGATGTGAAAACAAATAGAAGGAAACACTCCTATATGTAGCAACCACAATTTATTAGGCACAACTGAAGTCTCGAGTGTCCCGTGGATGAGCTTTTTTCAGCTCTCATCTCTATATGGATATGCTTTTTTCAGGTTAGTGATTCAGGAGTTCCTGCCAAGACTGGCTTTTGGAAGTTATGCTTGCTTCACCAGTTGGGTTTAACAAGGACATAATCAATTCTCTGTTGGTAATTAGAAGAAAAAATCTGGTTCAAGAAAACTTTTCTTTTGCTTATTTGTTTGTTTCTGAATTTTACTAATCTTTTTTCATTTTCTTTTTTTCAGGTTAGTAGTACGGGAGTTCCTGTCAAGAATGACTTTTGGAAGTTATGCTAGCTTCATCAGTTGGGCTTTCTGTACAAAACTAAGATAATTTATTTTGGTACTTGCGATAAGTATTACACAGATGGGTGATGCACACATACTTCACCCGGTGTATCTGTTCATGTATGTTGTTATTAGCTAATTAGACAAAATTCCACTGTTTGTATGGTGTTTGTGATGATGCTATAAATTCACTAAACACTAAAGTACCGGGTTGTGCTTTCAAATCTAGCAATTTAATTTTCTCTATTGCTTCTTTTCCAGGCAGAAGTATTAGATCTATTCTGTGCCATGAGTCTTACTGTCAAAAAAATTATATAAGCAGCGCGTGATGATTATAGGTAAATCATATTAAGAACTTTGTTTTAGCAGCACAATTCGGATAAATTTGCAGTTTTGCACCAATGAAAAAGGTATTACATACCAGATACAAGATAGAAGCCAGGCTGAACATTGTGATCCTACAGCAAATATGCCGAGTGCTTCCTCGTGAAATGGATAGTAGTGTCACTGATGAAAAAAGTAGATCGGCCAATCTAGGTAGCATCAGAAGTGGTCTCCATCATAAAGTAAACTGCCTAATGCCATCTTCCAGAAGGCTGGACATGCAAAAATTGACAAGAAAGTAGTGTTGGACAGTTCTCTCTGCAACAATGAATAAATTCATTTTATTACTGTATAGCCATGGTGGCAATCTTTTTTGGATAACAAAAAACAATTTGCTCAAATAATCTCAGCAGAGATAACATTGCGGTCTATCAGGAAAAAAAGTTAGCTATTTAATTAAATAGAAAACTCTGTCACTCATTGCAACAGATGCTAAACAATTAGACTAACTGACAAAAAAGTATATATAGAGTAGTTACATTTCTTTATTCAAAAACAGATGATGGATGTTAATCGTACAAGAACACGAGGATGACAAACATAAATTGATCACATATATTATCACCACGGGGCGATTTAATTGGTGGTAATTTTTCTCTGCGATGGAAACAAAGTGAAATCAAATGATTCAAACAACCAAAATAAAGGGAACAATGGATGCTTACTGAGCTGAACGAGTCAGGGTGCTCTACTACTGGATTGAAAGTAATAATAGGTAGATCCAGCGACTCAGTGGCAGATGTTAATCGACCCCACAATGTCAGGCAGCCGCCCTGGCTTTGCCCGGAAGTCACCACTAAAATTACAGCAAGAAATATGAAATAATTTGTATCTTCCATGCTGGGGTTGTACCAATGTATTGACTCCGTCAATGCACCAACCTGGAAGAAGAAGAACTGTTTGTGGAGTGGGGAATTTATTTTCTGAGGAGAAAAATGTTTAGTACGTCTCTAAGTTACTGAACTGTCCCCCTAGACAAAGATGAGTTTAATATTGCCCGTTGACACAGAGAAGGCCTACTATCACATACCGCTTATTGGACTGTCTAACATTATTCTCATTCCAAACCCCACATATCCAGCAAAGAAGCTTACATCAAAGAGAAAGCTACAAATTGGATGATTGGTCTCTATGAAATTGATGTTATACTTACTTTATTTTCGAAAAGGGGATTACCCCGGCCTCTACATCAAATGATGCACACAGCCGTGCCATATTATTAAACATAAATCAAGTTCCTGTCAGCAAGTTCCAGACTTATTTCATCAAGTAGTTTTCTTCTATTTGAACTCAGTTTCTTCAATTGCTCTGAGCCGTGAGCTTATATTAGCCGGGAGCTCATATATATTTGGCGTTGTGAACTCATTTAGTTTTATTTATGAAATCATTATGTGAACTCCTTACTTTTTTTGGGGAGATGTGAATTCAGATTCATCTATGAATCATGGTTGAAGTGTCCCTTGCCAATGTACGGAGGGCTACATACGTGTGCCACTTCTACCTACAATTCCATTGCTGCCTTTGAATAAGCTACAACAAGTGCAACAAAACAGATTGCAGCAAGTAGCTTATGGACTGAAATTTGCAATATTACTCATTTGTCATATTGTCGCTCATTTGATCCTGGCTGTGAAACTAAACGTGACATGCTATTCTTCATGTAATTTCCAAATCGCAATCCATAATCAAGCAAAAGATTACAACAAACGTGACTTACATGTTGCTTGCATTCAACATCTTCAGGACCTACACACGCATCCATCTCCTCCTCCGGCCGCTGCTGCCATCACGCCACTTGTTCAGGGCCTGCACAAGGCATCGTCTTCTATTTAGCACAATCCTCGCCACTAGAACACTTCTCCAGCAGGGGAGGGCGAGCTGCGCCAATGAGCCGCGGGGATGGCAAGCACCCGCAGAGAGCTGCGCTATCGCGCGCAGGCGTGGGGGAGAACCCGCAGCGAGCTGCGGTATCTAGCGCAGGCATCCGCGGGGGGAGGACGAACTGCGCCGGCGCCTACAGACGTGGACGAGAACCAGCGGCGAGTCGCAGTGGCTCGCTCGGGCATCAGCGTGGGTGAGCACCGTCGAGGAGCTACGCTTGCTCGCACAGGCGTGGGCAAGCTAGGGCGGAGAGCTGCGGTGGCTTGCGCTGGCAGCGGTGAGGTTCGACGATGAGCAACCCGTGACGACAAGAGTGAGGTAGCCTGAGAGCAATCCTTATCCAATCAGTCCACACGCATCAGATAAGGTTAGATAGGATCAGGGGCACTTAGGTCCTTTCAGGTGCCTAGAAAATGGAAAAGAAAAAGGAAAAGTAATGGAAAAAGGAGAAATTGCATGGTAATGAATGTGAACATGAATTGGATGGCATTTTTTCAAGCAAATCTTGACGGTGACAATTCTGCGAAGCCCCGTGTTGAAAGTGACAAATAATAAATTTTGTTTAAAAAATAAGATAATTCTAACTTTCTTTTATTGTCGGTTTGGCCCGTGTTCAAATTGGGCCACAAGGCAGTCAACTGCTTGCAATTGACTAGGACTAATCCGTACACCAAGCACTCTCACAATCATCCACGAAGGTTACTCAACTCCTTTATTTTCTTGTAGACTGCTTAGTTAATTCAGCGTATTTTGCTCTGTCTAGCCTCAATTTGTTTGAAGTGACTCACATGCTAATTATTTCTTCCTCCCTCCTTAACTTATGTTTGTTTTGATTAAATTAAACTTATTGTACCAGTCAACTATGTATCCAGCGTATGGATCTGTTTTGTTTTTGCAAAAGTGTATGGATCTGTTGACTTCTCCACTTCGGTACTACTTATCTTTCGCTCCTCTACTACACCAAAACCATTGTAGCGGTCGAGCAAAAAAAAGAACCTTCAATTTGACCACTTAGTTTGAAAAGAAATAAAGATACATGCGTCTAGGTTTACAACCATATTAAACAAATAAGCAGCTGTTGTGTGCACTTAATCTTCAGCGGGAGAAATCAGGGTGACAAGGATTCTCAAAACGGTTTGTCTTCAATTTCAAGATATTTTGCAATCTTCGAGAGTCGGGTCATGATTTGGAATCGTTGAGAGGCAGGCCGTACATCCAGCAACAACTTCAAGATTGTGTTTACAGGGAACAAACCATCAAGAACAATAGCATAAGAATTAGCCTCTCATCTCTCTACCACTACATCACAGAGACAAACACAGCTTGAGGATCAATATCTCAAATCTAACAAGAGAACAAAAGTTTCGCCATTCTGCATCCAATATCCACTATCACTATCTATTGTACATCATTTATGCATGTACCAAATAGACATACCCTTTTATTCTATGAACTACTTTGCAATGAATCAACTCTTGGGACGAGTTACCAAACATTCAAAAAAGTCAGATAGCGTGTTAATTCATGTGGCGCATGAGTTAGTGTAGGAACCAGTTATTTTATAGTACATAAAAAAACTGTATCTGTGCCGTATGGATGGGCGCGGCGTGCCGCCGCGCAGGGAAAAGCTAGTAAAACTTTAAAGCTACGAAAAAAGTTGAACATAGGAATCCCACAATACAGAGCCGAAGCCAAAAGCACGCATTGTTCATCACAATAGTTTGGTCTCTGTCTTCATTAGTTGCGAGTTGCATCTGACTACCAGCTATTCTTCGATGATCATAACGGATACGGAGGGGAATACTTGGGTGGAAATCTGAGTGCCACTCAGCGTGAAAGACATGTCGGATTATGGTTTTATCGTGCAGTCTCAGGGATCCATGTATGCAATGCATATGGATTACAGTAGTGATGATTGCCAGCTCTCAGTGTTTATTTTTTAAAGGAGGATGTACCCCCGGCCTTTACATCTGGATGATGCATGCAACCATATTATTAATTATTCATAAAGACCATACGAGGTGATACATCAATAAGCCTGAAGCCACCATCTTGAGAACACTGTTGCTACCCCTATCTCGTTGATGAAGGTGTGCCAAATGTCTGGACCTAATACCAAATAAACATTAAAATAGCGTCCAATTTGTATCCGGAGAGAGGAGTTGTGCTAACAAAAGACAACCTCGCCCGACGCAACTGTCAAGGAAGTAAGAAGTGTAGCTTTTGTACTCATGACGAGACAATTAAACACCTCTTCTTTCAGTGCAAGTTTGTGCGTTCTATATGGTTAGTCATCCAGATAGCGTCCAATTTGTATCCGCCAACAAGTGTTGCCAATATATATGGTCACTGGCTTGATGGAATACCAAATACTTTTAGTACGCCAATACGGGTGGGAGCGTCTGCCTTATTATGGTCGCTTTGGCTATGTAGAAACGATTGTGTTTTTAATGGCAAACCTCTCCTTCTATGAAGGTTATTTACTGTTGTACGCACTGGCTTCGTATGTGGTCTACGTTATAGCGAACGGAGTATCAATCGCTGTTCAAGGCGGTGTGTATGCGGTTGGAGTGGGTGGCCAGGGAGGTTTTTACCCAACATGGGTGGCAACATAATCTCCGGATCGGTCCACCTCCTTCGTCGACATTGGCATAGTTTCGGACTCATATGGCTTTATTGCTGCCAACTTGTTGTTTTTATATATACTTTGCTAGACTCTTTGTTAAAGCTGTGTGCATCTTAACTATACAGAGGCCGGGTGTCGCTCATTATGCTTTGTATCCACTTGATGCTACATTATGAGTTAATAAAAGCACCCTTTATCGAGAAATACCAAACAGACAACGCACCAAAACCTAACATCTAAAGCTGGGTGTCCCATCCAAGCCACTACCAGGATTGGGTCACACATCGGTCCGACACGCTCCCAGTGAGCACCGCACGCTGCAAGGGCCGTCACCTCCATCTTCCATCGGTCCATCCTCAAAGCAGAACTGATGCACCGAGCTTGCCAGGCCTCTCTGCCATCAATGCAACCATGACGCCAGACAACTTCCTCCTCCTGCGCGAGTCCATCTCCGCGCATCAGACGCCGAGTCTCCACTGTGCCATGCCACCGAGACCCACTGTCGATGATATGATTGATGCCACACCGCTCCACCTACATGTCATCTCGTGTCGACTCCGAACTATCAGCAACTCCACCACCCTAAGTCATCCCCGGCCGATGCCTTCAGGAAGGAACACGGCACCAAAGTTTCATCGTCACCCAAACAGAGGAACAGAGGCTTTCGCCTGCGCTCATGGAAGAGGTGGGGGCATATGATCCACACCGAAGCCTCCAGGAAGGGAATCGACGTCGAGGGTGTCGACTTTGGTGCGACCGCCACGCCGGCCTAGAGTTTTCCCCGGATCCATGCCCACTCGCCAGATCCGTCCAGGCAGTACTGACCTCGACTGTAGTGGGCAGTAGAACCTGAAGCGTACAACTAACATGTTCGAAGTGTTAGGCCATGACGAGGTCTGTACACTTGTTGCAGTTGATGAGGCATGCAAATTGAATTTTTTTTCCAAATCAATGGATGGGATGAAAAGCTTGTAGCTTGTCTCATACGATTTGGAAAACCAAAAATTTCATGTTATCTTCAGTTTCGAGAGATGCTTTAATCTCTGGTGCGAACCTTATATGCCCAGTTACACGGAATGGTTGACAGATGGTTAGCTAAAACCAGCAGCATGAATCCATGATTGCCTATGAGTTTGCAATGCCACCTGTACCTTCATATAAGTTACTCCCTCCGTCCCATAATGTAAGACGTTTTTTGAAACTACACTGTTTCAAAAAACGTCTTACATTACACTGTTTCAAAAAACGTCTTACATTATGGGACGGAGGGAGTAGTTGTTAAAAATGGGTTAGATCTTCTAAGCAGCTTGATTTTCTTTGATCCATGCCTTCGTGCAACAATGAAGAGATCATATCACGATTAGGAGAGCCTGTGAGCACTACCTTGTCTGGTTATATGTCAACAACGAAACCGATTCCTTGTTGGCGTCGACCACATCTGGTCGATGGCCACCATGTCTCCAGAGCCGGTGAGGGCCGCTGGCTTGGCAGGCGAGGATCAGAGGAGGATGCGCCTGGTCTCATTGGCCACAAGGCGGTGGAGCAAGAGAAAATACTCGTCGCCCCCCGGCGCCGGAGGTTGGGTCAATGTGGCCTCCGGCCACGACGGCGGTGACGACAGGGGCGAGCGTAGCCACCGGAATGGAGAGATCGACCGACCTGAACGGAGGGGGTACATATGGCATGGCGGACCACGGCGGTGTGGTCCGACAGAGGAGGTGGAGCGGCAGCCTGGTGGGCGAGGAGCAGGTTGAGGCTGGGGACGGTACTACAGGGCCTGTTTGGAACTGCTCCGCTCCACTAAAATCAGTTTCACTTGATCAAATCCACTTTGAAGCAATCTCGTACAGAAGTTGTGCTCTACTAAAGAGAATATTTGACTTTCCATCTAGCTATAGTTTCAAGAGTGGAAAAATTGGTGAAAAGGATCTATTTGATTCGATGATTTGAAAGAAACGAAGAGGTCCAAACAGGCACTTAGTACGTGTGAGTTGTGAGAGATATTGGTTGGCAAGGTTTCGTTGGGCCTTGGCCCATGTGCTTGGCGAAGCGTGTGGGGAACACTTAGGATGAAGCCCATGGCGGACGCGGTCCCGCGGCAGGAAAAGGAACCTTGTGTATTTTTTAAAGGTAAATGTTTGGGGACGGCGCGTCGGCTAAACACTCGGCCGGTTGCTCGGGAGCCGCACGTTGGCGTACAATCGTACGATACACAGCGCCGCTCTACTCAAAAAATATCTCTCCTCTCCTTATCCTTTCCTTCCGTGTTTCTCCCCCAGCATTTACTCTCAATCTCTCACGGGCATGGCTGCTCCAAGCTACTGTGTTGCTTCCGCCAAGGCCTCCTCCTCTCCCGTCGCTCCACGCTGCTGACCTGCTTCATCAATTCGAGGGGCTGATCTGCTACGGTGGCGCTGCTAATCCATTCCTGCAAGCTTTTTTTGTCTTCTGGATGCAACAGGGGGTGGCTGCGTGCGCTGCCGCTGGAGGTCAGGTGTCGTGCCGTAGGAGCAGGAGACGTGGTGTTGTGCGTGGCGGGGACGACACCGCACGCATGCCGGCGGAATTTGCGAGCGGCGGGGAGCGCTGAGATCCACTCTCCCAGGGATGGATTCGGCTATCAAATTGCCCACACGGTTGTAGCTTTTTTAATTGCCGGTAGTAGCAATCTGCTTAACGGGTTGCATCCTTTTAAATCGCATTTCAGCTTTTTTTATTTAAATGCTTGTGTTGCATCTTTTCTTGAAATCATCGGTTCCAGCTTCCCGAATCACCGGTTGTAGCTTTTTTTATCAGCCGGTTGTAGCTTTTTGGATCTTCGGTACCAGTTTCAAATCATCGGTTGTAGCTTTTTCATCAGCCGATTGCAACTTTTATAATCACCGGTTCCAGCTTTTTGAATCGCTGGTTCCAGCTTCTGATTAGTTTGTTTGCATTTTTTTATCGCCGGTAGTAGCTTTTTGAATCGCCGGTTGCATCTCTCGTTTCAGCTGGTTGCATCGTTTTAAATCGCCGGTTCCAGCTTTGAAAAAACTCACCGTTTTGTAGCTCGTCGGCCACCGGTTTTGCTAGACCCGTGACCGCCGGTATTGCGGCCGTGGGGAAGTCGGCGTGTCCAGTTTTTCGACGCGGGGATGGGGGTGGGGACGGGGGTGTTGCAAGGAGTGTCGAGGGGAGCAGCAAGCTCACCAGGGAGCGCACACGCAACTACAGGAAGTTTGGCTGGGACGGGGATGTTTTTCCTGGGAGCGTTGACCAGAGGGAAAAGACGAAGCGAGAGGGAGATGCGAGAATCAGACGACTGCGACAGGCCAAATCGAACGGCTCGGGCCTGACCGGCCCAAAGTTGGGCTGATGCGCCGGCGCCTATCAGCGCCCTTTTTTAAAAGTATCTACGTAATTGACTGTGTGTTGCAACAAGAGTGTACACAGTTAAAACAGTGACATGACAACGAAAACCGGCCAACCGACCAATTTATTGTCGAAGGAGGATGCACTATGATTCTCTTGGAATTAAAAATACCAATCATATCCACCTTGTGCTTGCTTTGTTCCGCTGATGTATATACTTTTCAGTTAACTAGTAAATGTGCCCGTGCGTTGCACCGGGAGAAAAAGTTTAACATGCCATCCATCACGTCAGAAGCTAGTGGGTCGAGCAAAGTGGGACTTTTAGGGAGGAAAGCGCAAGACATATATGATTAACCTAAGGTAGTGAGACATGTAATTAATGGACCCCGTGTCATGTGAAGATGTATCGTACGAAGGCAACCACATTTCATCAAATCAATAAATCCACGTCGCCTCGTTGGTAAAGCCGGGAGCCAATGAGAAAAATAGAGGGGGCCAAGGTGCCGCCGGCCTGCTCAACGCGAGCCGCCGCCCTACTGCACATGTGCAGATTCAGTGCCAATCAATGTCATCCGCACGGCCGTACATTGTCACTCTTATGCGCACCGTTCCAAAGAAAGAGATGAAGAGAGAGAGGAAAGGCTACAACCCCCCTCAAAAGCATATAAAAGAGCATTATGGACCTTTGGCAAAGCGTACATATACCTATACACTCCTACATCCATCCTCGTGAGAATTTCCTATTTGCTTGCATCGGTGGTGTTCTATATGTTGAGTTGTGTCTCGCATCTTGCACCGCCGCTGCCAACCATGCTGTTGGCGCCACTCGTCGCCATGGAACCACACATGCCGTCATGCCAGCACAACTGACAGCCAAGCACACGCGCTGTCTTTGATTAAGCCTCCATTGTCCCCCACACCAGCTGTGTAACGTTCACAAATCGCCGACGCCCTACTACACACTACAAGCACTGATGCCCTTGTCCAGCCATGCTGAGTCGTGCGCTGTTGTGTGACATTCCCATCGCGTTTGTTGTCATGTGCCTTCCGCCGCCTTCCGCTACCACTTGTTGCCCTTGTAATCGAAGGGGCGCACGCACGTGATTAATTGGTTAGTTTTTATTTGGCAATCATGCCCTCGTAATCTAAGAGGTAAGTTTTAATCTTCACCCTTTGATTTAATAAAAAGGATGTATTGATTTGGAAGTGCTGTTGATTTTACAACTTTATACTCCCTTTGTTTCCGGAAGTGCTCTTCTGAGCTCGAGCATATATACGCTCGCTATCTGTTTAGTTCAATCGCTAGGAGATTCTCACCACCGCACGTATAGGCCCTGGTATTCCATCAGTATCCTTTTTTTACATGGGCCATGGGCCCACATCTGATGAGTAATAAATATGACCCTGTTTCGTACTCCTAGGCCGGCTCGGAAGTCCTTTGACGATACGAGCCGTCACAACCTGAGATTCTGGACTAACGGTGTTTATTGTATCCCAGTTGCAGCCACCAGCTTTCCCCTACATGATTCACCTCTTCCTCATCCGCCGGCACGGAGGAGATTAATCTGGCTGGAGTAAAGCCATCGTAACCATACTAATCTGTGTGCAGCACATAAGCATTCATATTAGTGTTCATATTATTATTAACCTGGCGGAGCAGTTATTCTAAAGCCATTGTAACCACCAAAATTGATTCTTCTGGGTACATAATGTTTCCGTTTGCATTTTTGCCCCAACTTCTCAATCAGCAAGGCCGCCACAAATCATTCATGTGTACTTCAGAGTGCAGACCAAATTCTGAATTTACATACCACTCACACTCTACAAATAATTTCAAATCAAATCTCCAATTTGTCATTTCATATCGAACTACATCCATAATCCACAGCAGCCATGTAATTAGGCCATCCTTGCTGTATGGCAAGCTGACTTGAGTCATTTCACCTGCATGACACTAATTGCTCAAGATACTATTGTTCAAATCAACCATCCCACATCATGGGCTGCATTGCTCAAGGCAAGACATTTTTACAATACAATTTGTTGCTAAAACGCAACTTTTCCAATGCACAAGGTACCACCAGGAATCAGTAATGTATGTTGCAGGTGCATTTTTCTGGACACACCCAGTGTAATTCAGAGTGTAGTACACTTCCAGTCTGCATCTTCAGCGCAAACTCCATACAGTTTTTGGTACAAGGAACTGACTAGATAACTAATGAGCAAATAGCTAATCACACTACCTAAAATTACATCACTGCCTGACTCAACAAGTTACCGTTCTAATTCTTGTCAAGTTCTACCAGTAAACACTATCCCTTTCTTCTAAGAGCACTAGCAAGAATTGCAAGTATGTGTACTGCCATACCTTCATGTTCATCCAGGCGTTTTAAGGTTTGTACCATACATACAACGGCATTTCCGCTAATAAAACCGAACTCAGATATGGACCAGGAATTGAATGCATGACATACCGACGCTGTACTCGATCGCCAGATAACGATCACACATTATCGATTAATCCAAAAAAGACTCCTGATAATGTTGTACACCTTGGCAAGGTTGATGTTGTTCTGTCTCGATTGCTTGATCAGTTCTCGGGAAAACACATAGATGTGCTGTGTGAGATGACCAGTGGATCGTCTCTCCAAAATTCGCAACAGCGAGTGATTGTGCTTCTCCCTGTGTTCAGAGCTGTACCATCCATTGCCTTCTGTTCTAGGCAATCTTATCGACGCAGGACATTCACAGCAATAGGATCTAGTATTCTCGACCCCAGCTTTACCTTGAACATTGGGTCAATTATTGCAAATCAGACCAGCGTTTGCAAAATAAAAATAAAACATCCAACGGAAAACAAAGCATCAACTGCTAACAAAACTTGTCACTGGACTAATTAGTGCTTACCAAGCAGCCACACACAATTTTCTGCATGCATTTCGTTCTCTCAATATTCAGCCTGCTCTGCCCATATCTTATTCTGAAACATTTCTTGAATACAAGTTGTAAAAATCATCCGCCTCCCCGAGTGAGTCGAAACTTGTCCCTAGTGTCGGCGCAATCACATTTTCGAGGGTTCTCTGTAAAACCCTTCACCACTTCCTCGAAGGCAGTCACTAGAGAAGGCCACGACGCCCTGCAAGGCGACGCTGCATCTATACTCACCCTGCAAATATTACCAGCTCTCAGCACTAAGAGATTCAGATAAAATTAAACTACATAGTCCATACAGTACATTATTAAGCATCCAATAATTTTACTTTCTCAACAGGAGTAGTCTCAGACAAAATTAAACTACCATACGACAAGGTCATTTCTTCATCTAGTGATACATTCGTTCTTGTTACCTAACAATCCCAATTGTTTTACTCTCATGTAAATCATGGAACTAGTTTACACATGGTCAGCCAAGCAATGAGAATGTGTTGCCACAAAATCAATAGAGGGTTCTTAATACAGGTGGATTAGGTTAATACCCGACCCTCTTTTATTCCATGTTTCTCCCATATCTTGGGATTATGTTTTATCCCCTACCCACTGTTTGTCTTATTATTTACTCCAGCAGAGAACTGGCAGTTCATATGATTTCAACACAGAAACACTAGTAAGACACTGAGTACACTTTTGAATCTTGCCAGAGCGAGTAATGCAAAGCTAACAACACTATCAGGCATTCTATGGTTTCTGCAACTTAACTGCAATGCATCGGGCTCCTTCAACTATGGAACGCACCTCTTAGTCCATCCAAATTACGAGCCACGGCTCATCTTCAGTTGGGTTTTCTACGAACACCCTCACGGCCTTCTCAAAAGCGCTTATGCGGGTTGGGCAAGGTGTCAAGCTTGGGGCAGAGGCTCTAATCCTCAACCTAAATGCAGTTACTATGATTGTGTCAAACAATTTAACCCACTGAATATCAAGTTGCACATGAAACTACTGAACTGCCAGAAAATTAGCCGTCCACGCTAGAATTTGTTGGCTTATGATTTCAGTCTCCAATAAAAAGTTTGTCACTTCAATTCTGCTTTTTACTCGATCATACCAGAACCCATAATCCAGAAAACCAACCAACACAGGTTTCCATAAAATATATTCAAGTTTCAGTCATGTGATGCGTGGTAGTATCTTCGGTAGTGGGTAGTAGAAAAGCAAAACAGGTTTCCATAAAATATATTCAAATTTTCTATTTTCTCCTAGGATCTTATTATCCTGAATTATACAACCCAAATCTCTCTTTTTTGGAAATCTAATCATCCTATCAGTTCGTGGAAGGATCTTGTTATCCTAAGTGAATTCACGAATTTCCAATTACACCTAAAATCACATAATTAGTCTGTAATCCAAACACAATTGGCCAACAGATTACCTTGAGTTCAGATTGGAGATTTTGGGCCAATCTGATCAATTGATTGTTCACATGCTTGCGATGCAACATCCATCTCGGCCGCCACTCCACGCACCAAATCTGCACTTCCGCGCTAGCTGCCGCCATGGCGGGCACCTATTCAGGTCCTTCCGCGAATGCGGGGTAGTGTGCGGCTCCGTCGGGAGGTCCTTGTCGTTCACCTCTTCCTTTATGGTGGTCCTGCACAGACCAGTAGGACCATGACACAGATCCCTTTCACAAATCCACAAATCATGAACTACGAACTAAGGATCTGCGGGGAGAGGGTTACCTTCTAATGGGCTGCATCAGGGCTCCAGTTTTACCAATTAGCGCCGCTCTCATCTGCACAGGAAGCCACTGCCGTCAATAGAGATCCAACAGGCGCATCAAGAGAAAGGAGACAGCTCTGCCTTGGATCCATTCCCCATTTACGCCTGGGGCACCACCCCCTAGCGGAAATCCAATTTCCTGAGCTACGGATCGGGAAAAGATCACGGTTCCGAGCCACGGCTCTGCTCTTCTTCCATCACGGCGGCATCTCCTCGCTCCGTGACCAGCGAGCCGTATGCCACACCGCGTCTACCGTATTTCCTAGTCATCTGCTTTAAAAACCATCGCCGACTGGCTCAGTTATTCCACGTGATGCATCCCGATAACATGACGAGCCGCCCAGATACCGAGCGCTCCTGTGCTCGCGAGCAGAACAGCCGCGTCCCTTTGTTTCTAAATATAAGTCTTTTTAAAGATTTCAATGCTAACCATATAAGGAGCAAAATGAGTAAATCTACACTAAAATATGTCTATATGCATCTGTGCGTAGTCTTTGTTGAAATCTGTAAAAAAAGACTTGTATTTAGGAACGGAGGGACTATCATATACTCATCCTATCCCATAAGCTATACACTTTCTTTCCCGAAGAAGCTATACACGTTCTTCCCGTAAAAAATAAATTACACATTCAAAGCTAGTCTAAAAAGCAGCTCGATTGATTTTGTAGCCAATTTTCCCCAGTTGCCGATGGTGTATGTATTTTTTTAGAATGCTCTAGATCGAAGTGGTGGAATAGGGATCGCTAGGCTCGTCGGGCAGCCTTATCTTTTGAGGACGCAACCCCACTCGTTTCTGTCCCGGTTTTTTCCCCTTCGCAGATTTTCCCCTTGTTCGGACTCCAGCATCCGGCCTCCTCTGCCTCCTCCAACCGCACTGAAAGGATCGATATAGTTGACTAGAGGGGGGGTGAATAGGCAACTAACAATTTTTAAGCTTTTCTTAATCAATTTAAGCTTTGCAATAATAAAGGTTGTCTAGATGTGCAACTAGGTGGACAACCTATATGATGCAACAACACTAGTACACGAGCAAGCAAGGATAAGAACACAAATAAGCTTGCACAAGTAAATGGATGAGATAACCAAGAGTGGAGCCGGTGGAGACGAGGATGTGTTACCGAAGTTCCTTCCTTTTAAGGGAAATGCGTCTCCGTTAGAGCGGTGTGGAGGCACAATGCTCCCCAAGAAGCCACCAGGGCCATCAGATTCTCCTCGCCCTCACACAATGCTAGATGCCGTGATTCCACTATTGGTGCCCTTGAAGGCGGCGACCAAACCTTTACAAGCAAGGTTGGGGCAAACTCCACAACAACCGGAGGCTCCCAACAACAACAACACCACGAAGCTTCACCACAATGGAGTATGGCTTCGAGGTGACCTCAACCGCCTAGGGTGCTCAACACCCAAGAGTAACAAGATCCATAAGGGATAAATGGGGAATCAAATTTCTCTTGGTGGAAGTGTAGATCTGGGCCTTCTCAACCAATCCCGAGCAAATCAACAAGTTTGATTGGCTAGGGAGAGAGATCGGCGAAAATGGAGCTTTGAGCAACAATGGAGCTTGGGGAAAGAGGTAGGTCAACAAGGAAGAAGATTTACCCTTTATATAGTGGGGAACACATCCAACCGTTACCCCACTAAACAGCCCTGCACAGAGCGGTACTACCGCTATGGAAGGGCGGTACTACCGCTCCCTACCAAGCGGTACTACCGCGCTGAAGCGAGAGGCAGGCCACTGGCCCCAGAGCGGTACTACCGCGGGAGTAGAGCGGTACTACCGCTCAGAGCGGTACTACCGCTCAGAGCGGTACTACCGCTCCTACTGCCGCAACTAGTGCCGCAAAACCCGACACGAGAAAACATCGTCTCGAATCGAGGCGGTAGTAGGCGCGGTACTACTGAGGTAGTATAGCCAAAGCCCGCGAGCGGTACTACCGCTCTGTAGAGCGGTACTACCGCTTGGGGCTTCAATGTACTACTACCATTGTAGGTCGCGGTACTACTACCGGCACATGTATGAAACCGAACGAAAGAGAGAGGGCAGCTCAAAGATGCGAAAGGAAGGCGACGGGTGTGATAAGGATGTATGCGTGTTGATTCCACCCTAGTCTTACCAAAGCGGATCCCCTCTTAATAGTACGGTGACTCCTACGAAACTAGTCCACCAACAACGAACCGCAGGAGCTACACCGTCTTGAATAAAAACACCGAGGGGAGGAAATCGTCTCATGCCAATGGATGATCTTCTGAAAGAACTTAACGCACACGATTAGTCCGCAAAAGCATTGTCATCAATCACCAAAACCACTAGGGAATAAATATGCCCTTACAATCTCCCCTTTTGGTGGATTGATGACAATCGGATTTGCACAAACACGATATATAGTAAGCATACAAACCCGACGGTCCTAACATGTAGTTGGGCTCCCCTCGATGTGTGCTATTTAGATAAGTGCTTTGGACTGCACAGCACACATACTCGGATCAAAAGCTCCCCCTACATTTTAGAGACCAATAATCTAAGCATGGTGTATGAGAGCAGCATAGATGATATAACAAGAAAAGCACGCAACTCATGAGCTAGATAGACATAGATACTGATACTGAAAGGGTAGGGTAGCATATGTCTCACACCATATGACTCGAACTTAGGTCTCACAGACAAACCAACCAAAGCAAGCCAACTAAAACACGAACAAGACAAGACACACGAAGCGAAAGAGACACAACTCAAAATCCTAAGCTCTCTCCCCTTTGGCATCGAGACACCAAAAGAGAGGGAGCGCCACTGCCCTGTGTGAGAGCAAATGAGGTACACACGCATCGAGCCCAGCAGAATCATCGGCACCACCGTCGTCGGTGTGGAAGTGCTCGGTCTCGAGAATCGGTCCATGGGCGGTCTTCTGAATCCACTCCTCCTCCTCGATGGCTGGTCCTCGATCCACTCTGGATCAGGCGCCCAACCGACGATGAGCTCCTTGTGACGACCTCGGGCCTTCTTCTCAGCCACGTGAGCCATGTACTGACCGTGAGACTCCATGCAGAAGAGCTTCTTTGCCTTGGCCTTGAGCTTCTGGGCCCAAGATGGCTCTGTCCCTGAGGGCACGTAGTCATCATCCTCATCCTCTGCCTCAGCCTCCTCTTCAGTCTCCATAGCAGCAGCAGATGACGGAACACCAGTCTTAGGGGCTTGAGTGCCGCAGTTATCCTTCTTCCTCAGACGCTTGACATCGTGAGAAACCAAGTCTCCAAGCTCCAGCGCCTCCTTGGGATAGACATGATCCCAGGCCTTCTCAATGAGCAGCATAATGAACGGACCATAAATCGGGCATTTGCGCTCGGAGATGGCAGAAACCAGCTCAGACCACATAACATGAGAGATATCCAAGGTCTCTCCGGTGCTCTGCCCCTTCTCCCGCTGACAGAAGATAAGCATGTCCACAAGATAAGAGTGAACCTGGTCCAGATTCGATCGAGGAAAAGAGTTTCTCTGAAGATACGGTGAAGTATATCCAGATAGGCGGGCAGCTCATAGGTCTCCTTCTTTGTCTCGGGGTTGATCTTGAGTGCGAGGGGCCACGAGCTTGCTTGTGAGTGGCAGTGGCTCGAAGGTGGGGGCGAAAGCCGACAGCAGACTCAAGTCCAAGATCTTCCACCCCAATCAACTGCATGAAAGCTTTCCACTTGACTGACAGCAACTTGCCATTTGTCATCCAGGTCAGAGTCCTGTCCTCATCAGTCCCAAGGTGAACCGTGGCATAGAACTGGGCCACAACAGCAATATCATAGTCCTTGTTGAATTGCATGATCCCGAGAATGTTCAGCTGGGTGCACATCTCAAGAGCTTCACCAAAGTAGTCAGGATCACTCTTCATATGCTCAATGTCGATGGAGTGCACGTTGACATAGAGATTCTTCTTGGCCTTGAGAACATCAAAATAGATGGCAAATCGAACCTGTTCGAGCAGACGATTGACCAAAGTGGGATCTTGGGCGACCTCATACGGGTTGCGTCGGCGCCTTGCCCAGAACTCCTTGGGCTGCATTTCTGGCACAGTTTTGCCCGGCTTTGACTTGGCCCCAGGCTTCTTCTGCATTTGGGGAGCAGGTGGAGCACTAGAAGATCCTCCGGCAGGCTCAGTGGTGCGGTAGCTCTTGGACGTAGCACGACCGGGGTTGACACGACGAGCTTGAGGCTCAGGAACCTCATCACCTGGAACCACACACACAAAACACGCAAACAACCAGAAGAAACGAGTATAAGCCACAAAAACGAACAAATAGGATCACGAAGAGGTAGGAGTAAGATGGAAGTTGGTAGAGGGCGGTAGTACCGTGACCCTTGAGCGGTAGTACCGCTCCAAGCGGTAGTACCGCTCTAGAGAGCGGTAGTACCGCTCACAGCGGTAGTACCGCTCGGGCAGAGCGGTAGTACCGCTCGGGGCGGGGAAACAGACGTTTCCTACTACCGTGGTCAGATCCGGTACTTCCGTCCTACCAAATTCAAAAATACTCCAACCAAACACTAATCCAAACTGCCTAGAAGCCTTCTCCATCCTACTCAAGCCTAGATTTGGCCAAAAATCTAAGGATGCAACCGCTAATGCCCCTAAGAAGCTAGATTGAAAACCTAGACAAAAGAACAAGAGAACGGGGCAATACCGGCATCCATGGCAAGAGGACGAGGTGGGGATCGACTCCACCAAGGGAATGGAGAGGGACGGCCGGAGAGGAGATCCGCCGAGCCCTCCATGGCGCCGATTCTTTGGAGAGAGACAGGAGAGGCGGCGAATGGGTATGGGGGAGAAGAAACTCCCCCTGCCCCCGAAATAACCCCCGCCCACGCCTCCCAGCGGTAGTACCGCGCTGGAGGGCGGTAGTACCGCTTACCAGCAGCGGTAGTACCGCCAGCAACCAAAAAGAGGCCTCTTAGGCAAACAAAAGGAAGAAAAAACACCGAAAGGAACAGGAAGGCAATGACAAGAGAGAGACCAGCAAAACAAAACACACGAAACACGAACCGGAACCCACTCCTTCAAAGCAAACAACACAAAAAGGAGCAAGCTCAGGCCTCTCTCAAGAGAGGGCGGTGGCCGGAGCCACCTATGTTTGAGTCAATTGGTATGGCACCGCGAAGAATTATCCTTGGGTCCATGACCAAAACTCCTCTTTGAAGCACAAGCGCCATCAACAATGGCTAAAGTGAAAGAGTTGATCGTTTTATGCATAAAGGGGGGAGGGAGAGTTCATTAAGAGAACAACACTCCCCCTATGTCCATGCCTACACCTAAACTAGACATCACATTGAGTGTGGTGGGAGTTGCACGGGTTCAAGTCACATTGCTCAAATCAATGATATTTAGCTCATGCCTTAACTCATAAAATCTTGCTTCATCCAAGGGCTTCGTGAAAATATCTGCAAGGTTATCATGAGTGTTGACATACTTGAGCTCGATCTCCCTCGCCTAATGTGATCCCGGATGAAGTGATACGAATCTCAATGTGCTTCGTCTTGAAGTGTTGCACGGGTTGAGAGAAATCTTGATGGCACTTTCATTATCACACCAAAGAGGCACTTTGTCACAATTGACACCGTACTCCTTTAAAGTTTGCCTCATCCATAGGAGTTGAGCACAACAACTACCCGCCGCCACATACTCCGCTTGGTGGACGAGAGAGACACACAACTTTGCTTTTGGAAGACCAACTTACCAAAGAGCAACCAAGAAATTGGCACCCTCCGAAGTGGACTTCCTATCCACTTTGTCTCCGCCTAATCGAATCAGTAAATCCTTCAAGCTTGAAGTTTGCTCCTCTTGGGTACCATAAGCCAAAGTTTGGGGTATGAGCCAAATATCGAAAGATTAAACTTGACCGCCACATAGTGAATTTCCTTTGGTGCGGCTTGAAACCGTGCACACATACCCACACTCAACATGATATCCGGTCTAGATGCACAAAGGTAAAGCAAAGATCCAATCATGGGCGATATACCTTTTGATCCACCGCTTTACCATTGGGATCAATGTCAAGTTGGCACTTGGTGGGCATTGGTGTAGTAGCCGGCTTGACATCACTTAGCTTGAATCTTTTGAGCATGTCTTGAGTGTATTTGGCTTGGTTGATGAAGGTTCCTTCTCTTCTTTGTTTGATATCGAAACCAAGGAAGAACTTCAACTCTCCCATCGAAGACATCTTGAACTTGGAGGTCATGAGAGCGGCAAATTCCTCATTGAAAGCTTTGTTAGGAGAACCAAAGATAATATCATCAACATATAGTTGGCATACAAACAACTCCCCATTGACCTTCTTAGTAAAAAGAGTGGGATCAATTTGCCCCACTTCAAAGCCACGATCTTGTAGCAACTCGGTAAGGTGATCATACCACGCACGTGGGGCTTGTTTAAGGCCATAGAGTGCCTTATCGAGTTGATACACATGATCCGGAAAGTAGGGGTCCTCGAACCCGGGGGGTTGCTTGACATAGACCAACTCATTAATGGGACCATTAAGAAAAGCACTTTTCACATCCATTTGTTGCAACTTAAAGTTGTGATGGGAAGCATAAGCAATCAACAAGCGAATGGATTCAAGGCGAACAACGGAGCAAAGGTTTCACCGTAGTCGATACCCTCGACTTGGGAGTAGCCTTGTGCTACCAATCTCGCCTTGTTTGCGAATGATGTTCCCATGAGCATCTTGCTTGTTCTTGAAAATCCACTTGGTTCCAATGACGTTGTGGTTCTCCGATGGCCTTGGCACCAATCTCCACACTTTGTTGTACTCAAAGTTGTTGAGTTCTTCATGCATGGCATTGAGCCAATCCGAGTCTTCAAGCGCCTCATAGACCTTTTGAGGTTCAACACAGAGACAAGCGCGTGATGTTCACAATAGTTTGCCAATTGTCTCGAGTGCTTACCCTTTTCTTAGGCTTCCAACCACATTCTCCATGAGGTGGCCTTTGGTTGTGAGTTTGGAAGCAATCTTGGCGGCACGACGCTCTAAATCCTCCTCGGAGGTGAGATGAGGAGGGGTCACTTGATCATCTTGAGCGCCATCTTGAGCATGACCTTCATCTTGAGCATGCTCGAGGGAGAGAACTTGACCTTGGGCATCATTTAAGGTGATATCATCGTCTTGAGCACGATCTTGCCCTTGGTCTTGTTCTTGAGGTTGAGGGCCTTCACTTTGTTCTTCGGAAGCGTGTGGGCCTTGGGTTGGTGATGGATCCACTTGAGTGGAGCATTGTCCTTCTCCTTCGCCACAAGGGTTCCTCAATGGGTAGGATGAAGCCAACTCCCATTCTTCTTATGGCTTGGGAGGAATTTCATCACCTACATCACAAGTGCCACTTTGCTCCACTTGGGAGCCGTTATTCTCATCAAACTCCACGTTACACGTCTCCTCAATAAGTCTCGTGGATTTATTGAGGACACGGTAAGCATGAGAGTTTGTAGCATAACCAACAAATATGCCCTCATGAGCTCTAGCTTCAAATTTAGACAAACGAACACCTTTCTTGAGAATGAAACACTTACACCCGAACACCCGGAAGTACTTGAGGTTGGGCTTGTTGCCGGTGAGTATCTCATAAGGAGTCTTGTTCAAGCCTTTGCGGATATAGAGCCGATTGGATGCATGACAAGCGGTGTTGATGGCTTCGGCCCAAAAGTTGTATGGAGACTTGAACTCCGCCATCATGGTCCTTGCCGCATCCATCAACGTCCGGTTCTTTCTCTCCGCCACACCATTTTGTTGAGGGGTATATGGTGCAGAATATTGATGCTTGATTCCCTCATCACTAAGAAACTCATCAAGGTGTAGTTCTTGAACTCGGTGCCGTTGTCACTTCTTATAGTCAAGATCTTTGCATTATGTTGACGTTGAGCTTCATTTGCAAAGTCGATGACGGTTTGTTGGGTCTCACTCTTCCTGTTGAAGAAATATACCCAAGTGTATCTTGAGTAGTCATCCACGATCACCAAGCAATACTTTCTTCCTCCAAGACTATCAAATGATGGTGGCCCAAAGAGATCCATGTGAAGGAGCTCAAGGGTCTCTTTGAGTATATGATAGTTGTGGGAGGGTGAGCCTTCTCATGAAGCTTTCCTTCAATACAAGCACTTTGCAAGCACGGTCTTTGGCAAAACTAACATTTGTTAGTCCACGAACATGGTCCCCTTGAGAAGACTTTGCAAAGATCTCATATTGACATGGGCTAAACGGCGATGCCAAAGCCATCCCACGTCAACTTTAGCCATTAGGCATGTCGCGGTCTTAGTGGGTCGCTCGAAAAGTTAATCACATAGAGACCGTTTTCGACATGCCCAACAAAACTACTTTAAGAGTCTTGCTCCACAAGAGGGCCACGGTATCAATGTCAAAGAAAGTAGCAAAACCCATGACTGCAAGTTGTGAGCGGAAAGCAAATTGTATGCAAGGGACTCAACAAGCATGACTTTCTCGATCGTAAGATCATGAGAAATGACGACCTTGCGAGACCCAATACCTTAGAGTGTGATGCATCACCCCACTCGACATCGGTGGGCATAGATGGAATCTCTTGCACGTCCACCACCATGTCCTTGCTTCCGGTCATATGATTTGTTGCTCCACTATCAAGCAACCATGATCCCCACCGGAAGCAAACCCCTACAAGAGATCAATGCTTGGTTTTAGGTACCCATTTGGTAATGGGTCCTTTGATGTTAATAACGAGGGCTTAGGAACCCAAATAGACCATTCAATGTACTCATAAGAAGAACCAACAAATTTAGCATAAACATGCCCATCACTAGCACGGCACAACACATAAGAGGGGTTAAAGTCGCGGCTATGTTAAATGGGGATAGCGTTGTCCTTCTTGACATTGCCACCCTTTGCACGGTTCTTCTTCTTCTTGAAACACCTCTCCCTCCCTCACAAAAGTTTGCTTGAGAGGGGAGGTTGCTTGTCTTGTCATTCTTCTTCTTGTTCTTGGGCTTGGGCGCGAACCCAATCCCCTCCTTGGCCACAACTTCCTTTTGATTACTCAAAAGGTCGTTAAGGTTCTTCTCACCTTGAATGCATGTGACAAGGCCCTTTTCAAGTTGCTCCTTCAACTTGGCATTCTCCTCAACAAGATGCACATGCTCGCAACAAGGGTTAGTAGCATTTGCATTATCAATCAATATCATATGAGGAAAGGTGGCTTTCTCCCTAGTTAGCTTCACTTGGAGTTGATCATGAGACTCTTTGAGACTAGCATGAGCACCCTTCAAGACTTTGTGAGCCTTGTCGAGAGTGTCAAAGTCCTCGTTGAGTCTAGCAAGATCAACTCCAAGCTTTGCCTTCTCGGAACTAAGCACACGAGACACAACAAGAGCATGATCAAGGTCTTTCTTTAATTTAGCATGATCATCGTTGTGTGACTCCTCAAGAGCCAAACGAAGGCCACGCTCTTCCTCAAGAGCATTGGAAAGATCTGAAATCTCATCGGCATAGTCACGACTATGCCCTTCCATCTTAAGATGGTTTCTTCATGAGTCTCGATCATGACATTGGCTTCACCAAGTTGTTCCAAGAGAGCAACGAAGTGCTTCTTGGATTTACCCTTGAGTTTACTCATAAAGATCTCAAATTCATTTTCCTCTACATTAGTCCCCTCATGTTCATCAATGCAATCCGTCAAAGAAGAATGATTGATGATGGTAGTTTTGATGTTGGGGGTTACCTTGTTGGTGGCTTTAGCCATGAGGCACTTGGCGGTGATGTTTTCATTGGGTGAACCGAAGAGAGACACCCGAGGAGTCATTGCAATAGCCACGGAGGCCATGGCAACCGGTTCACCATCCTCATCATCATCATCATCCTCATTGTACTCTTCTTGAACCACCAAGGCTTTGTGAGGAGTCTTCTTTGGAAAGTTGCTCTTGTTGGGGAAAGACTTGGCCTTGTCCTTACGGATGAACTTGCCACCATTGTCTTCCCTCTTCTCATATGGACATTCCGCAACAAAGTGACTCACATTGCCACAATTGAAACACGTCCTTACTCGTTGCTTGCCCTTAGGGCCACTTGAGTTGCTCTTGTTGAAGTTGGGCCTTGAGTTCTTCTTGCTCCAAAATTGTCTTGAAGCAAGGGCCATGTGTTCATGATAATCATACTTAGTATCTTGAGGTTGCTCTCTTCTTCTTCCTCCTCTCCATCTTCTTGACACAAATCTTGGCCTTCAAAGCGAGGTTGGGCTTCTTTGCTCTTTGGGAGCGAAGCACCGCATTGTCGGCGGTCTTGTCCAATATGCTCATAGCCACAAACTCATCCAACACATCACTTGAGGACAAGGTGTGGAAGTCCGATCGTTGACGGATGACGGAGGACATGGCTTTGTGGTATGGCATCATTGCCTTGAGAAATTTGGCGCTTGATCCAGTTGTCATCGGTGTCCTTACTTCCATGATCCCGGAGGAAGGCGGCAAGCTTAGTTACTCTCGATAGAGCTCACGAGGTTCTTCTTCTTCCTTCATTGCAAAGTCATCGGCCGTCTTGGACCACTTCATAATTGGAGCGTTGAATGCTTGCGCTTCCTCGATACATGGAAACCACCTTGAGCCAAGCATCTTTGGCACGGATGTAAGGCGGAGAAGAGGAGGTCTTCGGGAAGGATTGCTTCTTGGATGATGAAGAGCATTCTCATTGAATTGATGGTCCACGACCTCTCTTGGAGAAAAGTTGCTCGGATCATGCGGATAGAAACCTTCTTCAATGATTCTCCAAAGGTTAGTGTTCACATGATTTAAATGGCGCTTAAAACGATAAACCCAAGAATCAAAATCCTCCTTTTATCAATCTTAGGTGGTGGACCGCATGATTCAAATGAGTGTAAGGAATCGGTCCACCATAAGCGGGAGGTTGCACATGGGCAAAGATGCGGTGCCATTCTTACCACTAGGCGAGGGGCTTTCTCACTAGTAGCTTCCCCCTTATCGGAGTTAGCATCCGCTCCCGTGTTGGCGGGATCACCCACTTTCACGGTGCGGTGGAAAGTTTAAGCCCTTCTAGGAAATCCTTAAACATGTCCTTGACCTCGCTCGTCATGGAGGTTTTCAATGTGTCCAACGCCACATTGAATTCCTCACGAGAGATCGAGTACTCCCATCTCCGTAGATGATGTCGGATTCGCACGGAATGCTCCCCACATCATCTCGACGTTAACTCATACTCTTGGACGGTAAAGTCCCTAAAAGAGACGAGGCTCGATACCAATTGAAAGGATCGATATGGTTGACTAGAAGGGGGGGGGGGTGAATAGGCAACTAACAATTTTTAAGCTTTTCTTAATCAATTTAAGCTTTGCAATAATAAAGGTTGTCTAGATGTGCAACTAGGTGGACAACCTATATGATGCAACAACACTAGTACACGAACAAGCAAGGATAAGAACACAAATAAGCTTGCACAAGTAAAGGGATGAGATAACCAAGAGTGGAGCGGTGGAGACGAGGATGTGTTACGAAGTTCCTTCCTTTTGAGGAAATGCGTCTCCGTTAGGCGGTGTGGAGGCACAATGCTCCCCAAGAAGCCACTAGGGCCACCGTATTCTCCTCACGCCCTCACACAATGCGAGATGCCGTGATTCCACTATTGGTGCCCTTGAAGGCGGCGACCGATCCTTTACAAGCAAGGTTGGGGCAAACTCCACAACAACCGGAGGCTCCCAACAACAACAACACCACGAAGCTTCACCACAATGGAGTATGGCTTGAGGTGACCTCAACAAATCTAGGGTGCTCAACACCTAGGAGTAACAAGATCCATAAGGGATAAATGGGGAATCAAATTTCTCTTGGTGGAAGTGTAGATCTGGGCCTTCTCAACCAATCCCGAGCAAATCAACAAGTTTGATTGGCTAGGGAGAGAGATCGGCGAAAATGGAGCTTTGAGCAACAATGGAGCTTGGGGGAAAGAGGTAGGTCAACAAGGAAGAAGACGACCCTTTATATAGTGGGGAACACATCCAACCGTTACCCCACTAAACAGCCCCAAGAGAGCGGTACTACCGCTATGGAAGGGCGGTACTACTACTGAGGGCGGTACTACCGCTCCTACCAAGCGGTACTACCGCTGAAGCGAGAGGCAGGCCATCGGCCCCAGGCGGTACTACAGCGGGAGTAGAGCGGTACTACCGCTCCTCTTGCCGCAACTAGTGCCATAAAACCCGACACGAGAAAACATCGTCTCGAATCGAGGCGGTAGTAAGCGCGTACTACTCGAGGTAGTATAGCCTAAGCCATGGCGGTACTACCGCTCTGTAGAGCGGTACTACCGCTTGGGGCTTCGGTATACTACTACATTGTAGGTCGCGATACTACTACCGGCATGCAAGCAAACCGAACGAAAGAGAGAGGGCAGCTCAAAGATGCGAAAGAAAGGCGGCGGGTGTGATAAGGATGTGTGCGTGTTGATTCCACCTAGTCTTACCAAAGCGGATCCCTCTTAATAGTACGGTGACTCCTCTGAAACTAGTCCACCAACAACGAACCGTAGGAGCTACACCGTCTTGAATAAAAACACCGAGGGGAGGAAATCGTCTCGTGCCAATGGATGATCTTCTGAAAGAACTTAACGCACACGATTAGTCCGCAAAAGCATTGTCATCAATCACCAAAACCACTAGGGAATAAATATGCCCTTACACGCACCTAGAGAGGAGCTCCTCTGTGCCACAAGCCAGCCCAACTGCCGCCGCCCCTCTCCTCCTCTCTCAGCTTTTCCCTTATCTTTCTTCACTCTCTATAATCTTTGTTTTGTTCAGGAAGAGAGTCACGAAGGAACAACCCGCGGCACTACGGCCACCTTGGTCCTTGGAGGAGCTCGCCCCGCCGACGGGCCGGCCACCTCTCTGTCGGCCTCGTGCTCCTCCGTGTCGATCCGAACAATCCCGCACCCGTGGCCTTGGAGCTCTGCCGCCTCCGACCGGCCGCCCCCCGTCGACCTCGGGCTCCTCCGCCTCGATTTGTCCGCCCGTCGATGGATCCACGCTGGAGCAGCCGGATTCGCCGCCCGCCGCCTTGGAGCTCTGCCCGCCTCCGGCCGGCCGCCCTCCGTCGACCTCGGGCTCCTCCGCCTCGATTTGTCCGCCCGTCGCTGGATCCACGCTGGAGCAGCGGATTCGCCGCCCGCCGCCTTGGAGCTCTGCCCGCCTCCGACCGGCCGCCTCTCCATCGGCCTCGAGCTCCTCCGCCTCGATATGTCCGCCTGTCGCTGGATCCACGCCGGGAACAGCCAGTTACCGCCCTTATGCATCTTCTTGCCGGGAGGAGGAGGTTGCTCGAGAGGCGCCCGTTCGTCCGGGGCGTGGGCCCGCAGCTGGCTCCACTCCTGCCGCAGGTCTTCAAGCAAACTTCGGTTCTCTCTCTGTCAACTCTCTCATCCTCCATGCTGTAGACAACTCAAATCCGTGCGGGCACTCCATTGTTTGATTTGGAAAGTCGTTGTAGATTGAGAAGGTGTTTGGTATAGCTGCGGCGCTCCGGTGGCTTGGCCGGCGGGGAGGCTTGAGCCTTGAGCCAGCGTGGAGGCGCTGTGTCTTGGTCGGCGGCGGACGCCGGCAGATGCAGGGTGTTTTTTCGTGAAAACGGTTTCATCAGATTCACTTAAACAGGGATTGCGGCTTGAATTCTCCGAAATAGAGGGGCTTTTGTGTAAAAATGCCAATAACGTACGACAGAAACCCAATTCTCTTTATTATTATTAAAAAAAATTATTATTATTATTATTATGTAAATATTAGATAATGTTTCTATGTTTCTAGTGAAAAAATAACATATAATTCAAGTGAGTTTTGTAACTAAGATGAAAATAGAATTTTCAAGTGAGTTTTATAACTAAGATGCCATAACTAATAACGGCGTCTCTCTTTCCAACCAGACAACCCCTTTTCCATTAAAATCTCAACAACAATAAGCAGTACCATTACATAGCAGAGGGAAGAGGGATGTGAGTTGAAGTATATATTCTCTTTGTCCAACAGTCTCAATAATAGTAGTAATACCATAACTTACAAAGAATTAGGAGCCGAAATCTATTGGTGCTCCCGGGAGTACGCACTCCTACGCGCGAAAATATTTTTCAAAATGTGAAAAAAAAAATCAACAAAAATTCTATGTGTTCTTTGTCACATCCAAATGCTACATACAAATTTGCGGGCACAAAGATTAAACATTTTGTCTCGTGCAAAAATTAAAAAATAAACACCAAAGGTTACCTCAAAATGTCACCCTAAATTTGTTTTTTCACTGGCGAAACATCGCTGCTCTGTTTCGCATGAAAATTTTCAAGATTGCTTGCGACACAAACACAAATGTCTACAAAAATAATTCAGAATTTTTGAAAAATATTTGTTATATTTTTTGTTTACTACTCCCGGGAGCCAAAAGAAGCAACAGCAGCGTAGCTCTCTCTCTCTTTCACCCCCTCAGGGGCGGAGCCAGGATTTGGATATAGGGGGGTGGCGAAGAAGCAAGGATCAAGTCTCACACTCATGAACATACATTTTTTGAATAACATCACATGTATAATTTGCCTTAGTTATACAAGTCACAAGACTAAATGTTGTGTATTCACAAAAAAAACAATAAATGTTGTCAGACTGTTTGTTTAAATTTAGCTATGCACACATTTATCTATAAGATTATAAAAGTTACTCCCTCAGTCCCATATTAAGTATGGAGAGAGTATAATCTGCATTATTCTTAATTCCTCTCAAGGTTAAACTAGATAATATTGTATAGCTAAATGGAAGAACAGATAAATTAGATCTATATCTGATCTCAGTAGATGTAGTAATTAACTATTCTTATGAATTAAGTTATTTAAAATTGGTGCATCAAAGAGTAGATTAGTTGTCTGTATGTACCTTAAGAAACGATAGCCAAAGAGTTCGCTTAACGGCGCCATCTGCGTGCGGAATGCCGGCGACGGCAAAAAGAGGCCGCCGTTGGACTGGAATACATGGATGCTCACCGCAGGTCTCCAATCTCTTGGCGTCCCTCCGTGTGCTCGTATGTGATTGTGGATGGCGGCAAGGCGAACGGCGGCAAGTGGCCACGGGAAGCACACTAGACCTAGACTCCCGTATAGCAGCGAGACGTAGATACACGGTCGATCTGATCGGGTGCCGATCTGATGATTCTGATTGATGGTAGGGCAAAATAAACGGCACAGGGCAAAGCCACGATGTCACATGGGCTGGGCTTTTAGTTCGGTGCGTTGTTGATCAAGGTTGGGCTAATTAAGTTAATTATTACTTCCGGCCATTAGCACAGCAACAGTACGTATACGTATATAGTACCACACTGCTCGCTGAAAGTTATTGGAGGGTGCGATCGCTTGGGGGGTGTCTAGCCCCTGCTCGCACCTCCCTGTCTCCGCCCCTGCACCCCCTGATCCATTTCTTCTCTCAGCAGCAGCAGCAACGCAACACAGAAAAGGTCTCTCTCTCACACATACACACATCAGTGTAGCAGCAGTAGCGTCACCAACAGCAAGAACAACATAGACACAAAAATCTCTCTCTCTCTCTCTCAATATAAAAGCATGTACAGTAGTTCTGAAACCGGCAACAGAACAAGGAAGATAGCATATACAACGATGGTGCATCGGGGCTATCACCAGGAATTAACAAACTAAGATGCTTTCTTACCAACACACTGAGAAGATAACCAGCGAAATCCATAATAATTTTCCTGATTTCACACAGAATGGCAGCGGCTTTATAGAAGCCTGGAATGGATTGTCTTACTCTTACGGTCTTACCAGAGCTTGACGAGAACGTGTTGACTCAGTTTGCAAAATAATTCTCTGGTGGTTACCTTCTCCATCCACGCCGTAACTTTACCGCCACGCATGTGTTGAACTTTTATGCAAAAATAACAGCACATAGTTCAAAAGGTAACGCAAAAAAAATGGTCTCAAAATAGAAACATGACTCAGTAATGAAATCAAACATGGATGGCACAGGGACTGAATTTTGGATTACTTCTAACAGTTGTCTAGGTACACACATTTCTAAATCATGGTACTGAAATCCTCTTTTCCGCGTGAGAATACTCCTGTACCATTAGGCTTTATTTATTCAGTAATGAAATCTTCAATTTCGGATTACTTCAAACAGCACGTTCAAACAACTGAAATCTTGCTGCAGCATACATGTACATGTTCAGGCCATACATGTAAACTATGGCTTGGAACAACTTAACCGTTTCAGAGTTCAGTTTCATGTGTTTGTTTTCAAGTGCAGAACAGACAAAGGTTCAGAGTTCACAAGTTTCTTACAACATGTAGCATTCCCTGATGGGATTTGCAAATACCTTGAACAACACTAAAGGATGTAGCATTCCCTGATGGCATTTGGAACAAGTTTCTTAAATCACACTAAGCACAGGTGGAAAAGAAGGATCAAAATTCAGACCTGAACATTCACCTCCTTCCTCGCAGGATCCTTGTCCTCTTCATCCTCCCACGCCGGATTCTTGTTCTCTTCCTCCTCAGGCTTCTTGTGCTTGCCCACCGCAGCACCGGACATATTGCTCAACTGGCGGCGACGCGGGAGGCTGGCTGGGCCACCCATTTGTTAGCAGGCTAAGCGGGCCAAGCAGGCCAAGACCGCGAAGTCCGCAAACGACGGGTCGGCGGGCTGCCCGCGAGCGACTGGACGGCAGTACGGCGGTGCAGCTGCTACTGCCGAGATGCGGCGCCGCGGCATCCGGGTGCGGCGGCATCGAGGAGTGGCAATGGCGTCGAACGAGCGCAACGTTGTTTTCTGTCGCAAGGTAGAAGGCAAAGGGGTGGGCGCGGCTCGACCAGGTCAGGCACGTCCGTCCGGTGGGCTCGGACCAAGTCTAGTGCAGCCGGTCCGGTTGATTACGTGATAGAAAACCAGAAGGGAATGTTAAAAAAAACAGAAGGGAAAACAAAGAAAATGAGGTAGAATGTGGCACAACTTTCCTAGATGGGGTGTAAATAGATAACTTTTGTTAAATGGGGTAATATCTATCACAAACATCAAACTTGGGGTTAAAACAAAATTAACTCAAAACAGATGTACAAAGAAAAGTGGCCGCCAGGTTGCCACGTCAATCCCAATGAATCATACAACGTCATGGCAACACTAAGAGAAGAATGAGAGAGAAAACCCCATTCAAATGAAGAAGCGCCCAAGCCTTGGCCCGTGGAGGATAAATTTTGCCTACTTTCTCGAGTATTCTATCGAACGCATCCTCCATCAATTTATTTTTTCGAAGAGTTTATCATAGTTCCTAAGGGCATGAATTATGGTGGCATTAACAAACGGTGGTTTCATCCCCTCCACGTACGTTTCTAGTGATGAAGCTATCGTTCCATGAAATTGTTACTCAACCGTAGCAACAGTAGCCGATGGGCCCAGATCTATTTCTCTTACTTTCCCCATCTCTATTTCTAATGGAGCAATTGGTAGCCTGGTACGGTTTATTTTCGTTTGGTTTTACTTCGTTCCACCTCCAACCACCCTCTCTCACTGGTTTTTCTTTCTCCCATTAAAAAACCAAATCTCATTAAGGGGAGATCTTGTTTTGTGCTGCCTTTGGTAGGTGTTGATTCAATTAAATCATGTAAACAATAATTAATTAAGAATTCAAAAATTGCACCATATGTGGAATATCACCTACTAAAAGACAGACATAAGATTTTTCTCGATAATCTTCCCTAATAAAATAAGATATTCCTTCGTAACAAATTACTAATCCCGCACGCTATGCGTTGCAATCACAAGTTTCCTATGGGCGTATGCATCCGCGCGCCCCTACGGAGGGACGTCGTCCACAACACCGTGAAAGATGTCGTGACGGGGCCAAACGCTGGCGCAATGCTCGAGAATGCCCGGGCGTGGATCACGGCATCGAGGACGGCCGTGGCGGGAGGCGGGTCATCAGACCGCCACGTGGATGCGGTCATATTATATTTCTTGTTAGTCAAACAAAGAGCCAGACATACTACATTCTCAAATCAAAAGTGTCCATTTAAATGTCAAGAAATTCGTTAAGGGTATGTGTCCTACATTACTCGGTACTCGTCGTCATCGTCATTTGTAACAGCCATTCATGCGAAAATATGTTAGAAATCGAGCATAAATCAATTTGGAAATCAAACCATTGATGCAATTATTTAGCTAGACAGTTAATTACGTATGCAATTAATTATGTCCATTTAAATAGAATTTTTTTCGCACCAAGTCATTTCGGAAATCGACTCACTAATGCACTTGGTAGCCTTGTACGGTTTTATTTTCGTATGGTTTTTCTTCGTCCCACCTCCCACCACCCCCTTCCCCTAGTTTTCTCCCTCTCATTGAAAACCAAATCCTATTAAGGGGGGTCTTGTTTCGTGCTTACTTTGGTAGGTGTTGATTCAATTCTATCACGTAAACAATAAGTAATTCAGAATTCAGAAATTGCACCATATATGTGAGATCACTTCCCTAAAAGACAGACATAAGATTTTCTCGATATCCTTCCATAATAAATAATATATTCCTTCATAACAAATTGCTAATCCCCCGCGTTATATCATTTATTATTATGATTATATCTACTATTAATTGACAGTCACAAGTTTCCTATGGGCGTATGCATCCGTGCGCTCCTGCGGAGGGACGTCGTGCACGACACCATGGAAGATGTCGTGGCTGGGCCTAACCCTGGCGTGATGCTCGAGAATGCCAGGGCGTGGATCACGGCATCAAGAACGACTGTGGCGGGAGGTGGATCGTCAGACCGCCATGTGGACGCGGTCATATTATATTTCTTGTCAGTCAAATAGAGAGCCAAACGGCTACATTCTCAAATCAAGTGTGTCCATTTAAATGTCAAGAAATTCGTTAAGGGAATGTGCCCTACATTACTCAGTAGTCATCATCATAGTCGTTTGTAGCAGCCATTCATGCGAAAATAATTTAGAAATTGATCACTGAATCAATCTAGAAATCAAACCATTGATGCAATTAATCAGGTAGACAGTCACGACGAATCATTTTGAAAGTGCTCGTGGGCAAGAACTATCAACGGGCTCTCAGCTACATGGCCAAGCACCGAGCACCGCTTGCCAATATGGACAACGACCACCATGCGCTCGCGACATGGGCGACCTAGCGTTCACCAAGATGGATGAAGTCTATGCTCCGCAGGATGTCCACACGCTGACGGTGCCGAAATATTCACGGGTGAGGACAACACGACACAACATTGGCCAGATGGTTCATGCTATAATGAAAAGGAAGATATTCCAAAAACAAGAAGGAAAAAGAACTAAAGCCACCAAGTGGTGCATGGTGTTGGAGAAAGAAAGAGTGTTCCAAATAATAAGAGAAAAAAGAAAGAAAGAGTATTCTAGAAAATAAGTTGAAACGAGAACTAAAGTTGGCGAGGAATTAGAAAGAAGAAGATGAGGCATCGATGACGAAGACACTAATGTTCACGTGGTGCTGGTTGGCGCCAATGAAATGGGTTGGCAAAGAGGCGAGGAGTAGAAGATGTAAGGAAAGACGAGGAAGAGAAGAACGAAAATTATCCCTTCTACCATATGTGGGATGGATGGGAGCTTATTGGTGATTAGGAATACGTTCACGTTGCCATTTTCCTCCAATGTCATTTGCATTGCAAAGTTGAATGGACATTTGAGAATGATCTCTTTGTTGTTTTGTGTCAATAGTATGTGTTTAACCCACTCTATTATATTGTAAATAAGAAAATTTTCATCCTTATTGTAATGCACAGTGAAGATGTGGTGGACGTCATCTGCTTTTAAAGGAGGTGGGGCCAGCGAGAGAAAAAACAAGAAATGTCTCGCTACGGCGGGAAACTGGTTGGAAATGAGAGGTTCTAATAGAAAAAAGAAAGGTGCGTCATTGAATGGGGGTTTTGTGTTGAACCCGGATGCTATAGATATTACGGATAGCCCGTAGCAACGCACGGGCGTTCTGCTAGTTCTAGTCTATCTAGTATTTAACTTTTCCTTGTTCATCCATGCAGACATCAACCAACTCAGGAAGAAGAAGAAAAAACAAACAATGGCTTCCAGTGCAGCTCCGACTCATGTATGCGCACATGTTCTGGCGCTGCCCGCTGCATTTGCGGTCCTCTTAGCAGCGACCAGCCGAATTTTAATGGCGGCCTCCTAGCTCGCATCCATCACCTCTTTCCCCCAGATAAGTCTCCATCTCCTTTGCCTTTCCATCGTATCCTCCCTACTTTCTTCTCTCTTTTCTCCTTTTTCGGTTTCTCTCATGATTTTCTCGGCGAAGCTGCGGCCTCTTTTGCAGGTGACTCACACCCAACAAGGACACCGTCCCTAACACCCAAGCTTACGTGGCCTGCAGGGTATCTAGCTGGGGCGACGTATTAGCCATGCCCCAAGGGCATCTCCAAAGCAGACATATTAAACTCTTCTAAACGTCCGACCACTATGCATGTCTGTTTTCCCCAAACTGAAACAAAATTTGGGAGGCTTTGCGGGAGCCCGGACAGCATATGAAGGTCCGCTTGGCCCACTGTCAGTTGGACCACATGTCCTTACAACACATGTGCTCTGTCCTCTAGGTCCACTTGGCCCACCTCTGCCCTTCGAATTTGGTGCCCATTTAAGGGACATGGTTGGATGACCGGCTCCCGTACCATGCTTGCGGAGCGTTCGGACAAAGTCCATAGACGGATAGTGTGTCCATTTTAGGGGATAGCATTAAAGATGCCTTAACTAGATCATTGACATCATCTAGTGGCGAGAAAGTATTGTTGACAGTGTGAAGCGTAGAAGATGATGAAAACAGACTTCAATGCATGTGGGGTCGAGTGAGTTTTGGGTGTCGTGTCTTTTAGAAAGGTATTACCTCCTCCAAAATTATAAGACTTTTCTTGGTAGGGTGTAGCCTTTCTCCCACCCCATCTTGTCGTCTAGAATTGTGATGCCTTTCCTTAGATCTTTAGGAAGTTGTATGAGTTATCTCACCAAAGACTCTGCTTTATAGATGAAAGGAAACATTTTTCACTGCTTTTGAGCCATCTATGATGTTTATGTATTATCAGCAAAGAATATATAATAAGTTTTTGGGTAGGTGGTTGAATTGAATTGGAGCACTTTTAAAAATATGTTCAGTCTTTTACTACAAAATAATGTATTGAAATTCTTACAACACTGGATGTATGAATTCCACTACTTGGTTTTGGTTTGGCTCAACTTTTAAATATATTTCTAAAAGGTAATGTCTGATTTTTACATTTGGAGTGTATTGCAAAGTTTGAATACTAGCTTAAATTAAATTTGTGCTTATTTATATTACAAAACTGGCTTAATTTTGAATTGTGTGCAATCTTTTGGTGCAAAATGAAAACACGGATGCATATTCTTCCCTCTTCTCAAGATATTTCGTCCATGACCTCTCTCACTCTCTCTACACAAACACTCTCAAGCTCCTTGGTAGGACCGTACCAAACGCTTTCTATGGGATTGGATCCGTGCAAATTTTATTCGAGGTAATACGCATGGCCAAAGAAATTTCACGAAGACAGCCGAACTTAATAAAAATATAATTCTTTGCACCAAACGATGAACGACGATCCTCTCCCATCTATCCCGCTGTACCAAAGCAATTATGTAGAGGAGGGGACCAGAGATTGCCAAAAAAAGTCTTATAATTTGGGAGGAGGTAGTACCTTTTTAAAAGACACGACACACAATTTGAAATTGAGATAAAGGATGTGCTAGAAATGGATGTGCTAGAAATGCCCTAGCTAGGTACAGAAGGAACGGCTCTTGGCCGTACATGTTCATGCAGAGTACATGTTGTACGTGTGAACTGATGAACACGCTAGTTTCCTGCGGCAATACGAGTCCGTGTTCTATTCGGAAAAAAATATACGAGTCCGTATTCGTGCAGAATACTAGCTACTCGTGTTAGTAATAATATATATAGCCACGTGATGTATCCATATTCCATAGCGTGGGAAGAGAAAACAAAAGCACAGCTCGACGATTTGGACCCTAGATATATCGAGAAGCGAAACCAGAAACATCGATCGATGGCGAGAGGTCGACGACGTTCCAGGCACCGTCGCGGCGTCAGTAGCAATCAAACCATCGAGTCCTCGTCGTCTACTTGCGCCTCTCCCTCTCTTGATGCGTGCGTCTGCCGTGGCCAAAACCATCAGTCTCTACTGCACTCGCCGGCACCCTGGCCTGACCTGCCGGCAGACCTGCTCCGCATCATCTCCGGCCGCCTGCGCGACGTCGCCGACTACGTCCGCTTCCACGCCGTCTGCAAGGCATGGCGCGACACAGCGCCCGACGCGACCCTGACGGCGAAGCAGCCGTCCTTTCTACCATGGCTCCTCGCGCCCAACATCAAGGACCTCAAGTTCAGATGCGTTTTCTCCAGGAAAAGCTACCGCGCTGCGCCGCCATCCAGCCACCGGGACCTGGTAGCTAGCGTCGACGGCGCCGCCGTCTGGTATTTGGTCGACGATGGCCTGCGCCCTACTCTCCGTGACATCCTCACCGGAGCCGTCGTCAAGCATCTCCCCCCTTTCCCCAAGGAAATCAAAGAATGCATCAGCAAGGGGACTGCCAGTAATTATACACTTGGGCGTGGCCTCCACAGCATCGTCTACGGTGACGGCGCCGCACTTCTCTACGGCCTGTACGAAACCGACGAGCTTATTGCCAACTTCTGGGCAGCCCTCCTGCCTCCCGGAGAAGCCACGTGGATGGTGGTGGAGAGGACGCTTGAATGCCCGGACATTACCAACTTCTACGTCACGTATCACCGTGGAAACATATTGGTCACCGGCGGGTCTGACCTGTGGCACGCCGTGACACCGGACGATTACCAAGGCATTCGAGATGTGGTGCTGCCGAGCCCCTGGATGCCAGGGGAGCGCCTAGACTACTTAGACATATACAACTACCTTCTCGAGTCCCACGGCGAGCTTCTCTGGGCGTCGGTGCACGTCCGCAAACATTACATGGATTATTGGCGGCGGCGCGGTGAGGCCTTTGTCTCTTGCCTGCTTGGCGCTCTCTCGGTGTCCGTTCACGCCCTAGAGGGGGAGGCGCCCGAGAAAATGCGGTGGGTGAGGAAGGATGGCGAGAGCCTAGCTAACCGTGTCCTATTCCTGGGGTGGCCCAACAGCTTCGCCGTGGGTGCCTCACGGCTAGGTGGTGATGCCGTGTCCGCTGGATGCGCATATTTTGTCTACAACATTGAGAACGACATGCCGGGTCGGTCGTGTTATGTGCTTAGGTACAATCTCCTCAACGGCAAGACCAAATTCGTGGAGCAGTTGCCTCATGGATGGGACGATGATATGTGCATGTGGCTCTTCCCCCAGCCCGCTGTTGCTCCAAACCAGGTATACACAATCATATTTACACCTCTTTCTTTCTTTTTCGGCAAAACGCAATTATATTTAGACCTAATAACTCCACAAATGTTATATCTCATACTGAACATGACTATTTCACGTTCAACTTAGACATTGTTATTTCTTTGACGTCATTCATAGTTGTGCGAACAAATCTTCTCGTCCGTTTGTGATTCGACAAACAACCTTAGATCTTGGCATCAACTTAGAAGTGAGGAAGAATTATTTTCTTGAAAATAGACAAACCCTTTTTTTATAGTTCAGTGACTAGCGCTATACTACTTGTAAAAACCACATTTATACTACTCACAACACGCATGCATCATGAGCATTATTCATTCAATGTAGCGGTTAGTAGTGCTATAGTTTATTTGTTTTAATTTAATAAATGTCATAGTATAAGTTGATGGTTAAAATGTGTATTGCATCATTATAGTATTGGTTAGATAAATGTACTAACCCTCTGTTCCGCTATACATTTGATTTTGCTGGATCAGGAAATCAGTGAAAGGTGTCAGAGTTCAAAATGGTGGAAGTGGAAAAACCAACAGATGACTACAACTCCAAAAAGCACTATTCACATGGAGAGACCTCGGCGACAACATTACAAGTCTTATTTCACGGTGATCGTAAACAACCTGCCTCGCAGGGTGAATGACTCTCAGCTGCGTCAGTTCTTCAGCCAGCATGGTAAGGTGTCCCAAGCTAAGGTGAGATGTAAGAAGAAGACCAATATCTCAAAGGGATTCGGGCATGTGACCATTGAGATGGTCGAGGAACATGCTAATGCTCTTGCTACACTTGACGGACTGGTGAGTGCATACATATTATTATGGCTTAACTAGATGATACCTCATGTGTTTGATGTGAGACTCGGTTGCAATATAATTTCATGATATTTGATTATTTTGAATATGAATATTTTTAATAATATGAGAACTAAAACTAAAAACATATATGATTTACTGTATTTAATTATTGATGAGGTGGGCCTTTTCGAATGCATGTTTGCATGACGATGTGGGTGTTTTGCATGCATGTGTAACTTGATGAGGTGATGGGCCTTTTCCCATCATGTTTGCATGATGAGGGTAGGTCCTGTGCATGCATGTTTACATGATGAGGTGGCATGATGTGTGCATGTTCACAAAAATATGTTAGTGGGCTAGCTATTTAGATATAGAAGATTAAGGGTGTTCTCAATTATCAAATTATGCATGATCATCTTTGGTTGGTTTGTAGATGTATAACAATCAATGGATACCTTCTTTTCTCTTGTTTCAGGTTTTGGGTGGATGCATCCTTAAAGTGAGCATCGTGAAGGAGATGTGGAAACCAGAACAACATTTGAATTTTGTCGGATCGAGAGAGTATAGTCTTGAACATTATATATATCTTGGTTTGGTGCTATTACTTTTTGTTCTAGTGGTGTTGTGGAAGATTATTTAGTTACGTGAATTGTACTCCTAGAACAGTATCACAGATGACTCGGTCAAAACCAGAGCCGCATTTTATGCCTTCATCTAAGATATCCAATATCCCCCACCCCATCTTGTCGTTGAGAGATGTGATGCCTTTCCTTATATCTCTAGGAAGTTGTATGAGTTATTTCACCAAAGACTCTGCTTTATAGATGAAAGGAAACATTTTCCACTGCTTTTTGAGCCATCTACGATGATGGTTTATGTATTATCAGCAAAGAATATATAATAAGTTTTTGGGTAGGAGGTTGAATTGAATTGGAGCATCTTTTTAAAAAATTGTTCAGTCTTTTACGATAGAATAATGTATGGAAATTCTTACAACACTGGATGTATGAATTCCACTACTTGGTTTTGGTTTGGCTCAACTTTTACTTTGTGTTCAACATCCTTTGTGTATTTGTAAAAGGTAATTTTTGATTTTTTACATTTGGCAGTGCATTGCAAAGTTTGAATACCAGCTTAAATTAAATTTGTGCTTATTTATATTACCAAACTGGCTTAATTTTGAATTGTGTGCAATCTTTTGGTGCAAAATGAAAATTTTAATGCATATTCTTCCCTCTTCTCAAGAGGTTTCGTCCATGACCTCTGTCTCACTCTCGCTGCACAAACACTCTCAAGCTCCTTGGTAGGACCGTACCAAGCGCTTTCGATGGGATTGGAGCCGTGGGAATTTTATTCGAGGTAATACTGCATGGTCAAAGAAATTTCACCAAGACAGCAGAACCTAATAAAAAAATAACCAAACGATGGACGACGATTCTCTCCCATCTGTCCCGCAGAACCAGATAAATGATGTAGAGGAGGGGGCGAGAGATTAGATATGGAGGCAGGGTGTCGGCTACTGTTGTAGCATGATGCTTGAAACCTAATTACTTGAGCTTTTTTATGGTACCTTATCCTGCTATAGAGTGGAGGGAGCAGTACACTAATTTCCCACCGTTGATTTCCTGAGGTTAGTATAATCATTTACTCATTTCCTGTTATTAACGTAACAACAGTTCATGTTTGCCGTTGCCGCTGCCGTCATACCACGCGATTGGTTACCCCTATCCGTCGCCCTTGGAACAACTCCCTGGTCGCTAGCTCACCTGCGCCCTAGTCAAGCATGGCCGTCTCTGACCCTGGTCCTCCTTTCGCGGCCTTTGCATCAGTACAAACTGCAACCTCTCCCATTTCTTTTGTCTTGGTCCCATGGTGATTCTTAAGTGGACTAGGCTATCTGTGGGCTACAGATGGGATGGGATATTCTGCGGCGTGGACATGGCCTAGCGATCAAATTTGATGTTGAGAAAGAGCCAGAATTATGTATTTATAATGCGGCGTGAAGTGACCAAAATTCTAAAAGGTGGTGCAAATTTTCAACCCGGAGATCATTTGTTATTGTGATTTAATTCTTTCCTGAAAGAGAAATATTCGGTGATAACTTGCCGCACAGTTTCAGCATGCTGATATAGTTTACCTTTTGAAACTTTGAGACTTCTGTGTGTGTGACCACAAAATTCAAGCTGGTATCGACCCGTACCAGAAATTTCTGAAACCAACTGCTATAGGAGTATGATTCATGTGGATTACTACGTTAGCTGTTCTTCCCTGAATCCTTGTGTCAACAGTTTGAAATGACAAGTTGGATTAACTCGAGGACGTTGCTGGGCGGTCATCGGCCATGGTGGTCACCTGAGAGGATTAAACTTGTATGATCTACGTCCATAGGTGAGGACGACAAGATAGTGGCTGTGAGTGGTGTTGTCGTCTCATGCAGATCAGCCTTGGCTGCCACTTGTGAGGATGGTGCAGGCCTCCAGAGTGTCCCAAACTTGGGACTTGGCAGTGCCGCTGTCCTTTCTCCTCGCTGAAACTTTTTCGGGTGGTAGCGAGTAGTTCTTCTCGAGTCTCATCAGCCTACCTGTATGGGCGTGGTCATTGCTCGTTGTAAGGACCATGCACGTATGCAACTATTGGGACAGAGGCAAGTGGGGTAGACAACACTATTTGACTTCGATTGGGCGGTATTTCTCGAGTACTCGGTCTTGAGCTCCGGGGTGAAAACTCTAGTCTGACCCTAGTTGGTTAGACCTGGCAATGGCGGCGTTCTTTGCGTCGTTACCCTGATGATGACATTGCTCGGATTTTGCTTGGATTCGATCTTCAGGGTGAAAACCATGATCTGACCTTTGGTAGTTGGATCCGGCGATGACGCATTTATGTCGTTCCTTTTTTGGAGGCATCGCTTTTGAAGAACCCTTCTCATAGTCTTCGTGTTGTCATGAGATGGTTGACGCTGATGGTCACTGCTATATTTCATCAATTGTTGTTTTTATTTTATTTTTCTCTTCATTCAGGCATAGTTTTGGTCTTATGACTTTGCTTTTTGCTGGCGTGATCATTTTGTGTGTGTCGTGTTGGCTGTGTGCATCCTAATTATACGGAGACCGGGTATGTATTCATTATGATTGTATCCCTCGATGCTACATTATAAGTCAAATAAAGACACCCTTTATCGAAAAAAACATGAAATAATTAAGTCCACGGTAGTAACGAGTCATATGTGAGCATGCAAAGGTGTTGCATTACCATGGCAGTATACTGAACAATTGTATGCAGTGGAACATTTTTTCGATAAAGGGTGGATTTTATTACTCAAAATGAAGCATCAAGATAATACAAACATAGTGAAGACACATCCGGCCTCTGCATAGTTAGGATGTACACAGCCAACACTAACGCACATACACAAAAAACCGCCGGCAAATAGCAAAGCTATATAAACCAAAGCTATGCCTAAGCTAGAGAAAAAAAACCGTCCCGAAGCATTGTAAAAAAATCGCGATCGACAACCTACAACAATGACCATATCCGCACCAATCATCTCATGACACCACAAGGACATCGACATTCTTCAACAACAACGCCTTCAGGAAGGGAGCGACGCTCGAGCACCGTCGTCACCGGAACCAACCACCAAAGGGCAAATTCTAGGTTTTCACCTTGAAGAAACTGTCCGAGCATCTCCGAGCAATGCCTTCAACAAGGTAACGACGGTGAAAAATCGTCATTGCCAGGTATAACCGATCGACATGGTTCTGACCTAGGTTTTCACCCCGGAGCTCGAGACCGGGGTACTCAAAAAGCACCACCATCGAAGTCAAGCATGTGTTGTCACCACCACTTTTCCACCATCCTAGCAGCTACATGTGCTGGGTTAGAAAACCGACAGCCTCCACTGCACAACCATACCCTCTGCGTCAAGACATCATCCATAGATTGCATAACACCACCGAAGCAACCATTGGATATTGGAAAGTATCACTTGCAAAGACCTTTCATTCGCTACCGCAGTCCGCCGTGAGGCCGCTGCCATGTCGAAGTGTTAGAGCAACTCCAACGGGGCGACCCATTTTGTCCGCCGCCGCCCGTTTGGGTCGGCGCGTTGGGTGCGCCGACCCAAACGGATGCGCGTCCGCTTGGCGTCCGCATGGCGAGCCATTCTCGGACCATTTTTGAGCCGGATTTGCGTCGGCGCGGACACGAGACGGACGCGCGCGCGCCTACTCCTCTCCCCGGGCCTGCCATTTCCCTCCATTTTTCCCAAAAACACTCCCGCCCGCGCGCGCTCCCGCCCCCAACCAGCCATGGGTGACGCAATCGACCTCTACCTCGACCTCGACGCCGCACCCGGCCTCGCCTCCCTCTCCTTGTTCGGCGCCGCCGCCCCCTCCGAGAAAGGGAAGCCTCGTGCCCCGTGCAAGACCGCCGTCGCGACCAAGCCAAAGAAGCACTAATGCCCGAACAACGGGCAAGGGAGTCGGCCAAGAGGAACGGCCGGTGCAGTAGTTAGTCAAAAAAAAGAGGAAGGGCCGGAGGCACGCCGCGGACGCGAGGGGTGAGGCCGCCACGCAGGCTGCCGTCATCACCGCCACGCAGCAGGAGGTCACCAACGCCCGCGTCGCGGCGGCAACAAGGAAGGTGCTCTACATGCTAGGGTTACACCCTAGCCAGCACGGCCTCGTCCAAGCCGTCGTCACCGCGGCCTGCACCGGCTCGTCGGTGTTTCCTCGGATGGTGCTGCCCGTCTCGCCCCGCACATCGGCTTGCAACCCGATCCCCGGCTTCCACGTCTACCTGCAGGCCTCATGCATCTCTGGGGAGTGCTCGCCCGACATGAGCGTGGTCGCGCCTTCCACGCCTGCGCCCGCGCCCATCGACCTCAGCGCCACCCCGATGGCCGGTGGCTCGTCATCCGGCGGCGCGAGGAAACACACGCGGCAGACGTCGGCTGGCATGCTCCCGGACGCCCGCAACCTGTTCGAGGAAATGCCGTCCGCCGCCGATGATGACTACATGCAGAACCTCATCTTCGAGGGCGGTGCGCCGGCCGCTGGCTACGATCCCGACGAGACACAAAGCCAGGACGGCCGTGGGGCGTTCAGGCCGGCCGCTGACTGTGATCCCGATCAGGCAGCCTTCAGGCGTGATCAGGTCGGCATCAACCTGGACGGCTTCCCCCTCGACCATGAGTTCCCGGACGACTACGGGCTAGAGGAAGAGGACGAGTGCGACATCGAAGTGGAGCCTTTGTTTGAGGACGAGCTCACCAACCAAGCCGCCGGTCCTAAGCCGAAGCGCAAGAGCAAGCGCACGAAGGCGTACACGGCGGCCGAGGACAAGCTTCTTTGCGAGTGTTGGCGAGACATTTGACAAGACCCCAAGACGGGCTCCGAGCAAAAGCATTCAACCTTTTGGATTCGTGTCCACCGAGAGTTTCATGAGCGCAAGAAGTTTCCGCCTTACCAATTTGTGAGCACGCGCGGGTGGGTCTCCATTTCCAAGCGGTGGAGGGTGATCATACAAGAGTGCAACAAGTTTTGCACCACTCTTTAGAGCGACAAGGCCCGTCCCGTGAGCGACATCGGCATGCAAGACATGGTATGCTCGCAAGCCGCCCTCTTTTGTGTCATCAAGTTCATCCTTTGCGTGCTCATTTGCATATCACTTGTCCATATGCTTGCATGGAAACATTTTGTAGGCATTTCAAGCTTTGGAGGCATTCAAGGTTCAACGCAATGGCAAGTGCTTCAACCTCTCCCATTGCTATCGGGTCATCAAGGACAAGGAGAAGTTCAAGGCGCAATATGCCGCACTCAAGGCGTGCGGGGGGAAGAAAGCCGTGGAGGATGTTGGGGAGGGCGAGCCGGCACGGCCGCGGGGGAAGACCAACTCCAAGAAGGAGGACAAGCGAGATGCGGCCACCAACGCCTTGATCGCAAGCATGGACGACATGATGAATAAGAAGGACTCAGGGTAGGAGGAACGTCGGTGTTTCAAGGCGGAGAAAATGGATGCTTTCATGGAGATCCAAAGGAGGAGGCTTGAGATGGATGCCAAGAAGCAAGCCAAGATGTTCGAGCTAGAGGTGGAGAAGCAAGCCAAGATGCTAGAGATCGAGGCCGCCAATGCCAAGCCCAAGGCGAAAGAAGTGGCTCTAGCGAGCATGATGACCGGGGTGGAGATCATGAAGGTGGATCTCAACACCGTGTCGCCAAGGAAGAGGCCGTGGTTCGAGAAGATGCAGGCCGACATGCTCAAGTTCGACGACGGGTGATCTATGGCGGCGAGTGATGACCCACAAGTATAGGGGATCTATCGTAGTCCTTTCGATAAGTAAGAGTGTCGAACCCAACAAGGAGCAGAAGGAAATGATAAGCGGTTTTCAGCAAGGTATTCTTTGCAAGCACTGAAATTATCGGTAACAGATAGTTTTGTGACAAGATAATTGGTAACGAGCAACAAGTAACAAAAGTAAATAAAGTGCAGCAAGGTGGCCCAATCCTTTTTGTAGCAAAGGACAAGCCTGGACAAACTCTTATATAGAGAAAAGCGCTCCCGAGGACACATGGGAATTATCGTCAAGCTAGTTTTCATCACGTTCATATGATTCGCGTTCGGTACTTTGATAATTTGATATGTGGGTGGACCGGTGCTTGGGTGCTGTCCTTACTTGAACAAGCATCCCACTTATGATTAACTCCTATTGCAAGAATCCGCAACTACAAAAGAAGTATTAAGTTAAACCTAACCATAGCATGAAACATATGGATCCAAATCAGGCCCTTACGAAGCAACGCATAAACTAGGGTTTAAGCTTCTGTCACTCTAGCAACCCATCATCTATTTATTACTTCCCAATGCCTTCCTCTAGGCCCAAATAATGGTGAAGTGTCATGTAGTCGACGTTCACATAACACCACTAGAGGAGAGACAACATACATCTCATCGAAATATCGAACGAATACCAAAATCACATGACTACTAATAGCAAGACTTCTCCCATGTCCTCAGGAACAAACGTAACTACTCACAAAGCATATTCATGTTCATAATCAGAGGGATATTAATATGCATAATGGATCTGAACATATGATCTTCCACCAAATAAACCAATTAGCATCAACTACAAGGAGTAATCAACACTACTAGCAACCTACAGGTACCAATCTGAGGCTTTGGGACAAATATTGGATACAAGAGATGAACTAGGGTTTGAGAGGAGATGGTGCTGGTGAAGATGTTGATGGAGATTGGCCCCCTTCCGATGAGAGGAGCGTTGGTGATGACGATGGCGATGATTTCCCCCTCCCGAAGGGAAGTTTCCCCGGCAGAACAGCTCTGCTGGAGCCCTAGATTGGTTCCGCCAAGGTTCCGCCTCGTGGCAACGGAGTTTCTTCCCGAAAGCTTGCTTATGATTTTTTCTCGGACGAAAGACTTCATATAGCAGAAGATGGGCACCGGAGGGCCAATAGGGGGCCCACGAGGTAGGGGGTGCGCCCAGGGGGTAGGGCGCGCCCCCCACCCTCGTGGACAGGGTGTGGGCCCCCTTTGGTATTTTCTTCGCCCAGTATTTTTTATTATTTCCAAAAATAACTTCTGTGGAGTTTCAGCACTTTTGGAGTTGTGCAGAATAGGTCTCTAATATTTGCTCTTCCAGCCCAGAATTCCAGCTGCCGGCATTCTCCCTCTTCATGTAAACCTTGTAAAATAAGGGAGAATAGGCATAAGTATTGTGACATAATGTGTAATAACAGCCCATAATGCAATAAATATCAATATAAAAGCATGATGCAAAATGGACGTATCAACTCCCACAATCTTAGACCTCGCTTGTCCTCAAGCGGAAGCCGATAACGATAAATATGTCCACATGTTTAGAGATAGAGGTGTCGATAAAATAAAATACGGACATGAGGGCATCATGATCATTCTTATTACAGCACATATATGGATATTGTCATATGATTTCTTATTCTAAAGTAATAATCAATTCACAGTGTAAAGTATGAATCAGAAACTTCATTGAGAACTAACAAACTATAGTCTCAGTCATTGAGGCAATTGCAATTTATCATAACATCAGAAAGAGTCAATATAAGATCTTTTCAGCAAGTCCACATACTCAACTATCATTTAGTCTTTCATAATTGCTAACACTCATGCAATACTTGTGGTTACGGAGTTTTAATCAAACACAGAGAAAGATAGGGGCTTATAGTTTCGCCTCCCAACCTTTTACCTCAAGGGTAATGTCAACAATAATAGTTCATGCTAACTTATATCCAATTGGATATATCTATCAGGATCCTTCCAACACAAGGTGCTTGCCAAAGGATACAATGTAAAAAGGAAAGGTGAAGATCACCATGAATCTTGCATAAGGGTAAGAGATAAAAGTAAAAGATAGGCCCTTCGCCGAGGGAAGCAGAGGTTGTCATGCGCTTTCATGGTTGGATGCACGAAATCTTAATGCAAAAGAACGTCACTTTATATTTCCACTTGTGATATGAACCTTTATTATGCAGTCCGTCGCTTTTATTTCTTCCATATCACAAGATCGTATAAAGCTTATTTCCTCCACACTAATAAGTCATACATATTTAGAGAGCAATTTTTATTGCTTGCACCAATGACAACTTACTTGAAGGATCTTACTCAATCCATAGGTAGATATGGTGGACTCGCATGGCAAAACTGCGTTCAAGGATATTTGGAAGCACAAGTAGTATATCTACTTGGTGCAAAGAATTGGCTAGCATGAGGAGGAAAGGCAAGCTCAACATGTTGGATGATCCATGACAATATACTTTATTTCAGATATAAGAAAACATAACCCATTACGTTGTCTTCCTTGTCCAACATCAACTCTTTAGCATGTCATACTTTAATGAGTGATTACAATCATAAAAGATGTCCAAGATAGTATATTTATATGTGAAACCTCTCTTTCTTTATTACTTCCTATTAATTGCAACGATGACCAAAACTAAGTTTGTCAACTCTCAACAATTTTTAATCATCACACTCTTTCTATGTGAAGTCATTACTCTCCATAAGATCAATATGATCTCTTTGTCTCTTTTTATTCTTTCTCTTTTCTTTTATTCCCTCAAGATCATGGCAAAATAATCAAGCCCTTGACTCAACTAATCTTTATTATATATAGCTCATGGACTCGATTACATAAAGGGATCATAAAGCAAAACTCAAAACTAAACCATACTAAAACTTTAATCTACTAGACCAAGATATTACCAAAAGGATCGAACTAAGAAAAACGGTAAAGATAGGAGTGTGATGGTGATACGATACCGGGGCACCTCCCCCAAGCTTGGCAGATTGCCAAGGGGAGTGCCCATACCCATGTGATTATATCTCTTTTGCTGGTGACGGAGATGAACGTGATGATGGATAGTCGCACATCGAGCGTAAGAGGTCCTCCAATTTGCGGATTATGCCCTTGAGTGCGATGATATGCTCCTTTAACAAAATATTTGCACGTGTGAGATACTTGTTTTGTATACGAGCTAACCCAATCATATTGAAAGCTTCGATCTCAGTTGGGGTAAGAAGATTGTGATCAAGTTTAAGGATGTCTTCTACTGCCGGAACTTGGTCCTCCGTGGCCTTCTTGATCCCTTCATCCTTGTTGATCTCCATGGGTTCTTCCCACTTGATACGTCTCCAACGTATCTACAATTTTTTATTGCTCCATCCTATATTATCTATAGTTTTGGACTATATTGGGCTTTATTTTCCACTTTTATATTATTTTTGGGACTAACCTATTAACCGGAGGCCCAGCCCAGAATTGCTATTTTTTGCCTATTTCAGTATTTCGAAGAAACATAATATCAAACGGAGTCCAAACAGAATGAAACCTTCAGGAACGTGATTTTCTCATCAGATAAGACCCAGGAGACTTGGACCCTCCGTCAAGAAAGCCCCGAGGCGGTCACGAGGGTGGAGGGCGCCCCCCTAGGGCGCGCCCCTACCTCGTGGGCCCCTCGGAGCTCCACCGACGTACTTCTTCCTCCTATATATACCTCACGCACTCCAACAGATCGAATCACGGAGCCAAAAACCTAATTCCACCGCCGCAACTTTCTGTATCCACGAGATCCCGTCTTGGGGCCTGTTCCGGAGCTCCGCCGGAAGGGGAATCCACCACGGAGGGCTTCTACATCATCATCATATCCTTTCCGATGAAGTGTGAGTAGTTTACTTCAGACCTTCGGGTCCATAGTTAGTAGCTAGATGGCTTCTTCTCTCTTTTTTGGATCTCAATACAATGTTCTCCCCCTCTCTCGTGGAGATCTATTCGATGTAATCTTATTTTTGCGGTGTGTTTGTTGAGACCGATGAATTGTGGGTTTATGATCAAGATTATCTATGAGCAATATTTGAATCTTTCCTGAATTCTTTTATGTATGATTGAGTTATCTTTGCAAGTCTCTTTGAATTATCCGTTTGGTTTGGCCAACTAGATTGGTAGTTCTTGCAATGGGAGAAGTGTTTAGCTTTGGGTTCAATCTTGCGGTGTCCTTACCCAGTGACAGAAAGGGTTGCAAGGCACATATTGTATTGTTGCCATCGAGGATAACAAGATGGGGTATTTATCATATTGCATGAATTTATTCCTCTACATCATGTCATCTTGCTTAAGGCGTTACTCTGTTTTCATTAACTTAATACTCTAGATGCATGTTGGATAGCGGTCGATGAGTGGAGTAATAGTAGTAGATGCAGGCAGGAGTCGGTCTACTTGTCTCGGACGTGATGCCTATATACATGATCATACCTAGATACTCTCATAACTATGCTCAATTCATCAATTGCTCAACAGATAATTGTTCACCCACTGTAGAATACTTATGCTCTTGAGAGAAGCCACTAGTGAAATCTATGGCCCCCGGGTCTATTCTCATCATATTAATCTTCCTACGCTTTATTATTGCTTTGCTTTTTACTTTGCCTTTTATTTTATCTTGCATCTTTATATCAAAAATACCAAAAATGTTATCTATCATCTCTATCAGATCTCACTCTCGTAAGTGACCGTGAAGGGATTGACAACCCCTATTCGCCTTGGTTGCGAGGAGCTATTTGTTTTGTGTAGGTACGAGGGACTTGCGCGTGGCCTCCTACTGGATTGATACCTTGGTTCTCAAAAACTGAGGGAAATACTTACCCTACTCTACTGCATCATCCTCTCCTCTTCGGGGAAAACCAACGCAAGCTCAAGACGTAGCAAGAAGGATTTCGGCGCCGTTGCCGAGAGTCTCATAAAAGTCAACATACCAAGTACCCATCACAATCCGTTATCTCTCGCATTACATTATTTGCCATTTGCCTCTCGTTTTCCTCTCCCCCACTTCACCCTTGCCGTTTTATTCGCCCTCTCTTTCCCTATCTCCTCCTCTCTTTCTGTTTGCCTTTTTCTCGTTCGCTTGTTTGCTCGTGTGTTGGATTGCTTGCTTGTCACTATGGCTCAAGATAATACCAAATTGTGTGACTTTACCAATACCAACAATAATGATTTCCTTAGCACTCCGATTGCTCCTCTTGCCAATACTGAATCTTGCGAAATCAATGTTGCTTTATTGAATCTTGTTATGAAAGATCAATTCGCCGGCCTTCCTAGTGAAGATGCCGCTACTCATCTAAATAGCCAGAGATTTGTGTGATATGCAAAAGAAGAAAGATGTTGACAATGATGTTGTTAAACTGAAGCTATTTCCTTTTTCGCTTAGAGATCGTGCTAAAGCTTGGTTTTCGTCTTTGCCTAAAAATAGTATTGATTCATGGAACAAGTGCAAAGATGCTTTTATCTCTAAGTATTTTCCTCCCGCTAAGATCATCTCTCTTAGGAACGATATTATGAATTTTAAGCAACTTGATCATGAACATGTTGCATAAGCTTGGGAGAGAATGAAATTAATGATACGTAATTGCCCTACTCATGGTTTAAATTTGTGGATGATTATACAAAATTTCTAAGCCAGATTGAATTTTGCTTCTAGAAATATTTTAGATTCGGCCGCGGGAGGCACTTTTATGGAAATCACTTTAGGAGATGCTACTAAACTCCTAGATAATATTATGGTTAATTATTCTCAATGGCACACTGAAAGATCAACTAATATATAAGTGCATGGATAGAAGAAATCAATGTTGAGTGGAAAGATGGATGAACTTATGAAATTATTTGCTACTAAGAGTGTTTCTTCTGATCCTAATGATATGCCTTTGTATACTTTGATTGAGAATAATAATGAATCTATGGATGCGAATTTTGTTGGTAGGAATAATTTTGGTAACAACGCATATAGAGGGAATCTTAATCCTAGGCCTTATCCTAGTAATCCTTCTAATAATTATGGAAATTCCTACAACAACTCTTATGGAAATTTTAATAAGATGCCCTCTGAATTTGAGAATAGTGTTAAAGAGTTTATGAATTCACAAAAGAATTTTAATGCTTTGCTTGAAGAGAAATTACTTAAAGTCGATGAATTGGCTAGGAACGTTGATAGAATTTCTCTTGATGTTGATTCTTTAAAACTTAGATCTATTCCTCCTAAGCATGATATCAATGAGTCTCTCAAAGCCATGAGAATCTCTATTGATGAGTGCAAGGAAAGAACCGCTAAGATGCGTGCTATGAAAGATACCTTTATTAAAGCGTGTTCTTCCGATTCCCATGAAAATAAAGATGAAGATCTAAAAGTTATTGATGTGTCCCCTATCAAATCTTTGTTTTGCAATATGAATCTTGATAATGATGATATTGAATATGAGTCACCTTTACCTAGAAGGCGGTTTAAAAATTCGGAGTTTTTAGATAATGATGCTAAAATTGATAAAAGTGGGATTGAAGAAAGTAGAACCCTAGATGTTGCTAAACCCACTATTTTGGATTTCAAGGAATTTAATTATGAAAGTTGCTCTTTAATTGATTGTATTTTCTTGTTGCAATCCGTGCTAAATTCTCCGCATGCTTATAGCCAAAATAAAGCTTTTACCAAACATATCGTTGATGCCTTAATGCAATCTTATGAGGAAAAACTTGAGTTGGAAGTCTCTATCCCTAGAAAACTTTATGATGAGTGGGAACCAACTATTAAAGTTAAGATTAAGGATCATGAATTTTATGCTTTATGTGATTTGGGTGCTAGTGTTTCCACTATTCCCAAAACTTTCTGTGATTTGCTAGATTTCCGTGATTTTGATGATTGCTCTCTAAACCTGCACCTTGCGGATTCCGCTATTAAGAAACCAATAGGAAGAATTAATGATGTTCTTATTGTTGCAAATAGGAATTATGTGCCCGTAGATTTTATCGTTCTTGATATAGATTGCAATCCTTCATGTCCTATTATTCTTGATAGACCTTTCCTTAGAACGATTGGTGCAATTATTGATATGAAGGAAGGGAATATTATATTCCAATTTCCATTAAAGAAAGGCATGGAACACTTCCCTAGAAAGAAAATAAAATTACCATATGAATCTATCATGAGAGCCACTTATGGATTGCCTACCAAAGATGGCAATACCTAGATCTATCCTTCTTTTTGTGCCTAGCTAGGGGCGTTAAACGATAGCGCTTGTTGGGAGGCAACCCAATTTTATTTTTAGTTTTTTTTTGTTTTTGTTTCTGTTTAGGAATAAATAATCCATCTAACTTCTGTTTATATGTGGTTTTATGTTTTAATTAGTGTTTGTGCCAAGTTAAACCTATAGGATCTTCTTGGATAATAGTTATTTGATCTTGCTGTAATTTCCAGAAACTTTCGGCTCACGAAAACAATTGTTAAAAATCACCAGAACGTGGTAAAATAGTGATTCCAGTTGCTGCTGATAAATAAAAAAAATTCCTAGGTCGTGCTATTTTGGTTGAATTTCTCGAGTTCCAGAAATTTGCGTTAGTTACAGATTACTACAGACTGTTCTGTTTTTGACAGATTCTGTTTCTCGTGTGTTGTTTGCTTATTTTGATGCATCTATGGCTTGTAAATAGTTTATGATCCATAGATAAGTTGGAATACAGTAGGTTTAACACCAATACAAATAAAGAATGAGTTCATTACAGTACCTTGAAGTGGTCTTTTGTTTTCTTTCGCTAACGGAGCTCACGAGATTTCTGTTGAGTTTTGTGTTGTGAAGTTTTCAAGTTTTGGGTGAAATCTTTTGATGGATTATGGAACAAGGAGTGGCAAGAGCCTAAGCTTGGGGATGCCCATGGAACCCCAAGATAATCCAAGGACACCAAAAAGTCAAAGCTTGGGGATGCCCCGAAAGGCATCCCCTCTCTCGTCCACTTCCATCGGTAACTTTACTTGGAGCTATATTTTTATTCACCAGATGATATGTGTTTTGCTTGGAGCGTCTTGTATTATTTGCTTCTTTGCTTGTTAGTTTACCACAATCATACTTGATGTACACACCTTTTTAGAGAGCCATACTTGAATTGGAATTTGTTAGAATACTCTATGTGCTTCACTTATATCTTTTGAGCTTTATAGTTTTGCTCTAGTACTTCACTTATATCTTTTAGAGCACGGTAGTAGATTTGTTTTAAACAAAACTATTGTTCTCTCATACTTCACTTAGATTATTTTGAGAGTCTTAAATAGCATGGTAATTTGCTTAAAATAATAATATGCTTGGTATTCAAGATTTGTAAAACTTTCTTTTGAGTGCGTTGAATACTAAGAAAAGTTTGATGCTTGATAATTTTTTTGAGATATGAAGGTGGTAATATTAGAGTCATGCTAGTTGAGTACTTGTGAATTTGAGAAATATTTGTGTTAAAGTTTGTGATTCCCGTAGCATGCACGTATGGTGAACCGTTATGTGATGAAGTCGGAGCATGATTTATTTATTGATTGTCTTCCTTATGAGTGGCGGTCGGGGACGAGCGATGGTCTTTTCCTACCAATCTATCCCCCTATGAGCATGCGCGTAATACTTTGCTTTGATAACTTGTAGATTTTTGCAATAAGTATATGAGTTCTTTATGACTAATGTTGAGTCCATGGATTATACGCATTTTTCTCACCCTTCCACCATTGCTAGCCTCTCTAATACCGCGCACCTTTCACCGGTATCATACACCCACCATAAACCTTCCTCAAAACAGCTACCATACCTACCTATCATGGCATTTCCATAGCCATTCCGAGATATATTGCCATGGAACTTTCCACCGTTCCGTTTATTATGACACGCTCCATCATTGTCATATTGCTTAGCATGATCATATAGTTGACATCATATTTGTGGCAAAGCCACCATTCATAATTCTTTCACACATGTCACTTATGAATCATTGCATATCCCGGTACACCTCCGAACGCATTCAGATAGAGTCATACTCTGTTCTAAGTATACAGTTGTAATTCTTGAGTTGTAAGTAAATAAAAGTGTGATGATCATCATTTTTAGAGCATTGTCCCAAGTGAGGAAAGGATGATGGAGACTATGATTCCCCCATAAGTCGGGATGAGACTCCAGACGAAAAAAAGGCCATAAAAGAAAGGAGAAAAGGCCCAAATTAAATAAATGAGAGAAAAAGAGAGAAGGGACAATTTTACTATCCTTTTACCACACTTGTGCTTCAAAGTAGCACCATGATCTTCATAATAGAGAGTCTCTCGTTTTGTCACTTTCATATACTAGTGGGAATTTTTCATTATAGAACTTGGCTTGTATATTCCAATGATGGGCTTCCTCAAATTGCCCTAGCTCTTCGTGAGCAAGCGAGTTGGATGCACACCCACTTAGTTTCATTTGGTGAGCTTTCATATACTTATAGCTCTAGTGCATCCGTTGCATGGCAATACCTACTCACTCACATTGATATCTATTGATGGGCATCTCCATAGCCCGTTGATACGCCTAGTTGATGTGAGACTATCTTTCCTCTTTTTGTCTTCTCCACAACCACCATTCTATTCCACATATAATGCTATATCCATGGCTCACGCTCATGTATTGCATGAAAATTGAAAAAGTTTTGAGAATGTCAAAAGTATGAAACAATTGCTTGGCTTGTCATCGGGGTTGTGCATGATTTAAATATTTTGTGTAGTGAAGATAGAGCATAGCCAGACTATATGATTTGTAGGGATAACTTTCTTTGGCCATGTTATTTTGAGAAGACATGATTGCTTTGTTAGTATGCTTGAAGTATTATTATTTTTATGTCAATATGAACTTTTGTCTTGAATCTTTCGGATCTGAATATTCATACCACAATTAAGAAGAGTTACATTGAAATTATGCCAAGTAGTACTCCGCATCAAAAATTCTCTTTTTATCATTTACCTACTCGAGGACGAGCAGGAATTAAGCTTGGGGATGCCTGATACGCCTCCGACGTATCTATAATTTTTGATTGCTCCATGCTATATTATCTATTGTTTTGGACTATATTGGGCTTTATTTTCCACTTTTATATTATTTGTGGGACAAACCTATTAACCGGAGGCCCAGCCCAGAATAGCTATTTTTTGCCTATTTCAGTATTTCGAAGAAATAGAATATCAAACGGAGTCCAAACGGAATGAAACCTTCGGGAACATGATTTTCTCATCAGATAAGACCCAGGAGACTTGGACCCTCCGTCAAGAAAGCCCCGAGGCGGTCACGAGGGTGGAGGGTGCGCCCCCCTACCTCGTGGGCCCCTCGGAGCTCCACCTGTCGTGGTAACGATTCTGACAGTAAGAGACGGGTAGGATAACGGAGCATGATCTATCGAGATGCATATGGGTGACATGGTGGTTTTAGCGAGTTCGGGCCTCTCACGGTGGAGATAACAACCCTACATCTCGTGCTCCGGAGAGGCTTTGTTTTATCTAAGTATATATCCGGAGATTAGAATGTGTGTGTGAGAGAGAGGAACGGATCCCCATGCCTGAGCTAAGTCCTGAGACTAATGGCGAAAAGAGAGAGAGGTGGAAGAAGAAGCCCCCCCAAAGTCTAGTGGTGGGGGTGGCTTATATAGAGTGCGCCACCCCCTCACCTCCTATGTTACAAAGTGGGGCATGAATGCCATAATGCCAGCCCATTACCAAGCCCTCACCATGAATGATGTCGACTGCTTTGTTGCCTGCTGGTCTTCATATATCCGAGTAAGTCGTACGGTCGAGTGGTGAACTGTCATCCGAGTGGATGGTATGTCTGTATGAAATTTATCTGGACCCACATGTTGTGTGGACCCCATGCTTTATGATACTTCGACCATTCGTGTGCCTACCTGTTATGCGTATCCCCAACATTAGCCCCCGAATCGATTGCGATTTTGTAGAACGAGTTTGTGAAAGACACAACTTGGCCCGAGTGATTACGGAAATACTCGGTACCTGTCATCGTACTTTCAGATAACCAAGGTTTGAACAAAATCTCAATGGATTCCTACACTGTGCTTCCGACTGATCTGGGGTAAGTGCCCGCGAGGAGCAACTTGGTGGCATTCGATCATCTCTTGGAAGAGGTTAACTCGTGATCAGAATATGGATGTCTCATTAAATCCAGGCAACAAGATCGACACATGGACTGCTCTCTCGGTGAGATGCCATTCTTATCCCGGAGGAACTTCAATACGAGACGGCTCTAGATCAAAACTTATGAGTTTCACGCTTTGAGTCCTAGAAGAAGGCTCAAAACAGGTCCACGGAGGAGCCTTAAACTCACCTTATAACAATTTTTTTGGAGTGATTTGGAGCTGGTCCTGCATCGAGTAACTGATTACTCGGAATTTCTTCACGCCTGGAACGTGTCTTTTTTTGTTGTTTGGCCGTCACTCGGACCGGGCGGACCATTCCGAGTGGATACCATTCCAGTGGGGGCACGCTGAGTGCACCCACCGGTGTAATCCCCGAGATCGCAATCATCGCGGGCAGTCGGCGGGAGTCTTAGAGCCTATCTTTTTGTTGTTGTTTGGCCGTCACTCGGACCGGGCGGACCGTTCCGAGTGGATACCAACGGTCGGCGGGAGTCTTAGAGCCTGTCTTTTTTGTTGTTGTTCATCACTCGGACAGGTCAGGCCATACCGAGTGGAGATTACTCCAGTGGGGGCACGCTTAGTGCACCCACTGGGTGTAGTCCCCGAGACCGCCTTCGACTGCGGCAGTCGGCGGGGGTCTGAGAGAACTAAAACTCTTTTTAACTGGTACTGATCGAACTTGTTCTTCTCTCGTATTGTGTCGCGACCGATTTTCCGGGTATTAATTTCCAGAAAATGGCCGTTGTGCTCACCAGCCCCAGGATTACTGTTAGCTGATGAGGCACCAACTTGATACAGAAATTCCAAGCAAAAATACATAATAAGTAGTACAAGACCACTCTGGCCTGTGAGTACAACAAATGGTTTCTAGTGGTTTGATGGCGGAAGCGGTTTGTGGTTCACCATGGTCTATGGGACTCTATTTCCCACAGGAACAGCTGACCAGGTTAACTCCTATCTTCATGAGGCTGCTATCACCATTGCTTAGGTTCCGGGGCGATCATCGCAACGCTCCTCTCCATGCAAGAAATCTGGCCAAGACAATAGCCAGGGACAAGCCAGTGAGTACTTTGAATGTACTCGCAAACATTATGAACACGGGTATAATATAAATGATAATCATGCGCTGAAACATTCTATGATCACATCGTCAGTCATAAAATAAAATCTCGGTGCATGCAGGCAGGTTATTTATATGCAACAAGGATATGCAATAATGGGGTAGAAATAACATGCACCGATCGGTGTCCGCGCGGCGCCGAAGGGCCATGATATGAAGCATGCCTCAGTCGGGCGTCTAAGCGACACCACATAAAGGGCTTGTATGGTAAAAAAATAACAAGCATGCCATGGTCGGGCGTCTGTGCGACGCCACATAAAGGGCTTATAAAATAAATATCAAACATGCCACAGTCGGGCGTCTGTGCGACGCCACATAAAGGGCTTATAAAGTAAATATCAAACATGCCACAGTCGGGCGTCTGTGCGACGCCACATAAAGGGCTTATAAAATAAATATCAAACATGCCACAGTCGGGCATCTGCGCGACGCCACATAAAGGGCTTATAAAGAAAACGATTATGGTGAATATCCAGGAGGTAGAACCGTCCCAGGGATACTCAATAAAATCAAGTAATGGCAATAGTTAGTCCACGATAAAAATAATCATAATCATCATAATCAACACAAGTCACAAATCATGATCCATGTTCTGGTTTAGCAGTTTCTCCTCCGAGGACCGACACTAAGACCGACACTTGACTCGACCCAGACTGTAGCCCTTAACCATGGACACGGCTCTTCTAATAGGTTTTAATACCTCTGCAGAGGGTGTACTCTTTACCCACGAGTAACGAATTTCTTTAGTCCATCGGGACTAATTCCGTCTATGATCTTTTAGTCGAAAACACGCTTGACTTGCACACACCAGCTTAACTTTACTCGTGTCTGGAATCACCCACGACACTTGTTAAGCAAAACTCTAAGTGGGGAGGCTACAACCTCGCATAGCATGGGATCAAATTTCTATCGCGTGCTCTAAGGGGTGCCCCCCTCTCGGTCCCAACCGGAAACACCCATGCTCCCGGACCAGGTGGCATGCCTACCGGATGCAGCCGGTATCTTCCACCCTGGCCTATCTGTACGGTGTGTGCCAAGACAAGGGTTGACAACTTACTAAACCATACCCTACCTACGGCAGGGACAAGTGGCAGCACGAAACAAGTATGGGGTTACTGGAACAAGACTCGATCTACGGCCAACTCAGGAGGCTTAAGTATTACCTGCATGATATATAAAACAAACGTATTTCAATCAACAGGATCACCGCTCATTATACCTTACTATGCCATACTGGACATAACCGTCCCAACGGAGACCGGCGACAAGCTCACGCCTACCAAAGGCAGAGGCCTTCCCGGATTCCTTTCCGGCATGCATGCAAGGCACATGAGGATGATCACCATCACAAGTATATTTATTTCCAACAGCAAGGAAAATCACTAATATGCATTCATGCAAAAGATCACATCTCCACATAAAATAATGAGTTTTTCCGAAGTAAGGTGGTGTTATAACCGCGTCAACTAACACACCAAAAATATTAAGCCATGGTACAGGATGCTTGCCTTCAAGGTGTGGAGAGTCAGGGTGCATTCCAACACTTTGAAAGTTTTCTCCTCTCTCCAACAAATCCTATTTTTGGAAATATTTAAATTAGCACATAGTTTGAAAACAGCACAAAAACGTTTCTTGGAATATTTTGAAATAAATATGAAAATAAACTAGACAATATTTGGGAGATGTAGGAAAAAGAATCAATTCATTTGGAGTTATATTTAAAAAGTTATAGCCAGTCAAAGATTTGGTCAAAATCTGTTTTTAAAAAGAAATATAAAAGAAAACGCTTCTGACAGGAATACGTTTTCGGAGCGGAGGAAACGTACTGGGGTGGTTTACGCTTTCACTAAAAGCACGTGGCGGCGGGGTGGGTCGCTGACAGTGGGTCCAGGGGCCCCACTGGTCAGGTTTGACCAATCCCCTTCCCTCTTCTTCCTCTGGCCGAACGGGAGGCGGGACTCCGGCGGTCGTCGATGGCGATTGGCGGCACCTCTCGAGGAACGGAGGCCACCGGCGGGCTCAGGGGGTCGAGGCGGTCCCTCCGGTGGTCGGCATGGCCCCTGGGATGGATGGAGCTGCCGGCGGCGAGCTTGTCAGCGGGCGGTGGCCGTCGGGCAAAGTGAGTTCTCGCCTGCGGCGAGTCCCGAGCAAAATTGAGTGGGGTTTTGGACTCATGAGAGGGAGAGGGAGTTCCTGGTGAAGAGAGTGGAGAGGGGGAGGTCCTGGTGGCGCCGGAATGGCCGGGGCAGTGGCGGCAGCAGGAGTTGCCAGAGAGGAAGAAGACGGCCTCCTCGGGTCGATTGGCTGCCATGGGGGAAACTGGAGGAGTGGACTGAGGCCGCCTGCGTGCCCAGATGAGCTCGGGTCTCCTATTTATAGTGTATCCATGGCGGTTCCGCGGCCGAGGATAAGGTCGCCGGCGAACCGCCTCTCTGTAGCGGTCAGGGCGGCGTGGCGGCGACGAGAGCTAGGCGACACACTTGTGGATGAGCTCGCTAAGCTCCGGGGCAGGTGGCGAGAGCTGGTGGCTCGGCGGCGCCGACACGGCCGGGGCTCAGTATCTCGACCGTCGGCTAGCCGCCACGGCAACTCCGACGGTGGCACCGTAAGTGCCGGGGTGGTCGGGTGGCGTTGTGGTATAGAAGGATACGTGGCGCGCTGGCTGCGGATGGCCAAGTGTCAAGGGCACGGAGTACGTGCGACGCGGCGGCTCGGTGCTTGATCGCAGCTTGGCGCTCTGGCGCGCCAGTCACGCCACCAGCTGCTCGGCGAATGCCATGGCACTCCAGAGTGCTTGGGCGAGGTTGGAAAGCAACATGACTAGGTTATTGATAGAGGGGAGATCAAGGGACAAGGTGGTTAGGTCAGGAGACTAAGTTCATAATGCAAACGAAAGCTCATGCCAATCCTGTCCATGCACTCCAGGTGTTTGACAAAATGCCACAGGCACCTAGACTTTTCTTGGAGTGGCCAAATCTTCCAGATCCTAGTCTCTTTAGATGCACAAGAGGGTGGTGAGGTTAGTTTGTACAGAGCACAAACTTGTTAGTGCAAGTTTTGCAAAACTTCAATTCTGGACAGGAGGTAAATGGCATCATCTCATGGACCAAAAATATTCCAATGGTTGCATGCTCCTGGACTTAGGGGTTTTGTAGGGTGGTCTACAAGTAGGGGAAAGAATCAAGGGCCAAAGAGCAAGCAAGAATATGGATGCTGTACAAACCATCATGTTGGACCAGAATGAAGATGAGGTTGATTCACTCAAAATTTTCAAATAACATCACTGGGTTTTTGCATAAAGTTGAAACATATGCTACTACCAACATCCCATAATTTTGGTGGAGGCTAGAAAGAAGTATTTAACTGAGTTGTAGTGCAAAATTGCCCACTGGACCAGAGAAGAAAATTGGGTGTAGAGCTCAAAATATTTCATGAATAAAAGATATTTTTGCATAAAAGTGATTTAAAAACATCACCTGACATCTTCAAATTTTGGTTGGAGTTTTAAGTGAATTTATCAAATGGTTGTAGTTCAATATGGCCATATAACCTTGGAAAACCATTTTTCAAGAAAATAAAGATCAAGCAAATTAATTATGTAATTAGTTCTACTAATAAAAGAAAAAATTTCTTGAGAGGTTAAACAAGTCCAATAACATATTTGAAAAGTTTTCTTTTTGGGGAAAACTCCATAATAACAAGAGAGAAAAAAAGTTCAAAAATCAAAAGGGAGCCCAGAAATAAAAGTTTTAATTTCCTGGCAAAATTTTAATTAATAAAACAAGGTCAAAATTTTGGGGTGTCACAGATTGGTTTCTGTTTGCTTGATACAGCTTCTGAAGAGGAATCAGCAGTCGACCAGTTGGACGATCCTTGAGCAGCATTGATCAGCTCATCAGCAAGACCCTCAGCAATGGTCTTAACGTTCCTGAGTGTGGCTCGCCTTGGCGACACGCTCAATCTCATCCTTCTTCTTGATGGTACAACTCTGAAGTGGTGGTCGTGGCCGACCCGCGCCACCCTGAGTGGGAGGATTGCTCACCACTCAGTAAGATTTTTCAAACTTAGGCGAGTACTGGACTGCAGCTAAGCCTCCGAATGGGAGGATCGCTCACCACTCGGTAGGATTTTCCAAGCTTAGACGAGTACTGGACTGTAGGTAAGCCCTCGAGTGGGAGGATTGCTCACCACTCGGTAGGATTTTTCAAACTTAGGCGAGTACTGGACTGCAGCTAAGCCTCCGAGTGGGAGGATCGCTCACCACTCGGTAGGATTTTTCAAACTTAGGCGAGTACTGGACTGTAGCTAAGCCTCCGAGTGGGAGGATCGCTCACCACTCGGTAGGATTTTTCAAACTTAGGCGAGTACTGGACTGCAGCTAAGCCCCCGAGTGAGAGGCAGGCTCACCACTCGGTAGGATTTTTCAAACTTAGGCGAGTACTGGACTGCAGCTAAGCCCTCGAGTGAGAGGCAGGCTCACCACTCGGTAGGATTTTTTCTTCGACTTAGGCGAAACGGATTCGCAACTAAGGCACCCGCTGGGGGATTTTAGAACATGTAAAAAATGAACAACAATCATTCGGAAGACTGTAAAATGGCACGGTAAATATCTTTGTCTGGAATTGAATCAATCGGATGGATGCGTAGCGAGGTGGTCGTACGAACGACGTTCGACGAGTAAGGCCCCCGAGTGATGCTCGAAAGAGGCAAGCTTGCTACAGAGTGTGATATGAGGTTTGATCATACGAGTAACTTAGTTGTTCCCGTGTTGGGGGTGTAGAGGTAAAGACATGTCCAACCGATGGTGATGCGCGAGGCGGCCGAGGGGCGATGATGTGTACAACCGAGTGACGACGCGCGGGGCAGCCAAATGGGGAAGACGTGCACAACCGAGTGGCGACGCACAGAGCGGCCGAGTGGTGAAGACGTGCACAACCGAGAGGCGACGCATGGAGCGCCCGAGTGGTAAAGACGTGCACAACCGAGAGGCGACGCATGGAGCACCCGAGTGGTGAAGACGTGCACAACCGAGTGGTGTGGTGCGGGACGGCCGAGTGAGGATGTGCGAGGTGGCCGAGTGACATATTGTGTGTCTAGCCAAGTGGCTGAAATGGTCTTCAAAGGAGTTAGCCAGATGCTTTCGAAGCTAATGTAGCAATGAGGTCGGTGTAGTTTGGTTGCGACACAACAAGACCGGCGTGACAACTGAGTCTGAATAAGAATGAAGATGGCGTGCAGAGCGTCTGGGTGATTATAAAACTTGTCAAAGTGGCGGATCGAATGCACTTGTTGAAGTGAAGGATCTGACTGGTGATGAAGTACTCGACTACTCAGGAGATTATCATTCCAAATGAGATGGAGCCCCCAAGTGCGGCGTAGCCCCCGAGCGTACTACAGGCTTCGACAATGGACATGTCGGAATACGAGAAATATAGTTTTGAATGGATGATTTGCAATTCATCGAGTCGGACTCGGGTAAATATGAGGAGAGGCTTCCGAGTGATGCTCGAAAGAGGCAAACTCGCAAAAGAGTGAAGTGTGAAATTTGATTATAAAAGGGACTTTCTGTTTCATGCCTGACGAGGTCTATGTCATTGATATGATGAAGATGATTCCTCTAAGGGGTTGGCCGAATGTGTTTGAAGCCAATAGGTGACAAGGTCGGTGTTGTGGTGCGCTAGGACCGGTATGGTGATTGATTTCGAGCAACGATGAAGTTGGCGCATAGGGCCGTCGAGTGATCACGTAACTTGTGTAAGAAAAATGGTACAAGCCAACAAAATAATTTCTCGAGGAAATTTGATATGTGCTGAAATGATTTGTGTAAATAACACCCATAGACACCCAATGGGAGTGCAAGGGGCTTGCTGGTTCAAAACGAACAAGATTCTAAAAGAGTGAAGGATCTAGTTGAACTTGACGAAGTGAAGGATCCAACTGGACATGTTGGAGTGCTGGCTCAAATGAAACGGAAGTTTAGTGTTCCGACTGAGTTGCAGCCCCCGAGGACTGATGCAAACTCGAAATGAAGAACACATGGTGTTCGTGAATGACGTATGCGTTAAAATGGAAGTTGGACTCGGGAGTGAGTACTAAGCAGGTATGTGAAAATAAGAAACCGAGCGTAGGGGCACACTCAGTGGCGTGGCCTCCGAGTGAGCATGATTTGTGAATTACGGGATACTCAGGCACGGGAAAATTAGAATGTAGTGCTAGAATGACTTAGCTGTCTGAAGGCGTGTGATTGGCCGAGTGGTGAAGATGTGTTCAACCGATGGCAATGGGAGGGGCGACCGGTTGATGTAGATGTGTCCAACTGAGTGGCGACGCACGGGGCGGCCGAGTGGTGATGAGGTGACCAACTGAGTGGCGACGCGCGGGGCGACCGACTGGTTATGAGGTGACCAACCGAGTGGCGACGCGCGGGGCGGCCGAGTGGTTATGAGGTGACCAACCGAGTGGCGACGCGCGGAGCGGCCGAGTGGTTATGAGGTGACCAACATATGGCGACGCGCGGGGCGGCCGAGTGGTTATGAGGCGACCAACCTATGGCGACGCGCGGGGCGGCCGAGTGGTTATGAGGTGACCAACCGAGTGGCGACGCACGGAGCGGCCGAGTGGTTATGAGGTGACCAACCTATGGTGACGCGCGGGGCGGCCGAGTGGTTATGAGGTGACCAACCTATGGCAATGCGCGGGGCGGACGAGTGGTTATGAGGTGACCAACCGATGGCTGACGCGCGGGGCGGCCAAATGGTTATGAGGTGACCAACCGATGGCGACGCGCGGGGCGGCCAAGTGGTTATTGTTGGGGAACGTTGCAGAAAATTAAAATTTTCCTACGGTTTCACCAAGATCCATCTATGAGTTCATCTAAGAAACGAGACATGGGAGAGAGATTGCATCTACATACCACTTGTAGATCGCGTGCGGAAGCGTTCAAGGGAACGGGGATGATGGAGTCGTACTCGCCGTGATTCAAATCACCAATGACCAAGTGCCGAACGGACAGCACCTCCGCGTTCAACACACGTACGGAACGGATGACGTCTCCTCCTTCTTGATCAAGCAAGGGGGAAGGAGAGGTTGAGGAAGAAGGCTCCAACAGCAGCACGACGGCGTGGTGGTGATGGAGTGACAGTTCTCCGGCAGGGCTTCGCCAAGCACCCGCGGAGGAGGAGAGGTGTTGGGGAGTGGAGGGGCTGCGCCTTCGATGTGTGTTGCAGCCTTCCCCTCACCCCTCTATTTATACGGGAAGGGGCAAGGGCCCCTCTAGATGAGATCTAGAGGGGGCGGCGCTGGAGGGGGCTTGCCCCCAAGCAAAGGGGGCGCCCCACTAGGGTTCCCCCAACCCTAGGCGCATGGGCCCAAGGGGCGCACCCAGCCTCCAGGGCTGGTTCCCTGCCCTGTGGCCCATGAGGCCCTCAGAGAGGGTGGCCCCTCTGGTGGACCCGGAACCTCTCCGGTGGCCCGGTACAATACCGATATGACCCCGAAACTTTCCGGTGTCCGTTTGACAACTTCCCATATATAAATCTTTACCTACGGACCATTCCGGAACTCCTCGTGACGTCCAGGATATCATCCGGGACTCCGAACAACATTCGGTAATCACATACAAGTCTTCCTAATAACCCTGGCGTCACCGAACCTTAAGTGTGTAGACCCTACGGGTTCGGGAGACATGCAGACATGACCGAGACGGCTCTTCGGTCAATAACCAACAGCGGGATCTGGATACCCATGTTGGCTCCTACATACTCCTCGATGATTTCATCGGATGAACCACGATGTCGAGGATTCAAGCAACCCTGTATACTATTCCCTTTGTCAGACGGTATGTTACTTGCCCGAGATTCGATCGTCGGTATCCCAATACCTCGTTCAATATCGTTACCGGCAAGTCACTTTACTCGTACCGTAATGCATGATCCCGTGACCAGACACTTGGTCACTTTGAGCTCATTATGATGATGCACTACCGAGTGGGCCCAGTGATACCTCTCCGTAACACGGAGTGACAAATCCCAGTCTCGATCCGTGTCAACCCAACAGACACTTTCGGAGATACCTGTAATGCACCTTTATAGTCACCTAGTTACGTTGTGACGTTTGGTACACCCAAAGCACTCCTACGGTATCCGGGAGTTACACGATCTCATGGTCTAAGGAAGAGATACTTGACATTGGAAAAGCTCTAGCAAAACGAACTACATGATCTTGTGCTATGCTTAGGATTGGGTCTTGTCCATCACATCATTCTCCTAATGATGTGATCCCGTTATCAATGACATCCAATGTCCATAGTCAGGAAACCATGACTATCTATTGATCAACGAGCTAGTCAACTAGAGGCTCACTAGGGACATATTGTGGTCTATGTATTCACACGTGTATTATGATTTTCGGCTAATACAATTATAGCATGAATAAAAGACAATTATCATGAACAAGGAAATATAATAATAATCCTTTTATTATTGCCTCTAGGGCATATTTCCAGCAGTCTCCCACTTGCACTAGAGTCAATAATCTAGTTACATTGTGATGAATCGAACACCCATAGAGTTCTGGTGTTGATCATGTTTTGCCCGCGGAAGAGGTTTAGTCAACGGATCTGCGACATTCAGATCCGTATGCACTTTGCAAATTTCTATGTCTCCATCTTGAACATTTTCACGGATGGAGTTGAAGCGACGCTTGATGTGCCTGGTCTTCTTGTGAAACCTGGGCTCCTTGGCAAGTGCAATAGCTCCAGTGTTGTCACAGAAGAGTTTGATCGGCCCCGACGCATTGGGTATGACTCCTAGGTCGGTGATGAACTCCTTCACCCAAATTGCTTCATGCGCTGCCTCCGAGGCTGCGATGTACTCCGCTTCACATGTAGATCCCGCCCGACGCTCTGCTTGCAGCTGCACCAGCTTACTGCTGCACCATTCAACATATACACGTATCCGGTTTGTGACTTAGAGTCATCCAGATCTGTGTCGAAGCTAGCGTCGGCGTAACCCTTCTGACGAGCTCTTCGTCACCTCCATAAACGAAAACATGTCATTTGTCCTTTTCAGGTACTTCAGGATATTCTTGACCGCTGTCCAGTGTTCCTTGCCGGGATTACTTTGGTACCTTCCTACCAAACTTACGGCAAGGTTTACATCAGGTCTGGTACACAACATGGCATACATAATAGATCCTATTGTCGAGGCATAGGGAATGACGCTCATCTCTTCTTTATCTTTTGCCGTGGTCGGGCATTGAGCCGAGCTCAATCTCACACCTTGCAGTACAGGCAAGAACCCTTTCTTGGACTGATCCATTTTGAACTTCTTCAAAATCTTATCAAGGTATGTGCTTTGTGAAAGACCAATGAGGCGTCTCGATCTATCTCTATAGATCTTGATGCCTAATATATAAGCAGCTTCTCCAAGGTCCTTCATTGAAAAACTTTTATTCAAGTAGGCCTTAATGCTGTCCAAGAGTTCTATATCATTTCCCATCAAAAGTATGTCATCTACATATAATATGAGAAATGCTACAGAGCTCCCACTCACTTTCTTGTAAACGCAGGCTTCTCCATAAGTCTCAAGATAAACCCAAGCGCTTTGATCATCTCATCAAAGCAAATGTTCCAACTCCGAGATGCTTGCACCAGCCCATAAATGGATCGCTGGAGCTTGCATACCTTGTTAGCATTCTTAGGGTCGACAAAACCTTCCGGCTGCATCATATACAGCTCTTCCTTAAGATAACCGTTAAGGAATGCCGTTTTGACGTCCATCTGCCATATCTCATAATCATAGTATGCGGCAATTGCTAACATGATTCGGACGGACTTAAGCTTCGCTACGGGAGAGAAAGTCTCATCGTAGTCAATCCCTTGAACTTGCCGATAACCCTTAGCGACAAGTCGAGCTTTATAGATGGTGACATTACCATCCGCGTCCGTCTTCTTCTTAAAGATCCATTTGTTTTCTATCGCTCGCCGATCATCGGGCAAGTCTGTCAAAGTCCATACTTTGTTTTCATACATGGATCCTATCTCGGATTGCATGGCTTCAAGCCATTTGTTGGAATCCGGGCCGCCATCGCTTCTTCATAGTTCAAGGTTCACCGTTGTCTAACAACATGATTTCCGTGACAGGGTTGCCATACCATTCGGTGTGGAGCGTGTCCTTGTGGACCTCTGAAGTTCAGAGCAACTTGATCCGAAGTACCTTGATCATCATCATTAATTTCCTCTCTAGTAGGTGTAGGCACCACAGGAACATTTTCCTGAGCTGCACTACTTTCCGGTTCAAGAGGTAGTACTTCATCGAGTTCTACTTTCCTCCCACTTACTCCTTTCGAGAGAAACTCTTTTCCGAAAGGATCCGTTCTTGGCAACAAAGATCTTGCCTTCGGATCTAAGGTAGAAGGTATACCCAATGGTTTCCTTAGGGTATCCTATGAAGACGCATTTTTCCGACTTGGGTTCGAGCTTTTCAGGTTGAAGTTTCTTGACATAAGCATCGCATCCCCAAACTTTTAGAAACGACAGCTTAGGTTTCTTCCCAAACCATAATTCATACGATGTCGTCTCAGCGGATTTAGACGGTGCCCTATTTAAAGTGAATGTAGCTGTCTCTAGGCGCATCCCCAAAATGATAGCGGTAAATCGGTAAGAGACATCATAGATCGCACCATATCCAATAGAGTGCGATTACGACGTTCGGACACACCGTTCGCTGAGGTGTTCCAGCGGCGTGAGTTGTGAAACGATTCCACATTTCCTTAAGTGTGTACCAAAATTCGTGACTTAAATATTCTCCTCCACGATCTGATCGTAAGAACTTTATTTTTCGTCACGTTGATTCTCTACCTCATTCTGAAATTCCTTGAACTTTTCAAAGGTCTCGAGACTTGTGTTTCATCAAGTAGACATACCCATATCTACTCAAGTCATCAGTGAGAGTGAGAACATAACGATATCCTCCACGAGCCTCAACGCTCATTGGACCGCACACATCGGTATGTATGATTTCCAATAAGTTGGTTGCTCGCTCCGTTGTCCCGGAGAATGGATTCTTGGTCATTTTGCCCATGAGGCATGGTTCGCATGTGTTAAATGATTCATAATCGAGAGACTCTAAAAGTCCATCAGAATGGAGCTTCTTCATGCGCTTGACACCAATGTGACCAAGGCGGCAGTGCCACAAGTATGTGGGACTATCGTTATCAACTTTACATCTTTTGGTATTCACACTATGAATATGTGTAACATTACGCTCGAGATTCATTAAGAATAAACCATTGACCATCGGAGCATGACCATAAAACATATCTCTCATATAAATAGAACAACCATTATTCTCGGATTTAAATGAGTAGCCATCTCGCATTAAACGAGATCCTGATACAATGTTCATGCTCAAACTTGGCACTAAATAATAATTATTGAGGTTTAAAACTAATCCCATAGGTAAATGTAGAGGTAGCGTGCCGACGGCGATCACATCGACCTTGGAACCATTCCCAACGCGCATTGTCACCTCGTCCTTCGCCAGTCTCCGTTTATTCCGCAGCTCCTGTTGTGAGTTACAAATATGAGCAACGGCACCGGTATCAAATACCCAGGAGTTACTACGAGTACTGGTAAGGTACACATCAATTACATGTATATCAAATATACCTTTAGTGTTGCCGGCCTTCTTGTCCGCTAAGTACTTGGAGCAGTTCCGCTTCCAGTGGCCCTTCCCTTTGCAATAAAAGCACTCTGTCTCAGGCTTGGGTCCATTCTTTGACTTCTTCCCAGCAACTTGCTTACTGGGCGCGGCAACATCTTTGCCGTCTTTCTTGAAGTTCTTCTTACCCTTGCCCTTTTTGAACTTAGTGGTTTTATTGATCATCAACACTTGATGTTCTTTCTTGATTTCAACCTCTGCTGACTTCAGCATTGAGAATACTTCAGGAATGGTCTTCACCATCCCCTGCATATTGTAGTTCATCACAAAGCTCTTGTAGCTTGGTGGGAGACATCAAGGATTCTGTCAATGACCGCCTCGTCCGGAGGTTAATGTCCAGTGGGACAAAGCGGTTGTGCAACCTGACATTTTGAGTATGTGCTCACTGACAGAACTATTTTTCTCCATCTTGCAACTATAGAACTTGTCGGAGACTTCATATCTCTTGACCCGGGCATGAGCTTGGAAAACCATTTTCAGCTCCTCGAACATCTCATATGCTCCGTGTTGCTCAAAACGCTTTTGGAGCCTCGGTTCTAAGCTGTAAAGCATGCCGCAGTGAATGAGGGAGTAATCATCAGCACGAGACTGCCAAGCATTCATAATGTCTTGGTTCTCTGGGATAGGTGCATCACCTAGCGGTGCTTCTAGGACATATTGTTTCTTGGCTGCTATGAGGATGATCCTTAGGTTCCGGACCCAGTCCGAATAGTTGCTGCCATCATCTTTCAGCTTGGTTTTCTAGGAGCGCGTGAAGTTCATGTTGACATGGCGTTGGCCATTTGATCTACAAGACATATTTTGCAAAGACTTTAGACTAAGTTCATGATAATTAAGTTCATCTAATCAGATTATTTAATGAACTCCCACTCAGATTTGACATCCCTCTAGTCATCTAAGTGTTACATGATCCGAGTCGACTAGGCCGTGTCCGATCATCACATGAGACGGACTAGTCATCTCGGTGAACATCTCCATGTTGATCGTATCTTCCATATGACTCATGTTCGACCTTTTGGTCTCTTGTGTTCCGACGCCATGTCTGTACATGATAGGCTCGTCAAGTTAACCCTAAGTGTTTATGCATGTGTAAAACTGTCTTACACCCGTTGTATGTGAACGTAAGGATCTATCACACCCGATCATCACGTGGTGCTTCGAAACGACGAACTTTAGCAACGGTGCACAGTTAGGGGGAACACTTTCTTGAAATTATTCTAAGGGATCATCTTATTTACTACCGTCGTTCTAAGTAAACAAGATGCATAAACATAATAAACATCACATGCAATTATATAAAGTAGTGACATGATATGGCCAATATCATATAGCTCCTTTGATCTTCATCTTCGGGGCTCCATGATCATCTTGTCACCGGCATGACACCATGATCTCCATCATCGTGTCTCCATGAAGTTGCTCGCCAATTATTACTTCTACTACTATGGCTAACACGTTTAGCAATAAAGTAAAGTAATTTACATAGCGTTGAATCAATGACGCGCAGGTCATACAATAATTAAGACAACTCCTATGGCTCCTGCCGGTTGTCATACTCATCGACATGCAAGTCGTAATTCCTATTACAAGAACATGATCTCATACATCACAATATATCATTCATCATTCATCACAACTTCTGGCCATATCACATCACATGACAATTGCTGCAAAAACAAGTTAGACGTCCTCTAATTGTTGTTGCATCTTTTACGTGGCTGCAATTGGGTTCTAGCAAGAACGTTTTCTTACCTACGAATAACCACAACGTGATTTTGTCAACTTCTATTTACCCTTCATAAGGACCCTTTTCATCTAATCCGCTCCAACTAAAGTAGGAGAGACAGACACCCGCTAGCCACTTTATGCAACTAGTGCATGTCGACCGGTGGAACCTGTCTCACGTAAGCGTCACGTAAGGTCGGTCCGGGCCACTTCATCCCACAATACCGCTGAAGCAAGAAAAGACTAGTAGCGGCAAGCAAGTTGACAAGATCTACGCCCACAACAAAATTGTGTTCTACTCGTGCAATAGAGAACTACGCATAGACCTAGCTCATGATGCCAGTGTTGAGGAACGTTGCAGAAAATTAAAATTTTCCTACGGTATCACCAAGATCCATCTATGATTTCATCTAAGCAACGAGTCATGGGAGAGAGATTGCATCTACATACCACTTGTAGATCGCGTGCGGAAGCGTTCAAGGGAACGGGGATGATGGAGTCGTACTCGCCGTGATTCAAATCACCGATGACCAAGTGCCGAACAGACAGCACCTCCGCGTTCAACACACGTACGGAACGGACGACGTCTCCTCCTTCTTGATCCAGCAAGGGGGAAGGAGAGGTTGAGGAAGAAGGCTCCAACAGCAGCACGACGGCGTGGTGGTGATGGAGTGACAGCCCTCGGCAGGCTTCGCCAAGCACACGCGGAGGAGGAGAGGTGTTGGGGAGGGGAGGGGCTGCGCCTTGGATGTGTGTTGCAGCCCTCCCCTCACCCCTCTATTTATAGGGGAAGGGGCAAGGGGGGCCGGCCCCTCTAGATGAGATCTAGAGGGGGGGGCCAGGGAGGGGGGCTTGCCCCCCAAGCAAAGGGGCGCCCCACTAGGGTTCCCCCCAACCCTAGGCGCATGGGCCCAAGGGGCGCCAGACCTCCAGGGCTGGTTCCCTGCCCTTGGGCCCATGAGGCCCTCCGAGAGGGGTGGCCCCTCCCGGTGGACCCCCGGAACCTCTCCGGTGGCCCCGGTACAATACCGATATGACCCCGAAACTTTCCGGTGTCCGTTTGACAACTTCCCATATATAAATCTTTACCTCCGGACCATTCCGGAACTCCTCGTGACGTCCGGGATCTCATCCGGGACTCTGAATAACATTCGGTAATCACATACAAGTCTTCCTAATAACCCTGACGTCACCGAACCTTAAGTGTATAGACCCTACGGGTTCGGGAGACATGCATACATGACCGAGACGGCTCTCCGGTCAATAACCAACAGCGGGATCTGGATACCCATGTTGGCTCCTACATACTCCTCGATGATTTCATCGTATGAACCACGATGTCGAGGATTCAAGCAACCCTGTATACTATTCCCTTTTGTCAGACGGTATGTTACTTGCCCGAGATTCGATCGTTGGTATCCCAATACCTCGTTCAATATCGTTACCGGCAAGTCACTTTACTCGTACCGTAATGCATGATCCCGTGACCAGACACTTGGTCACTTTGAGCTCATTATGATGATGCACTACCGAGTGGGCCCAGTGATGCCTCTCCGTAACACGGAGTGACAAATCCAGTCTCGATCCGTGTCAACCCAATGACACTTTCGGAGATACCTGTAGTGCACCTTTATAGTCACCCGATTACGTTGTGACGTTTGGTACACCAAAGCACTCCTACGGTATCCGGGAGTTACGATCTCATGGTCTAAGGAAGAGATACTTGACATTGGAAAAGCTCTAGCAAAGCGAACTACAAGATCTTGTGCTATGCTTAGGATTGGGTCTTGTCCATCACATCATTCTCCTAATGATGTGATCCCATTATCAATGACATCCAATGTCCATAGTCGAAACCATGACTATCTATTGATCAACGAGCTAGTCAACTAGAGGCTCACTAGGGACATATTGTGGTCTATGTATTCACACGTGTATTACGATTTCCGGATAATACAATTATAGCATGAATAAAAGACAATTATCATGAACAAGGAAATATAATAATAATCCTTTTATTATTGCCTCTAGGGCATATTTCCAACAGTTATGAGGTGACCAACCGAGTGGCGACGCGCGGGGCAGCCGAGTGGTTATGAGGTGACCAACCGAGTGGCGACGCACGGAGCGGCCGAGTGGTTATGACGTGACCAACCTACGGCGACGCGCGGGGCGGCCGAGTGGTAATGAGGTGACCAACCTATGGCGACGCGCGGGGCGGCCGAGTGGTTATGAGGTGACCAACCGAGTGGCGGCGCGGGCGCCGAGTGGTTATGAGGTGACCAACCGAGTGGCGGCGCACGGGGCGGCCGAGTGGTTATGAGGTGACTAACCGAGTGGCGACGCGCGGGCCGGCCGAGTGGTTATGAGGTGACCAACCGAGTGGCGACGCACGGAGCGGCCGAGTGGTAATGAGGTGACCAACCTATGGCGACGTGCGGGCGGCCGAGTGGTTATGGGTGACCAACCTATGGCGGCGCGGGCGGCCGAGTGGTTATGAGGTGACCAACCGAGTGGCGGCGCACGGGCGGCGAGTGGTTATGAGGCGACCAACCTATGGCGGCAGGGCGGCCGAGTGGTTATGAGGTGACCAACCTATGACGACGCGCGGGGCAGCCGAGTGGTTATGAGGTGACCAACCGATGGCTGACGCGTGGGGCGGCCGAGTGGTTATGAGGTGACCAACCGAGTGGCGACGCACGGAGCGGCCGAGTGGTTATGAGGCGACCAACCTATGGCGACGCGCGGGGCGGCCGAGTGGTTATGAGGTGACCAACCTATGACGACGCGCGGGGCAGCCGAGTGGTTATGAGGTGACCAACCGATGGCTGACGCGTGGGGCGGCCGAGTGGTTATGAGGTGACCAACCTATGACGACGCGCGGGGCGGCCGAGTGGTTATGAGGTGACCAACCGAATGGCGATGCGCGGGGCGGCTGAGTGAAGTAGACCCGTCCCGTGGAGTGACGATGCATGGGGAGTTCCGTGGAGTTACGATGCGCGGGGCGTCCGAATGAATGTAGAAGTTCCCGTCCGACTGAATCAGTCGTTGAAAAGAAGAACCTCTCCATCTGCCGAGTAACCTTCGCCGGTGAGGGGAGTGTGTCCCAATGCCGGAATCCGATGCGTGTGCACTGTGGAGGCCGCCGTGTCTGGGACGCGGATCGGCGCCCGCGCTCGTGTTACGTTCGGTCTGCGCTTCATCGCGGAGGGAATCATCACACGCTACCGATTGATGGAGCCGCCGCCTGCGGGGGCATGGCCAGCGCTGGCGCTCCTCCACGGAGACCGCGGTCGAGCAGTTGGGTGGAGAAAAGACCCGCCGTGTGCCCACGCAGCGTCGGGCAGTCGACGCCTGAGGGAGAGTTCGCCGAGTGGGTCGCGCCTTGCAGTCGACCCCGGTGGATGGAGCAGTGTTGTCGGCTGCTATGCTTCGTTGCTCGAGGGAGCCGGGTTGTAGGCTAGTTTCACGGACGCTCCTCCCACGGTCAAGTGCTGATGTCGATGGGGGGAGTAGCGCTGCTGGTTGCCGTGCCTTGTCGAGCCCGCGACTCTACCATGGGAGCCGTCGCCAGTCCGCGACTGAGTACCAATGCAGGAGAGACGAACTGCCACGCGTGCGGGGATACGGCCAGCCTCCGCTTCCATCACGGGAATCACTGCAGAGCAGCACTCAATCGGACGCGTCTCCGCGGCCGGAGCTGTTGATCAGCTGACTCGGCGGAGGAATCCCACGCTGTCGATTGCTGCGTGTTTCCGCTCGAGGAGCCGGACCACCGACCGGGGCCACAAGAAAGACAAAGAAGACATTAGGATGCATTGATGGAGTTGCCCACGTCCAGGACATGTACGTGCATGCAGGAGTGGTTAGTTAGCGGTAATTAAGCAAGATGCATTATCGTTCGTGCATGTGAAGGAAGTTTCCTTCTTCCACGGGCCATTTATCTCCCTGCCGGTTTATTGCCAGATCGTGGGAGGTCCACTGCCCGTTTAAATCCAGCGATGTGGACCAGGCGACGTTGGTGGAGATGACCGGCAGTCGATTGCCTCCGTCCAGTATTTGTGCGCACAATCTGCATGAAAGAGGTATTAGTGCTAATTGGCAAGAATTAAATACGATCATGCATGTAATGGGAGTTTCCTTTTCCCAGGGATTGTTTCTCCCACTGCATGCAGGGGTAGCCAGAGGAGAGCTCAGCTGCCGGTGTAAACTGTCGGTCTAGCCGGAATCGGTTGGCAGCCGAGAGGTGGCGACGAGGTTGATGAGCGACTGACTGTGGCCCACCAGAGACGCGGGCCGGTGCTGCCAAGGGCGAGACTGACGCGAGCACTGGTGGCCGCGTTTTACTACTCAAGGAGCTGGAGTTGTGCGCCTGTCAGAGCCGCGCTTGGACGCCCGCAGAGCCGGGCCGAGTGCAGGCAGCCGTGCCTCACCGTCCGAGGAACCGGGCCGAGCGTTGGTCGCCGGGCTCTACAGCCCGAGCACAGGACGGGCGTTAGCAGCTGAGCGTGTGTGGGCGCTGGGTGACGACATCGCAGTTGAAGCCGGAGATGACGCCGGGCCGGACCGCGACGGGGCCATGCGTGGAGGCGCGGTTAGCTTCTTGCTCCAACGTCGCGATCGAGCGGGTGCCTCCACAGGGGAGAATTCTGCCAGATGACCAGCATCGGAGGGAGGAGGTGCCGCGCGTGGGGACGTCGTAGACGAGGCCGAAGACGACACAGTGGACCGCGCCAGAGGGCGTTTGTACAAGCTCGCCGATAGGGTCGTAGACGAGGACGGAGACGACAGGACGACCTGCGTCAGTGGCCGTTTGTGGTGGTTGCCATTGATGATGATCCCGTGAGAAGGCAAAAAAGATGGAACGACTTGTTCTTATCTCTTCTCCTCTGCTTCACGACCGATCATGATCCTACAGGAGGAAAAGACAAACTCATTGTTAGACAATTTATTGTAAAAAGACTAGATCGAATGAATACTTCCGTGATCCTTTTGTTTGTACGAATGGCGCGATGGCCAGAACTTCAGCGGCCAATTTCTCTGGCGATGGTAGTTGATCCGCTGTCGAAGATTGAAGAAAAACCATTTGCACCATGGCTCGATAGACGCCAGGCCCCACGGTGGGCGCCAACTATCGTGGTAATGATTTCGACAGTAAGAGAGGGGTAGGATAACGGAGCATGATCTATCGAGATGCATATGGGTGACACGATGGTTTTAGCGAGTTCGGGCCTCTCACGGTGGAGATAACAATCCTACGTCTCGTGCTCCGGAGAGGCTTTGTTTTATCTGAATATATATCCGAAGATTACAATGTGTGTGAGAGAGAGAGGAACGGATCCCCATGCCTGAGCTAAGTCCTGAGACTAATGGCGAAAAGAGAGAGAGGTGGAAGAAGAAGCCCCCCAAAGTCTAGTGGTGGGGGTGGCTTATATAGAGTGCGCCACCCCCTCACCTCCTATGTTACAAAGTGGGGCATGAATGCCATAATGCCAGCCCATTACCAAGCCCTCACCATGAATGATGTCGACTGCTTTGTTGCCTGCTGGTCTTCGTATATCCAAGTGAGTCGTACGGTCGAGTGGTGAACTGTCATCCGAGTGGATGGTATGTCTGTATGAAATTTATCTGGACCCACATGTTGTGTGGACTCCATGCTTTATGATACTTCGACCCTTCGTGTGCCTACCTGTTATGTGTATCCCCAACACCACCGACGTACTTCTTCCTCCTATATATACCTACGTACCCCCAACAGATCAGATACGGAGCCAAAAACCTAATTCCACCGCCGCAACTTTCTGTATCCACGAGATCCCATCTTGGGGCCTGTTCCGGAGCACCGCCGGAAGGGGAATCCACCACGGAGGGCTTCTACATCATCATCATAGCCTCTCCGATGAAGTGTGAGTAGTTTACTTCAGACCTTCGGGTCCATAGTTAGTAGCTAGATGGCTTATTCTCTCTTTTTTGGATCTCAATACAATGTTCTCCCCCTCTCTCGTGGAGATCAATTCGATGTAATCTTATTTTTGTGGTGTGTTTGTTGAGACCAATGAATTGTGGGTTTATGATAAAGATGATCTATGAGCAATATTTGAATCTTTCCAGAATTCTTTTATGTATGATTGAGTTATCTTTGCAAGTCTCTTCGAATTATCCGTTTGGTTTGGCTAACTAGATTGGAGTTCTTGCAATGGGAGAAGTGTTTAGCTTTGGTTTCAATCTTGCGGTGTCCTTACCCAGTGACAGAAAGGGTTGCAAGGCACGTATTGTATTGTTGCCATCGAGGATATCGAACGAATACCAAAATTACATGACTACTAATAGCAAGACTTCTCTCATGTCCTCAGGACCAAACGTAACTACTCACAAAGCATATTCATGTTCATAATCAGAGGGATATTAATATGCATAATGGATCTGAACATATGATCTTCCACCAAATAAACCAATTAGCATCAACTACAAGGAGTAATCAACACTACTAGCAACCTACAGGTACCAATATGAGGCTTTGGGACAAATATTGGATACAAGAGATGAACTAGGGTTTGAGAGGAGATGGTGCTGGTGAAGATGTTGATGGAGATTCGCCCCCTCCCGATGAGAGGAGCGTTGGTGATGACGATGGCGATGATTTCCCCCTCCCGAAGGGAAGTTTCCCCGGCAGAACAGCTCTGCTGGAGCCCTAGATTGGTTCCGCCAAGGTTCCGCCTCGTGGCAACGGAGTTTCTTCCCGAAAGCTTGCTTATGATTTTTTTCTCGGACGAAAGACTTCATATAGCAGAAGATGGGCACCGGAGGGCCAACAGGGGGCCCACGAGGCAGGGGGTGCGCCCAGGGGGTAGGGCGCGCCCCCCACCCTCGTGGACAGGGTGTGGGCCCCCTCTGGTATTTTCTTCGCCCGGTATTTTTTATTATTTCCAAAAATAACTTATGTGGAGTTTCACGACTTTTGGAGTTGTGCAGAATAGGTCTCTAATATTTGCTCCTTTTCCAGCCCAGAATTCCAGCTGCCGGCATTCTCCCTCTTCATGTAAACCTTGTAAAATAAGGGAGAATAGGCATAAGTATTGTGACATAATGTGCAATAACAGCCCATAATGCAATATATATCAATATAAAAGCATGATGCAAAATGGACGTATCAACTCCCCCAAGCTTAGACCTCGCTTGTCCTCAAGCGGAAGCCGATAACGATAAATATGTCCACGTGTTTAGAGATAGAGGTGTCGATAAAATAAAATACGGACATGAGGGCATCATGATCATTCTTATTACAACACATATATGGATATTGTCATATGATTTCTTATTCTCAAGTAATAATCTATTCACAGTGTAAAGTATGAACCAGAAACTTCATTGAGAACTAACAAACTATAGTCTCAGTCATTGAGGCAATTGCAATTTATCATAACATCAGAAAGAGTCAATATAAGAGCTTTTCAGCAAGTCCACATACTCAACTATCATTTAGTCCTTCATAATTGCTAACACTCATGCAATACTTGTGGTTACGGAGTTTTAATCAGACACAGAGAAAGACAGGGGCTTATAGTTTCGCCTCCCAACCTTTTACCTCAAGGGTAATGTCAACAATAATAGTTCATGCTAACTTACATCCAATTGGATATATCTATCAGGATCCTTCCAACACAAGGTGCTTGCCAAAGGATACAATGTAAAAAGGAAAGGTGAAGATCACCATGAATCTTGCATAAGGGTAAGAGATAAAAGTAAAAGATAGGCCCTTCGCCGAGGGAAGCAGAGGTTGTCATGCGCTTTCATGGTTGGATGCACGAAATCTTAATGCAAAAGAACGTCACTTTATATTGCCACTTGTGATATGAACCTTTATTATGCAGTCTGTCGCTTTTATTTCTTCCTTATCACAAGATCGTGTAAAGCTTATTTCCTCCACACTAATAAGTCATACATATTTAGAGAGCAATTTTTATTGCTTGCACCGATGACAACTTACTTGAAGGATCTTACTCAATCCATAGGTAGATATGGTGGACTCTCATGGCAAAACTGGGTTCAAGGATATTTGGAAGCACAAGTAGTATATCTACTTGGTGCAAAGAATTGGCTAGCATGAGGAGGAAAGGCAAGCTCAACATGTTGGATGATCCATGACAATATACTTTATTTCAGATATAAGAAAACATAACCCATTACGTTGTCTTCCTTGTCCAACATCAACTCTTTAGCATGTCATACTTTAATGAGTGATTACAATCATAAAAGATGTCCAAGATAGTATATTTATATGTGAAACCTCTCTTTCTTTATTACTTCATATTAATTGCAACGATGACCAAAACTAAGTTTGTCAACTCTCAACAATTTTTAATCATCACACTCTTTCTATGTGAAGTCATTACTCTCCATAAGAACAATATGATCTCTTTGTCTCTTTTTGTTCTTTCTCTTTTCTTTTATTCCCTCAAGATCATGGCAAAATAATCAAGCCCTTGACTCAACTAATCTTTATGATATATAGCTCATGGACTCGATTACATAAAGGGATCATAAAGCAAAACTCAAAACTAAACCATACTAAAACTTTAATCTACTAGATCAAGATATTACCAAAAGGATCGAACTAAGAAAAACGGTAAAGATAGGAGTGTGATGGTGATACGATACCGGGCCACCTCCCCCAAGCTTGGCAGATTGCCAAGGGGAGTGCCCATACCCATGTGATTATATCTCTTTTGCTGGTGACGGAGATGAAGGTGATGATGGATAGTCGCACATCGAGCGTAAGAGGTCCTCCAATTTGCGGATGATGCCCTTGAGTGCGATGATATGCTCCTTCAACAAAAATTTTGCAGGTGTGAGAGACTTGTTTTGTATATGAGCTAACTGAATCATATTGAAAACTTCGATCTCAGTTGGGGTAAGAAGATTGTGATCAAGTTGAAGGATGTCTTCTACTGCCGGAACTTGGTCCTCCGTGGCCTTCTTGATCCCTTCATCCTTGTTGATCTCCTTGGGTTCTTCCTTCTTGATACGTCTCCAACGTATCTACAATTTTTGATTGCTCCATGCTATATTATCTATTGTTTTGGACTATATTGGGCTTTATTTTCCACTTTTATATTATTTTTGGGACTAACCTATTAACCGGAGGCCCAGCCCGAATTGCTTTTTTTTGCCTATTTCAAGATTTCAAAGAAATGAAATATCAAACGAGTCCAAACGGAATGAAACCTTCGGGAACGTGATTTTCTCATCGATAAGACCCAGAGACTTGAAACCTCATCAAAGAAAGCCCACAAGGTCATGAGGTGGAGGGCCCCCTACCTCGTGGGCCCCTCGAGCTCCACCGACGTACTTCTTCCTCCTATATATACCTCGCACTTCAACAGATCGACATCGGAGCCAAAACCTAATTCCACCGCCGCAACTTTCTATATCCACGAGATCCCATCTTGGGGCCTGTTCCTGAGCTCCGCTGGAAAGGGAATCCACCACGGAGGGCTTCTACATTATCATCATAGCCTCTCCGATGAAGTGTGAGTAGTTTACTTCAGACCTTCGGGTCCATAGTTAGTAGCTAGATGGCTTCTTCTCTCTTTTCTGGATCTCAATACAATGTTCTCCCCCTCTCTCGTACGTGGAGATCTATTCGATGTAATCTTATTTTTGCGGTGTGTTTGTTGAGACCGATGAATTGTGGGTTTATGATCAAGATTATCTTGGAGCAATATTTGAATCTTTCCTGAATTCTTTTATGTATGATTGAGTTATCTTTGCAAGTCTCTTTGAATTATCTGTTTGGTTTGGCCAACTAGATTGGTAGTTCTTGCAATGGGAGAAGTGTTTAGCTTTGGGTTCAATCTCGTGGTGTCCTTAATTACCCAGTGACAGAAAGGATTGCAAGGCACGTATTGTATTGTTGCCATCGAGGATAACAAGGTGGGGTATTTATCATATTGCATGAATTTATTCCTCTACATCATGTCATCTTGCTTAAGGCGTTACTCTGTTTTCATTAACTTAATACTCTAGATGCATGCTGGATAGCGGTCGATGAGTGGAGTAATAGTAGTAGATGCAGGCAGGAGTCGGTCTACTTGTCTCGGACGTGATGCCTATATACATGATCATAGCTAGATACTCTCATAACTATGCTCAATTCTGTCAATTGCTCAACAGTAATTCGTTCACCCACCGTAGAATACTCATGCTCTTGAGAGAAGCCACTAGTGAAATCTATGGCCCCCGGGTCTATTCTTCCTACGCTTTATTATTGCTTTGCTTTTTTACTTTGCCTTTTATTTTATCTTGCATCTTTATATCAAAAATACCAAAAATATTATCTATCATCTCTATCAGATCTCACTCTCGTAAGTGATCGTGAATGGATTGACAACCCCTATTCACGTTGGTTGTGATGAGCTATTTGTTTTGTGTAGGTACGAGGGACTTGCGTGTGGCCTCCTACTGGATTGATACCTTGGTTCTCAAAAACTGAGGGAAATACTTACGCTACTCTGCTGCATCATCCTCTCCTCTTCGAGGAAAACCAACGCAAGCTCAAGATGTAGCACCTCTTCAGCTCTATCTTCATTAGCCAAGCATCGTTGTCACCATTGTTGGAGGAGGGGGACGACATGATGCCTGGCCTTGACAACCCTACACTACTAGGGAAAACCTTATACACAGAACTTTAGCAGCAGCGAGGGTCAAAAAAGCACGCTGGTGCTAACTAGCGATGGCGCTGGGCAAACCAGCTGCGATAAAGTTCTAGCAGTAGTGCGTGCTGCCCTAAACACATTACTACTAAAATTCCCACGGCTTAGCCGATAGGCTACACATAGTAGTAGCGACCTATAACGAACCGCGCTACCGCTACTTTCTTTGTAGCAGCGCGTTTTATATTAAACTTGCTACTGCTAAAGGATATAAAATTAAATTGAAAGCAAATAGAAAGGTAATTGAAAATGAAAGAAATAGAATAAGGTGAAAGGAAAAAAATAAAATGTGAAGAAAACTAAATGAAAAGGGGGAAAAAGAGAAAGGAGTAGCAGTAGCGTGTATCCCAAAAAGCGTTGTAGCTAACGTGGCGATGGCGCTCTTCACGAAGCAGCCATCGCTAATTCTGACTTAACCACGGGTTCGTCCTTCCCCACGGCCACTTCCCCCAAATCCAACTGTCCACACTCTAGCCGCCGCCGTCGCCGTCGTCCGCAGCAGCCTCCGCACACCCTCTATGCTACCCCGACCCCAGATTCAACGCCGCCCCCGCCCCCGACCACAACGCCACCCCGGACACCACCCCGACCCGACCTCGATGCCGCCATCCGCCAAGCGCCCGAGCTTCGACCCGACCTCGGCGCCTTGCCCCTCCCTCGTCGCGAGCACACTGAGGTGAGCACGCCTGCTCCTCCCTCTCCCTACCTCTGCCTAGGGTTTTTATATTTTAGTTGCATCAAATTAGTTAGGGTTCATGTAAGAGTGGAAACAAATCGGATGCGGATCGGCAAATGAGTTAGGGTTCATGTAAGGGTGGAAGCGAATCAAATTTCTAAGATGAATCATAAAACGAGTAAAATTTGACCACTTATTTCACTTTATAGTTGGATAATTGGAATATCCGCTACCACTTTCCACCCCTATAGGTTCATCAAATTAGATGGTAATTAGGGCAGTAGTTCCTAGGTACTAATTAGTTAGTAAGAACTAGGTACTAGTTAGGTATTAGAATATTTTTATTTATAGTAAGTTTATTTTAGTAAGAACTAGTTGAATTAATAGAACTAGTTAGTAAGAACTTGTTGCTATTTTTTAGTTAAAGCAATTTTTCCGCATCGGCGTGGGCGATGCCTATCCCGCATCCTCGTGCCGAGTCGGCGGAGGACGACACCTACTTGACCAGATGGGCCATGTCCGGGACTGGGCTCCGCCGGGTGGTCTTGGGGCGCTACCTATCGGGGCGCGAGGTTGGTGAGGAGCCAGCACTGTCGTTGACCGAACCTTCTTTGGTGGCGGTCGCGTGGGCGATGGCGGTCCAGAGGCTCGAGGACTCTGCGGAGGTGGTGCGTCACCGTGTCGATGAGGAGGACGCGCCGTCCGTCGCCACTTGTTTGCGTTGGAGCACAGGTTTTCCAATACCGGCAGGTTCTCGAGGATCTCACCGGAGCTATGATCCGTGATGGTTCCTTCTCTGTGGGTGTCCACCTCCCGCGCCGATACCCGTCGTGTGCTAGGGTTTTAGTTGTATTAGTGATGTTATATGTATGACACTATTCATGATGTATTAGTGATAATATTCGACGATGTACGGACGAATGAGATGATTTACTTTTGCTTATTGAATGCATGCTAATTTGAGTCCTATAAGATATTTTGAAATGTATATCTTGTGTTGCTCAATATCCAAGTGGCCGGTCATGTTTGCAGGTTACACCTCCGAGTGGCCTATGTTTTGTCGGGGTGTTGATTCATTTCCGTTCCGGCAAATTTCAGGCGCTCGATATGTCCTATTGGAGCAAAGGTCATGCCGGATTTTTCCGTGAATTTTGGCATGACTTGTGCCAGAATATGTAGGAAATATCGAGTGCCCCGGATTTGTGTGTTGAGTATCCTGGTAGTTGTCTTCGATCGATTTTCAATTAATGTTTTAACTATGAACATAGGAGATGTCTGACGACGAAAAGGATTTCGGTATTTGCAAATACTGCAAAGACGAGCGCGGTCTATGCGACGGAATCTTCCTAGATGATGATAGGCGCTTCAACATCAAGCTGGACGAGAACTTCGAAGTGGATACAGTAAGTCATAACGACAAGTCTTTTTTCATAATTAAGCATGACATCTGCTTCATTTGCTTCAACTTATATTTTTTTTACTATTCTACTAGTGTATCCCCTGCCATGCAAGAGTTTTTGTATTGGATAAGATAGGTTTCAGTCATACTACGGAGGTAAAGAAAGTTTATTTGAAGACCGATCATGGTTATATTTTCCATGCAAAATTATACAATTCAGACGACTACACCTATTTTGGATGCAAAACATGGCGAGCACTATGCAAGACTTATGCATTTGAGCCTGATATGGTTATCACCTTTGATATTCGTCCGGAAGATGATATTGAAGGTAATACCGACATCTGGGTCGATGTGCAGACGCCTCCAGTTATACCATTATGTAAGTTTCTCAACCATATTTATGTCTTTGATATTGTTTATTCCAAAATAGTTGACAACTAATTTGTATTGTCAGCTTATTTCGGTGCAAGCAAACATGTCCAACGCTTGGTAGACAGGACCTACTACTGTCCCGAGGCTGAACTAAACTGCGAGGAGCTAAGTCATTATGTTTCATGGCTTGAGGATCTTGATACTGTCAAGACAAATTTTCTTCCTGGATTTAGAAATGTTAGTACTGAAAGCGTCGACCAATAGTGTTACGTAATGAACTACGGTCACATCTATTTAGGAAGGATGGTAAGATTTTTACTATTTGTCCTCAGTGCATCTTTTCCATACATTATTTTTGAAGCTAAACTTCATTGCTAAGTATGTTACCATACGATGTTCTTCAACAGGGACTCCCGATGAATGTTGTGCCTTATGGGATCGAGACTAAAGGTACCATGAGTATTATTAGCTTACGGCCAAGATATCCTACATATTAATTTAGTGCATTCAAGATTAGCGACGGATGCTAAATAGTGCAAGACTGGACCAAATATGTGATGGGGGAGCGCAGAGAAGTACTAGGGAGCAGCAAACAGAGGCGCTACCCATGATTAGGAGACAGGTTCATCTGCGTGCTCCAACTTGATCAAGGAGGAGAGCTACACATGTTTTATGTTGTTTTACCTAAGAGAGAGCAGCAGGAGTGATTAGCTAGCTAGAAATGAGTTTCAGGATGATGATGTGCTACACTATGATGATAAAATAGCTAGTGTTGGTGGTAATGACTATGATGATTATTATTAGCTAGTGTTAGTGGTGATTAAATAAATACTGTTGGTGCTAATGACCATGATGATGATTAAATATCTTGTGCTGGCGGATTAGATTCAAGTGGAGGCAACATGTGGTGCACATTGAAAGTACTACTAGTCCAAACTAGATCAAGTTTAGATTAGTAGTATACTTTTGACATGCACCACATATTGCCTCCACTTGAACCTAATCCACCTTCATTTGACACACTGTTATGGACATAATGATGTAAACCTCATAACTGGTATTGTATCAATATTTGTATGATGGCGAATAGATAAACTAAAAATAAAAATAAAAAAGAATACTAGTAGCGATGGAGAGAAACACGCTGCCGGTAGTTACATTAGCGATGGCGTGGGAGTGAACAAACGCTGCAGCTATTCGTCCTAGCAGTGGCGCGTGCACGCAGCGTTCTTCGCTAAGCAGTAGCTGTAGCGCCTTATTAGTAGCGCGCCTACCCGCGCTACTAGTGAGCACAAAACCAGCGCTACTGCTAAGGTTTTCCCTAGTAGTGCTAACAGGAAACAGCTCGAAACAAAAATAGAGGATATTTGCGTGGTATGGTGGTCCAAACCTTCAGGAGATTATATAATGATTTTTTGCCGACCAAAAGATGTATCGTGCAAGAAAACGGAGTCCGGAGAGCGCATGAGGTGCCCACGAGGCAGGGGGTAGGGCGCGCCTCCCACCCTCGTGGAAGCCTCGTGTCCTTCCCGGACTGCTTCTTATTTTCCTATTTTTCTAAATATTCCAAAACAAAGAAAAAATGCCATTAGAACTGTTTTGGAGTCGGTTTACTCACCGTACCACGTACCTATTCCCTTTCGGAGTCTGAAACATTCTGGAAAAGGTGTCTCTTATGTATTCCTCCGGGGTCACGGTTTCAATAATATTGGTTTCAACATTTATAGGATTACCTGAAATATAATGTTTGTTTCTTTGATCGTTAACCACCTTCGGATTTGTGCCCTCGAAGTTGTTGATTTTTATTGCACCAGAACGATAGACCTCCTCGATAACGTAAGGGCCTTCCCATTTAGAGAGAAGTTTTCCTGCAAAAAATCTTAAACGAGAGTTGAATAGCAACACATAATCACCTACATTGAACTCACGCTTTTGTATCCTTTTGTCATGCCATCTTTTAACTTTTTCTTTAAACCACTTGGCATTCTCATAAGCTTGGGTTCTCCATTCATCAAGTGAGCTAATGTCAAATAACCTCTTCTCACCGGCAAGTTGGAAATCATAGTTAAGCTCTTTAATAGCTCAATATGCCTTATGTTCTAGTTCTAGAGGTAAGTGACATGCTTTTCCATAAACCATTTTATATGGAGACATACCCATAGGATTTTTGTATGCAATTCTATAGGCCCATAATGCATCATCAAGTTTCTTGGACCAACACTAGTAGAATAAGGGCCTATTGTCCCGGTTGGTAAGGGCCTTTAGTCCCGGTTCTGGACCGGGACTAAAGGGTCGATACTAATACTACTGCCCTTTAGTCCCGGTTCTATCGAGAACCGGACCGATGGTCCTCCACGTGGCCTGTCTGCTGAGCCCGGCGGGAGGGCCTTTGGTCGGTTGGTGGCACCAACCGGGACCAATAAACATCCACGTCGACATTTCCATGGCTGTGTTTTTTGTTTTTTTTTGAAAGGGGGGGTTTGGGGGTTTTGGGGGTTAATTTAGGTGTTTCATATATTGTGCTATAGCTAGCTAATTAATAGAGAAAAGTGTCCTCTCTTTTGTCCGTGCTTGGTCGACGCTTCGTACTATACATACATATAGAGAGGACTAGCTAGACACGCTAGCTAGCTAGTAATTAAGCAAATGTAAGATCGTCATGAACATATATGCATACAGAGAGAAGTGATATCGACCACCTCTCCTTCTCCGAGAGATTGGTCGAACAACAAGTTCTCGTATATCTATCCGACACTACCGGCTACATATATACAATAATTATCTTTTACAATACGGTAGCGTGGTCCACATAGTATTCTCCGTCTTCAGCGATCACGTGGTCAAGAAAGAATGCCGCCAATTCCTCTTGAATTGCTCGCATGCGATCTGGTGCTAGGAGTTCATCCGCTTCAAAACATCTAATTTGAAGAAAGGGGTCAATACATATATATATATATATATATATATATATATATATATATATATATATATATATATATATATATATATATATATATATATGAATGAATGAAACTCAACACAAATGATGGTAATAAAATAAAATTATGAATATTTTTATTTACGCACTTCATATTGTTTGTCGAGTAGCCCTCTCACAGGTCGTGTGGCGGATGGACTCATAAGCGTAGTATCCACAGAAATAATTCCCTTGTTCCTGCCACAACCACTTTACAAGAAACAGAGGTCAATCAAACTGATAATTAGCAAGCATGCTAAATGGTATTGATGAAACTAGTGCTTGAATCACTAGGAGATCGCGTGGAATATGCTACTATATATTACTTACTTTGGTGTCTAAATTGCAGCTTCTTGGTAGTCCGGAGCTTTTTGGTGAATTTTCCCCAAGCCCTGCCATACAAAGAAAACAATTACTTGATATCGAAATGAACAAAGTTGCTGATATGGTGGATAATGATCGATTTAACTTACTTCTCGAGCATTTCAGTCATGTCCGCATACTCCTTGGGATCTTTTCGCTTGAGTCAAAGACAGTTACTACTCCTTCTCAAGCTTAATCTCTAGGAGAATATAGTGGTAGCTGCGCACACATGCATAACTCATCAATATTACATTACTATAACCTGGACTAATAAGGAAACCGAATATGCCACAAGACAGTAACACTCACTTGAAGTTGTAAGGAAAGAGTATTATATCTTTGTGTTCATTTATTACCAACGATTGTAGCAAGTTGGCCTCGGTATCTTTGGCACGAAATTTAACCTCAGTTGCATCTATGAGATATGTGTTAATGAACCCAATATCACCCACTTGTCTTTTCTTCAATTCGGCGATCTTCAATCTGCATAATATAGTGAGGATATTTATAAATACATGCAATGAAAGGGCTGAGTTATATAGAGATACTTAATGACAGAAGTAGTACTACTTACAGACGATAGCAGGTGACCGTTGTTTTATCGAGGGCCAATTGATTGAAAACTGATAGAACTCCTCAAATGGAATAGGCAGCAGTTCAATTCCAAGGAGGTCATGCTCCTTTTAACTCTCAAATACAAAGTACTCCTCCCTCGGACTCTTTGGAGGTTTTCATGTACCAATCATGCAATCTTAGCATCATCGTTGATAGAGAGCTTTCATCTTTGACGAGAGGCTTCCAGTATTCGTATCTTTGTATCTGCACCTCCAAGAAATCATAATGTACATCGTCAGGCGGGTAATCTGCAGGATTGCCATAACCGGGCACCATCCTCGGATCGATGATGTCGCTAGCGAGCACCTTGAGCAGGGGCACGATTGCTTAGCTTATTAGCCGAGCTGGGCAATTTGTTTCCCAGCTCGTCGTTCTTTCATTCTTTGATCACTTTTAGTACTTCCCGACCTCTCCGCTTGGCAAATGCCTTTCCAATAATGCGCTCATAGTTGCCTTTCGCGGAGACTTGGGTGGTTTTGTCGGGGCAGCAGTGCGCTTCGCTTTGACGGATCTACCTTCTCCTCCGGAGGTGGATGTCTCTTTGCTTTCAACCCTTGAAACCAGTCATCCACTTGGTCTGCGCGATCTTCGCGTTTTCCTCCTCGCTCCTCTCGTCACGGTAACTTCTCCGAGTCTTGAGAAGGACCGAATCTATCTCCTCCGCCTTTGGCTGTACTGCTAGACGCCGGCAGAGTAGACAGAGTGGGCGTTTTCTTTCCTTGCTTACGGGCGGAGGAGAAGGACTACGACGCCGGAGTAGCCGAGCGGCGGCGGGTCTCTTCGCCCTTGCCGACGAGGCGGAGAAGGAGGAGGCTGGCTGCTCAGCGCGCGGTGCAAAGCGGAGAAGGAGACGGAGTGCCGCCACGCACGGGAGAAGGAGCCGGCCGAGTGCCCTGATCGTCACTCGCCGGAGGAGGAGGCGGTGGAGGAGGCGGAGTGCCTGACTCACGGAGGAGGAGGAGGAGGCGGGCGTCCATTCGGAAGGTTGATGAGATCCTTCCGCCATAGGCATGGAGTCTTGAGCGTAACCCAGCCGATACTCCCTTCACCGGTAGGGTGGTCAAGCGGAGGTCCTCAAATCCCTCCATTATTTCATCGACCATCACCTTAGCATATCCTTCGGAATCGGCGGCGGTGAAAAGTTGAGTCGGGTTTAGTAGGATAAGAGCCAACAGCCGCCTTGACCTTCAAATTGCTCCATTGCGCCATAAGGTGGCAATGTTCAGCATCGTGATAGCATCCACGGGATAGCTGGCAGGAGCCGTCAAGGCATGCTGCTCTGGCTGAAGTAGCTCGGTGGAAGCCACGCTGCTTCTCCGCTGAGATGGCGGGGTAACCGGGGAAGCTTGGCAGGTCGTTTGTTGTGATCTGCTGCTTCTCGTTCCTCTTCTCGTTCCTCTAGCCCCATTACCCTTTAGTGCAGCGCTTTGCATTAGGCTCTGCTCCGTTTCTTCCTCCTCTCATGGGTTTTGTAACCCCTGCGTCCGAAATCCAGCCTTCCATGAAACGCGAACTGGCGTGCCTCGTGTCCGTCCGGGGTGCTCGAGGATTCGAGGGCCATTGTGAGCTCGTCCTTCTCCCTGTCTCGAACGAACTTCCCTTGCTGCGCTGCTTGATATATTGCTGAAGCCTCTTGGTGGTATGTCCAATTGTTCGTCCGTCCAAATGCACTTCCTGTTATAGGGTCCAAGGATCCGCCAGCCCGAAGAACCAAGTCCGCAGCGGTCTGCCGATTCATTGTCTCTGGTTCAATCCCTTTATCAAGCGAGATCATTCTCAGCCTTGGCCCACTTAGGCGACTACGAGGTAGCCACGACCCGTGCGATGGTGAAGCTTCTTCTTCGCAGCATTTCTCTTGTTTATCGCCGACATCTTTTTACTCTTTTCCGATGTCTTGTAGGCCACAAATGCGGGCGATCATCTCGATCTTCTCATATTTGCCCTTGAATTCTGGTGTCTCATTTTTTTCGACATACGTATTGAGTTCTTTCTTCCTATTCCTGAATAGTTCTGCCATCTTTTAAGAGCAAAAGACTTGATTAATGGCTCTATTACTGGCTTCTCCGGATCATCCTCTAGCGGTAGGGTAAAATTTGACTTCAGCTCAGTCCAAAGATCATTTTTCGCATATCATTGACACAAGACACCTCGGGGTCTTCGTTCTTAGGCTTATACCATTGGTGGATGCTGATCGGGATCTTGTCCCTAACTAGAACCCCAAGACCGAGCAAGAAATGCCTTCTTTGTCGGTAGAGTTCAATCGGTTGGCCGTCACGCGCGATTTGTATGATCTCAAACTTTTCATCCGAGCTCAACTTTTCTTGGGCCTCATCTCTTTACGAAGTTGTGCTCGATCCGGAGGGCTAGAAAAAGAACAAAGGCGAGAGTTAATTAATATATGTGTACATACCAAAACAATGAATGCATCAATTAGCTAGTCGTACACAGCTTAACTAATATATATACCTGGCGGACTCGGTTTGGTGATCACCGAGCCGTCCTCACGGTCTACTTCTTCACCCTCTCCTTCTTGCACGGCATTGGGTCATCAGACCATGTAAATCATAGCTAGCTGCTTCTTCACCCTCTCCTTGCAGACCATCGTTGTCGTTGAGAAACATCAACGAGCGAGCGCATCACTTCCTTATGCGATTATGTCCCTCAACAACGCTTCTTGTGCTTCGTCTCGGGGGTGTCCATAGTTTCTACAAATATTTACAACATGGAAATTATTATTCAAACATGACATATATGGATATATTAGTGGCAAACGTAGAACTAGCTAGCTAATCACAATAAGGAATCATATTAGTGGCCTCGACGCTGCTTCTCTAGGGTTTGGGGTGGCCTCGACAACGCTTCAAGGGTTAGGGGTGGCCTCGAGAACGCTTCAAGCTAGGAGGGTAATATCGACCCCCCACGTGTTGAAGCTATCGGGAGGGGTCGGCGTTGAACACTACATCTATGTCCCACAAGTGGCGTGGGCATCGGCGCCTGTGATAGGGTAGAGGGTTGTGATCGCCCGGCGGTCGAGGTCAAGGTCGAGGATCGCCGAGGTCGGGAGGTTTCCTAGTGTCAAAGGATTCAACAAAACCATGTCTTCATCATTAGGCGAAAGTAGCAGGTGCATGATGGTGCAAGCTCTCCAAAGTTATTTTGGAGCGGAGTCCCGGATAGGATAATTCACTTTTTGGTACAAAGTTCAGCAAGAACCTTCCGAATATCGTTATTTGGAAGGCCTTTGCTGAAATTGTACAAAAGGCAAATTATCCTATCCGACTCCATTCGAAATAACTTTGGAGGACTTCACCATCATGCCATGGTTACTTCGCCTAATGATGAAGCCATGGATTTCTTCAATACTTTGACACTAGGAACCTCTCGACCCTCGGCGATCCTCGCCCTTGAACCTCGACGACCTCGAACCCTCGACCCTAGGCGATCCTGGAACCCTCAATCCTCGACCCTAGAACCCTCGGCCGGGATAATATCGACAACGCTTCAAGGGGTAATATCGACAACGACGAGATACATACGGAAGAAATTAATGTTATCGGGGGGGTATATCGACCCCACGTATTGAAGTTATCGGGAGGGGTATATGGACCCCCCTCATGTTGAAGTTATCGGGAGGTATATCCACGATGACGAGAGGAGAAGATCGAAGAAAAAAGAGAAGAAAAAAGAGAAAGAAGAAAGGAATAGAGGAGAAGAAAAAAATAGAATATTTTCTATTTTTCTTCTTCTCCTCTATTTTCTTCTTCTCCTCTTCTTTTCTTCTTTTTCCTCTTCTTATTTATTTCTCCTCTTCTTCCTCTCCTCTTCTTCTCCTTTCTTCCTCTTCTTATTTTCCTTTTCCTCTCCTTCTTTTGTTCTTCTTCCTTCTTTCTAGCTAGATATATAAAACTTTTCTAAAAATGTAACTTTTGCATATATAAAACTTTTCTTCTTCTTCCTTCTTCCTTCTCTTCCTTCGTCCTAAATATATAAAACTTTTCTAAAAATGAAACTAACCTAAAATTAATGTACTAAATCAGAGAACAATTGAAAACACCATGCATATTACAATTGAAAAATACATACATTCATACAAAAATATATAAAACAAGCATACATATATGAAAAAAATATGAAAAGGAGGAGCCGGGCCGGACCAAGCTCTTGCGAGGATGGCGGGTCGGGCAGAGGCGCGGATGACGGCGGCGGGCGGGCGGGCTTGGCGCGGGGCAGGGCGGCGGCGACGGTGGTGGGGGTCAGGCGAGCGCGTCAGGGCAGAAGGCGGCAGCGTCAGTGGCAGGGGCGACGACGACGACGGCACGGGCGAGGCGACGGTGAGGGCGGGTCGGGCGGGCGTGGCGTCGGGCAGGGGCGTGGCGGCGGTGACGGTGGTGGGCGGGCGGGCGTCAGCGGCAGGGGGCGGGCGGCGCGGGCGACGGCGACGACGGCGCAGGCGAGCGAGGCGACGGCGACGGCGGGGCGACGGGCGGCGTCGGGGCAGCTGGCGGCGTCGATGTGCTCGGCGTCGTCGGGAATCTGAGGAAATCTGAAATTTCCCAAGTGTTTTCTTATATAGCAAGGGCATTAGTCGGTTCGTGGCACCAACCGGGCTAATGCCCCCTTTAGTCGGTTGGTGCCACCAACCGACCAAACAATTTTCAGCAGCCCAAAGGGCGGGAAGCGGCGCCTTTGGTCGGTTGGTGGCACCAACCGAGACTAAAGGGGGCATTAGCCCCGGTTGGTGCCACGAATCGACTAATGTTATTTTAGTCCCGGTTGGTGCCACCAACCGGGACCAAAGGCCTTGTGCTGCCTCGCCAAAAATTTAGTCCCACCTCGCTAGTTGAGAGAGCTCGAGTGGTTTATAAGCGCTGCTGCGCCCACCCTCTCGAGCTCCTCTCAACTGCAGGCTTTAGGGCCTAACCGTGCAATCCGTGCCTGTGGGCCTACTGGGCCTTCCGCGGGCCTGAATCCTGGCCCATGGTAGGGTTTCTAGTCGTATTCAGGCCATGGGGGCCCAGTAGGTGGCACTTTTTTTTGTTTTCTTGTTTTCTTTGTTGCTTTATTTATTTTATTTTGTTTCTACTTACAACAAAATACTTATTGTTGCTATTTTTATTTTTTTTCCAGTTTTTTTGTTTTGCTTTCTACATTTTTTTGTTGCTTTTTGCTTTATTTTTTAATTCTTTTTGCTTTTAGTTTTAGAAAAATTATAAACTTTCTGTTAGTGCCATTAGTTTTCAAATTTGAAAACACTTTTTTGTTTTCTTTGTTGCTTTATATATTTTATTTTGTTTGTACTTACAACAAAATACTTATTGTTGCTATTTTTATTATTTGAAAACACTTTTTTGCTTTATTTATTTATTTTATTTTGTTTCTACTTACAACAAAATACTTATTGTTGCTATTTTATTTTTTTCTGTTAGTGCCATTTGTTTTGTTTTCTGCATTATTTATTTTCTTTTGGTTTTTGCTTTATTTTTAATTCTTTACGCTGCTTTTAGGTCAGCAAAATTATAAACTTTCTGTTTGTGCCATTAGTTTTCTTTGAAATTTGTGTGAATCACAAGTTTGTGAGCTCAACAAGGCGTGTAGAGGGACGGGCTTATAAACCAGTGTGAGTACAAAGCGGACAATGGTATCATACTAAATCTGTTACAAAGTTGGCATGGTATCATCATAATAGTTGCGGAGAAAGTCTTCACTTTTCTTCGCTTGTGTCGTTTGCTTATTGTGCCGTAACCATGGATAATCTTCATCGTTTATCGGGATGCTTGGGTCAGCCTCGACTTTGAAGGGGGAATTTCATGAAACTTTTCATACTCTTGAGACATGTCTGTCTTGCCCTCCACTCCCGGGATGTCCCTTTTCACGAAAGAACTATGTGGCGCTTTGGCTCATTGTATGATGTATTCTCTTCCTTATCTTTTCTTTTCCTCGGTATGGTAGACATGTCCTTCACATAGATAACCTATGCCACATCATTGGCTAGGACGAGCGGTTCGTCGGTGTACCCAAGATTTTTCAGATCCATTGTTGTCATTCCGTCTTCGTGGGTCTACCTGCACTCCCTCCTCTGACAGATTGACCCACTTGCACTTAAACAAAGGGACCTTAAAATCTACTCCGTAGTAAAGTTCCCATATGTCTACTATGTAACCATAATATGTGTCATTTCCTTGTCGGTTGCTGCATCAAAGCGGACACCGCTGTTTTGGTTGGTGCTCTTTTCATCTTGGTCAATCGTGTAAAATGTATTCCCATTTATCTCAGATCCTTTCCAAATCATTACAATCGAAGATGGTCCCTGGACAACAAGTACAGCTCATCACAACCAGTCTTGTCACCTCGAGACGTGTTTCCAACCAACTGCTGAAAGTCTGATGTATTCACATGTAATCCGATCGTCGCCTTTGCTCCGGGTGTTTGGAGCGCAGATCGTTCTTGTGTTCATCGACATACGGGTCACCAAGGTAGAGTTCTGTAGAACTGTGTAGTGTGCTTGAGACCAAGAATATCCGTCCTGCATATTATTGAGTCTCTTCCAAGCGTGCCTTTTCGGTCAGTCTCCCCTCATACCGCGATTTAGGGAGACCTATCTTCTTAAGGCCAGGAATGAAGTCAACACAAAACCCGATGACATCCTCTGTTTGATGGCCCATGGAGATGCTTCCTTCGGCCTAGCGCATTCTGAACATATTTCTTTAGGACTCCATGAACCTCTCAAAGGGGTACATATTGTGTAGAAATACGGGCCCCAGAATGACAATCTCGTCGACTAGATGAACTAGGGCGTGCGTCATGATATTGAAGAAGGATGGTGGGAACACCAGCTCGAAACCGACAAGACATTGCGCCACATCACTCCTTAGCGTTGGTACAATTTCTGGATCGATCACCTTCGAGATATTGCATTGAGGAATGCACATAGCTTCACAATGGCTAATCGGACGTTTTCGGTAGAAGCCCCTCAATGCAACCGGAAGCAGTTGCGTCATAATCACGTGGCAGTCATGAGACTTTAGGTTCGGAACTTTTCTCCGCATATTTATTATTCCCTTTATATTCGACGAGAAGCCGTCGGGACCTTCATCTTGAGCAGGCATTGAAAGAATAGTTCTTTCTCTTCTTTCGTAGAGCGTGGTGGCGGGACCTTCATCTTTGCTTGGAGGCATGCCCTCTTTTTCGTGTAAGCGTTGCAGGTCCTCTCGTGCCTCGGTGTATCTTTTGTCTTCCCATACGCCCAAGAAGCCTAGCAGGTTCACGCAAAGGTTCTTCGTCAGTGCATCACGTCGATCGAAGAGCGGACCTCTAGGTCTTTCGGTAGGGTAGGTCCCAAAATATAGATTTCTTCTTCCACATGGGTGCGTGATTCTCGGCGTCATTGAACAACTAGTCCGCGGGACCCTTTCCAAAGATTACGTTTAAATCATTGACCATAGCAAGTATGTGATCACCGACGCATGGCGGGCTTCTTCCGGTGATCTGCCTCGCTTTGAAATGCTTGCCTTTCTTTCGACATTGATGGTTGGTCGGAAGAAATCGATGATGGCCTGTACACATTCTTCCCGCAGCTTCCTGGTATATACTATCGGTGTCAAGTAAACAGTGCGTGCATGCGTGGTATCCCTTGTTTGTCATCACGAAGGTTCTTGAGAGCGGGCCAATCGTTGATGGTCACGAACAGCAACGCCTTTAGGTCAAATTCCTCCTTTTGTGCTCATCCCACGTCGTACACGTTTCCATTCCACAGCTGTAAAAGTTCTTCAACTAATGGCCTTAGGTACACATCAATGTCGTTGCCGGGTTGCTTAGGGCCTTGGATGAGAACGGCATCATAATGAACTTCCGCTTCATGCACATCAAGGAGGAAGGTTATACATACATAGAGTCACGGGCCAGTGCTGTGATTGCTGCTCTGCTCCCGAAAGGATTAATGCCATCCGTGCTTAAAGCAAACCATACGTTCCTTGGGTCCTTTGCAAACTCATCCCAAGATTTCTCTCAATTTTTCTCCATGCGACCCGTCGTGGTGCTCTCAACTTCCGTCTTTCTTACGGTCCTCACTTTGTGCCATCGCATCAACTTGGCATGCTCTCCGTTTACGAGCAGACGTTTCACCCGTGGTATTATAGGAGCATACCACATCACCTTCGCTGGAACCCTCTTCCGGGAGGCTCGCCGTCAACATCACCGTGGTCATCTCGTCGATCTTATACGCAATGCACCGCATACCGGGCATGCGTTCAGATCCTTGTAGGCACCGCGTAGAGGATGCAGATCATTAGGGCATGCATGTATCTTCTCCACCTCCAATCCTAGAGGGCATCGACCTTCCTTGCTGCGTATGTCTTGTCGGGCAATTCATTATCCTTTGGAAGCTTCTTCTTCATTATTTTCAGAGCTTCTCAAATCCTTTATCGAGCACAACATTCTCGCCTTCCATTGCAGCAATTCGAGTACGGTACCGAGCTTTGTGTTGCCATCTTCGCAATTGGGGTACAACCCTTTTTTGTGATCCTCTAACATGCGATCGAACTTCAGCTTCTCCTTTTGACTTTCGCATTGTCTCCTTGCATCGACAATGACCCAGCGGAGATCATCATCATCGGGCACATCGTCTGGTTCCTCTTGATCTTCAGCAGCTTCGCCCGTTCGGCACCATCGTGCACATCGTCTGCAGTGCATCTTGATGTTCAATAGCATCACCGTATTCAGGGGCGATAGTTGTCATCGTACTCTTCTTCCTCGCCGTCTTCCATCATAACCCCTATTTCTCCGTGCCTCGTCCAAACATTATAGTGTGGCATGAAACCCTTGTAAAGCGGTGGGTGTGAAGGATTTTCCGGTCGAGTTAGACTTCAGTATTCCCACATATAGGGCATGGACAACACATAAAACCATTCTGCTTGTTTGCCTCAGCCACTTGAGAAAATCATGCACGCCTTAATGTACTCGGAGGTGTGTCTCATCACCGTACATCCATTGCGGTTCATCTGCATGCATTATATATAATTAAGTGTGTCAAAATCATTACGAACATCATGAATAGATAATTAAGTGACCAAATTAATAGAAGTTCATCTTCACATAAAACCAAAGTACATACATAGTTCTCATCTAACAACATAAAGCTCTCTGAGCATCTAAATTAATTAAACCATACATTGAAACTATGTAAAACATTTCAATGCGAAAATAAATCGATCATAATCGCAACCAAGGTAACAACTGATCCAACGGCATAATGATACCAAGCCTCGGTATGGATGGCATATTTTCTAATCTTTCTCATCTTCAAGCGCATTGCATCCATCTTGATCTTGTGATCATCGATTTACATCCGCAACATGCAACTCCAATATCATCTTCTCCTCCTCAAGTTTTTTATTTTTCCTTCAAGAAATTGTTTTCTTCTTCAACTAAATTTAACCTCTCGACAATAGGGTCGGTTGGAATTTCGGTTCAACAACCTCCTAGATAAATAAAATCTATGTCACGTTGGTGGCATAATTTTCATAAACAATAAATGAACCAATAGTTATGAAAAGATAATATATACCACATCCGAATCATAAACAGGACGAGGGCCGATGAGGCGGATACCAAAACCATCGCACTATATAAGATGCAATAATAAAAGTAAGAAAATAATACAAGTATCTATCTAAACAAACAAGTAATAATATTTTTCCTTTCAGAAAGAAGATAAGAACAAGAGGCTCACCACGGTGGTGTCGGCGATGAGATCGGCGCGGGTGATCGACGGGTACGGGGCGTGATGGACCGCTAAACCTAGATAAATATTGAGGAAAATGGAGCTTGGAGGTCGAGCTTGGAGAGGAGAAACCTTAAGTAGTGTGGCTCGGGCATTCCATCGAACACCTTGTGTGCATAGGAGGTGAGCTAGAGCACCACCAAGCCCTCTCCCCTTGGCGGAAAAAAACAGGCGGGTGCTCGCTCTTGCGCGAGGGGCTATATATAGCCACCACCATTAGCCCCGGTTGGCGGCATGGACCGGGCTAAAGGTAAGCCTTTGGTCCCGGTTCATGCCACCAACCGACCAATGGTGGTGAGCCAGAGCCAGACCATTGGTCCCGGTTCGTCCCACCAACCGGGACCAAAAGGTCCGGACAAACCGACCAATGGCCCACGTGGCCCGGCCGCCCCCAGGCTCACGAACAGGGCAAATAGCTCCATTGGTCCCGGTTCGGATTGAACCGGGACTAATGGGCTAAACTGGCCTGGACGAAAGCCCTATTTTCTACTAGTGCAATTCTTTCTAGATCTATTGACAGTCTTTTGCAAAATTAGTTTGAGCTCTCTGTTGCTCAATTCTACTTGACCACTAGACTGTGGATGATATGGGGATGCAATTTTATGATTAACATCATACTTAGCAAGCATTTTACGAAAGGCACCATGTATAAAATGTGAACCGCATCAGTCATTAAATGTCTAGGGCTCACGAACCTCGGAAAAATAACTTCTTTAAGCATCTTAATAGAGGTGTTATGATCAGCACTACTAGTTGGAATAGCTTCTACCCACTTAGTAGCGTAATCAACAACAACTAAAATATGTGTATACCCATTAGAGGAAGGAAACGGTCCCATGTAATCGAAACCCCAAACATCAAATGGTTCAATAACAAGTGAATAATTCATAGGCATTTCTGGACGTCTACTAATACTACCAATTCTTTGACATTCATCACAAGATAAGACAAACTTACGAGCATCCTTGAAGAGAGTAGGCCAATAAAAACCGGATTGCAATACCTTGTGTGCAGTTCTATCTCCAGCGTGTTGTCCTCCATATGCTTCGGAATGACACTTGCGTAGGATCCGTTCATGTTCATCCTCAGGTACACAACGTCTAATAACGACATCTACTCTTTCTTTATAAAGATGTGGGTCATCCCAAAAGTAATGTCTTAAATCATAGAAAAACTTTTTCTTTTGCTGGTATGTGAAACTAGGTGGTATAAATGCAACAATGTAATTATCATAATCAGCATACCATGGAGTAGTACGAGAAGTATTTATGACAGCTAATTGTTCATCAGGAAAGCTATCATCAATGGGTAGCGGGTCATCAAGAACATTCTCTAACCTAGACACTTTGTCTGCAACGGGGTTCTCAGCTCCCTTTCTATCAATAATATGTAAATCAAATTCTTGTAACAAGAGAACCCATCTAATAAGTCTAGGTTTAGCATCTTTCTTTTCCATAAGATATTTAATAGCAGAATGATCAGTGTGAATAGTTACTTTAGAATCAACAATATAAGGTCTGAACTTATCACAAGCAAATACAACTGCTAAGAATTCCTTTTCAGTATTAGCATAATTTCTTTGGGCAGTGTCTAGAGTTTTACTAGCATATTGAATGACATTTAATTTCTTATCAACTCTTTGCCCTAGAACAGCACCTACAGCATAATCGCTAGCGTCACACATAATTTCAAAAGGTAAATTCCAATCAGGTGGCTGAACAATAGGTGCAGAAACTAAAGCCTTCTTAAGTATTTCAAATGCTTCTACACAATCATCATCAAAGACAAATGGTATATCTTTTTGTAATAGATTAGTCAGAGGCCGAGAGATTTTTGAGAAGTCCTTAATGAACGTCCTATAAAAACCGGCATGACCAAGGAAACTTCTTATACCTTTAATGTCCTTGGGACATGGCATCTTTTCAATAGCATCAACTTTAGCTTTATCAACTTCAATACCTCTCTCAGAAATTTTATGTCCCAAAACAATGCCTTCATTAACCATAAAGTGGCATTTTTCCCAATTCAAAATAAGACTAGTATCTTCGCATCTCTGCAAAACTTGATCAAGGTTGCTTAAACAATCATCAAAAGAGGATCCATAAACGGAGAAATCATCCATGAATACCTCACAAATCTTTTCACAAAAGTCAGAGAATATATCCATCATGCATCTTTGAAAGGTAGCAGGTGCATTACATAAACCAAAAGGCATACATCTATGAACAAAAGTACCGAAAGGGAAAGTAAAAGGACCCACAGGTTTAGGTAAATATCTAATGCGTTCCCCAACCGGGGAGGTTATCTTTGGAGGTAGTCTTTGATTGATCGTCTGCGGACACAACTATTTGAGAGAAACCAGAATAACCATCTAGAAAGCAAAAATGTGTATGTTTGGATAGTCTTTCTAGCATTTGATCAATAAAAGGTAAAGGGTAATGATCTTTTTAGTAGCTTTATTTAATTTACGGAAATCAATTACCATCCTATAACCTGTAATAATTCTTTGTGGGATCAATTCATATTTATCATTAGGAACGACAGTAATGCCTCCCTTCTTAGGGACACAATGGACAGGACTTGCCCACTTACTATCAGCAACGGGATAAATTATACCTGCCTCAAGGAGCTTTAGTATTTCCTTTCTTACCACTTCTTTCATCTTAGGATTCAACCGTCGTTGATGACCAATAACTGGTTTGGTATCTTCCTCCAATTTTATTTTGTGTTGACATAGAGTGGGACCAATGCCCTTAAGATCATCAAGAGTATACCCAATAGAAGCTTCGTGCTTCTTTAGAGTTTTCAATAATCTTTCCTCTTCCTTCTCTGAAAGGTTAGCACTAATAATAACAGGATATATCTTCTTTTCATCAAGATAAGCGTATTTAAGAGTATCAAGTAATGGTTTAAGCTCAAACACGGGATCACCCTTGGGTGCAGGAGGATCCCCTAGGATTTCAACAGGCAAGCTGTGTTTCAAAATAGGTCCCTGTTTAAAGAATACTTCATCTATTTCCCTTCTTTCATTCATAAATATATCATTTTCATGGTCGAGCAAATATTGTTCTAAAGGATCACTAGGAGGCACGACAATAGAAGCAAGACTAGTAGTTTCATCTTTACTAGGCAATTCATCATCACAGGGTTGTCTACGAAATTTAGAAAAATTAAACTCATGAGACATATCATCCAAACCAATAGTAACCACTTCCTTTTCGCAGTCTATCTTAGCATTGACAGTATTCAAGAAGGGTCTACCAAATATAATGGGACAAAAGCTATCTTGTGGGGAACCAAGAACAAGAAAATCAGCAGGATATTTAATTTTCCCACACAAGACTTCACATCTCTAACAATCCCAACTGGTGAAATAGTATCTCTATAGAAAGGATCGATATAGTTGACTAGAGGGGGGGTGAATAGGCAACTAACAATTTTTAGCTTTTCTTAACCAAATTAAACTTTGCATCAAAGTAGGTTGTCTAGAAATGCAACTAGGTGAGCAACCTATATGATGCAACAACAACAAGCACACAAGCAAGCAAAGGATACATCACAAATAAGCTTGCACAAGTAAAGGCACGAGATAACCAAGAGTGGAGCCGGTGGAGACGAGGATGTGTTACTAAAGTTCCTTCCTTTTGAGGGGAAGTACGTCTCCGTTAGAGCGGTGTGGAGGCACAATGCTCCCCAAGAAGCCACTAGGGCCACCGTATTCTCCTCACGCCCTCGCACAATGCGAGATGCCGTGATTCCACTATTGGTGCCATTGAAGGCGGTGACCGAACCTTTACAAACAAGGTTGAGGCAATCTCCACAACTTAATTGGAGGCTCCCAACGACACCACGAAGCTTCACCACAATGGACTATGGCCTCACGGTGACCTCAACCGTCTAGGGTGCTCAAACACCCAAGAGTAACAAGATCCGCTAGGGATTAGTGGGGTGAATCAAATTTCTCTTGGTGGAAGTGTAGATCGGGGCCTTCTCAACCAATCCCGAGCAAATCAACAAGTTTGATTGGCTAGGCAGAGAGATCGGGCGAAAATGGAGCTTGGAGCAACAATGGAGCTTTTGGGGGAAGAGGTAGGTCAACTTTGGAGAAGAAGACCCACTTATATAGTGGGGGGAACAATCCAACCTTTACCCCCCTACCAGCCCCGCAGAGAGCGGTACTACCGCTAGGCCAGGGTTACTACCGCTTAACAGCCTAAGCGGTACTACCGCTCCTCCTCGCGGTACTACCGCTCGAGAGCGGTACTACCGCCTCTCCTGCCGCGGCTGGTACCGTAAAGTCCGACCACGAAAACGAGCCCTCGAATCGGCGGCACTAGCCTGAAACCGCAGCGGTACTACGGTTGGGGCTACAAGCGGTACTACCATTGTGGGCGGTCTTGCCGCTTATAGCACCTAAGCGGCACTACCGCTCCGCCCGCAGTACTACCGCTCGCACCGAGAAAGGCACAAAGAGGACAAGAATGAGCTCTCCATTGAAGTGGAAAGGCTCGGAAGGTGTGCAAGGGAAGTGTACGTGATGATTCGGCCCTAGCCTTTCCAAAGCGGACCCCCTCTTGATAGTACGGTGATCTCTACGAAACTAGTCCACCAAACTGAATCAAAAAGACTACACCGTCTTCGCTTCAAACTCCGAGGGGAGGGAATCGTCTCGTGCCAAAGGATGAATCTCTGAAAAGCTCAGTGCACACGATTAGTCCGCAAAAGCATTGTCATCAATCACCAAAACATCTTAGGGCTAAAGATGCCCTTACAATCTCCCCCCTTTTTGGTGGATTGATGACAATACGTGATTTGCACGAATTGGAGAAAGATAAAGGTCATAAGAAAACCCCACATCTCTAAAATAGAGACGGGCTCCCCCTAGATGTGTGCCATCAAGATAAGTGCTTTGGACTGCACGGCACACATACTAGGATCAACACTCCCCCTGTATTTTAGAGATCAACAAACTAAGAACGATCCATGAGAGCAGGGTGTATAAATAACATAATAAGCATGCAACTCATAAGATACCAAATGACTAGAGACATAGAAAATACTAAGATAGAGATAGGGTAGCACATGTCTCACACCATATGACTGGAACTTAGGTCACACAGACACAAAACCAAACAAAGCAAATGGCGAGCAAACACAACGAAACCACAAAGACCACAAAGACACACTCGCAACTCAACGACACAAATCCATAGACTCTCTCCCCCTTTGGCATCGAGACACCAAAAAAGGGGCAAAGAGCAATCCTACGGCTCCAGGTGAGAGCAAACTGAAGATCTCGAACATCAGACGTCTGCACCACCATCCTCAGTCGAAAACTGCTCGGCATCTGAATCAGTCCATGGACAGTGCTGCTGGACCCACTCCTCTTCCTCAATGATCTGACCCTCAGAGCCGCTGGTGACAGTTGCACCCAACTGACACATAAGCTCCTTGTGACAGCCCCTTGCCTTCTTCTCAGCCACATGTGTCATGTACTGACCGTGAGACTCCATACAGAAAAGCTTCTTCATCTTGAGCTTGAGCGTCTTTGCCCAAGAGGGCTCTGCCTCAGAAGGCTCAGAGCCAAGATCAATACCAGCATCAGCCTCGCCCTCGGTCTCCATGGCAGCCGCAGAAGATGGAACCCCAGTTTGAGGAACGGAGGTACCCCAATTATCCTTCTGCCTCAGATGCTTGATCTCATGAGAAACCAACTCTCCAGTTTCCAGCGACTCCTCGGGATAGGTGCGTCTCCAGGCCTTCTCAATGAGCAACATGATGAACGGAGCATAGATCGGGCACTTGCGCTCAGACACAGCAGAAAGAAGTTCAGACCACATCACATGAGAGATATCCAGGGACTCGCCAGTGTTTGCCTCCTTCTCATGCTGGTAGAAGAGAAGCATGTCCACAAGATAGGAATGAACCTAATCCAGATTCCCGATACGAGGGAAGAGAGTCTCGCGGAACACACGTTGAAGGAGGTCCAGAAAGGCAGGCAGCTCATAGGTTGTCTTCTTAGTATCAGGATTGACCTTCTTAATGCAGTAGGGCCAGAGAGCTTGCTTGTGAGTGGAGGTAACATTTTGGTGAGGACGGAACCCGACTGGAGACTCAAGCCCTTTATCTTCCACCTCAAGCAACTCCATGAAAGCCTTCCACTTGACAACTAGCAGCTTCCCATTCGTCATCCAAGTCAGAATCCTGTTTTCATCAGTTCCTAGATGGACAGTGGCATAGAATTGAGCCACCAAGTCAGCATCAAAGTCCTTGTTGAACTGCATGATCCTGAGAATGTTCAACTGAGAGCACATCTGAAGGGCTTCACCAAAGTACTCAGGGTCCTTTTCCATAGCATCCGTGTTGATGGAGTGAACATTGACAAAGAGGTTCTTCTTAGACTTGATCACCTCAAAGTAGGTGGCATACTGAAAGCGGTTCCAGAACGGACGATTGATAAAGGTGGGCTCTTGGTCTTCATCATAAGGATTGCGGCGACGCCTGTCCCAGAATTCCTTGGAGGACATCTCAGTCACCTTCTTCCCATGAGGCTTTGGTCTGTTGGCTGGCATCTTCTTGGGAGGGGGATTAGTGCTTGAAGAAGCACCCATTGGCGGCGGGGCGGTGGAGCATTGGAGGAACCACCAGCAGACTCAGAAGTGCGGTAGCGCTTTGACGTGGAACGCCCGGGGTTGACACGGCGGGCTTGCTGCTCAGGATGTTCATCACCTGGAACCAAACACAGGACACACGAAGCAGCCAGAAAGAACGATCAAAAACCAACAAACAAACCAAACAAAAATCAATATGTGGTAGGATACGATGGAAATGGGCATCAGGCGGTAGTACCGCGACCCTCCACGGCAGTACCGCTTGAGTGGTAGTACTGCTCTAGTGCCGCTCATGCGGTAGTACCGCTCGACTGGGCGGTAGTACCGCTCGAGACGAGGAACAGCAGTTCCCTACTGCCGTGGAATGATCCGGCACTACCGGAGATGCCAAATTCAAAAATAAACCTACCAAATATCAATCCAAAGAGTCTTGTTGCCTCTCCAACCTACTCAAGCCTAGTTTTAGCCAAAAAAACTAGAGATGCATCCACCATTGCCCCTAAACACTAGATCTGAAATCTAGATAAGAAGAGAAGAGGAACGAGGGCAATACCGGCATCCATGGCAAGCGGACGAGGTGGGGATCGACTCCACCGAAGGAAATGGAGAGGGAAGGCCCGGAGAGAGAGGGCCGCCGGAGCCCTCCCGCGGCGAGATGGCGCTGGAGAGAAGAAGAGGAACTGGGGAACAAAGAAAATGCGTATGGGGGGAGAAAACTACCCCTTCCCACGATTTAACCCCCTGGACCCGCCCCCAGCGGTAGTACCGCGGTGGCGGGCGGTAGTACCGCTTAACAATGTAAGCGGTAGTACCGCGCACCACCAGCGGTAGTACCGCCCAGCGCACATCAAAACTAAACTTTTAAACGCACGGCTCAAAAGACAAGAAAAGACAAACCGAAAACCAAGAAACCACCAAGGAACACTAGCAAGAGGACAGAAGACGCACCCCTTCAAGAGAGGGGCGGTGGCCGAGGCCACCTATGTTTGAGTCAAGAGGTATGGCACCGTGAAGATTTTAACCTTGGGCCCATGACCAAAACTCCTCTTTGAAGCACAAGTACCATAAAAAATGGCTAATGTGAAAGATTTGATCAATTTATGCATAATGGGGGGAGGGAAAGTTCATCGAGAGAACAACACTCCCCCTATGTTCATGCCTACATCTAAACTAGACATCAAGTTGAGTGTGGTGGGTTGTGCAAGGGTTCAAACCACATTGCTTGAATCAATGATATTTAGATCATGCCTTAAATCGCGAAATCTTGCTTCATCCAAGGGCTTCGTGAAAATATCTGCAAGGTTATCATGAGTGTTGACATACTTGAGCTCGATCTCCCCTCGCCTAATATGATCCTGGATGAAATGATACCGAATCTCAATATGCTTCGTCTTGAAGTGTTGCACTGGGTTGAGAGAAATCTTGATGGCACTTTCATTGTCACACCAAAGAGGCACTTTGTCACAAATGACCCGTACTCCTTTAAAGTTTGTCTCATCCATAGGAGTTGTGCACAACAACTACCGGCCGCCACATATTCCGCTTCGGTGGACAAGAGAGACACACAACTTTGCTTCTTGGAAGACCAACTCACCAAAGAGCAACCCAGAAATTGGCACCCTCCGGGAGTTGACTTCCTATCCACTTTGTCTCCCGCCCAATCGGAATCCATATATCCTTCAAGCTTGAAATTTGCTCCTCTTGGGTACCATAAGCCAAAGTTTGGGGTATGAGCTAAATATCGAAAGATTCGTTTGACCGCCACATAGTGATTTCCTTTGGTGCGGCTTAAAACCGTGCACATATTCCCACACTGAACATGATATCCGGTCTAGATGCACAAAGGTAAAGCAGGGAGCCAATCATGGAGCGATATACCTTTTGATCCACCACTTTACCATTGGGATCAATGTCAAGTTTGCACTTTGTAGGCATTGGAGTAGTAGCCGGCTTGACATCACTTAGCTTGAATCTCTTTAGCATGTCTTGAGTGTATTTGGCTTGGTTGATGAAGGTACCTTCTATTCTTTGCTTGATATCAAAACCAAGGAAGAACTTCAACTCTCCCATCGAAGACATCTTGAACTTGGAGGTCATGAGAGCGGCAAATTCCTCATTGAAAGCTTTGTTAGGGGAACCAAAGATAATATCATCAACATATAGTTGGCATACAAACAACTCCCCTTTGACCTTCTTAGTAAAAAGAGTGGGGTCGATTAGCCCAACTTCAAATCCACGGTCTTGTAACAACTCGGTAAGGTGATCATACCACGCACGTGGGGCTTGTTTAAGGCCATAGAGTGCCTTGTCGAGTTGATACACATGATCGGGAAAGTAGGGATCCTCGAACCCGGGGGGTTGCTTGACGTATACCAACTCATTAATAGGACCATTAAGAAACGCACTTTTAACATTCATTTGTTGCAACTTAAAGTTGTGATGAGAAGCATAAGCAATCAACAAACAAATGGATTCAAGGCGAGCAACGGGAGCAAAGGTTTCACCATAGTCAATACCCTCGACTTGGGAGTAGCCTTGTGCCACCAATCTTGCCTTGTTGCGAACGATGGTCCCATGAGCATCTTGCTTGTTCTTGAAAATCCACTTGGTTCCAATGACATTGTGGTTCCCCGTTGGCCTTGGCACCAATCTCCACACCTTGTTGTACTCGAAGTTATTGAGTTCTTCATGCATGGCATTGAGACAATCCGGATCTTCGAGCGCCTCGTAGACCTTTTGGGGTTCCACACAAGAAACAAACGCATGATGTTCACAATAGTTTGTTAATTGTCTACGAGTGCTTACCCCCTTTCTTAGGCTTCCAACCACATTCTCCATGAGATGACCTTTGGTGGTGAGCTTGGAAGCAATCTTCGCGGCACGACGCTCCAATTCCTCCTCGGAAGTGAGACGAGGAGGGGTAACTTGATCATCTTGAGCGCCGTCTTGAGCTTGTTCTTGATCTTGAGCTTGCTCATGATCTTGGACTTGCTCGAGGGGGAGAACTTGACCTTGGGCATCATTTGGTGGTTCACCACCATCTTGAGGTTGATCTTGCCCTTGATCTTGTTCACAAGGTTGAGGGCCTTCACTTTGTTCTTCGGAAGCGTGTGGGTCTTGGGTTGGTGATGGCTCCACTTGGGTGGAGCATTGTCCTTCTCCTTCAGCCACAAGGGGTTCCTCAATGGGTAGGATATGACCAACACCCATTCTTCTTATGGCTTGGGGAGGAATTTCATCACCTACATCACAAGTACCACTTTGCTCCACTTGGGAGCCATTATTCTCATCAAACTCCACATTACAAGTCTCCTCAATAAGTCCCGTGGACTTATTGAGAACATGGTAAGCATGGGAGTTTGTAGCATAACCAACAAATATGCCCTCATGAGCTCTAGCTTCAAATTTGGACAAACGAACACCTTTCTTGAGAATGAAACACTTACACCCAAACACCTGAAAGTACTTGAGGTTGCGCTTGTTACCGGTGAGTATCTCATAAGGAGTCTTGTTCAAGCCTTTGCGAAGATAGAGACGATTTGATGCATGACACGTGGTGTTGATGGCTTCGGCCCAAAAGTTGTATGGAGACTTGAACTCCGCCATCATGGTCCTTGCCGCATCCATCAACGTCCGATTCTTCCTCTCCGCAACACCATTTTGTTGAGGGGTGTATGGAGCGGAATATCGATGCTTAATCCCCTCATCACTAAGAAACTCATCCAAGGTGTAGTTCTTGAACTCGGTGCCGTTGTCACTCCTTATTGTCAAGATCTTTGCATGGTGTTGACGTTGAGCTTCATTTGCAAAGTCAATGACGGTTTGTTGGGTCTCGCTCTTCCTCTTGAAGAAATATACCCAAGTGTATCTTGAATAGTCATCCACAATCACCAAGCAATACTTTCTACCCCCAAGACTATCAAAGGATGGAGGCCCAAAGAGATCCATGTGAAGGAGCTCCAAAGGCCACTTTGAGCAAATCAAAAGTCGTGGGAGGGTGAGCCTTCTCATGTAGCTTTCCTTCTATACAAGCACTGCAAGCACGATCTTTGGCAAAACTAACGTTGGTTAGTCCACGGACATGGTCCCCCTTGAGAAGACTTTGCAAAGATCTCATATTGACGTGGGCTAAACGGCGATGCCAAAGCCATCCCACGTCAACTTTAGCCATTAGGCATGTCGCGGTCTTAGTGGGTCGCTCCGAAAATTTAATCACATATAGACCGTTCTCGACATGCCCAACAAAGGCTACTTTAAGAGTCTTGCTCCACAATAGGGCCACGGTATCAATATCAAATAAAGTGGCAAAGCCCATGATTGCAAGTTGAGGAACGGAAAGTAAATTGTATGCAAGGGACTCAACAAGCATGACCTTCTCGATCGTGAGATCATGAGAAATGACAACCTTGCCAAGTCCCAATACCTTAGAAGATGAGGCATCACCCCACTCGACATTGGTGGGCATGGATGGAATCTTGTGAACGTCCACCACCAAGTCCTTGCTTCCGGTCATATGATTTGTAGCTCCACTATCGAGCAACCATGATCCCCCACCGGAAGCAAACACCTACAAGAGATCAATGCTTGGATTTAGGTACCCATTTTGTAATGGTTCCTTTGATGTTAGTGACAAGGGTCTTAGGAACCCAAATAGACCATTCAATGTACTCATAAGGAGAACCAACAAATTTGGCATAGACATGCCCATCACTAGCACGGCACAACACATAAGAAGGGTTAAAGTCGCCGGCTTGGTTGGAAGGGGTGGCATTGCCCTTCTTGACATTACCACCCTTCTCATTGTTCTTCTTCTCCTTGGGAGCACCCTCTCCTTCCTTCACAAACGTTTGCTTGAGAGGAGGAGGTCGTTTGGTCTTGTCATTCTTCTTCTTGTTCTTGGGCTTGGGTGCGAACCCAATCCCTTCCTTGGCAACCACTTCCTTTTGATTACTCAAAAGGTCGTTGAGGTTCTTTTCACCTTGTATGCACGACACAAGGCCTTTCTCAAGTTGCTTATTTAACTTAGCATTCTCCTCAATAAGATGCTAATGCTCACAACAAGGGTTAGTAGCATTTGCATTATCAATTAAAACCATATGAGGAAAGGTGGCTTTCTCCTTGGTTAGCTTTACTTGGAGTTGATCATGAGACTCTTTGAGGCTAGCATGAAAGCCCTTCAAGACTTTGTGAGAAATGTCGAGAATGTCAAACTCCTCTTTGAGTCTAGCAAGATCAACCCCAAGCTTTGCCTTCTCGGAGTTTAGCACACGAGAAACAACAAGAGCATGATCAAGATCTTTCTTTAATTTAGCATGATCATCATTGTATGACTCCTCAAGAGCCAAACGAAGACCACGCTCTTCCTCAAGAGCATTGGAAAGATCTGAAATCTCATCGGCATAGTCACGACTATGCCCCTCCATCTTAGAGATGGTATCTTCATGAGCCTCGATCATGTCATTGGCTTCACCAAGTTGTTCCAAGAGAGCAACGAAGTGCTTCTTGGATTTGCCCTTGAGTTTACCCATAAAGGCCTTAGACTCATTCTCCTCCACATTAGTTCCCTCATGTTCATCAATGATATCCGTCGAAGAAGAATGATTGATGATGGTAGTTTTGATGTTGGGGGTTACCTTGTTGGTGGCTTTAGCCATGAGGCACTTGGCGGTGATGCTCTCATTGGGTGAGTCGAAGAGAGACACCCGTGGAGTCGTCGCAATGGCAACGGAGGCCATGGCAACCGACTCACCATCTTCATCATCGTCATCGTCCTCATTGTACTCTTCTTGTACCACCAAAGCCTTGGGAGGAGTCTTCTTGGTGAAGTTGCTCTTGTTGGGGAACGACTTGGCCTTGTCCTTACGGATGAGCTTGCCACCGTTGTCTTCCCTCTTCTCATAAGGGCACTCCGCAACAAAGTGGCTCACATTGCCACAATTGAAGCAAGTCCTCACTCGTTGCTTGCCCTTTGCGCCACTTGAATTGTTCTTGTTGAAGTTGGGCCTTGAGTTCTTTTTGCTCCAAAATTTCCTTGAAGCAAGTGCCATGTGTTCATGATAGGCATACTTCGTATCTTCGAGATTTCTCTCCTCTTCTTCCTCCTCTTCCTCTTCTTTGACATAGACCTTGGCCTTCAAATCAAGGTTGGGCCTTTTTGCTCTTTGAGAGCGAAGTACCGCATTGTCGGCGGTCTTGTCCAATATGCTCATAGCCACAAACTCATCTCACACCTCACTTGAGGACAAGGTGTGGAAGTCCGGCCTTTGACGGATGACGGAGGACATGGCTTTCTGGTAGGGCATCATTGCCTTGAGGAATTTGCGCTTGATACAATCGTCATCCGTGTCCTTACTTCCATGATCTCGGAGAGAGACGCGAGCTTGGTTACTCTCCGATAAAGCTCACGAGGTTCTTCATCTTCTTTCATTGCAAACTCATCGGCTTCATCTTGTACCACTTCATAGTTGGAACGTTGAATGCTTGCGCTTCCCCGATAGAGGGAAACCACTTGGCGCCAAGCATCTTTGGCCAAAGAATAGGGTCGTAGATGAGGAAGGTCTTCGGGAGGGATTGCTTCTTGGATGATGAAGAGAGCACTCTCATTGAATTGATCATCCACGGCTTCTCTAGGAGTGAAGTTGCTCCGGTCATGCGGATGAAAACCTTCTTCAATGATTCTCCAAAGGTTAGTGTTCACATGATTTAAATGACGCTTAAAACGATAGACCCAAGAATCAAAATCCTCCTTTTTATCAATCTTTGGCGGAGGACCGACATGATTCAAGTGAGTAGAAGGAATCGGTCCACCATAGACAAGTGGAGGTTCCACATTGGCAAAGATGTCGGTGCCACTTTTACCACTAGAAGGAAGGGCTTTCTCACTAGTAGCTTCCCCCTTGTCGGAGGTAGCATCCGTCACCTTGTTGGCGGGATCACCCACTTTCAACGGTGCGATGGAAAGTTTAAGACCTTCTAAGAATTCATGAAACATGCCTTTGACCTCAATCGTCATGGAGGTTTTCAATGTTTCCAAAGCCACATTGAACTCCTCACGAGAGACTGTGGTTCCCCCATCTCCCGTAGAAGAGACTGGATTTGCACCGGAGTGCTCCTCCGCACCTTCTACGACGTCAACCATACTCTTCGGACGGTAAAGTCCTTAGTCAAGAGACGAGGCTCTGATACCAATTGAAAGGATTGATATAGTTGACTAGAGGGGTGGTGAATAGGCAACTAACAATTTTTAGCTTTTCTTAACCAAATTAAACTTTGCATCAAAGTAGGTTGTCTAGAAATGCAACTAGGTGAGCAACCTATATGATGCAACAACAACAAGCACACAAGCAAGCTAAGGATATATCATAAATAAGCTTGCACAAGTAAAGGCACGAGATAACCAAGATGGAGCCGGTGGACACAAGGATGTGTTACCGAAGTTCCTTCCTATTGAGGGGAAGTACGTCTCTGTTAGAGCGGTGTGGAGGCACAATGCTCCCCAAGAAGCCACTAGGGCCACCGTATTCTCCTCACGCCCTCGCACAATGCGAGATGCCGTGATTCCACTATTGGTGCCCTTGAAGGCGGTGACCGAACCTTTACAAACAAGGTTGGGGCAATCTCCACAACTTAATTGGAGGCTCCCAACGACACCACGAAGCTTCACCACAATGGACTATGGCTTCACGGTGACCTCAACTGTCTAGGGTGCTCAAACACCCAATAGTAACAAGATCCGCTAGGGATTAGTGGGGGGAATCAAATTTCTCTTGGTGGAAGTGTAGATTGGGGCCTTCTCAACCAATCCTGAGCAAATCAACAAGTTTGATTGGCTAGGGAGAGAGATCGGGTGAAAATGGAGCTTGGAGCAACAATGGAGCTTTTGGGGGAAGAGGTAGGTCAACTTTGGAGAAGAAGACCCACTTATATAGTGGGGGGAACAATCCAAACGTTACCTCCCTACCAGCCCCGCAGAGAGCGGTACTACCGCTTAATTGTTGGGGAACGTAGTAATTTCACAAATTTTCCTACGCACACGCAAGACCATGGTGATGGCATAGCAACGAGAGGGGAGAGTGTCTGTCCACGTACCCTCGTAGACCGTAAGTGGAAGTGTTATAACAACGCGGTTGATGTAGTCGTATGTCTTCACGATCCGACCGATCCAAGTACCGAACGTACGGCACCTCCGTGTTCAGCACACGTTCAGCTCGATGACGATCCCCGGGCTCCGATCCAGCAAAGCGTCGGGGATGAGTTCCGTCAGCACGACGGCGTGGTGACGATGATGATGCTCCACTGACGCAGGGCTTCGCCTAAGCTCCGCGACGATATGACTTCACCGGCGCAGGGCTTCGCCTAAGCTCCGCGACGATATGACCGAAGTGGAATATGGTGGAGGGGGGCACCGCACACGGCTAAGGAACGATCCGTAGATCAACTTGTGTCTCATGGGGTGCCCCCCTGCCCCCGTATATAAAGGAGCAAGGGGGGGGTGCGGCCAGCCCAAGGGGGGCGCGCCTGGAGGAGTCCTACTCCCACCGGGAGTAGGACTCCCCCCCCCCTTTCCTAGTTGGAATAGGATTGGGGAGGGGGAAGAGGGAAGGCGCCGCCCCCCCTCTCCTTGTCCTATTAGGACTAGAGGGGAGGGGGCGCGACCTGCCCCGGCGGCCCTTTCCTCTTCTCCCTATGGCCCATCAAGGCCCATTGACCCCCGGGGTTCCGGTAACTTCTGTTTTCATCCGAACCTTTCCAAGTCCAAACATAGGCTTCCAATATATCAATCTTTATGTCTCGACCATTTGAGACTCCTCGTCATGTCCGTGATCACATCCGGGACTCGAACAACCTTCGTACATCAATACTTATAAACTCATAATGAACTGTCATCGAAGCGTTAAGCGTGCGGACCCTACGGGTTCGAGAACTATGTAGACATGACCTAGAACTATTCTCGGTCAATAACCAATAGCGGAACCTGGATGCCCATATTGGTTCCTACATATTCTACGAAGATCTTTATCGGTCAAACCGCATAACGACGTCGTTGTTCCCTTTGTCATCGGTATGTTACTTACCCGAGATTCGATCGTCGGTATCCAATACCTAGTTCAATCTCGTTGCAGTAAGTCTCTTTACTCGTTCCGTAATACATCATCTCACAACTAACTCATTAGTTGCAATGCTTGCAAGGCTTATGTGATGTGTATTACCGAGAAGGCCCAGAGATACCTCTCCGACAATCGGAGTGACAAAACCTAATCTCGATTCATGCCAACTCAACATATACTTTTGGAGACACCTGAGAGTACCTTTATAATCACCCATTTACGTTGTGACGCTTTGGTAGCACACAAAGTGTTCCTCCGTAAACGGAGTTGCATAATCTCATAGTTGCAGGAACTTTGTATAAGTCATGAAGAAGCATAAGCAACATACTAAACGATCAAGTGCTAAGCTAACGAAATGGGTCATGTCAATCACATCATTCTCCTAATGATGTGATCCCATTAATCAAATGACAACACATGTCTATAGTTAGGAAACATAACCATCTTTGATCAATGAGCTAGTCTAGTAGAGGCATACTAGTGACTATCTGCTTGTCTATGTATTCACACATGTATTATGTTTCCGGTTAATACAATTCTAGCATGAATAATAAACATTTATCATGATATAAGGAAATAAATAATAACTTTATTATTGCCTCTAGGGCATATTTCCTTCAGTCTCCCACTTGCACTAGAGTCAATAATCTAGATTACACAAGAATGATTCTAACACCCATGGAGTCTTGGTGCTGATCATGTTTTGCTCGTGGAAGAGGCTTAGTCAACGGGTCGCAACATTCAGATCCGTATGTATTTTGCAAATCTCTATGTCTCCCACTTGGACTTGGTCCCGAATGGAATTGAAGCGTCTCTTGATATGCTTGGTCCTCTTGTGAAATCTGGATTCCTTTGCCAAGGCAATTGCACCAAGATTGTCACAGAAGATCTTCATTGGTCCCGATGCACTAGGTATGACACCTAGATCGAAATGAACTCTTTCATCCAGACTCCTTCATTTGCCGCTTGAAGCAGCTATGTACTCCGCTTCACATGTAGATCCCGCCACGACGCTTTGTTTAGAACTGCACCAACCGACAGCTCCACCGCTTAATAAAAATACGATCCGGTTTGCGATTTAGAATCGTCGGATCGGTGTCAAAGCTTGCATCGACGTAACCATTTACGATTAGCTCTTTGTCACCTCCATATCGAGAAACATATCCTTAGTCCTTTTCGTATTTCAGGATGTTCTTGACCGCTGTCCAGTGATCCACTCCTGGATTACTTTGGTACCTTCCTGCCAAGCTTATTGCTAAGCACACGTCAGGTCTGGTACACAGCATTGCATACATGATAGAGCCTATGGCTGAAGCATAGGGAACATTTTTCATTTTCTCTCTATCTTCTGTTGTGGTCGGGCATTGAGTCTGACTCAATTTCACACCTTGTAACACAGGTAAAAGACCTTTCTTTGCCTGATCCATTTTGAACTTTTTCAAAACTTTATCAAGGTATGTGCTTTGTGAAAGTCCAATTAAGCGTCTTGATCTATCTCTATAGATCTTGATGCCCAATATGTAAGCAGCTTCACCGAGGTCTTTTATTGAAAAACTTTTATTCGAGTATCCTTTTATGCTATCCAGAATTCTATATCATTTCCAATTAATAATATGTCGTCCACATATAATATCGAAATGCTACTGAGCTCCCACTCACTTTCTTGTAAATACAGGCTTCTCCAAAAGTCTCAGATAAAACCATATGCTTTGATCACACTATCAAAGCGCTTATTCCAACTCCGAGAGGCTTGCACTGACCATAAATTGATCGCTGGAGCTTGCACACTTTGTCAAGACCTTTTGGATCAACAAAACCTTCTGGTTGCATCATATACAACTCTTCTTCTAGAAATCCATTCAAGAATGCAGTTTTACATCCATTTGCCAAATGTCATAATCATAAAATGCAGCAATTGCTAACATGATTCGGACAGACTTAAGCATCGCTTCGGGTGAGAAAGTCTCATCGTAGTCAACCCCTTGAACTTGTCAAAACCTTTCGCAACAAGTCGAGCTTTATAGATAGTTATATTACCATCGCGTCGGTCTTCTTCTTAAAGATCCATTTATTCTCAATGGCTTGCCGATCATCGGGCAAGTCAACCAAAGTCCATACTTTGTTCTCATACATGGATCCCATCTCAGATTTCATGGCTTCAAGCCATTTTGTGGAATCTGGGCTCACCATCGCTTCTTCATAGTTCGTAGGTTCACCATGATCTAGTAGCATGACTTCCGAATAGGATTACCGTACCACTCAGTGCGGATTTTATTCTGGTTGATCTACGGTTCGGTGACAACTTGATCTGAAGTTTCATGATCATTATCATTATCTTCCTCGCTAGCTGGTGTAGGTGTCACGTAAACTGATTTCGTGATGAACTACTTTCCAATAAGGGAGCTGGTACTATTACCTCATCAAGTTCCACTTTCCTCCCACTCACTTCTTTCGAGAGAAACTCCTTCTATAGAAAGGATCCATTCTTAGCAACGAATGTCTTGCCTTCGGATCTGTGATAGAAGGTATACCCAATTGTCTCCTTTGGGTATCCTATGAAGACACATTTTCCGATTTGGGTTCAAGCTTATCGGGTTGAAGTTTTTTCACATAAGCATCACAACCCCAAACTTTCAGAACGATAACTTTGGTTTCTTGCTAAACCATAGTTCATAAGGTGTCGCCTCAACGGATTTTGACGGTGTCCTATTTAACGTGAATGCGGCCGCCTCTAAAGCATAACCCCAAAACGATAGCGGTAAATCGGAAATAGACATCATAGATCGCACCATATCTAGTAAAGTACGACACGACGTTCGACACACCATTACGCTGTGGTGTTCCCGGTGGCGTGAGTTGCGAAACTATTCCGCATTGCTTTAAATGTAGACCAAACTCGTAACTCAAATATTCTCCTCCACGATCAGATCGTAGAAACTTTATTTTCTTGTTACGATGATTTTCAACTTCACTCTGAAATTCTTTGAACTTTTCAAATGTTTCAGATTTATGCTTCATCAAGTAGATATACCCGTATCTGCGTAAATCATCTGTGAAGGTGAGAAAATAACGATATCCGCCACGAGTTTCAACATTCATCGGACCACATACATCTGTATGTATGATTTCCAACAAATCAGTTGCTCGCTCCATAGTTCCGGAGAACGGCGTTTTAGTCATCTTGCCCATGAGGCATGGTTCGCAAGTACCAAGTGATTCCAGAAGCCCATCAGTATGGAGTTTCTTCATGCGTTTTACACCGATATGACCTAAACGGCAATGCCACAAATAAGTTGCACTATCATTATCAACTCTGCATCTTTTGGCTTCGACATTATGAATATGTGTATCACTACTGTCGAGATTCAACAAGAATAGACCATTCTTCAAGGGTGCATGACCATAAAAGATATTACTCATATAAATAGAACAACCATTATTCTCTCGATTTAAATGAATAACCGTCTCGCATCAAACAAGATCCAGATATAATGTTCATGCTCAACGCTGGCACCAAATAACAATTATTTAGGTCTAAAACTAATCCCGAAGGTAGATGTAGAGGTAGCGTGCCGACCGCGATCACATTGACTTTGGAACCGCTTTCCCACGCCAGCATCGTCACCTCGTCCTTTGCGATGCTCGCTATTCCGTAGTCCCTGTTTCGAGTTGCAAATATTAGCAACAGTAACCAGTATCAAATACCAGTGCTACTACGAGCTCTAGTAAGGTACACATCAATAACATGTATATCACGTATACATTTGTTCACCTTGCCATCCTTCTTATCCGCCAAATACTTGGGGCAGTTCCGCTCAAAGGTCCACCGCTTGCAGTAAAACACTCGATTTAGGGCTTAGGTCCGACTTGGGTTTCTTCTCTTGATCAGCAACTTTCTTGCTGTTCTTTTGAAGTTTCCTTTCTTCTTCCCTTTGCCCTTTTCTTGAAACTAGTGGTCTTGTTGACCATCAACACTTGATGTTCCTTTTGATTTCTACCTCCATGCTTTTAGCATTGCGAAGAGCTCAGAATTGTCTTAGTCATCCCTTGCATATTATAGTTCATCACGAAGCTCGTGTAGCTTGGTGGCGTGATTGGAGAATTCATCAATGACACTATCATCCGGAAGATTAACTCCCAGCTGAATTAAGTGATTATTATACCCGGACATTTTGAGTATGTGCTCACCGACGTAACTATTCTCCTCCATCTTGCAGCTATAGAATTTATTGAGACTTCATATCTCTCAATCCGGCATTTGCTTGAAATTTTAACTTCAACTCCTGGAACATCTCATATGCTCTATGACGCTCAAAACATCGTTGAAGACCCGGTTCTAAGCCGTAAAGCATGGCACATCGAACTATAGAGTAGTCATCGCTTTGCTCGCCAGACGCTCACAACTTCGGCGTTGCTCTGCAAGCAGTTCGGCACCCAGCGGTGCTTCCAGGACGTAATTCTTCATGCAGCAATGAGGATAATCCTCAAATTACGGACCCAGTCCGTAATTGCTACCATCATCTTTCAACTTTGCTTTCTCAAGGAACGCATTAAAATTCAACGGAACAACAAAGACGAGCCATCTATCTACAATAAACATAGACAAGCAAAAACTATCAGTACTAAGTTCATGATAAATTTAAGTTCAATTTAATCATATTAAAAAACTCCCACTTAGACAGATATCTCTCTAGTCATCTAAGTGATTACGTGATCCAAATCAACTAAACCATAACCGATCATCACGTGAGATGGAGTAGTTTCAAAGAGGACAAGAACGAGCTCTCCATTGAAGTGGAAAGGCTCGGAAGGTGTGCAAGGGAAGTGTACGTGATGATTCCGCCCTAGCCTTTCCAAAGCGGACCCCATCTTGATAGTACGGTGATCTCTACGAAACTAGTCCACCAAACTGAATCGAAAAGACTACACCGTCTTCGCTTCAAACTCCGAGGGGAGGGAATCGTCTCATGCCAAAGGATGAATCGCTGAAAAGCTCAGTGCACACGATTAGTCCGGAAAAGCATTGTCATCAATCACCAAAACATCTTAGGGCTAAAGATGTCCTTACATCTATTGGCAAGCTTAATGGTGACATCAATTTCTTCTAACTCAGCGGGTGCAATATCATGCATAATTTCTTGATATAAAGCAATTGGTATTGCGCTAGCACTAGCACCCATATCACACAAGCCATGATAACAATGATCTCCTATTTTAACAGAAATAACAGGCATGCCTACCACATGTCTATGTTTATCGTTAGCACCAGGTTTAGCAATTCTAGCAGTCTCATCACATAAGTAAATAACATGCCCATCAATATTATCAGCCAGGAGATCTTTAACAATAGCAATATTAGGTTCAACCTTAACTTGCTCAGGGGATGTATAAGTTCTATTATTACTCTTACAAACCACAGTTGAAGCTTTAGCATGATCTTTTATCCTTGCAGGGAAAGGTGGTTTCTCAACATAAGCAGTAGGAACAATAGGATCATTATAAGTGATAGTCTTTTCTTCAACTTTAATAGGTTCAACTACTTTTACTTTTATGGAGAGATGATATTTAAACCACTTCTCCTTAGGGATATCAACATGAGCAACAAAAGATTCACAAAAAGAAGCTACTATCTCAGAGTCAAGTCCATATTTAGTGCTAAATTTACGGAAAACATCGGTATCCATAAAAGATTTAAGACAATCAAACTTAGGTGTTATACCTAACTCCTTGCCTTCGTCGAGATCCCAATCTTCAGAGTTGCGTTTAATTCTTTCCAATAAATCCCATTTGAATTCAATAGTCTTCATCATAAAAGAACCAGTACAAGAAGTATCGAGCATGGAGCGATTGTTGTCAGAAAGCCGATCATAAAATTTTTGAATAATCATTTCTCTTGAGAGCTCATGATTGGGGCATGAATATAACATTGACTTAAGCCTCCCCCAAGCTTGAGCGATGCTTTCTCCTTCGCGAGGCCAAAAATTATATATATAATTACGATCGAAATGAACAAGATGCATAGGATAAAACTTCGGATGAAATTCCAATTTCAATCGCTTGTAGTCCCATGATCCCATATCATCGCATAGCCTAAACCATGTCAATGCATCTCCCTTCAAATATAAAGGGAAGAACTTCTTATTGATAACATCATCGGGCATACCTGCAAGCTTAAATAATCCACAAACTTCATCCACATAGATTAAGTGTAAATCGGGATGCAATGTTCCATCTCCTGCAAAAGGATTAGCTAGCAGTTTCTCTATCATACCCGAAGGAATTTCAAAGTAAACATTTTCAGTAGGTTCAGTAGGTAGAGGAGCAACTATTTGCTCTACTGGTCGGGGTGAAGATACCCCGAACAATCCCCTCAAAGGATTACTTTCCATAGTAACAAGTGATAGTAAATTTCAGCACACTATATAAATTTTTTCCTTACCAAATTCCACCTACCAAAGGCGCTTCACTCCCCGGCAACGGTGCCACAGAAGAGTCTTGATGACCCACAAGTATATGGAATCTATCATAGTCCTTTAGATAAGTAAGAGTGTCGAACCCAACGAGGAGCAGAAGGAAATGATAAGCGGTTTTCAGCAAGGTATTCTCTGCAAGCACTGAAATTATCGGTAACAGATAGTTTTATGATAATATAATTGGTAATGAGCAACAAGTAACAAAAGTAAATAAAGTGCAGCAAGGTGGCCCAATCCTTTTTGTAGCAAAGGACAAGCCTGGACAAACTCTTATATAGAGAAAAGCGCTCCCGAGGACACATGGGAATTATCGTCAAGCTAGTTTTCATCACGTTCATATGATTCGCGTTCGGTACTTTGATAATTTGATATGTGGGTGGACCGGTGCTTGACTGCTATCCTTACTTGGGCAAGCATCCCACTTATGATTAACTCCTATTGCAAGCATCCGCAACTACAAAAGAAGTATTAAGGTAAACCTAACCATAGCATGAAACATGTGGATCCAAATCAGCCCATTACGAAGCAACGCATAAACTAGGGTTTAAGCTACTGTCACTCTAGTAACCCATCATCTACTTATTACTTCCCAATGCCTTCCTCTAGGCCCAAATAATGGAGAAGTGTCATGTAGTCGACGTTCACATAACACCACTAGAGGAGAGACAACATACATCTCATCAAAATATCGAACGAATACCAAATTCACATGACTACTAATAGCAAGACTTCTCCCATGTCCTCAAGAACAAACGTAACTACTCACAAAGCATATTCATGTTCATAATCAGAGGGATATTAATATGCATAATGGATCTGAACATATGATCTTCCACCAAATAAACCAACTAGCATCAACTACAAGGAGTAATCAACACTACTAGCAACCTACAGGTACCAATCTGGGGCTTTTGGACAAAGATTGGATACAAGAGATGAACTAGGGTTTTAGAGGAGATGGTGCTGGTGAAGATGTTGATGGAGATTGGCCCCCTCCCGATGAGAGGACTGTTGGTGATGATGATGGCGATGATTTCCCCCTCCCGGAGGGAAGTTTCCCCGGCAGAACAACTCTACCGGAGCCCTAGATTGGTTCTGCCAAGGTTCTGCCTCATGGCGGTGGAGTTTCTTCCCGAAAGCTTGCTTATGATTTTTTTCTCGGACGAAAGACTTCATATAGCATAAGATGGGCACCGGAGGGCCAACAGGGGGCCCACGAGGTAGGGGGTGCACCTAGGGGGGTAGGGCGCGCCCCCCACCCTCGTGGCCAGGGTGTGGGCCCCCTCTGGTATTTTCTTCGCCCAGTATTTTTTATTATTTCCAAAAATAACTTCCATAGAGTTTCAGGACTTTTGGAGTTGTGCATAATAGGTCTCTAATATTTGCTCTTTTCCAGCCCAGAATTCCAGCTGCCGGCATTCTTCCTCTTCATGTAAACCTTGTAAAATAAGAGAGAATAGGCATAAGTATTGTGACATAATGTGTAATAACAGCCCATAATGCAATAAATATCAATATAAAAGCATGATGCAAAATGGACGTATCTGCGAGCGCCGTCTTTTTTGTATGCTGGTAGGTGTGCCGGCATGACCACTGGAGCCGCGATGGCGTGGTCGAACCCAAGTCCCATCCTTTTTTGTGTGCTGGTGATACGTCTCCGTCGTATCTATAATTTTTTATTGTTCCATGCCAATATTATGCAACTTTCATATACTTGTGGCAACTTTTTATACTATTTTTGGGACTAACATATTGATCCGGTGCCAATTCTTGTTTGTTGCATGTTTTATGTTTTACAGAAACCCCATATCAAACGGAGTCCAAACAGGATAAAAACGGACGGAGAATAGTTTTGGAATATTTGCGACATTTGGGAAGCAGAATCAACGCGAGATGGTGCCCGAGGGGGCCACGAGGCAGGGGGCGCGTCCCTGACCCTCGTGGGCACCCCGTGAGGAGGTTGATGATCTTCTTTTGCCGCAAGAAAGCTAATTTTTGGAGAAAAATCTGGGCGAAGGTTTCAATCCAATCGGAGTTACGGATCTCCGGATATATAAGAAACGGTGAAAGGGCAGAACAGTGGAGCACAGAAACAGAAAGAGACAGAGAGACGGATCCAATCTCGGAGGGGCTCTCGCCCCTCCCTTGCCATGGAGACCATGGACCAAAGGGGAAACCCTTCTCCCATCTAGGGAGAAGGTCAAGGAAGAAGAAGGAGGAGGGGGGCTCTCTCCCCCTCGCTTCCGGTGGCGCCGAAACGCCGCCGGGGCCATCATCATCACCGCAATCTACACCAACAACTTCACTGCCATCATCACCAACTCTTCCCCCCTCTATGAAGTGGTGTAACCCTCTTTTACCCATTGTAATCTCTACTTAAACATGGTGCTCAACGCTATATATTATTTCCCAATGATGTATGGCTATCCTATGATGTTTGAGTAGATCCGTTTTGTCCTATGGGTTAATTGATGATCGTGATTGGTTTGAGTTGCACATTTTATTATTGGTGTTTTCCTATGGTGCTCTCCGTGTCGCGCAAGCGTGAGGGACCCCCGCTGTAGGGTTTGCAATATGTTCATGATTTGCTTATGGTGGGCGGCGTGAGTGACAGAAGCACACACCCGAGTAAGTAGGTTGTTTGCGTATGGGATAAAGATGACTCGATGCTTTAATGCTATGGTTGGGTTTTACCTTAATGATCTTTAGTAGTTGCGGATGCTTGCTAGAGTTCCAATCATAAGTGCATATGATCCAAGAAGGGAAAGTATGTTAGCTTATGCCTCTCCCTCAAATAAAATTGCAATAGTGATTACCGGTCTAGTTATCGATTGCCTAGGGACAAATAACTTTCTTGTGTGACAAAAAGCTCTCTACTAAAACTAACTTAGTTATTTCTTTATCTAAACAGCCCCTAGTTCTTATCTACGCGCTCCTTATTATCTTGCAAACTTATCCAACAACACCTACAAAGTACTTCTAGTTTCATACTTGTTCTAGGTAAAGCGAACGCCAAGCGTGCGTAGAGTTGTATCGGTGGTCGATAGAACTTGAGGGAATATTTGTTCCACCTTTAGCTCCTCATTGGGTTCGACACTCTTACTTATCGAAAGAGGCTACATTTGATCCCCTATACTTATGGGTTATCAAGACCTTTTTCTGGCGCCGTTGCCGGGGAATTATAGCGTGGGGTGAATATTCTCGTGTGTGCCTGTTTGCTTTATCACTAAGTAATTTTTATTTGCTGTTCTAAGTTGTTCTCTATCTTTAGTTATGGATATGGAACACGAAATACCAAAAAAATAGGTTTACTTGCTACTCATGGAGATGGGGAACCTCCTAAAACCCTCGATGCTCATTATGTGAAAGATATTATGTACTACTTTGATAATCCTGAGAAAACCCCATTCAACTTTATAATGGGAGTAACATTGGATCAACGTGAATACTTTAGGGACTATCGCTTGACTCAAAAAGGGAAACTATTATGGGATCAAATTCATATATTGAAGTGGTATGCTCGGGAACTATGCTTGAGATATGATTATACTTGTTTCTCTAGGATGAAGGCTCCACACCTTCCCTTTTCATGCAAATTTAATGATGATGAAACCTTGGCTTCTTATGCTAATGGTATATATGATTACTATCATGTGGAACAAATAGAAGAATTCGTTGCTTTTATGGGTGCTTATGAAATTGAATCTTTGTTTAAAGAGTTTGAAGATTTTGATGATTCAGTTTATAGACCTGAAAATTTAGCTATCCTTAAATATTGCTATGAGAATTATAAATACAATTATGATATTGATGAATTTATTGAGAAATTCTCTGCTATCCAAGAAGACACTAATATTTTGCAGGAGTCTATGGAAGAAGAAATTAATGACATTGTGAGCTCATTGGATGAAAAAGATGATGAGGAGAGCGAAGAACAAAAGGAGGAAGAGCGGATTAGCTACACGTGCCCACCTTCTAATGAGAGTAACTCTTTATCCCATACATTGTTTAATTTCCCTTCAAATTTACCAAAGGATGAATGCTATGATTGTTATGATCCCGTTGATTCTTTTGAAATATCCTTTTTGATGATGCTTGCTATGCTTGTGGCCAAGATGCCAATATGAATTATGCTTATGGAGATGAACTTGCTATAGTTCCTTATGTTAAACATGAAATATTTGCTATTGCACCCATGCATGATAGTCCTATTATCTTCTTGAATTCTCCCGACTACACTATATCGGAAAAGTTTGTCCTTGTTAAGGATTATATTGATGGGTTGTGTTTCACTACTTCACATGATGATTTTGATAAATATAATATGCATGTGCTTGCTGCTCCTACTTGCAATTATTATGAGAGAGGAACTATATCTTCACCTCTCTATGTTTCCAATATGATAAAATTGCAAGAAACTGTTTATACTATGCATTGGCCTTTACTATGTGTGCATGAATTATTCTTTTATGACATGCCGATGCATATGAAGAGAGTTAGACTTCGTCATTGCTTGATTTATGTTACTTTGTGCTCACTACTAAATCACAAATCATTGTTAATTAAAATTGTCTTTGATATACCTTGGGATCCGGGTGGATCCATTACTTAAGCACTATATGCGTAGCTTAATGGCTTTAAAGAAAGCGCTGCCAGGGAGACAACCCGGAAGTTTAAGAGAGTCATTTATTTCTGTTGACTTCTTTTATATATTTTAAAAACAAAAAATAAAGAGGGGAACCCAAAACTTTTTCAAAAAGAAAAGCGAAAGTAAGAAAGACGTGAAGGAAATATGCCCTAGAGGCAATAATAAAGTTATTATTTATTTCCTCATATCATGATAAATGTTTATTATTCATGCTAGAATTGTATTAACCGGAAACATAATACATGTGTGAATACATAGACAAACTTAAATGTCACTAGTATGCCTCTACTTGACTAGCTCATTAATCAAAGATGGTTATGTTTCCTAACCATAGACATGTGTTGTCATTTGATTAACGGGATCACATCATTAGGAGAATGATGTGATTGACTTGACCCATTCCGTTAGCTTAGCACTTGATCGTTTAGTATGTTGCTATTGCTTTTTTCATGACTTATACAAGTTCCTATAACTATGAGATTATGCAACTCCGTTTACGGAGGAACACTTTGTGTGCTACCAAATGTCACAACGAATCGGGTGATTATAAAGGAGCTCTACAGGTGTCTCCAAAGGTACATGTTGAGTTGGCGTATTTCGAGATTAGATTTTGTCACTCTGAATGTTGGAGAGGTATCTCTGGGCCCTCTCGGTAATGCACATCACTATAAGCCTTGCAAGCAATGTAGCTAATGAGTTAGTTACGGAATGATGCATTACATGATGAGTAAAGAGACTTGCCGGTAACGAGATTGAACTAGGTATTGAGATACCGACGATCGAATCTCGGGCAAGTAACATACCGACGACAAAGGGAACAACGTATGTTGTTATGCGGTTTGACCGATAAAGATCTTCATAGAATATGTAGGAGCCAATATGAGCATCCAGGTTCCGCTATTGGTTATTGACCGGAAACAGTTATAGGTCATGTCTACATAGTTCTCGAACCCGTAGGGTCCGCACGCTTAAGGTTTCGATGACAGTTATATTATGAGTTTAAGAGTTTTGATGTACCGAAGGTTGTTCAGAGTCCTGGATGTGATCACGGACATGGCGAGGAGTCTCGAAATGGTCGAGACATGAAGATTGATATATTGGAAGCCTATGTTTGGATATCGGAAGTGTTCCGGGTGAAATCGGGATTCTACCGGAGTACCGGGAGGTTACCGGAACCCCCCGGGAACATAATGGGCCTTAGTGGGCCTAGGTGGAAGAGAGGAGAGGCGGCTAGGACTGGGCTGCGCGCCCCTCCCCCTCCCCCCCAGTCCGAATAGGACAAGAAGAGGGGGGGCGCCCCCCTTCCTTCTTCTCCTCCACTCCTTCCCCCTCCCAAGTCCTAATCCAACTAGGAAAGGGGGGGAGTCCTATTCCCGGTGGGAGTAGGACTCCTCCCGGCGCGCCCACTCCCTTGGCCAGCCGCACCCCCCTTGCTCCTTTATATATGGGGGCAGGGGGCACCCCATAGACACAACAATTGATCCTTGAGATCTCTTAGCCGTGTGCGGTGCCCCCCTCCACCATAGTCCTCGATAATATTGTAGTGGTGCTTAGGCGAAGCCCTGCGACGGTAGAACATCAAGATCGTCACCACACTGTCGTGCTGACGGAACTCTTCCCCGACATTCTGCTGGATCGGAGTCCGGGGATCGTCATCGAGCTAAACGTGTGCTAGAACTCGGAGGTGTCGTAGTTTTGGTACTTGATCGGTCGGGTCGTGAAGACGTACGACTACATCAACCGCGTTGTTATAACGCTTCCGCTTTCGGTCTATGAGAGTACGTGGACAACACTCTCCCCTCTCGTTGCTATGCATCACCATGATCTTGCGTGTGCATAGGAAATTTTTTGAAATTACTATGTTCCCCAACTGTGGCATCAGAGCCAGGTTTTATGCGTAGATGTTATATGCACAAGTAGAACACAAGTGAGTTGTGGGCGATACAAGTCATACTGCTTACCAGCATGTCATACTTTGGTTCGGCGGTATTGTTGGACGAAGCGGCCCGGACCGACATTACGCGTACGCTTACGCGAGACCGATTCTCCCGACGTGCTTTGCACAGAGGTGGCTAGCGGGTGTCAGTTTCATCAACTTTAGTTGAACTAAGTGTGGCTACGCCCGGTCCTTGCGAAGGTTAAAACAGCACTAACTTGACGAACTATCGTTGTGGTTTTGATGCGTAGGTAAGAACGGTTCTTGCTCAGCCCATAGCAGCCACGTAAAACTTGCAACAACAAAGTAGAGGACGTCTAACTTGTTTTTGCAGGGCATGTTGTGACGTGATATGGTCAAGAAGTGATGATATATTTTATTGTATGAGATGATCATGTTTTGTAACAGAGTTATCGGCAACTGGTAGGAGCCATATGGTTGTCGCTTTATTGTACGCAATGCAATCGCCCTGTAATGCTTTACTTTATCTCTAAGCGGTAGCGATAGTCGTAGAAGCATAAGATTGGCGAGACGACAACGATGCTACGATGGAGATCAAGGTGTCGCGCCGGTGACGATTGTGATCACGACAGTGCTTCGAAGATGGAGATCACAAGCACAAGATGATGATGGCCATATCATATCACTTATATTGATTGCATATGATGTTTATCCTTTATGCATCTTATCTTGCATTGATTGACGGTAGCATTTTAAGATGATCTCTCACTAATTATCAAGAAGTGTTCTCCCTGAGTATGCACCGTTGCGAAAGTTCTTCATGCTGAGACACTACGTGATGATCGGGTGTGATAGGCTCTACGTTCAAATACAACGGGTGCAAAACAGTTGCACACACGGAATACTCAGGTTAAACTTGACGAGCCTAGCATATACAGATATGGCCTCGGAACACGGAGACCAAAAGGTCGAACGTGAATCATATAGTAGATATGATCAACATAGTGATGTTCACCATTGAAACTACTCCATCTCACGTGATGATCGGACATGGTTTAGTTGATTTGGATCACGTGATCACTTAGATGACTAGAGAGATGTCTGTCTAAGTGGGAGTTCTTAAGTAATATGATTAATTGAACTTAAATTTATCATGAACTTAGTACCTGATAGTATTTTGCTTGTCTATGTTTGTTGTAGATAGATGGCTCGTCTTTGTTGTTCCGTTGAATTTTAATGCGCTCCTTGAGAAAGCTAAGTTGAAAGATGATGGTAGCAATTACACGGACTGGGTCCGTAACTTGAGGATTATCCTCATTGCTGCATGGAAGAATTACGTCCTGGAAGCACCGCTGGGTGCCGAGCCTGCTGCAGATGCAACCGACGATGTTAAGAATGTCCGCGAGCAAAGTGATGACTACTCGATAGTTCGAGGTGCCATGCTTTACGGCTTAGAACCGGTCTTCAACGATGTTTTGAACATCATGGAGCATATGAGATGTTCCAGGAGTTGAAGTTAATATTTCAAGCAAATGCCCGGATTGAGGGATATGAAGTCTCTAATAAGTTCTATAGCAGTAAGATGGAGGAGAATAGTTCAGTCAGTGAACATATACTCAAAATGTCAGGTATAATAATCACTTGATTCAACCGGGAGTTAATCTTCACGATGATAGTGTCATTGATGAATTCTTCAATCACGCCACCAAGCTAAAAGAGCTTCGTGATGAACTATAATATGCAAGGGATGGACAAGACTATTCCCGAGCTCTTCGCAATGCTAAAAGCTGCGGAGGTAGAAATCAAGAAGGAGCATCAAGTGTTGATGGTCAATAAGACCACCAGTTTCAAGAAAAGGGTAAAGGGAAGAAGAAGGAACTTCAAGAAGAACAGCAAGCAAGTTGCTGCTCAAGAGAAGAAACCCAAATCTGGACCTAAGCCCGAGATCGAGTGCTTCTCCGCAAGCGATCGACATTTGGAAGAGGAATTTCCCAAGTATTTGGCGGATAAGAAGGATGGCAAGGTGAACAAAGGTATATGTGATATACATGTTATTGATGTGTACCTTACTAATGCTCGCAGAGCACTGGTATTTGATACTGGTTCATTGCTAATATTTGCAACTCAAACAGGGACTACGATAAGCGAAGATTGGCTAAGGACAAGGTGACGATGCGCGCGGGAAATGGTTCCAAAGTCGATGTGATCGCGGTCGGCACGCTACCTCTACATCTACCATCGAGATTAGTTTTAGACCTGAATAATTGTTATTTGGTGCCAGCGTTGAGCATGAACATTATATCTGGATCTTGTTTGATGCGAGACGGTTATTCATTTAAATCAGAGAATAATGGTTGTTCTATTTATATGAGTAATATCTTTTATGGTCATGCACCCTGGAAGAGTGGTCTATTTTTATTAAATCTCGATAGTAGTGATACACATATTCATAATGTTGAAGCCAAAAGATGCAGAGTTGATAATGATAGTGCAACTTATTTGTGGCACTGCCGTTTAGGTCATATTGGTGTAAAGCGCATGAAGAAACTCCATACTGATGGACTTCTGGAATCACTTGATTATGAATCACTTGGTACTTGCGAACCGTGCCTCATGGCCAAGATGACTAAAACGCTGTTCTCAGGAACTATGGAGCGAGCAACTGATTTGTTGGAAATCATACATACTGATGTATGTGGTCCAATGAATATTGAGGCTCGCGGCGGGTATCGTTATTTTCTCACCTTCACAGATGATTTAAGCAGATACGGGTATATCTACTTGATGAAACATAAGTCTGAAACTTTTGAAAAGTTCAAAGAATTTCAGAGTGAAGTTGAAAATCATCGTAACAAGAAAATAAAGTTTCTACGATCTGATCGTGGAGGAGAATATTTGAGTTACGAGCTTGGTCTACATTTGAAACAATGCAGAATAGTTTCGCAACTCACGCCACCCAGAACACCACAGCATAATGGTGTGTCCGAACGTCGTAATCGTACTTCACTAGATATGGTGCGATCTATGATGTCTCTTACTGATTTACCGCTATCATTTTGGGTTTATGCTTTAGAGACAGCCGCATTCACGTTAAATAGGGCACCATCAAAATTCGTTGAGACGACACCTTATGAACTGTGGTTTGGCAAGAAACCAAAGTTCTCATTTCTTAAAGTTTGGGGCTGCGATGCTTATGTGAAGAAACTTCAACCAGATAAGCTCGAACCCAAATAGGAGAAATGTGTCTTCATAGGATACGCAAAAGAGACTATTGGGTACACCTTCTATCACAGATCTGAGGGCAAGATTTTTGTTGCTAAATTCGGATCCTTTCTAGAGAAGGAGTTTCTCTCGAAAGAAGTGAGTGGGAGGAAAGTAGAACTTGATGAGGTAATCAGTACCTGCTCCCTTATTGGAAAGTAGTTCATCACAAGAACCGGTTCTGTGACAACTACACCAATCGGTGAGGAAGCTAATGATATTGATCATGAAACTTCAAATCAAGTTACTACCGAACCTCGTAGGTCTACGAGTAAGATCCGCACTGAGTGGTACGGTAATCCAATTCGAAGTCATGTTACTTGACCATGGCGAACCTACGAACTATGAGGAAGCGATGATGAGCCCAGATTCCGCAAAATGGCTTGAGGCCATGAAATATGAGATGGGATCCATGTATGAGAACAAAGTATGGACTTTGGTTGACTTGCCCGATGATCGGCTGGCCATCGAGAATAAATGGATCTTCAAGAAGAAGACGACGCGATGGTAATGTAATCGTCTACAAAGCTCGACTTGTTGCGAAAGGTTTTCGACAAGTTCAAGGGTTGACTACGATGAGACTTTCTCACCGTGAAGCGATGCTTAAGTCTGTCCGAATCATGTTAGCAATTGCCGCATTTTATGATTATGAAATATGGCAAATGGATGTCAAAACTGCATTCTGAATGGATTTACGGAAGAAAAGTTGTATATGATGCAACCGGAAGGTTTTGTCGATCCAAAAGGTGCTAACAAAGTGTGCAAGCTCCAGCGATCCATTTATGGACTGGTGCAAGCCTCTCGGAGTTGGAATAAACGCTTTGATAGTGTGATCAAGGCATATGGTTTTATATGAGACTTTTGGAGAAGCCTATTTACAAGAAAGTGAGTGGGAGCTCAGAGCATTTCGATATTATATGTAGATGACATATTGTTAATTGGAAATGATATAGAATTTCTAGATAGCATAAAAGGATACTTGAATAAAAGTTTTTTGATGAAAGACCTCGGTGAAGCTGCTTACATATTGGGCATCAAGATCTATAGAGATAGATCAAGACGCTTAATTGGACTTTCACAAAGCACATACCTTGATAAAGTTTTGAAAAGGTTCAAAATGGATCAAGAAAAGAAAGGGTTCTTGCCTGTGTTACAAGGTGTAAATTGAGTCAGACTCAATGCCCGACCACAGCAGAAGATAGAGAGAAAATGAAAGATGTCCCCTATGCTTCAGCCACAGGCTCTATCATGTATTCAATGCTGTGTACCAGACCTGATGTATGCTTAGCAATAAGTTTAGCAGGGTGGTACCAAAGTAATCCAGGAGTGGATCACTGGACAGCAGTCAAGAATATCCTGAAATACATGAAAAGGACTAAGGATATGTTTCTCGTTTATGGAGGTGACAAAGAGCTAGTCGTAAACGGTTACGTCGATGCAAGCTTTGACACTGATCCGGACGATTCTAAATCGCAAACCGGATACGTATTTTTATTGAACGGTAGAGCTGTCAGTTGGTGCAGTTCTAAACAAAGCGTCGTGGCGGGATCTACATGCGAAGTGGAGTACATAGCTGCTTCGGAAGCAGCAAATGAAGGAGTTCATTTCCGATCTAGGTGTCATACCTAGTGCATCGGGACCAATGAAGATCTTCTGTGACAATACTGGTGCAATTGCCTTGGCAAAGGAATCCAGATTTCACAAGAGGACCAAGCACATCAAGAGATGCTTCAATTCCATCCGGGACCAAGTCCAGGTGGGAGACATAGAGATTTGCAAGATACATACGGATCTGAATGTTGTAGACCCAGTGACTAAGCCTCTTCCACGAGCAAAACATGATCAGCACCAAGACTCCATGGGTGTTAGAATCATTACTGTGTAATCTAGATTATTGACTCTATTGCAAGTGGGAGACTGAAGGAAATATGCCCTAGAGGCAATAATAAAGTTATTATTTATTTCCTCATAGCATGATAAATGTTTATTATTCATGCTAGAATTTTATTAACCGGAAACATGATACATGTGTGAATACATAGACAAACTTAAATGTCACTAGTATGCCTCTGCTTGACTAGCTCATTAATCAAAGATGGTTATGTTTCCTAACCATAGACATGTGTTGTCATTTGATTAACGGGATCACATCATTAGGAGAATGATGTGATTGACTTGACCCATTCCGTTAGCTTAGCACTTGATCGTTTAGTATGTTGCTATTGCTTTCTTCATGACTTATACAAGTTCCTATAACTATGAGATTATGCAACTCCGTTTACGGAGGAACACTTTGTGTGCTACCAAATGTCACAACGAATCGGGTGATTATAAAGGAGCTCTACAGGTGTCTCCAAAGGTACACGTTGAGTTGGCGTATTTTGAGATTAGGTTTTGTCACTCTGATTGTCGAAGAGGTATCCCTGGGCCCTCTCGGTAATGCACATCACTATAAGCCTTGCAAGCAATGTAGCTAATGAGTTAGTTACGGAATGATGCATTACATAATGAGTAAAGAGACTTGCCGGTAACGAGATTGAACTAGGTATTGAGATACCGACGATCGAATCTCGGGCAAGTAACATACCGACGACAAAGGGAACCACGTATGTTATTATGCGATTTGACCGATAAAGATCCTCGTAGAATATGTAGGAGCCAATATGAGCATCCAGGTTCCGCTATTGGTTATTGACCGGAAACAGTTCTAGGTCATGTCTACATAGTTCTCGAACCCGTAGGGTCCGCACGCTTAAGGTTTCGATGACAGTTATATTATGAGTTTATGAGTTTTGATGTACCGAAGGTTGTTCGGAGTCCCGGATGTGATCACGGACATGGCGAGGAGTCTCTAAATGGTCGAGACATGAAGATTGATATATTGGAAGCCTATGTTTGGATATCGGAAGTGTTCCGGGTGAAATCGGGATTTTACCGGAGTACCGGGAGGTTACCGGAACCCCCCGGGAACATAATGGGCCTTAGTGGGCCTAGGTGGAAGAGAGGAGAGGCGGCTAGGGCTGGGCTGCGCACCCCTCCCCCTCCCCCCAGTCCGAATAGGACAAGAAGAGGGGGGCGGCGCCCCCCTTCCTTCTTCTCCTCCACTCCTTCCCCCTCCCAAGTCCTAATCCAACTAGGAAAGGCACTACTAGGGAAAAGCCTATACACAGAAAGTTACTAGTAGCGAGGGTGCTACTACTAAGCGGTCTCTACCGTGCCCCCAGGGACATGCCATAGTAGTAGCGCGGGTTTTTAAAACCTCGCTACTACTAAGTTTGATAGCATGGCGTTGGTTTTAGCCCTCGCTACTACTAAGTGAAAGCCATAGTAGTAGCGAGGGTAAAATACCGCGCTACTACTAAAGGTCCCATTTTCAAACTCTACACCCCCCCTGTGGATCGCCTTTTCAGTTTTTAAAAAAAATAAAAGAAAATGATGAAAATGTCAAAAAATAAAAGAAAATAAGTTTCCCATGTGATATGTGGTCTAGTTGTTGGGAAAATTTGCAAATATGAATTTCGACTTTATTTGCAAAATCTCTCGAGAATTTGTAAAAATGGGCATAACTTTTGCATACTAACTCGGATGAAAAAGTTTTTTATATGAAAAATCATCTACTCGAAAAGTTACATCCAAATTTAACGGGGGAACCCTGTTAAACATTTTCAAAATCCTCAAAAACCTAACAGAAAAGTTACGAGGCTTTTAAGATCTAGAGTGGAAAAAATCGAAAAAATTTCAAACTGTGTGGTCAAACTGTGGTCAAACAATGGTCAAACTAATTATTCTAGAATATTAGTGTTACTAAATAATTATTTTTGTTTTTTTGAATTTTGGTCAAATCTGGTCAAACTATGGCCAAACTGTGGTCAAACTGTGGTCAAACTAATTATTCAAGAAATATTAGTGTTACTAATTTTTTAGAACAATAGTTTCAAACTCAAATAGTGAAATGTGTGACTTCATGCTCAAGCTAAATTCCTGAGGTTAATAGGATTGACATCTTACTATTGTCGAAAACAACAAGTGCAGACTTGGAAGCGAGGGAGAATAGAACCCGGAAGTTAAGCGTGCTCGAGGCGGGAGTAGTGAGAGGATGGGTGACCGTCAGGAAGTTAGATGATTTGGAATGATGAGGGTGATTAGAGATTAAATTGAGCAGCGATGAGGGGTGATTAGAGATTTGAGGTTAAAATAATTCAGAAATTTGAAAATTAGGGAAAAAATTGAAATATTTTTTCAAAAAATTAAAAAAACTGTCTTTGGTAGTAGTAGCGGGTTTTACCACGCTACTACTAAAGGACATAGTAGTAGCGGGTGGCACCCGCCATCGCTATATCGTTAGTCAGTAGCGCCGCCCCCGCTACTAATAGGCCCAAAACCCGCGCTGCTGCTAGGCTTTTCCCTAGTAGTGAGGGGGGAGTCCTACTCCCGGCGCGCCCACTCCCTTGGCCGGCCGCACCCCCCACTTGCTCCTTTATATACGGGGGCAGGGGGCACCCCATAGACACAACAATTAATCCTTGAGATCTCTTAGCCGTGTGCGGTGCCCCCCTCCATCATAGTCCTCGATAATATTGTAGTGGTGCTTCGGCGAAGCCCTGCGACGGTAGAACATCAAGATCGTCACCACACCGTTGTGCTGACGGAACTCTTCCCCGACATTCTGCTGGATCGGAGTCCGGGGATCGTCATCGAGCTAAACGTGTGCTAGAACTCGGAGGTGCCGTAGTTTCGGTACTTGATCGGTCGGGCCGTGAAGACGTACGACTACATCAACTGCGTTGTTATAACGCTTCCGATTTCGGTCTACGAGGGTACGTGGACAACACTCTCCCCTCTCGCTGCTATGCATCATCATGATCTTGCGTGTGCGTAGGAATTTTTTTGAAATTACTACGTTCCCCAACAAGACGAGCATTTGTTAAAGTGGGAGCTAGCCTTGAACTTTGTTCATGCTCATGGAAACTTTGTGAATCTTGATTACAGAAACTTTTCAACAAAAATAATTATCCCCTTGTACAATTCCATTGTATCATAAAAATAATGTGCTAAGATCTTCCTTTAGGATGTTTACTCTGCTTGTTGGTTTGTGCGGTGCAGAACAGAAACTTTGGCTGTAGTGCGTGATTTTACATTTTTTTTACTGGAACGTCAAATGGTTCTTAAATTTTTTTTCATTGTCTTTCTATACAAATTGTTTATTTTTCCTAATTTTGGTAGAATTGTTTAGTACCAGAAGTATGGTGAATGTTCAGATTCCTACAGACTGTCCTGTTTAAGACAGATTCTGTTTTTTATGCATAGTTTGCTTGTTTTGATGAAACTATCGATTTGTATCAGTGGATTAAGCCATGGAAAAGTTATATTACAGTAGCTACAATGCAAAAAAAAATATGAATTGGTTTGCAACAGTACCTAGAGTAGTGATTTGCTTTATTATACTAACGGATCTTACCGAGTTTTCTATTGAAGTTTTGTGTGGATGAAGTGTTCGAAGATCGAGGAAGTCTCAATGTGAGGAGAAGAAGGAGAGGCAAGATCTCAAGCTTGGGGATGTCCAAGGAATCCCAAGTAAATATTCAAGGAGACTCAAGCGTCTAAGCTTGGGGATGCCCCGGAAGGCATCTCATCTTTCTTCAACAAGTATCGGTATGTTTTCGAATTTGTTTCGTTCATGCGATATGTGCAATCTTGGAGTGTCATTTGCATTTAGTTTTCACTTTTCTTTTATGCACCATGCTGGTATGAGATAGTCCATGGTTGATTTATAGAATGCTCATTGCACTTCACTTATATCTTTTGATTATGGCTTTATAGAATGCTTCATGTGCTTCACTTATATCACTTGAAGTTTGGATTGCCTGTTTCTCTTCACATAGAAAACCGCCATTTGTAGAATGCTATTTTTCTTCACTTATATTTGTTAGAGCGTGGGCATATCTTTTATAGAAAGAATTAAACTCTCTTGCTTCACTTATATCTATTTAGAGAGATGATAGGAACTGGTCATTCACACAGTTCGTCATAAAATCCTACATAAAACTTGTAGATCACTGAATATGATATGTTTGATTCCTTGCAATAGTTTTGCGATATAAATATGGTGATATTAGAGTCATGCTAGTGAGTACTCCCTCCGTTCCAAATTACTCGTCGTAGAAATGAATGTATCTGGAACTAAAATACATCTAGATACATCCATACCTGCGACAAGTAATTCAGAACGGAGGGAGTAGTTGTGAATTTGAGGAATACTTGTGTTGGAGTTTGTGATTCCCGTAGCATGCACGTATGGTGAACCGTTATGTAACGAAGTCGGAGCATGATTTATTTATTGATTGTCTTCCTTATGAGTGGCGGTCGGGGACGAGCGATGGTTTTTTTCCTACCAATCTATCCCCCTAGGAGCATGCACGTAGTACTTTGTTTCGATAGCTAATAGACTTTTGCAATAAGTATGTGAGTTATTTATGACTAATATTGAATCCATGGATTATACTGACTCTCACCCTTCCATCATTGCTAGCCTCTTCGGTATCGTGCATTGCCCTTTCTCACCTCGAGAGTTGGTGCAAACTTTGCCGGTGCATCCAAACCCCGTGATACGATACGCTCTATCACACATAAGCCTCCTTATATCTTCCTCAAAACAGCCACCATACCTACCTATCATGGCATTTCCATAGCCATTCTGAGATATATTGCCATGCAACTTCCATCATCATCATATACATGACTTGAGCATTCATTGTCATATTGCTTTGGATAATAGAAGATAGCTAGCATGATGTTTTCATGGCTTGTCCTTTTTTGATGTCAGTGCTACGCTAGATCATTGCACATCTCGGTACACCGCCGGAGGCATTAATATAGAGTCATACTTTGTTCTAGAGTTGTAATATTGAGTTGTAAGTAAATAAAAGTGTGATGATCATCATTATTAGAACATTGCCGCATGTGAGGCTATCAAAATAAAAGAGGCCAAAGATGCCCAAATAAAAAAAAGAGGCCAAAGAAGCCCACCAAAATGAAAAATAGAAAAAAATAAGAAAAAAATAAAAAATGAGAGAAAAAGAGAGAAGGGACAATGTTACTATCCTTTTACCACACTTCTGCTTCAGAGTAGCACCATGTTCTTCATATAGAGAGTCTCTTGAGTTATCACTTTCATATAATAGTGAGAATTTTTCGTTATAGAACTTGGCTTGTATATTCCGACGATGGGCTTCCTCAAATGCCCGAGGTCTTCATGAGCAAGCAAGTTGGATGCACACCCACTTAGTTTTCAGTTTGAGCTTTCATACACTTATAGCTCTTAGTGCATCCGTTGCATGGCAATCCCTACTCCTCACATTGATATCAATTGATGGGCATCTCCATAGCCCGTTGATTAGCCGCGTCAATGTGAGACATTCTTCCTTTTTGTCTTCTTCACACAACCTCCACCATCATATTCTATTCCACCTATAGTGCTATATCCATGGCTCACGCTCATGTATTGTGTGAAAGTTGAGAACATCAAAAGTATGAAACAATTGCTTGGCTTGTCATCGGGGTTGTGCATGATTTGAATATTTTGTGTGGTGAAGATGGAGCATAGCCAGACTATATGATTTTGTAGGGATAACTTTCTTTGGCCATGTTATTTTGAAAGGACATGATTGCTTTATTAGTATGCTTGAAGTATTATTGTCTTAATGTCAAATGATAGACTATTGCTTTGAATCACTCGTGTCTTAATATTCATGCCATGATTAGATTACATGATCAAGATTATGCTAGGTAGCATTCCACATCAAAAATTATCTTTTTATCATTTACCTACTCGAGGACGAGCAGGAATTAAGCTTGGGGATGCTAATACGTCTCCGTCGTATCTATAATTTTTGATTGTTCCATGCCAATATTATGCAACTTTCATAAACTTTTGGCAACTTTTTATACAATTTTTGGGATTAACATATTGATCTAGTGCCCGGTGCCAGTTCCTGTTTGTTGCATGTTTTATGTTTCGCAGAAACCCATATCAAACGGAGTCCAAACGGGATAAGAACGGACGGAGAATACTTTTGGAATATTTGTGATATTTGGGAAGCAGAATCAGCGCGAGACGGTGCCCGAGGGGGCCACGAGGCAGGGGGACGCGCCCCTGACCCTCGTGGGCACCCCGTAAGGCGGTTGCTGATCTTCTTTTGCCGCAATAAAGCTAATTTTTGGAGAAGAATCTAGGCGAAGGTTTCAATCCAATCGGAGTTACGGATCTCGGGATATATAAGAAACTGTGAAAGGGCGGAACAGGGGAGCGCAGAAACAGAGAGACAGATCCAATCTCGGAGGGGCTCTCGCCCCTCCCTTTCCATGGAGACCATGGACCAGAGGGGAAACCCTTCTCCCATCTAGGGAGAAGGTCAAGGAAGAAGAAGAAGGAGGGGGGGCTCTCTCCCCCTCGCTTCCGGTGGCGCCGGAACACCACCGGGGCCATCATCATCACCGCAATCTACACCAACAACTTCACCGCCATCATCACCAACTCTTACCCCCTCTATGCAGCGTGTAACCCCTCTTATACCCGCTGTGATCTCTACTTAAACATGATGCTCAACGCTATATATTATTTCCCAATGATGTATGGCTATCCTATGATGTTTGAGTAGATCCGTTTTGTCCTATGGGTTAATTGATGATCATGATTGGTTTGAGTTGCACATTTTATTATTGGTGTTGTCCTATGGTGCTCTCCGTGTCGCGCAAGCGTGAGGGACCCCCGCTGTAGGGTTTGCAATATGTTCATGATTTGCTTATGGTGGGTGGCGTGGTGTGATGAAGCACGCACCGAGTAAGTAGGTTGTTTGCGTATGGGACAAAGAGGACTTGATGCTTTAATGCTATGGTTGGGTTTTACCTTAATGATCTTTAGTAGTTGCGGATGCATGCTAGAGTTCCAATCATAAGTGCATATGATCCAAGAAGAGAAAGTATGTTAGCTTATGCCTCTCCCTCAAATAAAATTGCAATAATGATTACCGGTCTAGTTATCGATTGCCTAGGGACAAATAACTTTCTTGTGTGATAAAAAGCTCTCTACTAAAACTAACTTAGTTATTTCTTTATCTAAACAGCCCCTAGTTCTTATTTACGCGCTCCTTATTATCTTGCAAACTTATCCAACAACACCTACAAAGTACTTCTAGTTTCATACTTGTTCTAGGTAAAGCGAACATCAAGCATGCGTAGAGTTGTATCGGTGGTCGATAAAACTTGAGGGAATATTTGTTCTACCTTTAGCTCCTCGTTGGGTTCGACACTCTTACTTATCGAAATAGGCTACAATTGATCCTCTATACTTGTGGGTTATCAGCTGGCATGTGTGCCGGCCGGCTGGCGAGTGCACCAGCATGAACTGTGGTGATATTTTTTGAAGCCGGCATTGTATGCCGGCGCTGGCATGGTGCCAGCATGAGACATGGCCGCTGGCATGATCGGCCGCGGGCTTTTTAAAAAAAATTGAATGCAGACATGAAATGGGTTGACGCGTTGGCTGCACTGCCGACCCAAATGCAAAACTGGGCGAACGCAGGGCGGGCGGCCGACCCAAACGGACAAAAAGCGGACAAATGCGCCGTCCGTTTGGGTCGGCCTGTTGGAGTTGCTCTTAATCCTCGACCAACACTGATGACGGGTTGGTTTAAAATACACGTTGACGCCGGAGTCAGAAGTGGGAGGGGAGGATCAGCCGTGGGATCAACAAGGCAACTATCTGGGGAGTTCAGCGTTGGTTATTGCGGGAGTGGACGACCCAGCTATTCTGAAGACTATTGCATGTCGAGAAGCGCTTGCCCTAGCTGAAGACCTCAATCTGAATAATCTGATCGTCGCCTCTGATGCTAAGCAAGTGGTTAATGATATCTCAAAATCACATGCAATAATTCAGGAGATTAGAAGTAGAGCTTCTTTTTTTGTTTGTAATTTTATGTTTGAAGGACGTGCAGCTAATAGAGACGCACATAACCTTGCCAAATATTCACTCCTCGTTAGGTTCGGGGCGTCACATTTGGTTAGGCCAACCCCAGGCCCCGACTTGTATCCCACACTCTGTGGAATTTGATGAATAAATTGGCTTTACCCCTAAAAAAACTTCATTGTCGGTCGGACCCTCACAGATACCGGTCTTGCCGCGATCCGTGCGACGAATCCTTGCGTGATAGAGGCGGAGAATCCCGATCCAGCTGAGGACGTGAGGGCCTCACGCCATCACCCTCCCACGCCATCACCCTCCCTGGCCAGATGCAAGTCGGACCACACCGATGACTTAGGTGGTTTTTGTTTCCAGGGACTTTTTGGTGTAGGGACTAGAAAAGGTCCCTCTTAGAGACTTTTTAACCAAACAGGAGGGACTACTAGGGACTTAAAATTGCCTTTTGGGATTAAATGGAGAAGACTCTCAAGGAGAGTCTTTTTTGGACTTTTCCAACAATGCCCCTCCATACATCCATTGGCCAGCCGCCCCATGATGTTGTTTGGTTGTTATTTTTCTGTATACTAGGGGTAATATGGTCATTTAATAACCTCTAGGGAGAGACTAGGGACTTTTTAGTCCCTGAAAACAAACAGGGAGAGACTTTTTAAGGACTAAGAATTTTTTAGTTGAGACTAGAAAAAGTCATAAGACTTATAAACCAAACATGGCCTTACTGCAGTAGGCGCCGGACATGCAACAACCAAAGATCTAAAACCAATTGATGGCATCTCAGTTAGGCACTACCAGCTTTGACGAAGACGGAGGATCGTGAATTTGCTTCCAAGACTCAGCCAGCAAGGAAGCAAGCTAGCCCCGCGCCACTGGCACAGAGCCGTGCCACCCTGCCATTAGGAGCCACCACGCCACCGGACGCCAAGCCCCGCCGCCACAAACTGCTACCCTGCAGAACGGGAGCCGCAGCAAGGAGACGCCGTCGGCCGTGTCCTTCGGCGGCCGCGTGGCGGAAGGAATTGGTAGATCGACTGGCGGCGCTAGGGTAGGACGTGCGCCCGAGTCGCCCTGGGCTGGGCGACGCATTGGAACATGGATTTGATTACAGCACGAAATCACAAAAAAAAAAATCATAGCATCTAAGGTTCGGAACATGAATTTAGTTGCAGAAAGAAAGCACAAATGGGCAGTGACGTGTCATAACTGAATGGCATGATGGTTATGCTTGGGCAGGGAACATGTGTGTGGTGTGCACCAAAACTATTGTGCCAAGTGGCTGCACAAATGGGCAGTGTAAGGCAGTCAAGGAGGGGTGGAGGGAACTTGCGCTGGAAGGTGAAAGAATTCAGCTCGAGCAAATTTCGTCTGTGCATGCGATGATGGACTTTTTGTGGGGGCTAGATGAGAAGAAACGTATGCACATTCTAACCTACTGGTGGCACTGGTGGAGCGTGCGCAACAAGCTAAGGAGAGGGGAACTAGCAGCGTCGGCAACAGATATTGCAAGGCGAACACGAAGTGCGGTCATGGAGTATGTGCAAGTTTATATCAAACCACCAAAGCAGGCCTGTTTGGACAAATGGGCTGCCCCGGCAGATAAGATGCTCAAAATCAACATGGATGGATCTTTTGCTCCGGGAGAAGGACATGCAGGGTGGGGCATAGTGGCGAGGGACTCGGAGGAGGAGATTGTGGCAGCAAGAGTTGGAAGACAAGATCACATACAGGATGCATTCGCGGTGGAGGTTACTGCACTGTCAAACGCCCTGGCCCTTGCTGCAGATCTGGGGTGCCTAAGAGTCCACTTCGAGACGGATTCACAGCTCTTGGTGGAAGCTATGGACTTCAGGAGATCAGACTCGTCAGCATATGCAGCCATCATAGAAGATACCAAGTTCCAGTTTAAAATATGGTTCTCGAAACATACGATTTCTGCTTGCCGCTGTAGTGCCAATACCGTAGCGCATGAACTAGTCAATATTGGCCGTTTGTATCCAGTAGAACATGTTATGCACTGGGAGTCTGATGTACCAGCCCAAGTGGCTGCCTGTGTCTCGAGCGACATGCCCGAGCACCGTTAAGTAATAAAGCATTGCTTTGATCTCAAGTGGCTGCTTTCTCCATGACCTGTTGACGAACTGTAAGTGCAAGTACATAAATGAGTAGCATTGCAACATGATTTTGTTTTAATAAGAGGGTGGTGTGAAACTGAATATTTTGATTGAAGGGACTGCAGGAGGATCCTTCCCTCCTCCTCCTAGCTATATTTCTCCTGTTGCAAGTGGCCTTGACAGGGTACAGATAGAGCTGAATTTGGTAGGATTTCTGATGGTAATTAATTACCAAGGCCCGATTTGCTCTACTTGCCATGCATGATGCAAATATGCAATCCATCGACCAGGTGGATGAAGAAGAAGGAGCTCCCTAATCCTGATGAAAGAGGCAAACTGTGCCTCGCTATTAACTCGATCATTCCATCTCTGACAGAGAGGCTTTTTCTGGCGGCCATCTTGTAGAGCTCCGGCTCGAGGTCTTGACAGCGGAATTTTATTTTACAGAGGAAAAAGCGAAGCAAAAAAAAAAAGGAGAAGCGCCGTTGCCGGGGATCGAACCCGGGTCACCCGCGTGACAGGCGGGAATACTTACCACTATACTACAACGACTTGGATGACGGTGAGTTTAACAAGGTTAATTAGATCGGGTAACGTTTAACAAACCGGAGGCTCTCCCGGACTGCAAGTCTGGAACCGAAAAGGGTGCACAGGCAAAAAAAAATGTTGGTCTCTTTGTGCACCAGTTTTTTTTTTTAATTTTTTTGGAAGGTTCAATAGATCGGCTCTTCAAATCCAAAATTCATTCCCGGTCAAACAATACATCAAACAATCGATCTCACAAAAAATTTAAAATGACTAACGTGATTTCACTGATTTATCCAACATGTGTCCATAGGAAACGCCGGACATATATCCAGAAAATTACCTAGAAAATGCCTACGAGGGCGTTCAATTTTGCCTAACGAAATCCACACGTACAAAACCCTCCAGGAAACATTGTGTGTGTGTGTGTGTGTCCATACAAACGCCTGGCACGTACATGTCACACGGGTGTTCTGATTTTCCTTATGAATTTCTGCGTCCACAAAAATGTGTGACATATATATTTGGGAAATTTGCTTAAAATGCCTATATGGCTGTTCCAGTTTGCCCGCCAAACCGTGTGTCTACTGAGTTCCACTGAAAGACGAAGGCATCACACCGGTACTACTAGTACGATTGCGACCTCGCTATCAACCTTGGAAAATGAAACTCGTTCTCCCTTAAAAATTGTATATCTAGCGAAGCTTGAGATTGAGCTTCGTTCTCTCCAAAATCTTATGTGATTTCATGTCGCGCCTTGAAAGAACCTAGCATGAGCAGTGCGGAGGAATCCCCAAAAAACACGTCGGATTGCTCGATTTGACGTGCACAAGATGCACTATGTCTAACTTCAGTTTCCCCCACTTCCCGTAGCAGATCTGCATGATGCCATTGTGCAAAATCTCCGAGTCTTGTGGCAAAATAAGTGGTTTTGCAGTGAACTAATCTTTCTGTCGGAGATGTGTAGTGCGCCGTGACCTCATCGTCCCCGCCGCTTGTGCGCACCACCGCCAGACGCCTCACCTTCTCATCCTCTTCACTCGACGCGCGTGCACAACAACTCCATCCCCGACGTGGTACCTATTATCGTCGGTTCCCACACCCCACATCCTTGCCTTGCCATCCCGTTGTAGGCCACCTGTCGGCCATGTATCGTGGAACTCTCTAGGGATTTCACCTTGAGAGGAGGGGAATGGACGACAGTGCGGTGCAGCGCATTTCCCCCAAAAAATTTGAAACCGGGAATGATAAGCGGCATGTTCCGACCACTTGATCCGATGGTTGAGTTGCGGCCGCTGGGAAGCAAAGAAACCAAGCGCTCTCTTTCTAGCAATTTCTTTTAGGGGATTCTGTTTCTACCATTTGTTGGGGGAAAAAAAAAGGTTGTATATGGGAGTTTCGTGGGCCGAATCCGCGCGAGCGGCCTGGCCTGGTACAAGCGATGCGTAGGGCGGCCTACCTAAATCCCAAGCGCGCCCTACCTAAATCCCTCCTGCTCTCTACCACCACCCAGCCGCCGTTCCGTTCCGCCCGTACCTTACCCCTCCCCACCACCCGCGCCGTCGCCGTCGACCGTCCCTCCTCGTCGGGGCGCCGCCGCCTCCGCCCCGCTCGTCCGCGGCGTCTGGTCCAGCCACCCGGGCTTGAGGTACGAGCTTGTTTTGTTTTCCTCCATCCGGTCCAGCGAGTGGTCAAATCACCTTCGGAGCTCGCGCGTTGCAGGTCCCGCCGGCCGGCCGCCACCATGTGCGGCATCCTCGCCGTCCTCGGCGTCGGCGACGTCTCCCTCGCCAAGCGCTCGCGCATCATCGAGCTCTCCCGCCGGTAACACGCCCGCCCCGCCGTTTCATCCCCGCTCCCTTTCTGTGTTCATGCTTTAGCCCGTCCCTGCGCGCGCGCGCGCCTCCGTGGGTTAGAATTGAATTTGGCGGTGGATTTGTGTGGTCTGGAATAGGAGGCGAGATGTGGGTCAACTTTGGCCGGGTGATGTCGCTCTCGCCTTATTTACCATTTTTAGTTATTTGACTTGTCATGTTTTTTTTTTGTGTGATGAAAAGCCATTTGGCTTGTTTAGTGTGGAGATATTTATGAGGAGTTTGTGTTAGGCGAATTGTTGATATACCAGGGAAATTGTGGTTAGCCTTTTACCGATGCAAGTTTCTCTGTTTGCGAGCGAGCTGTGTTGCGTGATGGCCTTTTATTTCAGGGGAGCGTGTCTATGCCCTGAGGAACTGTGAGGTTCTGGGTTTGGGGAATGGAGTATAGTGTACAATATGTAGGCATGGGCTCGTTGAGGCACGAAATGTTCAAGTGATAATTTGGAAACTGGTGGCAGTTTTTGTTACCTAACGATGTGCTTCGCTTGTGTGATTGTGCATGCTGCTGTACCTGAATGCTATTGATTTCAAATTTATTGAAATGCATTACTTGTAGCAATCGGTCCATATTGTGTACATGTGCAATCATGGAATATTTTTAATGTAGAATTAGGACAGTGTAGTGAGGTGTATGGGACTCTATCTGTAAGACCATGCAACATTATGCCTGTAAATGTGTGCATTACTTGCGGTGCTGCAAGATGTCTACTCTATAAATGTGCATGCTTTAGTTGGGCTGCGGCAAAATGTCCCCTTATACCCTTTTATGTAATTGCAGTCAGATAGTCGAGGATGTTAACATGGGATTGCGGTCAAATGTCGTTTATCAACCAACCTGTACAAACCTTCACTTCTATATCTACTGAAAAATTCTTTTACAAATAGGTTAGGAAATTACTATTTTCCAAGTGTTAGCAAAACCTAGTTTGCTGTGTCTTAGGACTTGCTGTGTGCAACTTCTCCATCTTTTCGAACTGCATGGTCATGGGGTAACAGTTTTCAGGGTTTTTTACTTTAGCTTAGAGAGAGTTGTTGTTCAACACAAAGTTGCGTTAGATTAAACTGCAATTAGAAATGTTCTGTACTGTAGTGACTGAAAACCTCTGTGTGCTTCTTGTTATTTAAATGTTCTTAGGTGATACATGGTTCATTGTATGAAATCTTATGCACCCACTGATCTCAGTCTACCATTTTTGATAGATTACGGCACAGAGGTCCTGATTGGAGTGGTATACACAGCTTTGAGGATTGCTATCTTGCACACCAGCGGTTGGCTATTGTTGATCCCACATCTGGAGACCAGCCATTGTACAACGAGGACAAAACAGTTGTTGTGACGGTCAGTATCTGGAGTGAGAATGACACTTTTTCATTTATCTTATTTGTGCTTTCATGATATATTTCGATGTATAACACATGATTATGTCTCACTATTCTGCTATTAGTAACTAGCATTTGGTAGTATACTTTTGTGATGGGATTTTGGAAATGTTGTCCATGGAGCTCTGCTCAATACATCTTGTGAGACACGACCTACCCACCATATTTGCGTAACTAAACTAATTCTGTTTGACATTTCCAGGTGAACGGGGAGATCTATAATCATGAAGAACTGAAAGCTAAGCTGAAACATCATAAATTCCAAACTGGTAGTGATTGTGAAGTTATTGCTCACCTAGTAAGTTTCTATTCTCATTTCTCTATGTTCAGCTTCTTTTGGTGTCCTATTGTGTAACTTGGATTCTGCCAACACTTCTAAATGTTATCATCCTCCAGTGCTTATATTTTATATGTTAACATCTGTACTTCCAAATTCTATTGTTTTCACAGTATGAGGAATATGGTGAAGAATTTGTGGATATGTTGGATGGCATGTTCTCATTTGTGCTTCTTGACACACGTGATAAAAGCTTCATCGCTGCCCGCGACGCTATTGGCATCTGTCCTTTATACATGGGCTGGGGCCTTGATGGTACGCATGGAATGTGTTCTTGTAGCTACTTGTCTGTTTGATCAAAATCACGACCATGTAGTTATAGCTTTTTTCCTCTCAAATTTATCTTGTTCTGGACTTTCTGTATGGTTTGCTTGGTCATTCAACTGTTTAAACGGTCACTCAATGTATCACGGGGAGGTGGAAAACAGGCTGCATGTAGGTTCATTTAAATTCAAGTTAATATTAGAAGTAGATATATCATCGCTTGCCTACTTCACTAGATTAGAATTGGACAAGGCCAATTCATTTGCAGAAATAACAATAAAAGATAATAACCCTAGATCTATCATCGGCTCACATCCTATAAAATTGGAGTGGTATCTCTCACCATTTGCAATTGGATAGCTAGAATATAGAGGTGTTACTCCCTCTGTCCGGATTGATAAGGCATATTGTGATTGTAAAAGTTTAATCTCTGACCGTATTTTTTTATAATATTTGTTAATAGTTAAAAAATCGCAATCAAGAGAAAGAGCTTTTTTATTCGAATCTAATGCTATAAATTTTGTGTCACATAGTTCACGTATCATGAGATTAAATTTTGGATCAGATCTTTAGACAATCAAAATATGCCTTGCATACCTGGACGAAGGAAGTATCTAGATATATGTGCAACTAGAACGTCTGATGGGGAAGATGTGGATAGACATAATATTTGCAAATCTGACTGTTAAATTTGCAACGGAGTTAGCTATGCAAAGATTCTGAGATGTTCCGTGAACTGTTGAAAACTATGGTTGGCTGTCTGCATTTGCATGTACACAGTTCTGGAACAGTAGGCACTGTAGTGTTTGTATGTTTCACAACTTGGCACAGCTGTATGGTTTTAAGTACCTGCTACAAATCTACAATGCATTAATTTGTACATTCATTGTTATTCCAGGGTCAGTTTGGTTTTCTTCAGAGATGAAAGCATTGAGTGATGATTGCGAGCGCTTTATATCGTTCCCCCCTGGGCACTTGTACTCAAGCAAAACAGGTTCAAATGTCTTGCTGTAACAAATTGACGATCTCATCAGGCATTATACTAGAAATGCAGAGTTGCAAACTCTGAAGGCAAATATAGTATAAGCTACCATGTATGTTGTAAATATCCATTTGTCTTGCCTACTAATCTGCTTTCTAACATTTATCCTAGGTGGCCTAAGGAGGTGGTACAACCCCCCATGGTTTTCAGAAAGCATTCCCTCAACCCCTTATGATCCTCTCCTCATCCGAGAGAGTTTTGAGAAGGCACGCCTTTCCTTATGTTATCTGTTACATCTCGTACCTTTTGATGCATAAATTATATGTTTATAGTTATTATGTTAATCTCTTTTTTATTTTGTTTCATGTTGGTATGATGTAAACATGCCACTGATTGGGTGATGCTTGTTTGGAATACCCTGGTTGATAATTCATGAGTAGTAATAGGTTATTGTAGCTCCCCGCAATCACAGTTATGTCTTAGTGTGATGATTTCTATATTAAGATCTTAGACGTATGGCAGTTTATTTGGAATCATGCTAATTGGTTATTAAGTATGTTCGGAGTATTAGATAAATTATTGTGTCTGACGCATATTTATAAGCTAAGTTTCTTTACGTATATCATCTAGTCCTATATTTCTTAGATGAATTGTAAAATTTGCAGGCTGTTATCAAGAGGCTAATGACTGATGTGCCATTTGGTGTTCTCTTGTCTGGTGGGCTTGACTCTTCTTTGGTGGCTTCTGTTGTTTCACGCCACTTGGCAGAAACAAAAGTTGCCAGGCAGTGGGGAAACAAACTTCACACCTTTTGCATTGGTTTGAAGGTACATTTCTCAATGTTGTTTACTGGTGTATCTCCATTGCTGAGAATCTTTCAAAATTTAAGTTGTTTTCTTGCTCTTATGAGTATCTTATACAAGAAAAAGAGGGATTTTCAGTGGAGTAACATAAGCAGAGATAAAAAATGATAAAAGTTCTAACACGTTCCAATTTTGTAGGGTTCTCCTGATCTTAAAGCTGCTAAGGAAGTCGCTGACTACCTTGGCACAGTCCATCATGAATTACACTTCACAGTGCAGGTTCGTTATTTTTATTTGTCCTTTGCATAGAGGAAGATATATTTTGAAGTTATTAATTCATCTGAAAAAAAATCGTAGGAGGGCATTGATGCTTTAGAAGAAGTTATTTATCACATCGAGACGTATGATGTAACGACCATTAGAGCAAGTACCCCAATGTTTCTGATGTCTCGGAAAATCAAATCGTTGGGTGTGAAGATGGTTCTTTCGGGTGAAGGTTCCGATGAAATATTTGGTGGTTATCTTTATTTTCACAAGGCACCAAACAAAAAGGAGTTACATGAGGAAACATGTCGGAAGGTAATTAAAGATAACATTTCTCCTTTTGGTTTATATCTGCTAAGTTGTTGAGATGATCAGCTGATTAACTTATTTGATTTGTTTTGCCTGGCGTTTAGATAAAAGCTCTCCATTTATATGATTGTTTGAGAGCGAACAAAGCAACTTCTGCCTGGGGTCTTGAGGCTCGTGTTCCATTCCTCGACAAAAACTTCATCAATGTAGCAATGGACCTGGATCCGGAATGTAAGATGGTATGTAATTTCTTGCAATAATACACAAATCACTCTAGCTCTATTCATTTATTATAACTAGCATTATCATCTTATATTTGTCTTCTTGGAAAAAAAATAGATAAGGCGTGATCTTGGCCGGATCGAGAAATGGGTCCTGCGTAATGCATTTGATGATGAGAAGAAGCCCTATTTACCCAAGGTTGGGGAAGTTCATCGTTTTATTGTGTTATTAACTTATTATATTTGCTCTTTTACTTGCACAAGCTTGTGTGTATGCTCATAAGGAGGATTTATTTTCTGTGAACAGCACATTCTTTACAGGCAAAAAGAACAGTTTAGCGATGGTGTTGGGTACAGTTGGATTGATGGATTGAAGGACCATGCTAATGCACATGTATGCCATTTTTCCTTTGTCAAACCATTCATAAGTTGACAATTGTTTATTTATTCGACTTGCGCCCATTAGGATTGACGTTTGCTCCCATTCATGTTCAGGTGTCGGATTCCATGATGGCAAATGCCAGCTTTGTTTACCCTGAAAACACACCCACAACAAAAGAAGCCTACTATTATAGGACAGTATTTGAGAAGTTTTATCCCAAGGTCCAGAGGCTACAACCAGCATTTATTTTAATCATGGCATTCCAAGCTATTCATTTGCATGGTAAAAAAAATTTAATGCCTGCTCTCCACTTGACTGACAATTCAATTGTGCAGAATGCTGCTAGGCTAACGGTGCCAGGAGGTCCCAGCGTTGCATGCAGCACCGCGAAAGCTGTTGAATGGGACGCCGCCTGGTCCAAGCTCCTCGACCCGTCTGGCCGTGCTGCTCTTGGTGTGCATGACGCGGCATACGAAGAAGAAAAGGCTCCTGCATCGGCTGATCCCGTCTTCCGTCCACCAGCCCACGGAGAGAGCATCCTAGTCGAAACCGGTGTTCCAGCAGCTGCTGTTTAACCTTCCATTCCATGGTTTCATAGAATGCTCGAGAAAATGTTGTCGCTTAGTTTAATTCTAGCTTCCTTGCAGCTTGTCTGTAGCTTCAATCATTCAGTGTAGAAATTGCTTTCCTCTATTTTCATCGATGTTTGCCGTTATGTTTTGCTTTTGCATGCATGTACTAAATTTGTTTATGTGCATCGCATTGTAAATATTTCACCATTGTTGTGCTATCCTTGAGTTGCTCTACGTTTGGTTTGCAAACTGCAAAGTTTTAATAAATTCCAATGTTGGTTTCTACTGTAGATTAGTCGATCTTTCTATGTTGCTCGTGTTGCACTATCGACTTTTATTTTGGGGTACTTACGGCACTCCCAAGGCTGAAACCTCATCTGAAATGTCATGATTTTTCTTTAAAGTCAGTGGTGTACAGATACAAATATCAGCCATGTCACAAAATATCAAGTTTGGGCTGTACTCAGCAATTATCATTCAACGTGTTTGTATTCAGTCTCATCTTGTGTCAACTATGCTTGCCGTGTAACTGTAATTAGTGTGTACTAGTATTAAATTAGTACCATAGGTTGTTCAAGTAAATGACAATAGTGGGTCAATTTTATCTATCTACCAAAGGGTGGATACACAAAAAACAAATCCAATCACAACAAGGTACTGTACTGGATGAATCTCGAGAGAAGATCACCAATCATAGAGCTGGCCAAAGGACAGCACAATGCGAACGACAACGGTAGAAGAGTGCAACTTGCAAAACACTGACTTGTTGATATTTTCATGCACCATACCAGCAGGCATGGCACAGATCACAAAGTTGCGAAGATCACACATTGCACATAAGGCAGGTACCAGCAGTTACTTACTGATTCCCAGTAAAACGGCCTTGCAGACATACCAGCAGCAATAGTAGGTACTCCCTCCGTTCGGAATTACTTGTCGCGAAAATGGATGTATCTAGACATATTTTAGTTCTAGATACATCCATTTTCGAGACAAGTAATTCTGAACGGAGGGAGTATCTCGAGAGAGGGTCGGTGATAATAAAGATCGCATAAAAGCAAGGGCGGGCATATACAGATAACCTTTACTGGATCGAAAAGAGGTCTGCTTTTTGAAATCGAGTTCGTTATATGACCAGATTGCAGCTTGAGAAGTCGGAGATTTTGCTTGATTGGATCTAGCCGAAAAGGAAAACGGAAATTTAGACGTACCTGAGACTTCCCAAATCCCATGTGGACGCTCAGGCCTCTCGTCGGCCTTCTCCTTCCTGGTCCACGGCGATCCATGTCCTCGACTGCAGGACACTACTCCCTGCTCCTCCTGCAAGTACGAACGCTAGCTCTCTATCTCATCTGTCGACCGGCTCGTATGCTTTAAGGTGAAAAATTGTCGATCTCGTCGTGCCCCCAACTGTTTTTGGGGGAAGGTCTCGATCGACCAGTTCAGCTCCGGTATCTTATAGAGTATAAGCTGGAACCGAGCTAGTCGATAGAAATATACCTTGTACTTTATACACCCCAACCGTAATATACAACATGAGCAGGAGTAGGATTTTACCTCGTAAGGAGGGCCTCAACCTGGGTAAATCTGGTCTCTTGTTTCCCCTCGTATCTACGCACCTCACTGGGACACCCTATTGACGGATCCACCGGATTCTACTCCGACAGTATTCTACTCCGACAGTACATGGACGTGAAGGAAAGATTATGGTGGAATAACATGAAGAGGGAGGTTGCCAAGTACATTGTTCTATGTTATGTGTGCAATAGAGTAAAGGCAGAACATCAGAAGCCAGCAAGATTGTTGCAACCCTTACCGACACCTGAGTGGAGCTGGACGCAATGGGAAGGCAAAGGTCCTAAAATGAACGCGTGGCAAATCAGAATTATGCATTTATAATGTGGGGAGAAGTAATCAAAATTCTAGAAGGTGGTGCAAACTGTCAACTAGGAGATCATTTGTTACTGTGATTCAATTGTGTCCCGAAAATATTTAGTGATAACTTGTCACACAATTTCAGGATGACGATTATTTAGCTTACCTCTTGAAACTCTCAGATTTTCTGTAAACGTGACTAAAAAATTGAAGCTGGTATGGACACATACCAGAAATTTATGAAACTATTATTACTATAGGAGTACGATTTATCTTCTATTCCATGTGGATTACTTCTTTTGCCCGCATTAGTTTTTTTTGTGTGGGAAATGACTTGTATTACTCACGTAGCCAAGCTACAACCAGACTTATATTACAAAGTTCGACAATGCCATCCGGACCCAAACCAAGCCAAACGGGTGTACGTCCATTAGTTATACCATAGTGAGCTAAAGAGTGGCTAAGAAAATTATGGTTCCGTCGAACACGAGTAATACAAGCATTTTCAAAGTGCCATGGGTGATTTAATCTCACGGACCACAAAGCCGTAGCGGGATCTTTGCATGCCTTCTTCCTTTACCAGATTAACAGCTTCAAGAACAACCGGACTCAATCTGAATGCCAGCGACAAGCCTTCCCTGATAGAAGAGAGTTCCGCTTCCAAAGCATCAGCACCATGAACGAGGCATCTGCATGAAGAAAAGAATATATCTCTCATATGGTCTCGGAGGATCATACCACTGCCAGTCTAGCAATTTTCCTAAATAAATGAGCTGTCCGTATTAAGCTCTGCACAGCCAATAGCAGGAACCTTCCATGATGACACTATCATGACCACCTTTCTTCTCCTTTGGTGTAGGAACAGTCAAGCTGTTCATCCTCCCCTGTCTCCCCTGTTTCAGCAATTTTTTCACAAGATGAGTTGGATCACTGGCAGACATATGAAATAATTAGGTTCTAGGTTAAGTAGGAACCGACACATGTGAGTGTGCAAAGCGGTTGCATTACCATGTTGACATATTGAAGCATTGGTACATGCATGGATTCGTTTACAGCAAGAAACACAAATCATTCAGTTACCGCAAGTGCACCTAAGCTTCGGAACATGATTATTAAGTACAGCAAGAAAGCGCAAATGATCAGTGACATTTTATAACTGACAAACATGATGCTTATGTTTACGCAGGGAAAATGTGCATGCACGAAATTGATTGTGCCAAGGGCTTGCATTTCCATGACCTATTGACGAACTGCAACAGGTTTGGCTAGGATGGATGAAAATGCTGCAGAAGTCCTTGCAAAAAAGAAAAATGCTGTAGAAGTGCAAAAGAAAAAGAATAGGAAAAAAAAAAAAAGAAACGCCGTTGCCGGGGATCGAACCCGGGTCACCCGCGTGACAGGCGGGAATACTTACCACTATACTACAACGACTTTGATGCAACTTTTAATTGCGTTAGGTACATCTTTCAGAATTTGTAATCTAACACATCCGTACTGGAGCTCCTTTCACTCTGATAGCATTGGGATCCTGACAGAAATTTCGGTGAGAAATTCTTCTACTCAACTTCAGAATGTAGATTTGTCAAGAGTTCTTCTCTCTGATGCTCGCACCAAGCTTCCATCCATCATAAGGAATGTTGAGAGTCTTACCCCGCACTCACCCCATGGAGAGGTATATGTTTTTTTTTTTTGCGGGTGAGAGGTATATGTATTTTTTTTTTTGCGGGTGAGAGGTATATGTTTTTGGCTTTAATAACATCTCAATGACCAAACTACATGGACATATTTAAGTATACACTGCACAACTAAATTATGTGTACAACACATTTTGATTAATCTTGGGGTTTGTCCTTATTCAGAAAGTCAATACTCCAATTCCAAAGTTGCCCTCGAAGTTCCCCCACCTCAAGAACCTGGAAATCGTACTCCATCGAGCAGCAATGCCCTTCCCTCCAAGTCGTGACATCTTCTCTTTGGTCTCTTTTCTTGCTGCTTCTCCTGTCCTGGAATCTTTCATTCTGCAGGTGAAGTCACTATCCGTAACACTAGAAGTTATCTATGACGAATAGTGTGGTACACACTTATTTTTATCGGAACAATGACACACTAATTTATATGCAGATAGAGGAGGGTGCTAGCAGACTTGATCTCGTTTCTGGAGACGACAACGAGTATTCTACACGAAAGCTAGAGTACCGGCATGACCGCCTCAGGCAGGTGCTGATCACGGGATTCTATCCATCCAAGAGCTTGGTCGAGCTCACGATCCACATCCTCGAGAGCGCGGCTTCCCTCGAACGTCTAACGGTAGACACGACCTACTTCTCCAATAGAAGTTTGGGCGCCATTGGCAGATGCCCCACCTCAACAAAGAATGGTCGGTGTCGGGCGATGAGCAAGAGAAATGTCGCGGAAGCTCGTAGAGCTGTGGAGATTGCGGGTAGGTGCATCGCGTGGAGAGTTCCAAAGCATGTCCAGTTCAAGGTACTAGAGCCCTGTAGTCGCTGCCATAGGATCGACCAGCAGATACTGGTTACCAATGTGGCTGGTTTCAGATTTTGGGAGAATTACGTCTATATTAACATGTTTCATGTTGTTAGTACTAGTTTGGGTTAGCAGAGAGTGCGTGCATCAGAATAAAGCTTCATGCAGTTAAAACTTCCAACTTTCCTCCTGGCTTGTCCGCCGATGAACTACATGTCGTTTTGTCCGGCGATGAAATGGTGACCCGGTGAACCGCGCGTTGGTCATATTTATACATAGTGTTGCATGGATTGCATCGGTTTGGGGTTTCGGATATGAGACGTGGATGTCGAAGCTAACATACGAGACTTGGCCAGTCAGTGCCCGCGAACACGCCCGACGGGCACGTCCGCGGTTGTTTATGGACAAAATTATTTGTGCCCACAGGTTGCATTTCCATGACCTATTTTTACGTACTGACAAAACAGGGATAACATGGCAATAGAAGCATCCTATTTGTTTGGCTAGGATGGATGAAAATGCTGCAGAAGTACTTGCAAAAAGGAAAAATCCTGTAGAAGTGCAAAAAAAAACAGAAACGCCGTTGCCGGGGATCGAACCCGGGTCACCCGCGTGACAGGCGGGAATACTTACCACTATACTACAACGACTTTTGATGCTGTTTAAATTGGCTAATTTGAAACATTGTTGAATTCTCAAAGTTTAGCGCACTTCCGAATTGGCGATCCGACACATGACTCGGTTCTTCTGCTTTTGGTTTCGTCGGAAGGTTCGATCGATGAAATGCCAAATCCATCCCCGTCAAGCACATTAAACCTAGTTTTAAGCTCTATATGCTGTTGTTCAAGCAGATCTAGTTCTTGAGAGTTCATAGTTCTCTATTGCAAAATTTAAGCTGCATGCGGAAAAGTGATACCGCATATTTACTAGATAGTGGACCAGAGGCTTCGTCGGCTGAAGCAAATAGTGCATCTCGCCAAGAACAAGAAAGTCGTATTTCTCAAGTTACCCGAAATATGACAGTTTTTGAGCAACTGCCAGTGGTATACATGTTCTTGTTGGCTGTGGAAACGTCTATCACATGAATATATGATGCATCTAGCCCTATGATAGGAGCATCTCCAACAGCTGCCCTACTATAGAGCAATAGTGCCTTTTTGGGGAGAGCGGCGATTTGGGACGCGATTTGGTGCCCAGCCTCATCTGCACTCACGTTGAAAAAAATTCAAAATAAATATCGGAAAAATCAAAAAAAAAATCTTATTATTTTTGGCATGGTAGATAATTTGTTGCGTGAGATCCGCTTCAAATTTTAGATCATTTGGACATCTAAGTAGCTCTCGGCAGAAAAGACAAATTTGGGGTCTGCAATTTTTTACTGTTCATGTATTGTTCTGACCCAATTTGTCCTTTTTTTTTCGGAGCTACTCATATGTCCAAATGATCTGAAATTCAAGCGCACCTCACACACCAAATTATCTACCATGCAAAAAATGGATTATTTTTTTGAACTTTTGTGAGTTTTTTCTTGATCGGGTGTAGATGAGCCTGGACTCAGAAATGGATATTCGGTTTTTGGGCTTTTGGAAAACATAGGTGTTGCCAGTACAAATGATATTCTTGTTGTCATTGGTGTATAGTTCAGCGATTAGTGTGTTTTCTTCACAGAAAGTGAATTGGTAATTCAGAGATTAGCCTTTGTATTTTTGTTCAAAGATTAGTATGTTTCAAAGATTGTTGAAATTATTGTTCAGTTTGCAGATTATAGAATCATGTTCACAGATTGTACAATTTGGAAGACGCAAGAACTATTTTTTTTATTCTCTATGTTTTAATCTCATGGAGGAGTGGCGGGCATGAAATAATTGATTGTTGTTGAATTCAAATGAGTTTGACATGTATTTGTTATAATATGTATGTATATTGTGGACATAAATATGTCGTGTGACTTTTTCTTTTGCGGTTGTTGGAGCAGTGATGCCCTATTTTAGGGCAGCTTTTTGAGACGTCACTTCTTCGCGACCAGAAAAACTACATTTTGGTGCCCTAAATTTTCTTCCAACCTCTTTTTGATGCCCTAAAATTGGGCATGCTCTAAAGAGCAAACGTACTGCATTGACGGTGCACCAGGAGATCGCCCCGCGCCCGCCATGCGTCCACTCCATCCTGTGAAGCACTCCACCCTGTGAAGGCTCGACAGAAGGGCCTTGGGCTTCATGGGCAGCTAGAAGGTGAGATCCCGGGTTAGCCCAATTACCAGACCTCGCCCAAGCATTAGCAAAATTCCAATTCGTTGTTTTATCTCACCATGTAGGCAGACAAGGCAATACAATGTAAGATGGACTTTGTGCTTCCCTCAATAATTGTAGTTGTATAGGAATCTAGTGATGAGCCTAAGCTAACATGCTGCCAAACTGTGGTCTCACATGCACTTATAATTGAATCCTTAGTAAGCATCTGCAACTACTAAGGATATTAAGGTAAAAATCCAACTATATCATTATCTCCCTCTAGGGTCCCGTAACTCCTAAATGCATGGAATGGGTTTTTTTTCACTCCTCCCCCCTTTCATATATCACAACACATTGAACAACTTAACTGCCACCCTACGTATGTGTGCACTCATACATGAGACACAAAATATTGCATAGAAACCAACATATAAAAGTTCAACCAATCTTTATACCATTTGACCAAGAACACAATGCCATGGAACAAGTTGCTACTCAAACATCATAAAAGAATGTGATAAATCACGGAGAAATAATCCATAGCAGAATCAACATTTGCCAATGGATTGCATAAGTTTATCTATGGAGAAGCCTCTAAACTACGAAAGAAGATGGTGGTGGAGATGACACTGAAGTCATTAATTGGAGGCGATGGGCGTGATGATGGCGCCTAGAGGAGGATATACCTGGCCATAACTCGGGGCCAGGCTGGGCTTCGGGCCGGGTATACAAAAGCCCGCAGCACAAAACCTAGGCCCGACATGGGGGCATACAAAAGCCCGCAACACAAAACCTAGGCCCGACATGGCTCGGCCATCGGGCCTACTTTTCAGGCCCAAACCCAGACCTCGAGTGGAAAAGGCCATCGGGCCTCTTCCCTAAAATGCATATATGTCAAGCCCAACCCGTTCTGACCTAGCACCTGGGCTCAAAATATAGGCCCAGGCCCCGCCGCAGGCAAGACCAGGTCAGGTCGGGTCAGGCCGGATTTTTCATGGCCGGGTCTAGAGGAGGACAGCCCCAGAAGGTTCCTAGAACATCCAGACGCCCTACCTAGGCGGCCTAAGGTTTTGGGCATCTACACAGGGCACCTAGGAACTTTGTGGCCCCTCGTGTCCCAAGTCCAGGTACCCTGTGGCCTCTTTGGTGCATAGATCATCCTCATATATTTTTTTCTAGACTTTTTTGAAGGTTTAAAATACCTATTGCCTCAAAAATCAGAAAACTGCTACTAGCCACTTTATTAAGACGTTAGTCCAAAGTTCAATGAAAGAACCAATCATATTGAGGTGCACAACCTTTTCATTAGCCGTGTGGATATGAAAAGGAAGACTTCGTACTATGCTGAGAAGGTTGGCACAAAATACAATACATCAGATTTGGTAAGCCAGGCCAAAGCTTAAGCATTGCCCAGATATGGTGGTTTTCATGCCTGAGCAAGCTGCCACATTGAGCATTGAAGATGTTGGGTTTGTCATTTGATGATATCTTCACTTGTCTATGCATCATTGGAGAATTGATTTTAGCATCAAGAAGTTGGATGCCCTGGCAATTCCAGCGACACTAGTTGCATTTTGTAAGGAAGATGTACAAGCATGCATGCACCCATTTCTAGGTATGGGGCCTTTGCTTCTACTCCCTCCGTTTGGAATCACTTGTCTTGGAAATAGATGTATCTAAAACTAAAATATGTCTAGATACATCCTTTCTGCGACAAGTAATTCCGAACGGAGGGAGTAGTTCTTCTTGGTCTCCGACTCTCCGCCGGCCGTCGGGTACGGTCTTGATCTACTCCGATTCAGCTATGTTTGCTGATCTTGATAAGTCGGTACTGGTTTGAAACTTTGAATCAAAATGGTGCATGTGTTGCAGCTTGCGCTGAACTCATTGTTGGAGTTTCGGCTCCTCTTTTTTTGACTCGGAGTTTTGGCTCTTGAGATGGCTATAAAGCACCCGTGTGTCGACGCCCAGTCTTCCTGGCCCGTGATGAACAATTTGAAGAAGTGGTTTTCTGCTTTTGATCGTTTCTTAGAGCATCGCCAGCCGTTGGCCCCCCAGGAGACCCTAAAAATCGCCCCTAGGACGCACCGGCGCTAAACCGCGTGCTGGGGGCGTAATGCCCCCCAGTCGCGGCACCCATGTTTTTTTAAAAATCTAAATTCCGGCATAAACACGGTGCAAATTCAATTAAAATTTGACGAGTTCGTTCATATTTAAAATATTTTACAAAAAAGAAAAAGCGCTACTAGGCTGGTCCTCGTCGTCTCCCTCGCCGCTCCTCGCCGCCCACCGCTCTTGCAGTTCTACATGACGAGGAGGCTGTAGAACCGCGTGTAGTCGCTGTCGCCGCCGTCGTCGTCGTCGTAGCCTCCGCCGTCATCATCGTCGCCTCCGCCTCGGTCGCCGTCCCTGCTGCAACCCTCCCCCGGCTGGCGCGGCGGGTTGGACGGTCCGGGGGCGTCCTCGTCCTCGTCGCTGTCGAGGATCACGACGCCGTGCTCGTCCTCGCGCCCACGTTTGCGGGCGGCTATCTTCTCCAGGGCCCGGCGCTGTCGGACCATCTCGTCGCGGAGGTAGTCGTCGCGCGCCCACCGTAGGGCGTCCTCGTCGGAGAAGCCGCGCCGGGCTATCTCCTCGTACTCTGGGGAGGCCGGCCCGGCTTGGGCGCGACGAGGACGAGGCGCGAGGCGGGGGGAGTCGCCGTCGCGGATGCCGGAGCTGCGTCGCCGGTGACAGCGTGTCTGGGGCTCCGGCTTGACGGGGCGGAGGAAGGGAGAGCCGGTCGACCGACCGGACGAGGAGGAGGACGCCCCGGGGTCCATGCGCCTCGGCGTCCACGAGCTCCCACGGCGGCGAGAGAAGGACGGGGAGGGGGTACTCAACCTCGGCGTGTTGCCGCCCTCGATGTACTCGAGGCGCCCCAACAGTCGGCGCGGCACGCCCGCCCATCGGCGCCGCCCTCGGAGTTGAGCTCGCCGGAGGGCACGACGCCGTTGGTGGCCTCAAGCTGCTTCGGCGTGGCGGCGGCGAGATATGGCTCCCAGAGCGAGCCGTCGGGGGCGAAGCGTGGCCCTCCTCCCGCCCGCGCAGGCGGGGCGATCTACGCGATCTCCGCCGCCGCGCCGCCGGCGGCGGTGGTGGCATCGACCCCCCGGCGCGATTCTCCACGCCCGGGCACCGCATGTCCGGCGGGACGGGTACTCGGCCTCGAGAGGAGCCGAAGCCGTCCTCGTGAAGGTGGTGGCGGCCGCCGCCGCTCGGGAAGCGTTCGCCATTCTTTGAACCGGAGACGGCGAGAGAGAGGAGGAAGGGGAGAAAGGCGCGCGCGGTGGAGACTTCTGTCGCGTGCCACCGGCGCGGGGTGGTCGCTTATATAGGCGGGCGGCGCCATGCGCGACGCTGCGTGGCATCTGCGAAGGACGCGCGTCGTCTCGTCTTAATCTGCTACCCGTGAGGCATCTATGGCGGAGGCTGACCGGCGCGGCAGCTTTGGCATTGATTCGCCGTGGGAAACGAGGTGATGAGGACGAAGAAGCGGCGAAGCGAGACGAAGTCGCCGCAAGAAGGGCCCGCGCTCTTTTGCGCCAAAAAACGATTCGCCGGCGTCTCCGAAGCGCCCAATAGCCGGATTCGGTTAGGTCCGCCGCGCCAATTTCGTCCGGCCCGTGAAAAAGCGCGCGAGGGCGATGACGGCCGATTTTTCAATACGGCCAAAAAATCGCCAGCATTGTTGCAGCGCGGTGAAGATGCGCTTATCCCTTGTGCAACAGCTTCATTCCGAGAGCCCGAAGCACTTTTGCGCACGTGCGTGTGTTTTTGCAGCGGCGACGTCACGGCGCACCGAAGAGCCGCCCGCGCAGCACGTACGCTCGACAAACAAACGTACTCCTACTAGTACGCGGCGCAAATGGCCGCCGCATGCCGTCGGCGCAACGTTGGCCGGGCCACCGCCAGAGCCGTAAGCACGTACGTACGCACGTAGCAGTAAAAAACTCCACGCCATCATCCCGTCCTCTTTGCCGGGCAACAGGAGGAGTACGTGGAGCGTGACCTCACCCCCGCAGCGGTCCCCCGCGGCGAGACAGCGACGCGGCGGGCGGTGGTCCGCTCCGCCCCTCCGGCGAGCCCGCCCGCGCGCGTCACCCTCACGCTCACGCTCACGCTCACCGGAGGACAGGCACACGGCCGGCCGTCCATCCGCCTCGTACCCATCGGACGGCCCGCCCGTGACCTGACCGCGGCGTTCGAATTAAAGCCCCCGCCCCGCCGGCCGCGCACGGTGGCATGGGCGGGCTCTGATTGAAAGCAGGCGGAGCCCACTCGCACATGCGCCCCTACGCTACGCCTACGCACATTATTCTCTACTACTACCGCCATTCACACCAGTCTACTCTACTCGCAGGTTTTTTTCAACTGCTTTTCTGCTAGGCAATTATTTCGGCCGATTTGTTTAGACTCCTAATTATCACCCGGCCGGCGACCAAATCTGGCCGTAGGTCCGGCCCCGGATCCCGGCTTTGCAGAAAGCCCCAGATTCGTCGCTTGTATTTTTCTACTCCTACCACGAACCAACCAAACAAGCACAGTGCTCCAAATTCAAAAAAACATTCTTAAATGTTTTTAAAAAAATTCTGACAAAAAATGTGAATGTTCACAAGGTATGTGACTACAACCCCTAAAATTTTTTTGTCCAAACTCGAAAAGCACATTGGCAAACAAAAATGTGAAATCCAGCATGAATAGTGTAAAGAAAAAAACAAAAGCAACATTGACACTATTCACATCCGGATTTCGCTTTTTTGTTCTCAATGTGCATTTTGAGTTTGGATCTGAAATTTTGAGGGGTTGTAGCCACATTCCTTGTGGACATTCACATTTTTTTCTAGATTTTTTTTAAAATATTTAAAAGTTATTTTTCTAAATTTGGAGCACAGGAAGTACACCAAGGTTGGGAGCACATGATACTTTCCCTGTGGCGGTGGTACCAAAAACATAATGACGAGGACGTCCGTACGGTTTTACCGTATTAACAAAACGGTTCCCACTGGAAGCAAACACGCGATGCCTTCCTTCCCTGTCCGCTCCCCCACCTCGCTCCCTTCTCTCCTCTTCCCGAGAAGAAGCAGCGGACCAATCTTTGCAGCTTGGGCGACGACGAATTCCGCCTCCGCCTCCGCCTCCACCATGTTGAACCCCGGTGCAGCCTGCTCCGTTTCGTCCTCCTTCAGATCCGCCGCCTCCATCGGCTCCGGCGAGTTCGGAGGCAGCCCGACAGCGATGTGCGCGACGTGCCTTGCCTGGATCTCCTTCGCGATCTGCCTTCGTCACTCCGGCATGAGCATAGCATATGTGGTGATCAGTCGCCGGACCATGGCAATGCCGTAGAGCGGGGGAGAGGAGGCGGACGGGCTCGGGTGGCGGCGCAGAGAGGAAGGAGGTGGATGGATTAGTGTTGGGGTTGGGGGGACGCCGGCTGGCTTAAATAGCCGGATTTGGCCTCAGGCAGCGAGCTGGAGCAGCACCACGCGCCGTTCACACCGCGGAGACGGAGGAATCGTCTGTCGGACCACCGGGTTTTTGAGCAGTCCGTGTGGGACCCCATCGTCAGTACTACATGGCGGACGCGCTCGGACGTCCCATATCCCCCTTATATTTTAGGCTGGATATGAGGGGGTGTCGGTCAGTCCAGACGTTTGAGACCCTCGTTCGGATAAAACAATCGTGATTGGTCGTGACTGGACGGCCCGTCCGAACATACGAAGCGGGTTTGGGACGCCCGCTGTAGATGCTATTAGCGAGACTGTTTGTACAAAAACACGGTGACATCGTGACTGACTCACTCGTGGTGGTGGTACAAAAAATGCTTCTTTTAGTTTTCCCTTTCGAACGAAAAATATATGAATGAGGAGGACGTCCGTACGGTTTCCCGTATTAACAAAACAGCCCACGCAGGAAGCGAACAAGCGACGCCTTCCCTTCCTGTCTGCTCCCTCCCCCACCTCACTCCCCTCTTCCCGAGAAGAAGCACACAGATTTCGATCCGCTTCCCCAAGCATCCTCACGAGCTCCCCGACCGACCGAGCTCGCCGCCGCGTCTCGGCGCACGGATCCGGAGGGCGCCGGCCGCGGAGGCCCCAGATCCGGTGCTGTTCTGGTGGGGGGGTGGAGCGGCCATCCGCTTTCGCTGCGTTTCGCTGCGCGCTGTCAGGTGGGTGGCCGCCGCCATTGTCGCGTCCCTTTCCTTGCCGAGGCTCCCGAGCTTCGGTCTAGCTCGGTTTGGTTATCTTTGGGTTTTCTCCGCGCTCGCTGGGTCCAGATTCAGCTGCATTGGCCCGGATTTGGAAAATCTTTCCTGCAAAGTTCACTGTTTGCTGCATCTGGAGCTCCCCAGATCTTTCTTCTTGCCCCGCCTTCTGCTGATTCTTATCCTGCCTTGCTGCTACACAGGCTCTGCTCTGCTGCGACCGTACCATGCCGGCGCCGGCGTGAGGGGCTCCACGGCGAACGGGACCAAGATGTGGAAGCAGTTCCTCAGCAAGCTGCCGCGGACCAAGTCCACGCGGGACGGCGCCGACTCGGGCCAGTGCAGCGGCGGCGGCAATGGCAACTCGATACAGCGCACCAGCAGCGTCCCGGCCGGCGGGGGCGGGGGCGGCCGCTCCGCCTCCACCATCAAGCGCATGTCGTCGGCGGTCTTCCCCTCCAGCGTCGTGGCCGGGATCGAGCCGCTCGTCGCCTTCAAGGACGTGCCCGGCTCCGAGCGCCACAACCTGTTCGTCAGCAAGCTCGGCCTCTGCTGCGCCGTCTTCGACTTCTCCGACCCGGCCAAGAGCTCCGCCGAGAAGGACATCAAGCGGCAGACGCTGCTGGATCTCATCGACTTCGTCGACTCCAGCACCGCCCGCTACCCGGAGGCCGTCATCGCCGCCTGCTCCAGGATGCTCGCCGTCAACCTCTTCCGGGTGTTCCCCCCGAGCTACAGGTCCGGCGCTGGCTCCTCATCCGGCGGCGGCGGCGAGGGCGACGAGGACGAGCCGATGTTCGACCCCGCGTGGTGCCACCTGCAGCTGGTGTACGAGCTGCTGCTCAAGTTCATCGGGTCCAACTCCCTGGATGCCAAGATAGGGAAGAAGTACTTCGACCACTCCTTCATCGTCAGGCTGCTCAACCTCCTCGACTCCGAGGACCCCCGGGAGCGAGACTCCCTCAAGACCATCCTCCACAGGATCTACGGCAAGTTCATGGTGCACCGGCCCTTCATCCGCAAGGCGGTGAGCAACATATTCTACCACTTTGTGTTCGAGACCCAGCGGCACAACGGCATCGCCGAGCTGCTGGAGGTGTTCGGCAGCGTCATCAGTGGCTTTGCACTGCCTCTCAAGGAAGAACACAAGATCTTTCTTTGGAGAGTTCTGATTCCTCTGCACAAGCCGAAGTCAGTTGGGGTGTATCTCCAGCAGTTGACATATTGTGTGACACAGTTTCTAGAAAAGGACCCCAAGCTTGCGGGGTCGATAATTATCGGTTTGCTGAGATATTGGCCCGTGACAAATAGCCAGAAGGAGGTGATGTTCCTGAGTGAGATTGAGGAGATCCTGGAGGCCACCAGCATGGTGGAGTTCCAGAAATGTATGGTTCCGTTGTTTCGCCGGATAGCTCAGTGCATCAACAGTTCACACTTCCAGGTAACTTGCCTTGCCCTAACTAACATAACGCGGTAATTCTGAATTCTTCAATGTTCCTGTTGCAGTATTCTTAGATGCATTGTACTTGTTTCTGCCACTTAAACTAGGCACTTTCATATGAAATTTATTTAGGTGCTTATGTGGTGAAGTCTGAAGAAGTTAGCATCACTCAAACAGAATGGGTCATGATAACAAAATAACATTGTTGATCAAGCTGTCCCAAAGGCCCCAACAGCTAAGCTTATTTTTGGTCCCTCCATGTGTCTCATATTTGTGATTAGAAATGTGTGGACATGGCAAATGAACAGAAGATGTCTGAAGCCCTGAAAGTTAATGTTGACAAATGGACAACATATCCAAAGTAGGCCGTCATGTTATCACCTAATGATTATATATTTTTAATATCATGAATAGCAGACACTTGGGCCAACATTAAGCACTCAAATGAGTTCACACATCTGTGGGTTATGGTCTGTTAGTCACTTATTAGTTGGCTCACATAGGATTCTGAATTTTCTATTACAATTGGCTGTTGGCTTAATAAGATAGTGTTTCTTCTTCAGGTTGCTGAAAGAGCACTCTTCATGTGGAACAATGATCACATCATCAGCCTGGTGGCACAAAACCGGCAAGTGATCATGCCCATCATCGTTCCAGCGCTAGAACAGAACGGCCAGAACCACTGGAACCACGCGGTCCTGAACCTGACCGCCAACGTAATGAAGATGTTCTCCGAGATGGACGAGGAACTATTCTCGGCGTGCCTAACCAAGTGCAAGGAGGACGAGGAGAACCAGGCGTCGATGGAGGAGAAGCGGAGGCTGAAGTGGGCGAAACTAGAGTCCGCGGCAGCCCTCCAGCCAGTGACCGGCCACACCGCCGTCCTGGTAGGGTAGGTCGCCAACCGTCGGCGATAATCTTGTCGCCGCCACCCTCGTTTAGCGTGTGTTTGGTCGGTGGAGGCGTGTGCCAATGGTGTTCTTCCCCTGTTCGGTGAAGCGCGCCCAAGTGATGATCAACTCCAGGGCTCGTCGTTTTGCTTTTTTTTTTTTCTGTACGTTGTAACTATGCCCACTATGTCTATTGCTCTAGAGGCAAAATGTACCTGTGAGAGCAAGCGCCTTGTGCTGAGACTCATTACCTGTAACTTTTGCCCGTTTATTTATGAACATTATCCTAGAGCTCAATTCAAGTGTCTAGAGCCATTTCTCAAAGAGCAAATATGGGGTCGCCGAGCATGATTTTCGTTCTGAAATGTCGCGTCCTTGATTCTTGTGTTTTGAATTTGACTGTTTTTATCCATGTGGGAAACAGAACTTGTCAGAATGATGCTGTCAATCCTACTCCCTCCGTTCCCAAATAATTGTCTTTCTAGCCATCTCAAATGGACTACAACATAGGGATGTATGTAGACATGTTTTAGAGTGTAAATTCACTCATTTTACTCCGTATGTAGTCACTTGTTGAAATCTCTAGAAAGACAATTATTTAGGAACGGAGGGAGTAGATGTCATGGCATTCTAATTGTATTCCCTCCGTTCCTAAATAATTGTCTTTCTAGAGATCTCAACAAGTGACTATATACGGAGCAAAATAAATGAATCTACACTATAAAACATGTCTACATACATCCGTATGTTGTAGTTCATTTGAGATAGATAGAAAGACAATTATTTGGGAACGGAGGGAGTAGTATCCAGCAGACAATAAAATGCATTAGCTCTGTATTTGAAATGAACAGAAGTATTACCTGAATAAACTGCATATAGAGTAACTAAAACAAGACTTGCGAAAGAAAAGAAGAAAAAAGACGTAGGTTGACAAAAAAGATTCCGTTGCCGGGACTTGAACCCGGGTCTCTCGGGTGAGAGCCGAGTATCCTAACCACCTAGACTACGACGGATTTTGATTGAGAAATCACTGTTATTAATGAGAGCAAGAACCCATCGGCAAAATTAAGAACCAGGCAAACAACAGAAGACCGTGCGGAAAATGAAAAACGTGAAGGGTTCAACAGAAATTACAATTTGCCAGTTATTTCCAGGAAGAAAATCAGGTCATGGTTATTCTTTTCTTTTAAACTCACACTCAAACTTTATTTATTTAAACAAGAGAAAGGATTTGGCTCAAGAAGAAAGGCTCTTTTGTTGGTCTTTGAGCATGTTCACAACATTCAGGCTGTCCATCACAACATGGAGTTTCTGAATATTAAGGTCCACCCACACCTTAATATTAACTTAACACGTCAGGTGTTTATACCTTCCGATGCTGATGCAATTCTCACAATGCCCCGCCACAAAACGAATCTTGATGATATTTGGTCCTGGGCGTGGGAGAGGAATAAACAGATCGAGCAGCAGCGACAGTCCATCATCGTCTTGAGGTGGAGAGGACAGTTGGAAGCGACTTTGGAAACTTCGGGTTCAGCCAAAGATTCGCGTATTTTGGTGGAGGGTGCTTACGTAACATCCTTCCATCCTACTTCCTTCGTTCGGAATTACTCGTCTAAAAAATGAATGTATCTACTTTGATATCCAGCTAAGGTATTTTGGAATTCAGCAAGGGCATGTCGGGATGCTCTGCTTTTTTCGATTGAAAGTGGCTTCCAACATGTGGTGATCCAGACCGACTGTCAAGAGGTGGTATCGTTGTGGCAGTCGGGGAACGCTAGATCAATGGGTTACCATATTTGCAGAGAGATGCTTTCACTTCTCTCTTCTTTACGGGGTTTCAAGCTTCAGTTTCTGAGGAGTGTCAGTGTAGTAGCACATCTGTTGGCTACAGAGGCCCTTCATCTTACTCCTTGCTTCACCATTTATGATGTAATCCATGGTTTTCTGATTCAGCATGTTCAATCAGATATGAACTCGCCTAATAATGAATAAATAGCCTTGAGGGCGTTTTCTCAAAAAAAAAAAAGGAATATTAAGGTCCACTGCCATATGAACTGCTCGCCTGCAAGCAAATATTCCCTTCGTTCCAAAATAAATGACCAAACTTTATATTAACTTTATACAAAAGTTAGTACAAAGTTGAGTCATCTATTTTAGAACGGAAGGAGTAGTTCAGTTGCCTCAGCAATAGCGAGTGCCGGGAAAAAAAAAGAGCATGCAGCTCCTCTGAATGCGCCTGGATCATTCCTGAAGATGACTCCGCCACCCCCGCCGTCGCCCATTCTAGTCACTGCTCCATCAACGTTTACTTTCATCCAATCTTGCATATTCACGCATTCTTCTCCAATGAACCGCGCACAGGGTGTTGAGATATGTATTTATCATATGTATTCTTGTACTCCAAGTCTTCCTCCTTGTATATAATTGAGGATATAACTTGCCTCATGTACTATATATACATGTGCCTATGCACCCAATTAATACATTATGGTTTGCATCCTATTCTTCTACATGGTATCAGTTAAACCCTCGATCCTCTCCTAGCCGCGCCGTGTCGCCTCCCCCGGCGGCCGCCATCTCCCTACCTCAAGCCACAAGACTATCATGCCAAGCCTCCTCCCACCCCCTCCCATGGCACCTCCTACCTCCCGCCAAGGCCTCCCGCTGCTCCACCCCAAGCCGCCTCCTTCCCAAACCCTAAAACCCTACCGAACCCATCCCGCGCTGCCATCTCCCCTTGCTGCCATGTCGGCCCTCGGGACCTCTGAAGGAAATATGCCCTAGAGGCAATAATAAAGTTATTATTTATTTCCTTATATCATGATAAATGTTTATTATTCATGCTAGAATTGTATTAACCGGAAACATAATACATGTGTGAATACATAGACAAACAGATAGTCACTAGTATGCCTCTACTAGACTAGCTCATTAATCGAAGATGGTTATGTTTCCTAACCATAGACATGTGTTGTCATTTGATTAATGGGATCACATCATTAGGAGAATGATGTGATTGACATGACCCATTTCATTAGCTTAGCACTTGATCGCTTAGTATGTTGCTTATGCTATCTTCATGACTTATACAAAGTTCCTGCAACTATGAGATTATGCAACTCCTGCTTACTGAGGAACACTTTGTGTGCTACCAAACATCACAACGTAACGGGTGATTATAAAGGTACTCTACAAGTGTCTCCGAAAGTATATGTTGAGTTGGCATGAATCAAGATTAGGATTTGTCACTCCGATTGTCGGAGAGGTATCTCTGGCCTTCTCGGTAATACATATCACATAAGCCTTGCAAGCATTGCAACTAATGAGTTAGTTGTGAGATGATGTATTACGGAACGAGTAAAGAGACTTACGATAACGAGATTGAACTAGGTATTGGATACCGACGATCGAATCTCGGTAAGTAACATACCGATGACAAAGGGAACAACGTATGTTGTTATGCGGTTTGACCGATAAAGATCTTCAGAGAATATGTAGGAACCAATATGGGCATCCAGGTTCCGCTATTGGTTATTGACCAAGAATGGTTCTAGGTCATGTCTACATAGTTCTCGAACCGTAGGGTCCGCACGCTTAAGGTTTCAATGACGGTTATATTATGAGTTTATGTATTTTGATGTACCAAGGAGTTCAGAGTCCCGGATGTGATCACGGACATGACGAGGAGTCTCAAATGTTCGAGAAATAAAGATTGATATATTGGACGGCTATATTCGGACACGGAAAGGTTCCGGAAGTTTCGGAGAAAACCGGAGTGCCGGAGGGGTTACCGAACCCCGGGAAGTAATGGGCCTTATTGGGCCAAGAGGGAGAGAGGGCTGCACCAGGAGGTGGCGCCCCCATGGGGAGTCCGAATGGACTAGGAGGGGGGGCGCCCCCTTCCCTCTCCTCTCCTCTCTTTCCTTCCCCTTCCTCTTCCTAGTAGGACTAGGAAAGGGAGTCCTACTCCTACTAGGAGGAGGACTCCCTCCCTTGGTGCGCCTCCTAGGGCGGGCCGCCCTCCCCTTGCTCCTTTATATACGGGGCAGGGGGCACCCTAGAACACACAAGTTGATCTTCGTGATCGCTCCTTAGCCGTGTGCGGTGCCCCTCCACCATATTCCACCTCGGTCATATTGTAGCGGTGCTTAGGCGAAGCCTGCAACGGTAGAACATCAAGATCGTCACCACGCCGTCGTGCTGACGGAACTCCTCCCCGACGCTTTGCTGGATCGGAGCCCGGGGATCGTCATCGAGCTGAACGTGTGCTAAGAACTCGGAGGTGCCGGAGTAACGGTGCTTGGATCGGTCGGATCGTGAAGACGTACGACTACATCAACCGCGTTGATATAACGCTTCCGCTTTCGGTCTACGAGGGTACGTGGACGGACACTCTCCCTCTCGTTGCTATGCCATCACCATGGTCTTGCGTGATCGTAGGAAATTTTTGAAATTGCTACGCTTCCCAACAATGGCATCCGAGCCTGGTTTTATGCGTTGATGTCATATGCACGAGTAGAACACAAGTGAGTTGTGGGCGATACAAGTCATACCGCCTACCAGCATGTCATACTTTGGTTCAGCGGTATTGTGAGATGAAGCGCCCGGACCGACATTACACGTGCGCTTACGCGAGACTGGTTTCACCGCTACGAGCACTCGTGCTTAAAGGTGGCTGGCGGGTGTCTGTCTCTCTCACTTTAGTTGAACTGAGTGTGGCTACGCCCGTCCTTGAGAAGGTTAAAACGGAGTCTATTTGACGAAGTATCGTTGTGGTTTTGATGCGTAGGTGAGAACGGTTCTTGCTCAGCCCGTAGCAGCCACGTAAAACTTGCAACAACAAAGTAGAGGACGCCTAACTTGTTTTTGCAGGGCATGTTGTGATGTGATATGGTCAAGACGTGATGCTATATTTTATTGTATGAGATGATCATGTTTTGTAACCGAGTTATCGGCAATCGACAGAGCCATATGGTTGTCGCTTATTGTATGAAATGCAACGCCATGTAATTGCTTTACTTTATCACTAAGCGGTAGCGATAGTCGAGAAGCAATAGTTGGCGAGACGACAACGATGCTACGATGGAGATCAAGGTGTCGCGCCGATGACGATGGTGATCATGACGGTGCTTCGGAGATGGAGATCACAAGCACAAGATGATGATGGCCATATCATATCACTTATATTGATTGCATGTGATGTTTATCCTTTATGCATCTTATCTTGCTTTGTTTGACGGTAGCATTATAAGATGATCTCTCACTAAAATTATCAAGAAGTGTTCTCCCTAAGTATGCACCGTTGCTAAAAGTTCAGAGTACCCGCACACCACGTGATGATCGGGTGTGATAAGTTCTACGTCCATCTACAACGGGTGCAAGCCAGTTTTGCACACGCAGAATACTCAGTTAAACTTGACGAGCCTAGCATATGCAGATATGGCCTCGAACACGGAGACCGAAGGTCGAACGTGAATCATATAGTAGATATGATCAACATAGTGATGTTCACCATTGAAACTACTCCATCTCACGTGATGATCGGACATGGTTTAGTTAATTTGGATCACGTAAACACTTAGATGACTGGAGAGATGTCTGTCTAAGTGGGAGTTTTAATATGATTAATTAAAACTTAAATTATCATGAACTTAGTACCGATAGTATTTTGCTTGTCTATGTTTATCTGTAGATAGATGGCTCGTGCTGTTGTTCCGTTGAATTTTAATGCGTTCCTTGAGAAAGCAAAGTTGAAAGATGATGGTAGCAATTACACGGACTGGGTCCGTAACCGAGGATTATCCTCATTGCTGCCCGTAAGAATTACGTCCCGAAGCACCGCTGGTGCCAGCTCTGCAGGAGCTGCACCGAAGTTGTGAACGTCTGCAAAGCATGACTACTCTATAGTTCAGTGTGCCATGCTCTACGGCTTAGAACCGGGTCTTCAACGACGTTTTGAACGTCATGGAGCATATGAGATGTTCCAGAGTTGAAGTTAATATTTCAAGCAAATGCCCGGATTGAGAGATATGAAGTCTCCAATAAGTTCTATAGCTGCAAGATGGAGGAGAATAGTTCACAAGGAGCACATACTCAAAATGTCTGGGTATAATAATCACTTAATTCAGCTGGGAGTTAATCTTCCGGATGATAGTGTCATTGACAAAATTCTCCAATCACGCCACCAAGCTACAAGAGCTTCGTGATGAACTATAATATGCAAGGGATGACTAAGACAATTCTGAGCTCTTCGCAATGCTAAAAGCATGGAGGTAGAAATCAAGAAAGAGCATCAAGTGTTGATGGTCAACAAGACCACTAGTTTCAAGAAAAGGGCAAAGGAAAGAAGAAGGAAACTTCAAAAGAACAGCAAGAAAGTTGCTGATCAAGAGAAGAAACCCAAGTCTGGACCTAAGCCTGAAACTGAGTGTTTTACTGCAAGCAAACCGACACCTTTGAAGCGGAACTGCCCCAAGTATTTGGCGGATAAGAAGGATGGCAAGGTGAACAAAGGTATATGTGATATACATGTTATTGATGTGTACCTTACTAGAGCTCGTAGTAGCACTGGTATTTGATACTGGTTCTGCTGCTCATATTTGCAACTCAAAGCAGGACTACGGAATAGACGAGCACCGCAAAGGACGAGGTGACGATGCGCTGGGGGAAATGGTTCCAAAGTCAATGTGATCGCATCGGCACGCTACCTCTACATCTACCTTCGGGATTAGTTTTAGACCTAAATAATTGTTATTTGGTGCCAGCGTTGAGCATGAACATTATATCTGGATCTTGTTTGATGCGAGATGGTTATTCATTTAAATCAGAGAATAATGGTTGTTCTATTTATATGAGTAATATCTTTTATGGTCATGCACCCTTGAAGAATGGTCTATTCTTATTGAATCTCGACAGTAGTGATACACATATTCATAATGTCGAAGCCAAAAGATGCAGAGTTGATAATGATAGTGCAACTTATTTGTGGCACTGCCGTTTAGGTCATATTGGTGTAAAACGCATGAAGAAACTCCATACAGATGGACTTTTGGAATCACTTGATTATGAATCACTTGGTACTTGTGAACCATGCCTCATGGGCAAGATGACTAAAACACCATTCTCCGGTTGTATGGAGAGAGCAACAGACTTGTTGGAAATCATACATACAGATGTGTGTGGTCCGATGAATGTTGAAGCTCGTGGTGGATATCGTTATTTTCTCACCTTCACAGATGATTTAAGCAGATATGGGTATATCTACTTGATGAAACATAAATCTGAAACATTTGAAAAGTTCAAAGAATTTCAGAGTGAAGTTGAAAATCATCGTAACAAGAAAATAAAGTTTCTACGATCTGATCGTGGAGGAGAATATTTGAGTTACGAGTTTGGTCTACATTTGAAGCAATGCGGAATAGTTTCGCAACTCACGCCACCGGAACACCACAGCGTAATGGTGTGTCCGAACGTCGTGTCGTATTTTACTAGATATGGTGCGATCTATGATGTCTATTTCGATTTACCGCTATCGCTTTGGGGTTATGCTTTAGAGACGGCCGCATTCACGTTAAATAGGACACCGTCAAAATCCGTTGAGACGACGCCTTATGAACTATGGTTTAGCAAGAAACCAAAGTTGTCGTTTCTGAAAGTTTGGGGTTGCAATGCTTATGTGAAGAAACTTCAACCTGATAAGCTTGAACCCAAATCGGAAAATGTGTCTTCATAGGATACCCAAAGGAGACACTGGGTATACCTTCTATCACAGATCCGAAGGCAAGACATTTGTTGCTAAAATGGATCCTTTCTAGAGAAGGAGTTTCTCTCGAAAGAAGTGAGTGGGAGGAAAGTGGAACTTGATGAGGTAATAGTACCAGCTCCTTATTGAAAGTAGTTCGTCACGTAAATCAGTTTCGTAACACCTACACCAGTTAGTGAGGAAGATAATGATGAAGATCATGAAACTTCAGATCAAGTTGTCACCGAACCGTAGATCAACCAGAATAAAATCTGCACCAGAGTGGTACGGTAATCCTATTCGAAGTCATGCTACTAGATCATGGTGAACCTACGAACTATGAAGAAGCGATGGTGAGCCCAGATTCGCAAAATGGCTTGAAGCCATGAAATCTGAGATGGGATCCATGTATGAGAACAAAGTATGGACTTTGGTAGACTTGCCCGATGATCGGCAAGCTATTGAGAATAAATGGATCTTTAAGAAGAAGACTGACGCTGATGGTAATGTAACTGTCTACAAAGCTCGACTTGTTGCAAAAGGTTTTCGACAAGTTCAAGGGGTTGACTACGATGAGACTTTCTCACCCGTAGCGATGCTTAAGTCTGTCCGAATCATGTTAGCAATTGCCTCATTTTATGATTATGAAATTTGGCAAATGGATGTAAAAACTGCATTCTTGAATGGTTTTCTAGAAGAAGAGTTGTATATGATGCAACCAGAAGGTTTTGTTGATCCAAAGGGTACTAACAAAGTGTGCAAGCTCCAACGATCAATTTATGGTCCGGTGCAAGCCTCTCGGAGTTGGAATAAACGCTTTGATAGTGTGATCAAAGATATGGTTTTATACAGACTTTTGGAGAAGCCTGTATTTACAAGAAAGTGAGTGGGAGCTCAGAGCATTTCGATATTATATGTGGACGACATATTATTGATTGGAAATGATATAGAATTTCTGGATAGCATAAAAGGATACTTGAATAAAAGTTTTTCAATGAAAGACCTCGTGAAGCTGCTTACATATTGGGCATCAAGATCTATAGAGATAGATCAAGACGCTTAATAGGACTTTCACAAAGCACATACCTTGATAAAGTTTTGAAGAAGTTCAAAATGGATCAGCAAAGAAAGGTTTTTACCTGTAGTACAAGGTGTAAGATTGAGTCGACTCAATGCCCGACCACAGCAGAAGATAGAGAGAATGAAAAATGTTCCTATGCTTCAGCCATAGGCTCTATCATGTATGCAATGCTGTGTACCGGACCGACGATGCTTAGCTGTAAGCTTGGCAGGAAGGTACCAAAGTAATCCAGAGTGGATCATCGGACAGCGGTCAAGAACATCCTGAAATACCGAAAAGGACTAAGGATATGTTTCTCGATATGGAGGTGACAAAGAGCTAGTCGTAAATGGTTACGCCGATGCAAGTTTTGACACTGATCCGGACGATTCTAAATCGCAAACCGGATACGTATTTTTATTAAACGGTGGAGCTGTCGGTTGGTGCAGTTCTAAACAAAGCGCCGTGGCGGGATCTACATGTGAAGCGGAGTACATAGCTGCTTCGAAGCAGCAAATGAAGGAGTCTGGATGAAAGAGTTCATTTCCGATCTAGGTGTCATACCTAGTGCATCGGGACCAATGAAGATCTTCTGTGACAATATCGTGCAATTGCCTTGGCAAAGGAATCCAGATTTCACAAGAGGACCAAGCATATCAAGAGACGCTTCAATTCCATTCGGGACCAAGTCCAAGTGGGAGACATAGAGATTTGCAAAATACATACGGATCTGAATGTTGCAGACCGTTGACTAAGCCTCTTCCACGAGCAAAACATGATCAGCACCAAGACTCCATGGGTGTTAGAATCATTACTTGTGTAATCTAGATTATTGACTCTAGTGCAAGTGGGAGATGAAGGAAATATGCCCTAGAGGCAATAATAAAGTTATTATTTATTTCCTTATATCATGATAAATGTTTATTATTCATGCTAGAATTGTATTAACCGGAAACATAATACATGTGTGAATACATAGACAAACAGATAGTCACTAGTATGCCTCTACTAGACTAGCTCATTAATCAAGATGGTTATGTTTCCTAACCATAGACATGTGTTGTCATTTGATTAATGGGATCACATCATTAGGAGAATGATGTGATTGACATGACCCATTTCATTAGCTTAGCACTTGATCGCTTAGTATGTTGCTTATGCTATCTTCATGACTTATACAAAGTTCCTGCAACTATGAGATTATGCAACTCCGTTTACGGAGGAACACTTTGTGTGCTACCAAACATCACAACGTAATCGGGTGATTATAAAGGTACTCTACAAGTGTCTCCAAAGTATATGTTGAGTTGGCATGAATCAAGATTAGGATTTGTCACTCCGATTGTCGGAGAGGTATCTCTGGCCTTCTCGGTAATACATATCACATAAGCCTTGCAAGCATTGCAACTAATGAGTTAGTTGTGAGATGATGTATTACGGAACGAGTAAAGAGACTTACGATAACGAGATTGAACTAGGTATTGGATACCGACGATCGAATCTCGGGTAAGTAACATACCGATGACAAAGGGAACAACGTATGTTGTTATGCGGTTTGACCGATAAAGATCTTCGTAGAATATGTAAGAACCAATATGGGCATCCAGGTTCCGCTATTGGTTATTGACCAAGAATGGTTCTAGGTCATGTCTACATAGTTCTCGAACCGTAGGGTCCGCACGCTTAAGGTTTCGATGACGGTTATATTATGAGTTTATGTATTTTGATGTACCAAGGAGTTCGAGTCCCGGATGTGATCACGGACATGACGAGGAGTCTCAAATGTTCGAGACATAAAGATTGATATATTGACGGCTATATTCGGACACGGAAAGGTTCCGGAAGTTTCGGAGAAAACGGAATGCCGGAGGGGTTACGGAACCCCGGGAAGTAATGGGCCTTATTGGGCCAAGAGGGAGAGAGAGGCTGCACCAGGAGGTGGCGCGCCCCCCATGGGGAGTCCGACTGACTAGGAGGGGGGCGCGCCCCCTTCCCTCTCCCTCTCCCTCTCTTCCTTCCCCTTCCCTCTTCCTAGTAGGACTAGGAAAGGGAGTCCTACTCCTACTAGGAGGAGGACTCCCCCCTCCTGGTGCGCCTCCTAGGGCCGGCCGCCCTCCCCTTGCTCCTTTATATACGGGGCAGGGGGCACCCTAGAACACACAAGTTGATCTTCGTGATCGCTCCTTAGCCGTGTGCGGTGCCCCCTCCACCATATTCCACCTCGGTCATATTGTAGCGGTGCTTAGGCGAAGCCCCGCAACGGTAGAACATCAAGATCGCCACCACGCCGTCAGTCGACGGAACTCCTCCCCGACGCTTTGCTGGATCGGAGCCCGGGATCGCCATCGAGCTGAACGTGTGCTAAGAACTCGGAGGTGCCGGAGTAACGGTGCTTGGATCGGTCGGATCGTGAAGACGCATTTACTACATCAACAGCGTTGATATAACGCTTCGCTTCGGTCTCACGAGGGTACGTGGACGGACACTCTCCCCTCTCGTTGCTATGCCATCACCATGGTCTTGCGTGATCGTAGGAAATTTTTTGAAATTACTACGTTTCCCAACAACCTCCTCTTCCTCCGGCGCTCCCCCTAGCAACCCGTTCGACTCCTCCTACGGGTCCGAACCCGATGAGCCCCAAGCCGCCGACATCAGCAACATCCACCTCTCCGATCACGTCCCCATCATCCTCTCCCACACCTCCACAAACTACTATGCCTGGAAAACCTACTTCAATCTCCTCTTCCGTGAGTATAACCTTCGTGATCATGTGGACGGTCTCGCCAACTTCTTCGCCAGCAACCACGACGCCAACTGGTGGTTCTTCCTCACCGTCTCTCCAGACATCTTCCACACCGTCGCTCGCGATGGGGACGATGCCTACACGGTGTGGACCAAGATCAATGGCCTCTTCACCGACAACAAGCTCCAATGGATTGTTTTCTTGCAGCGGGAATTTTTTGGATGTCACCAAAACGACTCCACCATCGACGCCTATTGTCTCCGGCTCAAGACCCTCTCCGACGAGCTCAACGACGTCGGGTTCAAGGTGGGCGACGAGCCTCTCCTCTCGACGCTCACCGACGGCCTCAATGAGGACTTCGGCAACGCCGCCTCCAACCTCACCCTCATGGCCAACCCTACTTACGAGCGGGTGGTGGCCTATCTTCGTCTTGAGGAGCAGCGGATGAAGCATCTCCGCACCCGTGCCGTCCACACCGCCCTCGCCGTCGTCCTCTCCAACGGCGCCTCTACACCACCCTCTGCGCCTCGCCCTTCAGCTGCCGCGCCTCACTCGCTGCCCCCCCCCCCCCGCACCGCAGCCGCCTTAGCCGGCCCGCACCGGTGGCAACGGCGGGAACCGTCGCCGCGGACGAGGCGGCCAGCGGCAAGGAGGAGGCAGACATCGCCAAGGTGGTGGCGGTGGGGGCCAATCTTCCCAGCCCCGCAATGGCGGACAGCAGCCCCTGCCCCCTTGGGCCACTAGCTACAACCCCTGGACGGGGGTCGTACATGCGTATAGCATGCCGGTGCCGCGACCCCCCGCCCTGGGGATCCTCGGCCCCCGCCCCGCCTCTCACCAGGCCCTCCTGGCCGCCCTGCAGCAGGGCGTCCTCGGTGCTTACGGCGGGCCTCCTGCCCCGCCCACGGGCTACGGCGCGTACGGCGTCGCCGGCTATGGCGGGGGCTACACCCCGCAGCCCTCCCCCGGCGCGTGGGACCCAATGCTTCTAGCGGCACTTCAGCAACCACCACCCTACTCCGGTGGTGGAGGCGACTGGTTCAGGGACTCCGGCGCCACTGCCCATATGTCTGCTCACCCGGGTAACCTATCCTCCGTCTATCCCACTTCCACTCCTTCCCGCATCATTATCAGCAATGGTGTTGGTCTTCCTATATCGCATGTCGGTTCTGCTAGTTTTCCCTCTAACTCTCGACCTCTCTCTCTTAACAATGTCATTGTTTCTCCTGAGCTCATTCAGAATCTAGTTTATGTTCGTAATCTTTCTCGTGAGAATTCTGTAACTGTGGAATTTGACGAAGTTGGTTTTTCTGTTAAAGACGCTCGCACCAGGATGATTCTTCACCGCTGTGATAGTCCCTGCGATCTCTATCCAGTTCAGTCGCCGTCATCTTCGGGTGGTCCTCGAGCTCTTTCTGCCGGCTTCGATATTTGGCATGCTTGTCTTGGGCATGCTAGCACTTCTTCACTTCGTCAAATAATGCGAGGATTTTCTTTTTCATGTAATAAAATGGCCGCTCACTCATGTGAAGCCTGCCGGTTAGGCAAACATGTTCGCCTACCTTTTAGTTCCTCCTCCACAGTTGCTTCCTTTCCGTTTGAGTTAATTCACAGTGATGTATGGACCTCTCCATCTTGTTATATTGAATGATTACTCTCACTTTGTGTGGACGTTTCCTCTTTGTAGGAAATCCGATGTTCCCGCTGCCCTCATTGCATTCTATGCTTATGTTTCCACACAGTTTGGGCGGCCCATACTCACTCTTTAGACCGACAACGAAAAAGAATTTGACAACCTCACCATTCACAATCTTCTTTTTTCCCATGGCACTGTGTTCCGTCTCACGTGTCCATACACCTCTCAACAGAATGGCCGTGCCGAGCGCATCCTACGCACCCTTAATGAGTGTGTGCGTACCCTCCTTTTTCATGCCTACATGCCCTCCCGGTTCTGGCCCGATGCCCTCGCCACCGCCACTTGGGATGCCATCATGTCAAGAACAGGATTGAAGGAATTTTATAGAAATTTTGGAGGACTCTAATCTTTCCCTATGGAAGTCCTTTGGATCATAGGACTAGGTCATCAAATTCCTATGGAATTCAATCCTACGCCCTTAATCCTATGTTTCAGATTTTTTTGACCCGAAACTGTGAGAATTTCTTCTCACAGTAATTTTTATAAGTTTTCCGCGTTTAAACATACAGCCAAAAGAAAAGAAGCTAGTCTAATCAAAGCTACAAAAGGTCAAAGAACTAATCTAAGCTAAGCTAGCTAAAAAGGAAAGTACAACAACAGGCAACAGGGCAGCAGGTAACAAAGCCAATACTGTGCAGAGATAACCCTAGTTATCTGAAGGTTTTCACCCAATCAGGTAGAGCAGCATAGGATTTTCTGTTTGCCCTGTGGTGTGGGTAAGCCATTTGAGCTCCTCGTTGAATCTCCTTCGGCAAGCATATAAATTAGGAGGAATACCTCTGAAAATGAAGCCATTTCTTGTATTCCGTATATGTGCAATCAGAATAATGAGGTCCATGCCAAAAGGAAGATCAATCCTGCCCTTCAGATTTGCAAGCTGATCCTGGATGGCTGGATACTGGCAGAAAGAGGTTCCTATGTTTCATAATCCTAGAGAAATCCATACTACATGACATCCTACTCCTTTGTTTTCCAATTCCTACGTTTTAATTTTCTGGAATGCAAAGAAGCCCTAAATGTGCGAGACCGTGAGTCAAACGTAGTCCTTTTGGGTGCTTGCTCATGTCTCCACCACACCTTCGGCTCACTACTACTCATACCCTAGCTTCGCAGGAAAACGGGCCATGTTTGCAGAACTTGGCCAACTACATTCGTCAGCGTACAATACATATGCGTGCTTACTAACTAAGATTTGTGTTGATTATTCTTAATATACTAGTCCATCCGTTTCATAGTGTACTGTACATAGATGTTTTGAAAAATTAAACATCAATAACTTCGATCAAGTTTATAGAGAAAAATATCTACATTTAAATACCAATAAATACAATTGGATATATCATGAGTCATATTTTTATATTGTATTTATCTGATATTTTACTCGATGTATTTGCTCAAAGTTTACGAGGTTTGACTTATGAAAAAAATAATTTGTACACACTATACCTTATAGAATGAGTAACACCACATCCATGGGCATTGCATACCATACGGACAGGTTGACATGAGAAGATTTAATTGGAAATGGAAATGGGCGGGGGGCCACCGAGTGAAATTCAGGGGCTGATTATTACTTGAGAATGGAAAGACCCGTAGCATTTAAGTAGGCCACCCCTAGGTCTAGCCTTTTTGTCATAGAATGAAGGGAGTACTATTTATGTTCTCTTATTTTCCTTCTTCCTTTTGGTGGATGGATACTCTGTTTTTTACTTGTGTTGCGAGAAGAGTAGACTTGTGTTAATTTGTCCCAAAAGAAATTGAAAAAATGCCTATGGCTATAAGAAGTTGCAATTGTGCCAATCTGGCCCTTGCCTTTCTACGTTATGCCCTCTAACTGCAAATCAATTTTTTGCATCACATAAGAACACCAAATGGAAGAACAACAAGATAAGAAGAGAATATCAGCAAATATGCTATAAGGGCTATGAGGCAGGAGCCTTGGCATATGAATCATCTTTTTTTTATAAAGGGATTATATTAATATCGTGAAGATATCAATTACACCCAGCCTCTGCACCAACAGGATATTGAAAGACATCAAGGATGCACACAACCAAGAACAAAAAAAGATAAAAAATAAAAAAGAGAAATATGCATATGAATCATCTTGCTTCAAGTTTACTGCTAACTAATGTACTTCCATGCATAAGTTATTTTCCGCAATTGGCTTACGACGGTACTGCTCATCATCTAGGAAGCGAGCTGTCCAATGGATTGTGGTGAGAAGGAGGAGGCGAGCGGCAGTGCGAGGGAGCATGCGATCTTGTATGTCTGTGAGGAAGGTTGATTTTTTTTTAACTAAGAAAGAGTTATGATCTTGAAGCCGAGGAGATCACGTTTAAATACATTTCAAATATCGCAATTATTGATTTTATGCGAGAGGGGGTGAGGCGAGCAATGCCCTTTGGGCAATGTTGACTTTTCTTACTTCACAATACTATTTATGTTCTCTTCTTTTTTTTCCCTCCCTTTGGTGGATAGGAAACTATATTTTCACCATCGTTGCAACAAGTAAACTTGTGTCAATATGTGACTGATTTTTTTTGAAATGTATATGACCTTCGTTGCAGGAAATTATATCTTGTATAAACAGGAAACAATTTCAAGTCCATGACCAATATTTTCAACATCGTGATCTTCTTGGTGTACTTGGGCTGCCGCTCACCTTCGTAGGGATGGCATCACTACTAGGGAAAAGCGCGGGGACCGGCGCTACTAATAAGGCGCTACAGCTAACGTATATCAGTAGCGCCTGTCGTCCCATGCTACTGCTATACATGAATAGCTGTAGCGCTCTTTAGAAAAGGGCGCTGCTGATATTATTTGCAGCGCTGTTTACAAGGAAGCGCTACTGATAAGGCGGCGCTACTGCTAATTTTTTTCTCCCCTCGCTACTACTAGTTTTATTAGTTTTTTCTCTCCATATTTGTTTTGTATTTGAATAGGCTATATACAATAATCTTTAGCATATCATTCACATACAAATGTAATTATAGCATATACATACAATTAGTCTCATCAAATCATGTCATCATCATAATCATCATCCAACACAAAGTGGTCTCTCGTCATCATCTCGAAAATAGCGATACAAGTCTCGATTACTTGCAAATACATCGTCATCCATCCAAACAATGATATACGCGAGAAGACCTATCACTTTGAGTACATGAGTTCGTATCCTCTCTCGCATTAGCGTGAACCTAAACTAACTACTGCCTGTCGCTCGAAACCGAAACCGGTACACCTGGGCCTACACTCCGCCACTGTCAGATATATACTCCTAGCGTAGCACTTCTTCGCCATCTATGATCTATGCACCTGCATCGTCACATGAGTCGATGATATGCAACATATATAGTTGAGCAACTGAAAGAGACAGACTTGGCAAAAATAGAAACAACATATCATAAGCATAAATAACAAAGTTCATCGTACCCAAAATGTCCTAACTAGAGTGATTTTCGCTAGTCGAGGAGGAGGACGGTTTAATTACATCACAAATAAAGTTTCACCGTGCATAACTCAAAGTTTTGTCATACAGAAAGTATGGACTAAACGAACACATTGTCATATATCGACAATCACTCCACCATGTCGTGCCATCCATCCATGTCAGGGAGATAGTCCTCGAGCTTAGTGAAAGGCTTCATGTCGAGACGCCGAGAGGCTATCCATGTTCGGACGTCTTCCCGCGACATTTGTACTTCTCCGTAGAACATCCCCGTTTTTCCAACGACCTCCTTCATGATGATTTGGGCAAGTTCGCGCTGGATGTTATAGAACTCGGCTCGAAGTCGATGATCCTCGATATCTCCTATGTCCTTTTCCCATTGCAGAATATGGGCATCGCGGGATCTAGGTGACATGCGAAGGTTCTAGCGATCCCGTCTGTACTCCAGCATGTGGTGTAGGACACATAATCCATCATTAAGAGAATCGTTCGGTTGCTGGATGTAGCAGAAGTCGGTCTTATGGCTGAAGGCGACCCTGCCGCCCCTTCTCTTCTTGTCCTTGACTTATCCACCCCTTGCTTGGTAGTAAAACATAGCACTGTCGAGAACATCCTTGATGTGGGTGTAATCCTTTTTGTGAATGTTCTTCGACGAGTCCAAGTAAAGAGCGTGGGAGAATCGGGGGTAGAGGATGATGAGGACGGCGCGCCCGCCGCTGCGCAAAATAAGTACACCTCAAATTAATTAGCCTCCACCGTGCAAATGAATGATTGAAATCGAAGGAAGGATAGCAGCGCAGATGACTTACACGGGATGATAAGGCACGAGAATGTCCTCCTTGTCCTTATTGGCGAGCATGAAACTGACGATGTAATCCCTCGCGTATTCACCGTGCTTTGCGCAGACTCCCAAGAAGCCCTCGTGCATGTAGTACGGGTCAGCGACACAGATATGAGGTATCTGCTCAACCCCGATGATGTAGTTCATGTGCAAGGCATAAAGTCGGACAAACGTAAAATCCAGCTTCTTCACGTGAAACATGTCGAATATGTAATCGAATCGGAGGAAGAACTTATCCGCGGGGAAGCAGTCGATGTACGACATTTTCCGCGGAACGTTAACCACGTAGAGTGGTTATCCTGGATCTTTCGAGGCGATGAGGCCTTTCTCTATCCGCAGCACATCGTCATGAAGTCTCCTTAGATCGCCGAATCTGGTCCGTAGCGCTGTTGCAGGTAGGATTGGTTGACCGGGGATATGCTATTTATCCGCATCGGGGATATCTATACGGTCCTGAAGCCGAGGCTGCTGAGGCGGCTGAATCATAGAATCAGCTTTTTTGCCTTTCCTTGCTCTCTTCCTAGACTTCTTTACTACCGGTAGGTCGTCCATAATACGTTGAGACAACAATTCAGGCACCGACTCATGACGCTCAAACCCTGAGGAGGCACCAGTATAGGCATACTGTTCAGCGCCATCGTCATCCTCATCCATGGCGATGTCATCAGCGACTAATGGAGCCTCCTCCTTACCCCGTCCGCTATCACCCAACCTGACACCCGATGCTAATTGGGTAGGTGGGGTGTTGATGTTCATACCTTGCTGAGGCTGCGTGCTCGTGGGTGTGCTCCGGCCGCCTCGCACGGCACTCTTTAGGCCACAACAGACCCGCCCATTGCAACAATCACCAAGCCGTCGCGGGGTCTCGTCGTCATCCCCCACTAGTATTAGAGGAGGAAAATTCTCGTGGCCTGGTTTGACACTGGCCACGGAAACCTTGAAGACGTTCGAGGGGATCGGCTGGCTGTGGAACAATGGTTCCTTCGGCTTCATTATCGTCGCCTTCCCCACGTCCACCTTCTGGTAGCCGATGGTGTACAATATGGTGCACGGGGTTTCGTCGGCCTGCAAAGAAAAGTCTGCGACGTGAGACATCCGAAAGGCAACGAAAACGGGAGATTATACATTTATATTGAAGGGGGCCGGTGTGACAGATACCGTGAGGGCGTCGAGCTCAGCCAAAGACAAAGCACCGCCGAGCACGTCCGGTGCGGGAGCAGGTGCTGGTGCAACGCTAGTCGAGCTGCTCCCCAAGAAGTCAGCAAGGGGAAAGTCCTCTGCATTTTTTTTTCTGGATTTTGCCTTGTCCAAGTGAAAACGGCCGGAACCAAGGAAGTAGATAAATCTGCAACCACCTGTTTTGCGGCAGCTACCGCTGTTGCGACTGTCTGAGATGATTTCTTCTCAACCGCAATCTCAACATTCTAGTCGATGTTTTCTTCAGTTAACCTCCATCTTTCCTTTCTCTCCTCCGTGGTCTCACGGTAGTACTTCTTTCACGTGGCGCCGTCTCCGACACCGTGCACGCGTCCATACGACTGTCGAGTATCCACCGGTTGTCGTTTCAATATGTTCAACGCCCGGTTGAATGGAGTGTCCCACTTGGGCCTCGCCAATGCCTTAGACGGCGAGTCGCTTTCGGCCGCAATCCTGTGTTGCTCTCTCTGCAAAAGGCACAAGGATCGTTTACAAATATGACTAACGTGTGCAGTCGAATTGATCAGAAACTAAAATTACCAGCAGTCTCATGAACTCCGCAATGACCGGTTTTGTCTCGTAAACCTTCTTCACTGGGTCCCAACGGTGCCGGGCCCTGAGGATGTCATGCTCCTGCGGGACGGTGAACTCCGCCAAGGGGTCTGGGATGCCCAGACTCGTGCCTTCCGCGTCCTCCTTGGCCCATTTGGACCTCTTTCCGCCGTAACCACGGCTTCCGAGGTGGTGGCTCCCAATGTTCCTCTCTTGAAGCCCCTTCATGTACTTAGACCTTTTTTTGGCAGCTTCGGCCTCGCAAGCCTCCTTGAATATTTGAAACTTCTCTTCCATGATTTTCGGATTATCCTTTACAATCTCGGAGTAGGGTTCCTTCTTGTCGATGATCTTTGCTTTCACTCGATTTTTCAGGCGGCCAACGCGTCGCTAAACTTGGTCATGGCGTGTTTGTTTATCTTCTTCATTGCCGGGTCCTCATCTGGATCTTCATAGTCCTTCTCATTCCGGCCCAGGAACAAGAATATCTGGTGAAACTTCTTTAAGAGGGAGCGCATCATATTATCTATCTTCTGTAGTTTCTCATCGTCGATGGTGGCGGTTGTCCGTACGATGCAGCCTATTTGATTGCCGTAGCACGAGCGCGCTTCCTCGGGCGCCTTTGGCTCAAAATTGCCGTCGTCCACCTCCGTGACCACCAGTCTAGTAGTCTTGAGTTTGTTAGGAAGTCGTTGCCTCTTTGCTTTCGGTTCTACACCGGCTCCGCTCCCCGAAGCAGCGCCGGTCTCAGCCTCGATGCCGGTCTCGATGCGGTCTGAGTCTCGATGCGGTCTCGCCTCAAAGACCGGTCTGCGTGTCGATCTCGATCCCCGATGCCACCGGTGGGCCCAGCAACAACATCGGTTGATCGTCGGCAAGGCTAAAAATTTCATCTGCCGCCCGGTAGACGTCGTCGCAATCACCAGAACCCTATCCTTCATCGTTGATAGCCATGTTTCCTATGATTAAATCTAGTCAATTAATTCTAGACCTAATAAAATGAATAATGACATAAAAAAGGCCTATTGTTTTGCAGGAACGTTGACTCCTTCCTGGTGCGGCAAATCCTGGGCACTCGATATGTCCTAGTTTGTAGCACAAGTCATGCCGAAATTCACGGAAAATTTCGGCATGACCTTTGCTAAAAAGTGGACAAATCGAGAACTTGAAATTTGCCGGAACAGAAATGAATCAACATCCAGGCAAAACATAGGCCACTCAGCTTCATTCCCTGGAAACAACAAAGCCACTTGGGCACAATCGAACCACTTCAATGAAAAGATATAACATGAGCAAACACTATTGAGGAATTCGCATATAACATGGCCACTTTAATGAAAAGATATAATCAACAATAATGGAATATGCAAATGAACATCAATGACATATATCATATAAAAACAATCTTGTTTTCTGTTTACATAGCAACAATTAGTTTGACCAAGTTTTTGAAAAGAAAAACAATTATGTTTTTTGTTTATAGCTAAATGCCATAGCTACTGTTTTTTATTTATGGATAAATACTTTTGTTTTTTGTCTAAAGCTAAAAGTCTAGGAACTCCATTTTCTCTAACCCTTCTGACCTCACCAAAATTTCCACAGCAAGACCTTAGTACCTACACCCGATTTCTTCAAACATATTCAGGTCCATAGTCCAAATAATTCAAATTTCATTTGAATGAAACTTGGAACAAATTCAGGTCCGTAGTCAAACTATTTTTTTATAGCTAAGTGTTTTTTGTTTATAGCCTCTGTTAATTTAAATCTAAATGCTACTATTATTTATATACCCTCTATTAGTTTAAAGCTAAATGGAATTACTGTTTAGGCATTTTCATAAAAAAAATTCTAGCTAATTTCCTAAAAAAATTGCTAATCATTTCTCCTAAATGCTATAAAATGCCTACTGCCCTAAAAAAATCTAGGGTTTCATATGAACATCAACACAGTATCAACATATATATGAATTGCCCTAGCAGAGAGAGAGAGGAGGGTAGGGGACAGGAGAGGCAGAGCCTTACGGTCGGCGGCGAGGGCAGGCTCTGGCTCGGGCGGCGGCGGCGAGGTTGAGGGCGGCGGCGGTGAGCTCGAGGGAGGCGATGGTGAGGTCGACAACGGCCTCGGGCGGCGGCTGTGAGGTCGAGGGCGGCCTCGGGCGACGGCGGTGTGGTCAAAGGCGGCCTCGGGCGGTGGCGGTGTGGTCGAAGGCGGCAGGGCAACGGCGGCGATGGAGCAGTTGGGGGACAGGGGGGAGTAGAGAGAGGGGAAAGGACTTAGCGAAAATTTGAGCCCGAGCTGCCGGGATTTGAGTCAAACTAGCAGTAGCGCGTTTTGCCGAAACGCGCTATAGCTAAGATAGCTATAGCGTGTTCCAGAGAAACGCGCTACAACTATTCCTTTCTGTTTTATTTTTCTTTTTCTTTTGTTTTCTTTACATTTTCTTTTTTTTTTTCATTTCTCCTTTTTCTATTTCTTTAATTTTCATTTACTTTTCTACTTATTTTTCTATTTATTTTCTTTTTCATGGCAGTAGCGCTCTACAGCATAAACGCGCTGCTACAAAGTTTTTAGCAGTAGCATGCTTCTGGGAGAACCGCTACAACTATTCCTAGCCTACCGGCATTAGTGAGGGAATTTTAGTAGTAGCGCTTTTCTGTGAAGACGCGCTACTGCTAAAAAAATGGCTGTAGCATGGTTTTGCAACAAGCGCTACTACTAAGTAGTGCTAGCGCCGAGTTTTGACCAACGCTACTGCTATACCTCTGTGTATAAGGTTTTCCCTAGTAGTGCATGGATGCCAACATTGCCCCACTTGCACAGTGTCTCCAGATCAAGGTGGCATGTCACCACCGATGAAGTTGTACGACTGTACATGAATACTACACCTTCAATCTTGAACCATATTAACCGGTTGATCAACTTAATACTACACCTTCAATCCTGCAGTACGATGTATCATAAAATCTCTCTAGTATTTTGCTGAAAAAGAGTTACTATGATGCTTGTTACATTGTTTTAAGTCTGATTCCACAAGTCTATTGGCACTTCCGACATTGGTTTATTCCTCTCGCTACAATAGGTCAATAGCAGAGCAGCAGAAGCCGACTGTGGTCCAGGACCCTCTCCCCCTGGTGACTCCACACAGCAGACGGTTGTAGTTAAGGATCCACTGCCAACTGGTGACTCCACTAAGTAGACGGCTGGGGTTCAGGACCCTTTGCAACTTACGGCCAGTGGCAAGACGCGTGCACCCTCACGTCTCATTGGTACATCATATGCATACTTATCCCAATGTTCAATGCAAAATTTCTTCCTAGGATTTTGATATCCATTAGATTTTTGAATATCTTTTGTACCTACTATTCACATTGATGCACTATGCTTTGTTTGATCTCGCTTACCTTGCATATTCTCTTTGGAGTATGCTTCAATACACCTAGTGGTGGAGGTACACCAGAATTTTTGGGGGAGAGGGGGGTATTCATTATTTCCTTCACATAATTGTCCGAGGCTGGGGGGGGGGGGGACTCCCCCCGCCCCGAACTACACTGAGCTCTGCCAGTGAGCACGCCCACCTATATTAGAGGTTGATTCTTGCTTCCAACAACAACTCGCTCGCTTTAGATTTCCTTGTTGGTCTGTCTCATATAGGAGGGAGCTCACCAATGGAAGCTGCCAAGAAGCTGGAGGAGAAGGCAAGCACCAACGTGGGAGGGCACGAGGAAGACAAGATCGTGGAGGAGGTATGTGCTCTCTCTCTCTTTTCTGCGACAAGCATGTCGGGGAGGAACGGTTGCGCTTGCCATCAACAACATTCTTCTGGTTGCTACTATATATCAACTATATGATTTCACTGGGACTAGTCTATTTATTTACTGATGAGCTCGAGGAAAGACATCTATGCATAAGATTTCATCAATTTCTATAAAATAAAACCACCTATGTGTTCTAAAAAGATATAAGTGAAGCACTAGAGCAAAATTGCCTAGCTCAAAATATATAAGTGAAGCGTATAGAGTATTCTAATAAATCACGATTCATGCGTATCCCTCTTGAAAGGTGTGTACAGCAAGGATGATTGTCGCAAACTAAAAAGCAAAGACTCAAATCATACAAGCCGCTCCATGCAAAACACATATCATGTGGTGAATAAAAATATAGCCCAAGGAAAGTTACCAATAGACGAAGACGAAAGCGAGGATGCCTTCCGGGACATCCCTAAACTTAGGCTCTTAGTTGTCCTTGAATATTACCTTGGGGTGCCTTGGGCATCCCCAAGCTTAGGCTCTTGCCACTCCTTATTCCATAGTCCATCAAATATTTACCCAAAATTTGAAAACTTCACAACACAAAACTCAACAGAAAATCTCATAAGCTCCGTTAGTATAAGAAAATAAATCACCACTTTATGGTACTGTTGCAAACTCATTCTTTATTTATATTGGTGTAATATCTGCTGTATTCCAACTTTTCCATGGTCAAAACCCCCGATACTTCTCATAGATTCATCAAAATATGCAAACAACACAAAGAAAATAGAATCTGTCAAAAATAGAACAGTCTATAGCAATCTGTAACTCTTAAAAAGGAAAAAAAATAGGAACTGGCACCGGGCTCTAGTTTAATAGGTTAGTCCCAAAAAAATATATAAAATAGCATATTAATGCATATAAAGCATCCAAAATAGATAATATAATAACATGGAACAATAAAAAATTATAGATACGTTGGAGGCGTATCAGTCAACCAACTGCTGAAAGTCCTGATGTGTTCACATGTAATCCAGTCGTCACAGTGCTCTGGGTGTTTGGAACGCAGAATATTCTTGTGTTCATTGACATACGGGGTCACCAAGGTAGAATTCTGTAGAATTGTGTAGTGTGCTTGAGACCAAGGATGCCCGTCCCTACATATTATTGAGTCCCCTCCTAGCGTGCCTTTCCAGTCATTCTCCCCCGATACTGCGATTGAGGGAGAACAATCTTCTTAAGGTCAGGAGTGAAGTCAACACAAAACCGAATGACCTCCTCTATTTGATGGCCTCTAGAGATGCTTCCTTCTGGCCTAGCACGGTTACGAACCTATTTCTTTAAGTCTCCCATGAACCTCTCAAAGGGGAACATATTGTGTAGAAATATAGGGCCCAGAATGGCAATCTTGTCAACTAGATGAACTAGGATGTGCATCATGATATTGAAGAAGGATGGGGTGAACACCAGCTCAAAACTGACAAGACATTGCGCCAAATCACTCCTTAACCTTGGTAGGATTTCTGGATCAATTACCTTCTGAGAGATTGCATTGAATAATGCACATAGGTTCACAATGGCTAATCGAACGTTTTCCGATAGAAGCCCCCTCAATGCAACAGGAAGCAGTTGTGTCATAATTATGTGGCAGTCATGAGACTTTAGGTTCTGGAACTTTTTCTCTGCCATATTTATTATTCCCTTTATATTCGACGAGAAGCTAGACGAGTCCTTCATACTGAGTAGGCATTCAAAGAAGATTTCCTTCTCTTCTTTTGTAAGAGCGTAGCTGGCAGGACCTTCATACTGCTTTGGAGGCATGCTGTTTCTTTCATGCACATGTTGCTGGTCCTCTCATGCCCCCGGTGTATCTTTTGTCTTTCCATACACGCCCAAGAAGCCTAGCAGGTTCACACAAAGAGTCTTCATCACGTGCATCACGTCGATTGTAGAGCGACCTCTAGGTCTTTCCAATAGGGTAGGTCGCAAAATATAGATTTCTTCTTCCACATGGGTGCATGTCCCTCAGCGTCATTCGGAACAGATAGTCCGCCGAGACCCTTTCAAAAGATTACTTGTAAACCATTGAAAATAGCAAGTATGTGATCACCAGTACGGACGACGGGCTTTTTCCAGTGATCTGCATCGCCTTCGAAATGCTTGCCTTTCTTTCGACATTGATGGTTGGTCGGAAGAAATGGATGATGTCACAGGTACACATTCTTCCTGCATTTGTCCAAATATATACTTTCGGTGTCATATAAACATTGCATGCATGCATGGTATCCTTTGTTTGTCTGTCCTGAAAGGTTACTGAGAGTAGGCCAATCATTGGTGGTTACAAACAGCAAGGCATGTAGGTCAAATTCATGCTGTTTGTGCTCATCCCACACACGTACACCTTTTTCATTCCACAACTATAAAAGTTTTTCAACTAATGGCCTTAGATACACATCAATGTCGTTGCCAGGATTGCTTAGGGCCTTGGATGAGCACCGGCATCTTAATAAACTTTCGCTTCATGCACAACCATGGAGGAAGGTTATACATACTTAGAGTCACGGGCCAGGTGCTATGGTTGCTGCTCTACTCCCCAAAAGGATTAATGCCATCCATGCTTAAACCAAAACATACGTTCCTTGCGTCACCTTCAAAGTCCCCCCACGTTCTCTCAATTTTTCCCCACTGCGACCCATCAGCGGGTGCTCTCAACTTCCCATCTTTCTTACGGTTCTCTTTGTGCCATCGCATCAACTTGGCATGTTCTTTATTTCTGAAGAGACACTTCAACTATGGTACTATAGGAGCATACCACATCACCTGGGCAGGAACCCTCTCCCTGGGGCACTCGCCGTCAACATCACCAGGGTCATCTCGTCTGATCTATACCATAATGCACCGCATACCGGACATGCGTTCAAATCCTCGTACGCACCATAGTAGAGGATGCAGCCATTAGGGCATGCATGTATCTTCTGCACCTCCAATCCTAGAGGGCGTAGAACCTTCTTTGATCCGTACGTACTATCGGGCAATTCGTTATCCTTTGGAAGCTTCTTCTTCAATATTTTCAGTAGCCTCTTAAAGCCGTTGTCAGATACACCATTGCCTGCCTTCCATTGCAGCAATTCCAGTGTGGTATCAAGCTTTGTGTTGCCATCTTTGCAATTTGGGTACAACCCTTTTTTGTGATCCTCTAACATGCGATCGAACTTCAACTTCTCCTTTTCACTTTGGCATTGTCTCTTTGTATCAACAATGACCCGGTGAAGATCATCATCGGGCACATCGTCTGGTTCCTCTTGATCTCCAGCTTCCCCTATTGCAGCATCATCGTTTTCAGGGGGCAGATAGTTGTCATCATCCTCTTATTCGTTGTCTTCCATCATAACCATCTTTCTCCGTGCGTGGTCCAAACATTATAGTGTGGCATGAAACCCTTCTCAAGAAGGTGGATGTGAAGGATTTTCGGCTTAGAGTAAGACTTCGTATTCTCACAGATAGGGCATGGACAACACATAAAACCATTCTGCTTGTTTGCCTCAGCCACTTCGAGAAAATTATGCACGCCCTTCATGTACTCGGAGGTGCGTCTGTCACCGTACATCCATTGTCGGTTCATCTGCGTGCATTATATATAATTAAGTGTGTCAAAAACCATTACAGAAGATCATGAATAGAGAAGTGACCAAATTGATAGAAGTTCATCATCACATTAAAACCAAAGTACAGTAGTGATCAAATGTTATTACTGAAAAAATAAATACATAAAGTTCATACATAGTTCTCATTGAACAATATATAGCTCTCTAGGGCATCTAATTAAACCATACATTGAAACTATGTAAAACATTTCAATGCAACAACACATGCGATCATAATTGCGACTAAGGTAACAATTGATCCAACGACCTAATGATACCAATCCTCCGTATGAATGGTCTATTTTCTAATCTTTCTAATCTTCAAGCGCATTACATCCATCTTGATCATGTGATCATCGACGACATCCGCAACATGCAACTCCAGTTTCATCTTCTCCTCCTCAATTCTTTTAAATTTTTTCCGCAAGTAATTGTTTTCTTTTTCAACTAAATTTAACCTCTCGAGAAGAGGGTCGGTTGGAATTTCCGGTTCACATACCTCCTAGATAAAAACATCTATGTCACGTTGGTCGGCATAATTGTCATAAACATTAAATGAAACAAATAGTTATAAAAGATAATATATACCACATCCGAATCATAGACAGGACGAGGGCCGACGGAGGCGGATAACAAAACCATCGCACTATATAATAACAAATAATAATAAAAGTAAGAAAATTATACAAGTATCTATCTAAATCATACAAGTAAGATTTTTTTTCTTTTAGAAAGAAGATAAGAACAAGAGCCTCACCACGGTGGTGCCGGTGACGAGATCAGCGCAGGCGACAGAAGGCGGTGAGTACGGGGACGGGATAGGACGGACCGCCAAACCTAGACAAATCTTGAGTAAAATGGAGTTTGGACAAGGAGCTTCGAGAGGAGAAAGCTTAAGTGTGGCTCGGGCATTTCATCGAACACCTCATGTGCATAGGAGGTGAGCCTGAGCACCACAAACCTCTCACATGGCCGGCCAAAAAAATAGAGCACCGCCTTTGTTCGCGGGCAGGGACGAGGGTATATATAGGCCTCTCTTTAGTCCCAGTTCGTGGCTAAAACCAGGCCCAAAGAACAATCTTTGGTCCCGGTTCCAGCCACCAACCGGGACTAAAGGTTCCGTGCCAGGAGCGAGGCCCATTGGTCCCGGTTCGTGTCAGGAACCGGGACCAAAGGGGTCAGACGAACCGGGACCAATGGCCCCCGAGGCCCGGCCGGCGCCCTAGCCTCACGAACCGGGACTGATGCCCCCTTTGGTCCCGGTTTGTGAGTGAACCAGGATTAATGCCCTTACCCAGGCCTTAATCAAAGCCCTGTTTTCTATTAGTGTTGCTTATTGAAGCAATGAAATGACTATATGGAATACGATTGATATGAAAAAGTTGCTTACAAGTTCTAGATCAGCCTTTTAGCTAGCTGTATAAAATCTAATCATGCTCTCTAATAAGATATGTCAAATATACAAGCTTCTTTTGTCGTTACCATATTACATGTTTGTTTATTGAACACATCTTCTTGAGCTAACTCAAAATGTATCATCTTGCAGAACCTCTTATATTAAATTGCCTTGATATTTTGTGTCCACACTGCCTTAGCACTATGGATGGACTATGATGTGGAAGCCTCCTATAATATCCTGAATTCAGTTGAATGCATGCCACCATTCGAAGTTATAGCAATATCATTGTAGTAAACATTTCGGAGTTTTTCCCATTATGACACAGGAATGGAACCGTTAATCTATTCTATCTTATGTTGAAAAATATAGCTAATTTTTAAATAATACATTATTTTTATTAAATTTAAAAAATATTACGCTATAATTTTTAATTTTAAATAATACCCAGTAGGCCTACTGCTGGCCGATTGGCCCCAATGCCCACTGCCGCCAATTGATCCAATCGCCTCATCTGCTAGCCGATTGGCCCCTCGTCCCTTGATCGCCGCCGATTGATCCAATCGGCCAGCACCTATTTCTCTGTAGAATAGGTATCTTAAACATGTTGAAGAAGTATATGAAAAATATTGAATAGGTATTTGAAAACTGTTGAATAGGTATTTGAAAAACATTGAAGAAGTATTTAAAAAAATGTTGATCATGTATACAAAAATGTTAATCAAGCATTTGCAAAAATGTTGAACCAGTATTTGAAAATGTTGAATAAGTATTTGAAAATTGTTGAATTGGTATTTGAAAATGTTGAAGTAGTATTTAAAAACATTTAATCATGTATATAAAAATGTTAATCAAGCATTTGAATAAAATGTAAAACAATTATTTCAAAATGTTGAACAGTATTTGAAAATGTAAAACAAGCATTTGAAAATATTGAACGAATACTCAATAGTTTTCAAATACTTGATTAACATTTTATATACATGATCATATTTTTTAAATACTTCTTCAATATTTTTAAATACCTATTCAACCGTTTTCAAATACTTGTTCAACATTTTCAAATACTTGTTCAACATTTTTGCAAATGCTTGATTAAAATTTTATATACATGTTCAACATTTTTTAAAATACTTGTTCAGAATTTTTCAAATACCTATTCAACGGGTTTCAAATACTTGTTCAATATTTCTCAAATACCTATTCAACATTTTTTAAATACCTATTCAACAGAAAAATGGGTGCATGCACCTATCGACCTAGAGGAAGCAGACTGGGGGCCAATCGGCTAGCAGTGGGCTGACTGGGTCCAATCGGCCAGCAGTGGGCCTACTGGATCCAGTCGGCCAGCAGTGGGCCAACTAGGGGCCAATCGGCCAGCAGTAGGCCGACTGGATCCAATTGGCCAGCAGTAGGCCGACTGGGTATTATTTAAAAAAATATATAATTACCGTGTAATATTTTTGAAATTTAATAAACATAATGTATTATTTAAAAAAATAGCCAAAATATAACCGGCTATGATATTTTATCTTAGACGTTTCATGCTTCAAAGTATTTATACAAATTTCTCCCATGTTATTGGTCAAATGGAAGGGCACAACAACCAAGATCTTTCTTGTTGGTCTTGCATAGCAGTTGACAGTGCCAACTAATTACATGATTTCATGCTTGTGCACAACTTATTTTTCCTTAGTTATGTAGGATTTGTAGTACTCTATGCTAGAGTTGTTGTATGTCCTCTGAACCAAGTTGTATGACTCATTTTCACCATGTGCACATATTGTTACTCTTTTAATATTGCATGTCATACCGGGGTATTACTACTTAGTGTTGCTATGTCAGATATTGCTAAAGTTGTTTGTCCGATTTTGTAACTTGGTACACTTGAGTACCACAATACTTTTCAACTATTTGCACCTTTTAAATTTTAACAAAAAATTCATGACCATCTTTTGACACTTCGTTTGTGCTTAATAATTCCGAAGAATCCAATTATCCTATTGCACAATAGACGGGCGCCACAACGCGCGCCATCAACAATCTAGTCTCAATATGAACTCAAACCTCATTTTAAGAAGTCCAATGCACTTGCACTCATCTCTATCTACCCTCTCCCATCAATTATCTAAAATTCCGATGTGTTTTCCTATGCAGCATCCCCAGTCACCTCTTATACATTCCTATATTTCATAATCCTATAGACACTACATGACATCCTACTCCTGTGTTTTTCTGTTCCTATGTTTTAATTTTCTGGAATGCAAAGAAGCCCTAAATGTGCGAGACCGTGAGCCAAACATCATCCTTTTTGGTGTTTGCTCATGTCTCCACCACACCTTCGGCCCACTACTAGTCATACCCTAGCTTGGCAGGAACATGTGTCATGCTTACAGAACTTGGCCACCTCATTCGTCAGTGTACAATACATATGCATGCTTACTAAGGTTCGTGTTGATTATTCTTAATATACTAGTCCATCCGTTTCATAATGTACTGCATATAGATGTTTTGAAAAATTAAACGTCAATAACTTCAATCAAGTTTATAAAGAAAAACATTTAAATACCAATAAATATAATTAGATATATCATGAGTCATATTTTGTTGTTGTATTTATCTGATATTTTACTCGATGTATTTGGTCAAAGTTTATGAGGTTTGACTCCGAAAAAAAAACTATACACACCATACCTCATAGAATGAGTAACACTACATCTACGGGCATTACATACCATACGGACAGGTAGGCACGGGAAGATTTAATTGGAAATGGAAATGCTGCGGGGGGGTGGTGGGGGGGGCTGACTCAGAGACCCCGCCAGAAAACCAGATATTGTCCCCGACCCCGCCACCTCAAGGCGACACAGGGGGGGAACTCCAGATCCCCGCTGCCAGCCGTCCTCCTTCCCACCCACCCCTCGCCGCCGCCAAGGGCCTCTGGCCCTCTGCTGGACAAAGCCCGGGCAGGGCCGGTGGAGGCGGGGCCTCTCCTCAGTGGGGCTCCCCGCCCCATGTCCATGGCGCGGTGCTTGTTCGTCGGCGGCGCTTGGCGGCGTGGTGCCGCAAGGGCGCGGCGACAGTGATGGAGCTCTGTTCGGTGGTGTTTCCTGCGGCTGCGACGGCCGAAGGTCTCGATTCCATCCTGATCCTCCTCCCTGGATCTGGATCTGGCTGGTCGGGACCTGGGCGTGGCTGCTAGTGGGCGTGGTGACACCGGGCCTCCACGACTGCTGGGCACGATGGTGGTGCTGGCGGTTGCGTCGGGGGCTCGATGTGGTGGTGGTAGACGATGGCGCATAGCGGAAGACGTGGAGAAGCAGCGGTCTTGGCAGGGACGGTGTGGTGATGGCGAGCTAGTGGCAGCGGTGCTTACTGGACGGCGGCACGAACCACCATCCAGGTTGGTGGCGGAGCTGCAATGGCTCTGCTAGGATGGAGTTCCTGGCGAGCAGCGAGCATCCGGGTCACCTCTGGGCTGTGTGGCGAGCGGCTGAGGTCTTCCGGTGGTGCTGGTGTGGGAGTTGCCCGTGACTTGGTGCTCGATCGTCGAAAGGCTGTCACTTTGGAGCGGATGATATCTTTCGGTGCCGGTTTTAGCCCTTGCTGGAGGAGTTGGGTGGCTGCGGTTCCTCGGCCAAGTTTTAGGTGTTTGGCGGGCGGCGTTTTTTCCTTGCTGTGTAGTCTGTCGGCAGTCCTTGGCTATGCAGCTACAATGGCGAGGTGTTGCGGTGGTGGTGGTGCGAAGCGTCTTGGACGGTGCTGCCCAATTCCTTCGAGGTGTGGAGATGTGTGATGATCGGATGAAAATCTTGCACGGCTCTTGCCGGGCCGGCGACAATGGCGCCCGTGGGTGTCATCCCCCTCCTTGGAGGCGTCGTCAAGGTGATTTCGACATTTCCCTCACTCATGTGTTGTTGGTTGTTGTCTCCAGGCGAAAGCCTTGATTCAGTCGGATCGGCACGATGGCGGTGTCTTGGCATCGCTCCTCTGTTGGGAGCATCGTGTTTGGAGACACGGCTTCATTCCTTGTTGCTCTTCTCCGGTGTTCGCCGTGGTCCTATTCTGATTCCCGATGGTGCTATGCACGGTCGTCGCCGATGCTTCCAAGACGGTGTCTTCCTCGGTTCGGAGCAAGTCTTGCCATTTAATTTACCTGCCACCTTCTGTTCGGCATTCGGGGTGGATGGTGTGTCGACAAGCAAAGTTCAGTAGGAGCAGGTGGTCTTGGAGGTGCCGGTGTGGTTCAACATGCGGTGTTGTTTTTGGTTAGGGAAGGTGCTTGTGCTTTGTAGTGTTGTATGGTCGTTGGTGGTGTTTGTGCTACTCTCGTTGTTCGCAGCGAGTGGTAGTCTTCTTATACTTACAATTCTGCCTTCTATAGAGCTACGGTACGCCTTGGCGTACTCTCGAAAAATAAATGGGCGGGGGCCCACCGAGTGAAATTCAGGGGGGGGGGGGGTATTACTTGAGAATGGAAAGACCCGTAGCATTTAAGAGTAAGCCACCCTAGGTCTAGCATTTTTGTTATAGAATGAAGGGAGTAGTATTTATGTTCTCTTCTTATTTTCCTTCTTTTCGGTGGATGGTGCAAGACGAGTAAACTTGTGTTAGTTTGTCTCAAAAGAAATAGAAAAAATACATATGCCTATAAGAGGTGGCAATTGTGCCAATCTGCATCCAGATTTGGTTACAACATCATATCAATTTTTTGCATCACATAAGAACACCAAAAGGAAGAACAACAAGATAAGAAGAAAATATTAGCACATGTGCTATAGGGGAGGGACGATGAGGCAGGAGCTTTGGCATATGAATCATATTGCTGGCATGTTTACTGCTAGCTAATGTACTTCCAAGCATAAGTTATTTTTCGCAATTGGCTTACGATGGTACTGCTCATAATCTAGGAAGCGACCTCTCCAATAGAGTGTGGAGAGAAGGAGGAGGCGAGCAGCGGTGTGGGCGAGCATGCGATCTTGTATGTCCGTGAGGAAGGTTGTGAAGGAAATATGCCCTAGAGGCAATAATAAAGTTATTATTTATTTCCTTATTTCATGATAAATGTTTATTATTCATGCTAGAATTGTATTAACCGGAAACATAATACATATGTGAATACATAGACAAACATAGTGTCACTAGTATGCCTCTACTTGACTAGCTCGTTGAATCAAAGATGGTTAAGTTTCCTAGCCATAGACATGAGTTGTCATTTGATTAACGGGATCACATCATTAGGAGAATGATGTGATTGACTTGACCCATTCCGTTAGCCTAGCACTTGATCGCTTAGTATGTTGCTATTGCTTTCTTCATGACTTATACATGTTCCTGTAACTATGAGATTATGCAACTCCGCTTACGGAGGAACACTTTGGTGCTACCAAACGTCACAACGAATCGGGTGATTATAAAGGAGTACTACAGGTGTCTCCAAAGGTACATGTTGGGTTGGCGATTTCGAGATTAGGTTTTGTCACTCCGATTGTCGGAGAGGTATCTCTGGCCTTCTCGTAATACACATCACATAAGCCTTGCAAGCATTGCAACTAATGAGTTAGTTGTGAGATGATGTATTACGGAACGAGTAAAGAGACTTACGATAACGAGATTGAACTAGGTATTGGATACCGACGATCGAATCTCGGGTAAGTAACATACCGATGACAAAGGAACAACGATGTCGTTATGCGGTTTGACCGATAAAGATCTTCGTAGAATATGTAGGAACCAATATGGGCATCCAGGTTCCGCTATTGGTTATTGACCAAGAATGGTTCTAGGTCATGTCTACATAATTCTCGAACCCGTAGGGTCCGCACGCTTAACGCTTCGATGATGCTTTATTATGAGTTTATAAGTTTTGATGTACCAAGGTTGTTCGAGTCCCGGATGTGATCACGGACATGACGAGGAGTCTCGAAATGGTCGAGACATAAAGATTGATATATTGGAAGCCTATGTTTGGACTTGGAAGGGTTCCGGATGAAAACAGGATTTTATTGAACACCGGGGTCACCGAACCCCGGGGATCAATGGGCCTTGATGGGCCATAGGGAGAAGAGGAAGGGCCGGCCAGGGCAGGCCACGCCCCTCCCCTCTAGTCCGAATAGGACAAGGAGGGGGGGCGGTGCCCCTTCCCTCTTCCCCTCCCAATCCTATTCCAACTAGGAAAGGGGGAGTCCTACTCCGTGGGAGTAGGACTCCTCCAGCGCGCCTAGGGCTGGCCGCACCCCCCTTGCTCCTTTATATACGGGGCAGGGGGCACCCCGAACACACAAGTTGATCTACGGATCGTTCCTTAGCCGCAGGCGGTGCCCCCTCCACCATATTCCACTTCGGTCATATCGTCATGAGCTTAGGCGAAGCCCTGCGCCGTGAAGTCATATCGTCGCGGAGCTTAGGCGAAGCCCTGCGTTGGTGGAGCATCATCATCGCCACCACGCCGTCTTGGTCGACGGAACTCATCCCCGACGCTTTGCTGGATCGGAGCCCGGGATCATCATCGAGCTGAACGTGCGTAACTCGGAGGTGCCGTGACGCTCGGTACTTGGATCGGTCGGATCGTGAAGACGCATTTACTACATCAACCGCGTTGTTATAACGCTTCGCTTTCGGTCTCACGAGGTACGTGGACAGATATTCCCCTCTCGCTGCTATGCCATCACCATGGTCTTGCGTGCGAGGGAATTTTTTGAAATTACTACGCTCCCCAACAAAGGCATCCGAGCCTGGTTTTATGCGTTGATGTCATATGCACGAGTAGAACACAAGTGAGTTGTGGGCGATATAAGTCATACCGCTTACCAGCATGTTATACTTTGGTTCGGCGGTATTGTGAGATGAAGCGCCCGGACCGACATTACGCCAGACGCTTACGCGAGACTGGTTTCACCGCTTGAGCACTAGTTGCTTAAAGGTGACCGGCGGTGTCTGTTTCTCTCACTTTAGTTGAACTGAGTGTGGCTACGCCCGTCCTTGCGAAGGTTAAAACAACACCAACTTGACAAACTATCGCTGTGGTTTTGATGCGAGGTAAGAACGGTTCTTGCTCAGCCCGTAGCAGCCACGTAAAACTTGCAACAACAAAGTAGAGGACGCCTAACTTGTTTTTGCAGGCATGTTGTGATGTGATGTGGTCAAGACGTGATGCTATATTTATTGTATGAGATGATCATGTTTTGTAACCGAGTTATCGGCAATCGGCAGGAGCCATATGGTTGTCGCTTATTGTATGAAATGCGAAGCCATGTAATTGCTTTACTTTATCACTAAGCAGTAGCGATAGTCGAGAAGCAATAGTTGGCGAGACGACAACGATGCTACGATGGAGATCAAGGTGTCGTGCGGTGACGATGGTGATCATGACGGTGCTTCAGCGATGGAGATCACAAGCACAAGATGATGATGACCATATCATATCACTTATATTGATTGCATGTGATGTTTATCCTTTATGCATCTTATCTTGCTTTGATTGACGGTAGCATTATAAGATGATCTCTCACTAAAATTATCAAGAAGTGTTCTCCCGAGTATGCACCGCTATGAAAGTTCTTCGTACGAGACACCACGTGATGATCGGTGTGATAGGTTCTACGCTCAAATACAACGGGTGCAAAACAGTTGCGCACGCGAATACTTAGGTTAAACTTGACGAGCCTAGCATATAACAGATATGGCCTCGAACACGGAGACCGAAGGTCGAGCGTGAATCATATAGTAGATATGATCAACATAGTGATGTTCACCATTGAAACTACTCCATCTCACGTGATGATCGGACATGGTTTAGTTGATTTGGATCACGTAATCACTTAGATGACTAGAGAGATATCTATCTAAGTGGGAGTTCTTAAGTAATATGATTAATTGAACTTTAATTTATCATGAACTTAGTCCTGGTAGTATTTTGCAAATTATGTTGTAGATCAATAGCTCGCGTTGTTGCTCTCATATGTTTATTTTAATATGTTCCTAGAGAAAATTGTATTGAAAAATGTTAGTAGCAATGATGCGGATTGGATCCGTGATCTGAGGTTTATCCTCATTGCTGCACAGAAGAATTATATCCTTGATGCACCGCTAGGTGACAGACCTATTGCAGGAGCAGATGCAGACGTTATGAACGTTTGGCTAGCTCAATAGGATGACTACTTGATAGTTTAGTGCACCATGCTTAACGGCTTAGAATCGGGACTTCAAAGACGTTTTGAACGTCATGGAGCATATGAGATGTTCCAGGAATTGAAGTTAATATTTCAAGCAAATACCTGAGTTGAGAGATATGAAGTCTCCAACAAGTTCTATAGTTAAAAGATGGAGGAGAATCGCTCAACTAGTGAGCATGTGCTCAGATTGTCTGGGTACTTCAATCGCTTGAATCAAGTGGGAGTTAATCTTCCAGATAAGATAGTGATTGACAGAATTCTCTAGTCACCATCACCAAGTTAGTAGAACTTCGTGATGAACTATAATATGCAAGGGATGACAAAAGTAATTCCCAAGCTCTTCGTGATGCTGAAATCGACGAAGGTAGAAATCAAGAAAAGAGCATCAAGTGTTGATGATTGACAAGATCACTAGTTTCAAGGAAAAGGGCAAAGGAAGAAGGAACTTCAAGAAGAACGGCAAGCAAGTTGCTGTTCGAGTGAAGAAGCCCAAGTCTGGACCTAAGCCTGAGACTAAGTGCTTTTGCTGCAATGGAACTGGTCACTGGAAGCGGAATTACCCCAAGTATTTGGCGGATAAGAAGGATGGCAAATTGAACAAGAGTATATTTGATATACAGGTTATTGATGTGTGCCTTACTAGTGTTTATAGTAGCCCCTGAGTATTTGATACTTGTTCGGTTGCTGAGATTAGTAACTCGAAACAGGAGTTACAAAATAAACAGAGACTAGTTGAAGGGGAAGTGACGATGAGTGTTGGAAGTAGTTCCAAGATTGATATGATCATCATCGCACACTCCCTATACTTTCGGGATTAGTGTTAAACCTAAATAAATGTTATTTGGTGTTTGCGTTGAGCATGAATATGATTTGATCATGTTTATTGCAAAACAGTTATTCATTTAAAGTCAAAGAATAATTGTTGTTCTGTTTAAATGAATAAAACCTTCAATGGTCATACACCCAATAAAAATAGTTTGTTGGATCTCGATCGTAATGATACACATATTCATAATATTGATGCCAAAAGATGCAAAGTTAATAATGATAGTGCAACTTATTTGTGGCACTGCCGTTTAGGTCATATTGGTGTAAAGCGCATGAAGAAACTCCATGCTGATGGGATTTTGGAATCACTTGATTATGAATCACTTGATGCTTGCGAACCATGCCTTATGGGCAAGATGACTAAAGACTCTGTTCTCCGGAACAATGGAGCGAGCAAATGACTTATTGGAAATAATACATACTGATGTATGCGGTCCGATGAGTGTTAAAGCTCACGGCAAGTATCGTTATTTTCTGACCTTCACAAGATGATTTGAGCAGATATGAGTATATCTACTTAATGAAGCACAAGTCTGAAACATTTGAAAAGTTCAAAGAATTTCAGAGTGAAGTGGAGAATCATCGTAATAAGAAAATAAAGTTTCTACGATCTGATCGTGGAGGAGAATATTTGAGTTACGAGTTTGGCCTTCATATAAAACAATGTGGAATAGTTTCACAGCTCACGCCACATGGAACACCATAACGTAATGGTGTGTCCGAACGTCATAACCGCACTTTATTTGATATGGTGCGATCAATGATGTCTCTTACCAATTTACCAATATCGTTTTGGGGTTATGCATTAGAGACAGCTGCATTCACATTAAATAGGGAACCATTAAATCCGTTGAGACGACACCGTATGCACTATGGTTTAGCAGTAAACCTAAGCCGTCGTTTCTTGAAAGTTTGGAGTTGTGATGCTTATGTGAAAAAGTTTTCACCTGATAAGCTCGAACCCAAATCAGAAAAGTGCGTCTTCATAGAATACCCAAAGGAAACTGTTGGGTACTCCTTCTATCACAAATCCAAAGGCAAAACATTCGTTGCTAAAAATGGATCCTTTCTAGAGAAGAAGTTTCTCTCGAAAGAAGTGAGTGGGAGGAAAGTAGAACTTGATGAGGTAATTGTACCTTCTCCCTTATTGGAAAGTAGTTCATCACAGAAATTAGTTCCAGTGATTCCTACACCAATTAGTGAGGAAGTTAATGATGATGATCATGAAACTTCAGGTCAAGTTGCTACCAAACCTCGTAGGTCTTCTAGAGTAAGATCCGCACCAGAGTGGTATGGTAATCATGTTCTGGAAGTCATGTTACTAGACCATGATGAACCTACTGAACTATGAGGAAGCGATGATGAGCCCAGATTCATAAAATGGCTTGAGGCCATGAAATCTGAGATAGGATCCATGTATGAGAACAAAGTATGGACTTTGATTGACTTGCTCGATGATCAGCAAGCCATGTTAAATAAATGGATCTTCAAGAGGAAGACGGACACTGATAGTAGTGTTACTATCTACAAAGCTCGACTTGTCACAAAAAGGTTTTCGACAAGTTCAAGGTGTTGACTACAATGAGATTTTCTCACTCGTATCGATGCTTAAAAGTCTGTCTGAATCATGTTAGCAATTGCCACATTTTATGAAATCTGGCAAATGGATGTCAACACTGCATTCCTTAATGGTTTTCTTAAAGAAGAGTTGTATATGATGCAACCAGAAGATTTTGTCAATCCTAAAGGTGCTAACAAAATGTGCAAGCTCCAGCGATCCATCAATGGACTGGTGCAAGCATCTCGGAGTTGGAATATACGCTTTGATGTGTTGATCAAAGCATATGGTTTTATACAGACTTTTGGAAAGGCCTGTATTTACAAGAAAGTGAGTGGGAGCACTACAGCCTTTCTGATAAGTATATGTGAATGACATATTGTTGATCGGAAATAATGTAGAATTATTCTGCAAAGCATAAAGGAGTGTTTGAAAGGAGTTTTTCAAAGAAATACCTCGGTGAAGCTGCTTACGTATTGAGCATCAAGATCTATAGAGATAGATCAAGACGCTTGATAAGTTTTTTTCAATGAATACATACCTTGACAAGATTTTGAAGTAGTTCAAAATGGAACAGTCAAAGAAAGAGTTCTTGCCTGTGTTACAAGGTGTGAAATTGAGTAAGACTCAAAACCCGACCACGGCAGAAGATAGAAAGAGAATGAAAGTCATTCCCTATGCCTTGGCCATAGGTTCTATAAAGTATGCCATACTGTGTACCAGATCTATTGTATACCCTACACTCGAGTTTGGCAAGGAGTACAATAGTGATCTAGGAGTAGATCACTGGACAGCGGTCAAAATTATCCTTAGTGGAATAAGGATATGTTTCTCGATTATGGAAGTGAAAAAAAGGTTCGTCGTAAAGGGTTACGTCGATACAAGTTTTGACACCGATCTGGATGACTCTAAGTCTCGATCTAGATACATATTGAAAGTGGGAGCAATTAGCTAGAGTAGCTCCGTGCAGAGCATTGTAGACATAGAAAATTGCAAAATACATAACGGATCTGAATGTGAAAGACCCGTTGACTAAAATTATCTCACGAGCAAAACATGATCATACCTTAGTACTCTTTGGGTGTTAATCACATAGCGATGTTAACTAGATTATTGACTCTAGTAAACCCTTTGGGTGTTGGTCACATGACGATGTGAACTATGGGTGTTAATCACATACAGATGTGAATATTAGTGTAGAATCACATGATGATGTGAACTAGATTATTGACTCTAGTGCAAGTGGGAGATGAAGGAAATATGCCCTAGAGGCAATAATAAAGTTATTATTTATTTCCTTGTTTCATGATAAATGTTTATTATTCATGCTAGAATTGTATTAACCGGAAACATAATACATGTGTGAATACATAGACAAACATAGTGTCACTAGTATGCCTCTACTTGACTAGCTCGTTGAATCAAAGATGGTTAAGTTTCCTAGCCATAGACATGAGTTGTCATTTGATTAACGGGATCACATCATTAGGAGAATGATGTGATTGACTTGACCCATTCCGTTAGCCTAGCACTTGATCGCTTAGTATGTTGTTATTGCTTTCTTCATGACTTATACATGTTCCCGTAACTATGAGATTATGCAACTCCGCTTACCGAGGAACACTTTGGTGCTACCAAACGTCACAACGTAATCGGGTGATTATAAAGGAGTACTACAGTGTCTCCAAAGGTACATGTTGGGTTGGCGTATTTGAGATTAGGTTTTGTCACTCCGATTGCCGGAGAGGTATCTCTGGGCCTTCTCGGTAATACACATCACATAAGCCTTGCAAGCATTGCAACTAATGAGTTAGTTGTGAGATGATGTATTACGGAACGAGTAAAGAGACTTACGATAACGAGATTGAACTAGGTATTGGATACCGACGATCGAATCTCGGGTAAAGTAACATACCGATGACAAAGGGAACAACGTATGTCGTTATGCGGTTTGACCGATAAAGATCTTCGTAGAATATGTAGGAACCAATATGGGCATCCGTGTTCCGCTATTGGTTATTGACCAAGAATGGTTCTAGGTCATGTCTACATAATTCTCGAACCCGTAGGGTCCGCACGCTTAACGCTTGATGACGCTTTATTATGAGTTTATAAGTTTTGATGTACGAAGGTTGTTCGAGTCCCGGATGTGATCACGGACATGACGAGGAGTCTCGAAATGGTCGAGACGTAAAGATTGATATATTGGAAGCCTATGTTTGACTTGGAAGGGTTCCGGATGAAAACAGGATTTTATCGAACACCGGGGTCACGGAACCCCGGGGTCAATGGGCCTTGATGGGCCATAGGGAGAAGAGGAAGGGCCGCCAGGGCAGGCGCGCCCCCTCCCTCTAGTCCGAATAGGACAAGGAGAGGGGGGCGGTGCCCCCCTTCCCTCTTCCCCCTCCCCAATCCTATTCCAACTAGGAAGGGGGAGTCCTACTCCCGGTGGGAGTAGGACTCCTCAGCGCCGCCTCTAGGGCTGGCCGCACCCCCTTGCTCCTTAAGGGGGGGGCACCCAGAACACACAAGTTGATCTATGGATCGCCTCAGCCGTGTCGGTGCCCCTCCACCATATTCCACTTCGGTCATATCGTCGCGAGCTTAGGCGAAGCCCCGCGCGATGAAGTCATATCGTCGCAGAGCTTAGGCGAAGCCCTGCGTCGGTGGAGCATCATCATCGTCCCACGCCGTCGTCTTGACGGAACTCATCCCCGACGCTTTCTTTGGATCGGGCCGGGGATCGCCATCGAGCTGAGCGTGTGCGAACTTCGGAGGTGCCGTCGTTCGGTACTTGGATCGGTCGGATCGTGAAGATGTACGACTACATCAACCGTTGTTATAACGCTTCGCTTTCGGTCTCACGAGTGCGTGGACAGATACTCTCCCCTCTCGTTGCTATGCCATCACCATGGTCTTGCGTGTGCGTAGGATTTTTTTTGAAATTACTACGTTCCCCAACAGGTTGATCTTTTACTTTAACTAAGAAAGAGTTATGATCTTGAAGCCGAGGAGATTATGTTTAAATACACTTTAAATATCACAATTATTGATTTAATGTGGGAGAGGGGAGGGGGGCACCGCCCCCCTTGGGCATTTTTGTCTTTTCTTACTTCATAGTACTATTTATGTTCTCTTCTTATTTTCCTTCCTCCCTTTGGTGGAAGGCGTTGTCCTCGCCATCACCATCACCCAATTCTTCTCGTCACTGCTCGGTGCCTCTGAGAAGGAGGAGGAGGAGCCGACGGAGCCACCCGTAATGGCACCGGTGATGTGCAGAGTACTTGTCTTGGTTGCTGTTCTGTCGCAGCTTGGACTGACCGTCTGCTCCTTCTAAAGTCTTATGTTCGTAGTTTCCCTGCGGATGGGCATGGTGCACTACTGGCCACAGTGGACGATGGGTGCGCTGCTGACCGATGTACATAGTGTACATTGGTATGGCGTGCGTCTTCGGGACTAATAAATAGCCTGATGTGCACGGAGGAAGGTTGATCTTTTATTTTAACTAAGGAATAGTTATGATCTTGAAGCCGAGGAGATTATGTTTAAATACATTTAAATATCACAATTATTGATTGTATGTGGGACCGCGGGGGGCTCTGCCCCTTGGGCAATGTTGACTTTTCTTACTTCATAGTACTATTTATGTTCTCTTTTTATTTTTCTTCCTCCCTTTGGCGGATAGGAAACTACGTTTTCATCATCGTTGCAACAAGTAAACTTGTGTCAATATGTGACTATGTTTAAAAAAAATTGTATATGACCTTCGTTGCAGGAAATTATGTCTTGTATAAACAGGAAACGGTCTCAAGTCCATGATTTTGAACATCGTGGTCATCTTGGTGGGCTTGGCGGCTGCTCGCCTTCATGGGGATGACACGGGTGCCAACATCGCCAGTGCCTCCAGATCAAGGTGCCATGTCACCACCGATGACGTTGTGCGGCTGTACATGAATACTACACCTTCATTCCTGAACCATATTAACCAGTTGATCAACTTAATACTACACCTTCAATCCTGCAGTACGATGTACCATAAAACCTCTCTAGTATTTTGCTGAAAAACAGTTACTGTGATGCTTGTTACTTTGTTTTAAGTCGGATTCCACAAGTCTCTTGGCACTTCCGACATTGGTTTATTCTTCTCGCTACAACAGGTCAACAACAGCAGAAGCCGACTGTGGTCCAGGACCCTCTCCCCCTGGTGACTCCACGCAGCAGATGGCTGTGGTTAAGGATCCACTGCCAACCGGTGACTCCACTAAGCATACGGCCGGGATTCAGGACCCTTGGCAACCTACGGCCGGTGGCAAGACGTGTGCGCCCTCACGTCTCATTGGTACATCATATGCATACTTATCCCGACGTTCACTGGAAAATTTCTTCCTAGGATTTTGATATGCATTAGAATTTTGAATATCTTTTGTACCTACTATTCGCATTGATGCATTATGCTGCTTTGTTTGATCTCGCTTACCTCGCATATTCTCTTTGGAGTATGCTTCAATACACCTAGTGGTGGAGGTATAGAAGAATTCTTGGGGGGGTTCTTCATTATTTCCTTCACATATTGTCCAAGGTCAGGGGGCACGCCCCCCCCCCTCCGAGGTCTGATGAGCTCCGCCAGTGAGAACACCCACCTAGATTAGCGGTTGATTCTTATTTCTTCTTGCAACAACAACTTGCTCGCTTCAGATTTCCTTGCTGTTCTTTGTCATATAGGAGGGAGATCACCAATGGAGGCTTCCGAGAAGCAGGAGGAGAAAGCGAGCGCCAGCGTGGGAGGGCACGAGGAAGACAAGATGGTGGAGGAGGTATGTGCTCTCTCGCTCTTCTCTCCGCGGCACGCATGTTGGGGAGGAACTGTTGCCCTTGCCATCAGCAACATTCTTCTGGTTGCTACTATATATCAACCAGATGATTTCGCTGGGACTAGTCTATTTATTTACTAAAGAGCTCGAGAAAAGATATCTATGCATTGTATTCATGTTTATTCTTTTCCTCGTTGTCCCTTGGCTTTCTTCTTTCGTGTAATTTTTTTGTCCTGGATCTGGTTTCTTATAATCATGCAAATTTGTTTCAGAATTTGGGAGGACATTTGTTTAGTTAACTATGCAAGAAATTTCCTAGCACATATTGTCACCCGTGGGTGTATTGCTTTCTCATTCTCATGGCATAGAGCCGTGGAGATTTGCCCTTTTTGGCATTAATTTCATTCCTATTAGTTCATCTTAAATTTGCAATCTTGGATAATTGCCAATCTTTTTTATACTTGCACGCTGTGATGCATTTAGTTCTATGCATTGTGGTATTCATTGATCTAAATATCTAGTTAATTTTCTTAATCCCTTTTTATTAGCTTGATCCAAATTTAAAGAGGGAATTTACCTGTTATATAACAGTGAATTGCATAAAACATTGACATTGAAGGCTAGGCTTGTAGAAATCACAATTCTACAGTTTTGTGCCAAAAATCAATAATTCTGAAGCTATTTTTTTTTGCAAAAAACACTAGTCGTCTGATTCGCTCGATGTAAGCTTGTTTATGACAGATGGGACCCGCTGAATAGGGTGATGTGGCCGTGATATAACGAATTGCAAATAGACATAATATCAAAGACTAAATAAAGTGTAAAAAAGCTGGACTCATCTTTTCAGAAAAAGGAGAAGATAAGGTGGACTGGTGGAGCAGTCGGTGCGCTCGAGCTCCACCCCCACGCCACCACTTGCCGCCGGCCGCGTCGCCTCCTCACCGCTGACTTCGTCGTGGAGAGGATGAAGCGGCGCGGGCCTCCTCTCTCACCAACTCCCCCGCCGGCTTCGGGAATGCGGGCAACTCGGTCCTTGCGATGGCAGCGGCTCCGCCATGCTTCTTCTAGGACTCCAACTCCGGCGCTGTAGGTCCTTCTCAAAGCGGCTCCACCTGCTGCCCTCCACTGATCGCTCGCCGCGCGTGCGCAGGCGGACGCGAGCAGGCAGAGGTAGCGCACGGGCGCGAGCGGCGGCGGCGCCGGCCACGCACCGAAGCAATCCCACCGGATCGGTAGGAGACAAGGTCCCGATTGCTTTTGTTTTCAGGGCCAAGGACCCGATTGCTTTTTCTCAGGGGTCTTTTTGCAGACTAAAATTGTACTGTATATGGATATAATTGGCTTATTTCTTTTGCCATGTCACCCAATCCGGCGGGACCCACCTAGCATAATCATGCCTAAAATGGCCTAAGCCACAGACTAATGTTTTTTGCAAAAAAATTAGCCTTGAAATTAATGATTTTTGGCACAAAACTGTAAAATTGTGGTTTCTACAAACCCAGCCTTCACTCGTTATATAATCCTAGAATTTACTATGTCCCTGTACACGTGGGGTGCAGTTAATGATAGAAGCTGATATGTGTCCAAAAACCTTCTATGTGAGAGTACTAACATCCATAAAAATACACCTCAAATAGCACATGACCTGAATTTATACTGTGAACAAAAGCGAGCTCGAGCACGCTTTCCAGGTTTTGCAATACTATGACCTTTATTTTTGTAAGAGGTTTTTTTTACAAGCTGATGTGCTTTCTGATCACATATTTATAGTATTGCCGGTAGTGTTCTAATGTGCGAGACCGTGAGCCCTTGTCTTTCTACCCTTTGCCCTCTTACCGCAAATCCGCATCCAGATTTGGTTACAACATCATATCAATTTTTTGCATCACATAAGAACACCAAAAGGAAGAACAACAAGATAAGAAGAGAATATCGGCACACGTGCTATAGGGGAGGGATTATGAGGCAGTAGCTTTGGCATATGAATCATCTTGCTGGCATGTTTACTGCTAGCTAATGTACTTCCATGCATAAGTTATATTTCACATTTGGCTTACGAGAGTACTGCTCATCATCTAGGAAGCCACGGGTCCTTGGGCATTGTTGGCTTTTCTTACTTCATACTACTATTTATGTTCTCTTCTTATTTTCCTTCCTCCCTTTGGTGGAAGGCGTGTGCCTCGCGATCATCATCACCCAGTTCCTCTCGTTACTACTCGACGCCTATGAGAAGGAGGAGGAGCCGATGGAACCACCCGTACCGACACCGGTGATGCGCCGAGTTCTGGTCTTGGTCGTTGATGTGTCGCAGCTTGGACTGACCGTCTGCTTCTTCTAGAGTCTTATGATTGCAGTCTCACTGCGGATGGGCAAGGTGCAGTGCTGGCCACAGTGGACGATGGGTGCGATGCTGACCGGGATGACCATCTCGTCCGTCCTGTGCATGTACATGGTGTACATCGGCATTGGATGCGTCTTCGGGACCATTTGATAGCCTGATGTGCACGGAGTTCTTCATATGCCTTTACTTCTCCATATATAACTACTGAACATGTATTTCTTGAATGTCGATGACCGGTTTATCACTTCAGTGTAAGGGCGTGTGCCTCGTTTAAATTAATACTCCACTATTGAGGAACGTAGTAATTTCAAAAAAAAAATCCTACGATCACACAAGATCTATCTAGGTGATGCATAGCAACGGGGGAAGAGTGTGTCCACGTACCCTCGTAGACCGAAAGTGGAAGATTATGTAACGCGGTTGATGTAGTCGAACGTCTTCGCGATCCAATCGATCAAGTACTGAACACATGACACCTCCGCGATCTGCACACGTTCAGCTCGGTGACGTCCCTCGAACTCTAGATTCAGCTGAGACCGAGGGAGAGTTCCGTTAGCACGACAGCGTGGTGACGGTGATGATGAAGTTATCGGCGCAGGTCTTCGCCTAAGCACTACGATGATTTGACCGAGGTGGAAATCTGTGGAGAGGGGCCCGCACACGGCTAAAAGATCAACTTGATCAACTTGTGTGTCTATGGGGTGCTCCCCTCCCCGTATATAAAGAAAGGAGGGAGGAGGAGGCCAGCTAGGGGAGGAGGCGCGCCAAGGGGGGCAATCCTACTCCAGTAGGTTTGCCCCCCTTTCCTATTCCAACAAGGAGAAGGGGGGAAGGAGGAGGAGGAGAGAAGGAAGGAGGGGGGCCCGCACACGGCTAAAAGATCAACTTGATCAATTTGTGTGTCTATGGGGTGCTCCCCTCCGTGTATATAAAGGAGGGAGGGAGGAGGAGGCCAGCCAGGGGAGGAGGCGCGCCAAGGGGAGGGCAATCCTACTCCAAGTAGGTTTCGCCCCCCCCCCCCTTCCTATTCCAACAAGGAGAAGGGGGGAAGGAAGAGGAGGAGAGAAGGAAGGAGGGGGCGCTGCCCCCTCCCCTTGTCCAATTCGGACTAGGCAAGGGGGGCGCACGCCACCTCCTCGTCGGCCCTCTGTCTTCTCCACTAAGGCCCACGAGGCCCAATAGCTTCCAGGGGGAGGGGGGGTTCGGTAACCCCCGGTACTCCAGTTTTATACGAAACTTCTCCGGAACACTTCCGGTTTCTGAACATAGCTGTCCAATATATTAATCTTTATGTCTCGACCATTTTGAGACTCCTCGTCATGTCGGTGATCATATCCGGGACTTCGAACAACCTTCGGTACATCATATCACTACTAGGAAAAAGCCTATACACAGAGGTATAGCAGTAGCGCTGGTTAAAATAGGGCGCTACTGCTAATTTGTAGTAGCGCGTTCATGCAAAGCGCGCTATAGCTCAAACTTTAGCAGTAGCACATGTTCAGAAACAAGCGCTACCACTATAATTCCCACGGCTTAGCCGATAGGCTACACATAGTAGTAGCGATCCATATTGAACCGCGCTACCGCTACTTCCTTTGTAGCAGCGCGTTTTCTTCTAAACTCGCTACTGCTAAAGGATATAAAATTAAATGGAAAGCAAATAGAAAGGTAATTGAAAATGAAAGAAATAGAATAAGGTGAAAGGAAAAAAATAAATGTGAAGAAAAATAAATGAAAAAGGAAAAAGAGAAAGGAGTAGCGATGGCGTGTATACCGAAACAGCGATGCGTAACGTAGCAGAGCATGCTTTCGAACGCAGCTCTGCTACTTCTGAGTTAACCACCAGCGGGCTCAAAATTTTGCTAAGTCCTCAATTCCCCCCTTTCCCCTACTCCTCTGTCGCCACCTTGAGCCTGCCCTCACCGCCCGCCCACCTCAACCTCACGCCGCCCACCGCCGCTCTCGACCTCCACGATCGCCGCCCTCGACCTCATCGCCGCCCGAGCCCGCCCACCGCCGCCTCCCGAGCCCGCCGCCTCCCGAGCCCGCCTCGCCGCCCCTACCTCTCCGTGCCGAGCACCTCCCGCCACTGCCTCCCCCCACTGTAAGCCCCACCCTCCCCACCCCTTTCTCTCTGCTTAGTTAGTACTAGATGTTTTTAGTAGTAGTAGATGTTAATTTAGGGTTCATAGATAATGATTTTAGTAGTTGAACTAGTTTAGTTTTAGTTGAACTAGTTTAGTAAGTAAACTAATAAACTAGTTAAACTAGTTGAATTAATATAACTAATGTATTTTTAGTAAGATAATTAATATAACTAGTTGAACTACTTTATTTTTAGAAAGAACTAGTTTTTTTCTATTTATAGTAAGTTTATATTTAGTAAGAACTAGTTGAATTAATAGAACTAGTTTAACATGTCATATTTGTTGTTATTTTTTTAGTTTAAGCAATTATTCGGGATGTATTAGTGATAACTTATAGGATTTTTGCTTTTGCAGAAATCAAGGAGCCCCTCCATCATCCCCGCCGTCGTCCCCGTCACCGACCCCCTCCGACCTCGAGGTGAGACCTGCCAAATCTCCATGTATATCTTGTGTTTCTCAAATAGGATATGTGGTTGCCCAAGTGGCCGGTCATGTTCAGGTTACACCTCCGAGTGGCCTATGTTTTGCCGGAGTGTTGATTAATTTCCGTTCCGGCAAATTTCAGGCGCTCGATATGTCCTTTTTTTAGCAAAGGTCATGCCGGATTTTTCCGTGAATTCTAGCATGACTTGTGCTAGAATATGTACAAGTTTAATATTTGAATTATGAACGTAGGAAATGTCGTACTCGGACGACGACAGTCTCCCGGGGGAGGGCAGCTGGTGCCACGACGATCGAGGTATGTGCGACAGGTTCGTTGAGCTGGACGAAGATCGGCGCTTCAACATTAAGCTCGAGGAGACATTCGATGTTGAAACGGTACGCAACAATGACAAGTGTTTTTTTCGTAATTAAGCATGACTTCAACTATTTCAACGTCTAATTTTTATCTTTTACAATTCGACTAGCTTATCCCATGCCATGCAAGACACTATGTCTTGGAGAGGATGGGTTTTGAAGACCATGAAAATTTTAAAACAAAGAAAATACACCTAAGGACCCATCATGATATGGATTTTGAAGTAAATCTGTGCAATGCTCAGAGCATAACCCATTTTGGTTGCCAAAATTGGGAAGCACTTTGCAAAATGTATGGTTTTTATAAGGGTATGATTGTCACCATGGATCTTGGTAATCCTGACATTGAGCAAGACAATATGGACATTTGGGTCCTTGTTGATACGCTTCCGATTCTGCCGCAATGTGAGTTTCTCAAACATAGTTATTAACTAATTTATATTGTTTATTTTAAAATAGTTGACAACTTATTTCCATTGACAACTTATTTTGATTCTTCAAAGAATGTGCGGAAGATGGTAGACAAAACCCACTACACTGATGGCTCCTAATTAACTTATAAGGAAAAAAGTCATCTGATCGCTTATTGTACTTATCTTGATAATTACAATACCTATTATCAAACTCCTCCAAAATATGGTGAATACGTGCCACTAGTGCACGTGTTGAACCACGGTAACTTCTATGGACATACCTTGGTAAGATTTTTTACTATTACGACATCCGTGCATCTTTTGCATACTTCTAAAACTAGTACATCATTGCTAACTACGAAGTTATTACTATGATTTTCAACAAAAAATCCCGATGGATTGTGTGCCTCATCTGATGTATCTGAATGGTCGCCTTAGAGTTCTGAACATACTACCAGGTCAATCTAAGGAGCTCACCTATGCATATCAGATTTCTAAAACCGGTGAACATATGCTCATCAAAGAATGGAAAAAATGTTTGGACATTCGCAAGGAGGTTCTTGGAAGTAACATTAAGCGAAAGGCAAGAATTGGAGACTGGATAATCTCCATTCTCCATAATGGAGAGTCAAGGGCTATCTTGTTTTTTACTATTTTACCTTAGAGAATGTAGTAGGCCATAAGAGAATGTAGTAGGTCCTATGAGGTACAATATGTTTATTATGTGGTACAATGTGTTAGAGTTGATGATGAGGAGTACTTGTGATTACGACTAGTGACCAATTTGCTATGTGATGTCATTGATGAAAACGATGATCTTGAGGAGGTGTTATATGACAATGATATATTATGATGATAAGTTGTTAATGATATGATGATGATGATATTTATTATATCATTGGGTGAAAGAACCGCGGATTAGTTTCAAGTGGATGGACATCCACTTGAAACTAGTTCACGGTTCTTTCACACCATGATGTAATAACTCATTATGATGTAAAAACAATCTCTAAATTCCTGTTGTATGAAAACTTGTGTAAAGGTGTATGAATATAACATGAAATAAAATATGAAATAATAGTAGTAGCGCGGGCAGGGAGCAGTGCTACTACTAATTACCAGTAGCGCTCCTCTGGGGAAGCGCTACTACTAAGTCGATTTAGTAGTAGCGTGGGTTTAGGCACGCTACTGCTAAGCTTTAGCTGTAGCGCCGTACCAGTAGCACTCAAGCCCGCGCTACTGACAGGCCTAAAACCCGTGCTGCTGCTAGGCTTTTCCCTAGTAGTGTATCACATAAACTCATAATACATCGTCATCGAACGTTAAGCGTGTGGACCCTACGGGTTCGAGAACTATGTAGACATGACCGAGACACGTCTCCGGTCAACAACCAATAGCGGAACCTGGATGCTCATATTGGTTCCTACATATTCTACGAAGATCTTTATCGGTCAAACCGCGTAACAACATACATTGTTCCCTTTGTCATCGGTATGTTACTTGCCCGAGATTCGATCGTCGGTATCATCATACCTAGTTCAATCTCGTTACCGGCAAGTCTCTTTACTCGTTCCGTAATACTTCATCCCGCAACTAACTCATTAGTTACAATGCTTGCAAGGCTTATAGTGATGAGTATTACCGAGAGGGCCCAGAGTTACCTCTCCGAAACACGGAGTGACAAATCCTAATCTCGATCTATGCCAACCCAACAGACACCTTCGGAGACACCTGTAGAGCACCTTTATAATCACCCTTTTACATTGTGACGTTTGGTAGCACACAAAGTGTTCCTCCGGTATTCGGAGTTGCATAATCTCATAGTCTGAGGATTTTGTATAAGTCATGAAGAAAGCAAATTTGTATAAGTCATGAAGAAAGCAGTAGCAATGGAACTGACACGATCATAATTCTAAGCTAACGGATGGGTCATGTCCATCACATCATTCTCCTAATGATGTGATCACGTTCATCAAATGACAACACATGTCTATGATTAGGAAGCATAACCATCTTTGATTAATGAGCTAGTCAAGTAGAGGCATACTAGGGACTATATGTTTTGTCTATGTATTCACACATGTACTAAATTTCCGGTTAATACAATTCTAGCATGAATAATAAACATTTATCATGAATTAAGGAAATAAATAATAACTTTATGATTGCCTCTAAGGCATATTTCCTTCATCCGCTGGAAACCTGATGGTATACTTGAACATTTGTCCCTTCAGTTGTAATAAAGACACGGTCACTTCTAGTTGAGTAAATTGCACAAAACCACCACTTTGAAGGTTAGATTTGCGTAAAACACTACGTTACAATTCTTTTGCAGAAAACACCACGGTGGTGTAATCATTTGGCAAAAACTACTAATCGGCGGATTTGACTCTGTTAAGTGAGATTATGATAGATGGACCCCTTTTTTTGCCCGCGTGTCACTTCCAGCAGTCCTGACAGCTGTTAGACGACGCCGTCAGGACGACCCGATCAAAATACACTGAATCGTTCCTCTTCTGGTCACTCTCTCGCTCGCTCTGCTCTATCCCGCGCGCTGTTCGTGCTCGCCGCTGCCACACCATGGTGTCCTGGAGTGATGGCGACAGCAACGAGCACACCATGGAGTACGTCAGCTCTTCTTTCGACAACGACACCATGAAGGTCGGTTCTTAGAGTTAGGGTTTGTCATTTGGGGATTTCTCGATGGAGGTTGGGAGTGGCACAACCACCGAGATATGGAACACTAAGTGTTTTCCACGGCCGGAGTTAATGAAGCCATTAGTGTCCAGAGTGGCGGATCGGCGACAACTGGTTTCTAACCTTATACATACAACAAATGCTAGAGGGAATACAAAGCTGATCCACAAAGTGTTCTTACCATTTTATTCGATGCAAAAAAAAAGTGTTCTTACCATTTGATGCGAAAGAAATCTTACAGATTCCCCATATGCTTGAGGAACATTGACGAGTACTAGTCATGGATGTTTGGGAAGTCCAGTAATTTGAGTGTAAGATCGGACTATAGAATGAATGTTGATATAAAGCCATGGAGGATCGGCTAGCAGTAGTAGAAAACGGGTCTTTAGTCCCGGTTCCATAGGGCCTTTCATCCCGGTTCTGGAACCGAGACTAAAGCCCAAAACCTTTAGTCCCGGTTGGCTTACGAACCGGGACTAAAGGAGCTCCACGTGGCCGCTGTCTAGAGCTCCACCTTTAGTACCGGGACTAAATGATATCTTTTTTGAAACTTGGTTTTTTTTGAAAAAAAATTATTTTTTTTTAAAAATCCGATTTTTAAATTTCTGATTTATTTGACAATTTAATCTCTAATCATCCCTCATCACTGCTCAAGTATGGACCACTCATTCTAAATCGTCTAACTTCCCAGCCGGTTACCCATGCTCTCACTACTTCAGCCAAAGCACGCTTACCAAGTTCTATCCCCCCTCGTTTCCAAGTCTACACTTGTTGTTTTCCTAACAATAGTAAGGTGTCAATCCTATTAACCCTTAGGAGTTGAACTTGAGCATGAAGTCACACGTTTCACCGTTTGAGTTTTGAAACTATTATTCTTAAAACCAATAATTATTTAGTAACACTAATATTTCTTGAATAAATAGTTTGACCACAGTTTGACCAAAAACTCAAAAAAACATAAATTTGAAGATAACTTTTTTTCCTTTCAGAATTTGAGGATTCTAAAAATTTGGAAAATGGCCCACTACGGTCGAAATCGGAACCGGATTTTTGTGCTCAACATTTTGATATATTATACGTTTTTTTACATCGCATGCAAAAATTATAGCTGTTTTACTTTTTCATAACACTTTTTGGCAAAACATGTCCAAATTTAAGTTTTTAAATATTCCTAACTAGTAGATGTAGTAACATAAGTACATCTCGAAGAATTTTAATTTTTAAAGTTTTTATCATTTTCTTTTGTTGTTTCAAAACTGAAATGGCGATACACCCGGGGGGTTACAGTTTGAACCCCTTTAGTCTAGGATGGTGTCCATCCAACAATAGTAGCAAAATTAATATTAATTAATTATAAAAATTTATTTACTATTGTCTAACAGAAGCATACTACAACATGTTAAAATCTACAGAAAGAACTAACTAAAAATAATTGGAAACAACAATTAAAGGACTAAAACAACTATATAAGCAAAGCGGTATTGTTTTAATTAAAATCTTAATTTAAATATTCTAAAAATAACCAAATAAAGCTTACTGTGACAACAATCTGACATGTGACTAGGAGCAAAAAGAATTAAATTAAAAATATTTTTAAACTCAAATTATTCACAATCTACGGTTTGAAGCAAATTTGAACAAATTCATATTTAAATCATTCAAATTTGAAAACTAGTTGCACAAACAGAAACTAGACAAAATTTTGAATCTAATGCAAAAGAATCACTCAAAAACATCAAGTATACTAAAAGATATAAGCAATTTAAAACAGAAACTAAAAACAAAAAACAATTGGGAAAACAAAAAACAAATTTTAAAACCCTTTAGTCCCGGTTTGAGACACGAACCGGGACTAAAGGGCATCACACCCTTTAGTCCCGGTTGGTGTCTCAAACCGGGATTAAAGGTCTAACCTTTAGTCCCGGTTTGATACACGAACCGGGATTAAAGGTCATCGCACCCTTTAGTCCCGATTTGTGTCTCAAACCGTGACTAAAGGTCCCATTTGAACCGGGACTAAAGGTCCCATTTGAATCGGGACTAATGCCTTCTTGACGCCCTAGCCGCTCGAACCGAGACTAATGCTCACATTAGTCCCGGTTCAAAATGCAACTGGGACTAATGTGTACATTGAGCTTGGACCAAAGCCCTGTTTTCTACTAGTGTAGGGACGCGTTTGGTAGCCTGCAATAGGCCCAGCCAGGCCCACGGGATATTTTTGGCCTCTTCGATTCTCAAGTCGCACCAAAAAGTTGGCCCGCACGGAACTTAAAGCATCTCTAGGCTTGCATTCAGAGTCGGTCATTTCTCGAGAGCCAGGCTTGAGTGGTGAAACCCGAGGCACGTGGGCATGGGCGGTTGCACGCCTCAAAGCGTCGTATTGTTTCCTGAAGCCGCGTCATAAATTACCCTCACCTTCCTTCCCTCACTGCTCCGTCTGCCCTCTTCCGCACTCACACCGGTTACGGCGAGCACCGGAGCGACTGACTGATGATCCTAGGCGGCGGCGAGCACCGGAGTGACTGACTGCAAGACGATCCTAGGCGATGGCAAGCACCAAATTGACCAGCACATCGGTAATGGCGGTAAGCCCTGACCCCGTCTCTCGATTCACTGCTTTCGAGTCGTGGTAGATTTTATTTGCAGTCAGGTTTGAGCATTAGGGAAAGGATTGGTTTAGGGGAAACACGACCGATGAACCCTCGAATCCATCGATTCGGCACCGATGGATTATAGGGTTCTTACATTCCTTTTTCTATTATACAAGGGGTGGGGATTGGGGTAAAACTAGTTTACAAGCACCTAATCCTAGTTGCAGCTACCTTGGAGGCGCTTGAGCGGCGAGGGGGGGGGGGGTAACCTTCTTCCTTTCTTCCTCCACCGCAGCAGCCGCATTCTCGTCCTCATGAACTGCTCCTCCACGTGCGCCCCGAGCAGGATATTAACCAACTTCATGGCCATGGGCGCACCATCGGGAAACTATGTAGACGACGCCAGAGATGTCTGAGTCGACCTTCCATGGGTCTCAGCATGTTATCGAAGGCTCCTTCTCCGCCGCGCGTCCCCGTGACGGCCCATGCCTTCTTTCTGCGAATAGACGGTCACCTACTGACCTTGGTGGCACACATGTAGATTACAACCATGGAGATTGGGGATGCGCGTGGCGCTCCTATGTTTTTTCTTTGATATAAAGTGTCAACATTTGTGTGCATTAAAACTGGAAACAAGGGTGCGCAGTGAAGGATTCGAACCTGGGACCTAGACCATAAGGTAGCAACATAACAACCATTAGGGACAGCCACCACATGTGACAAGTTACTCGTTTTTCTCCTTCTATTCTTTCTCCAGATTGAGGTTTTGTTGGTTTTTTTATTTTTCTTATCCTTTTCTCTGTTTATTTTTTGTTTTCTATTTCTTTTGCAAATGCGGAACTTTTCTCAATTTTTGCAATTTTTTCAAAATCGATGAACTCTTTTTAAATTTGTGAACCTTTTTCATAATCGATGAACCTTTTGTCAAAATGAATGAACTTTTTTTGAATTTGAATACTTTTTTCCAAAACCGATGAACTTTTTTTGAAGTTGATGAATTTTTTCAAATCAATGAACTTATTTTTCAAAATTGGATCAACTTTTTAAAAACTGATGAACTTTTTTTTGAAATAAATGAACTTTGTTTTTCAAATTCATGAACTTTTCTTCAAAATTAAAGAACTTTTTTCAAATTTACCAACTTTCGTCGAATTCAGGAACTTTTCTGATTTTCTCGATTGTATTGGACTTTTTTCCACCGAAAGTCAACTAGTCAACCGGCCTGATCAACCAGCCTGGTCAACTTCGCCAGTCAACCACGAACACCCGTGCGAGACCAGCGAGTGAGCGAGCACACGAAGCGCTTAAAGGGCCACGAGCCCACGACCCGCTTAAGACTCACGTGAGCGCCAGCCTCGCTAGTGGGAAGAAAAGCGCTAGTGACCCTAAGAACCACGAACCAATTTTTTTATATCATTCACAGTTGCACATCTTTTTTTTTGGAAAAACATCCCATATATTAATTAAGCCAAAGTAAAGTTCTTACAGTCATTCATTACAGCATACATCACGCAGGGCAGAATATAGAATTAAAAAGAATCCCATCAGACCTAGTACTAAAGCTAAACTTAGCGATCTCATGTGCCACCCCATTGGCAGTCCGACTTCTTTGCAATATTAAAATTATAGAACATCCTAGATATACTCAGAGCCTCATCCATCAGATCGGCCAGAGGGGACCCCTCAAACTTCTCATTTGCAAGAAACGAATGTACGAAAGCACAACCAGTCTCTAAAATAATAGATTGGTGAAGGGTGATACCTATATAAAGTCCTGCGAGGCAGGCGCGGAGCTCAGCTTCATTCACATTGGTACACCGATCAATAAATGTAAGTAAATGTTGGCCTGCGATAGTTGAAATTTAATTCATGCGTTGTTTTAACTCACTCGAGTGAGTTTTAACGAAGTCTGAATTGACATATGTAGCCGTTAGATCGATTGAGATTCACGCAACACTGGTTGTCTGGTGTTACCCCGGCTTGTTTAAGGCCTACTAGATCATGATTGATGCGCGTTGCTGCGTCCGTCTATTTTTCCAATAAAGTGATAGTAATTGTACAAATAGGTAGACATGGAAGAACTGAATTCCTATTTTCACTGAAATATCTTTTGAACCTACGCAATATTTATCATTTTATATAGCTATCATATTCCGAGTCATATTGACCATCCTCCTGGTTCCATGTCTACCAACTTTTGCCAGCATTTCATAAGTTGGATCATAAATCTACAACATAAGCATCTCATGACCATGAATGTGCTAAGAGGTGATCGTACAAGGAACGGGAAAACAAATGGCATTCCATGAAAATGATTGCTATACTAATCTTGACAAAGCATCTCAACGAAACACGTCAAGATAATAGCAGTGCGACATCTTACAAAGTCCCATTTTCTATTAGTTACATATTTGTAAGTGACATCAGCAATAAAATTAAAATGAAGTATTTGATGCAACTAAAGCAGATGGATTAATCAATAGCATGTGGAAAGCCGCAATGCTCTTAGTGGATGGATGAGAGCCTTCAACCGTTGGTGTATTTGATACTCCCAATGCTTGCGCCCTGTATATTTGTGTAGGAAAAAAGATTAGTGAGCGTACTACATATACAGAACCAAAATGCAACGGGTGACCTTTCTGTTTAGAACTTTAGATCAATACAGATGAAATTTTTGTATAAGTAACAGTCCAAGACACTAAAATACTATTTGGTGTGCCATTTGGCCACACTTGGTCATGTGCATTACAAATTGAACTATATAAAAACTATGCAAAGATGAGCGCACATTATTCTTGTCAAGGAAGAAGCTACAGAATCAATGTCAGCTTTAGTTAGTTCAGTGCATCTGTGCATGTACAAAAAGTACTGGCACTTACGGTGGCAGTAGCATCAGTCTCTCATTAAATCTGGTGAACAAGAAGATGAGCATATATGAGGACTAAACTGGACTAAATTAAAGATGCACCATAAAGGGTAATATTGCGATATAATTAGTCATCTACCAGAAAGACTTGTCATATTTCTAAAACTTGCAGTTCATTGTATCAATAAATTATTGTCCTGTTTGTCAAGTTATAAACATAACACATGCAAAAAAGCAGTAATCTGAATCTGAACTGAAATAAATTGATGAATCTGTCTCTCAAACAACTAATAACATGTAGTTGTAAACTGTAACTACCATTAATATGGACCGTATCTCCAAAAATTATATGGAGCAGCCGTGTATAGCTCCGTTTTTGCTTTCAGATTGTACAAAGCAGTTACCTGATAAACCAAAAAAAAAAACCAATGCAGGTAAGATCGATCACATCTCATACATAATATTTTAGTAGCACGTGCATGTAGAAGTGACAAAACAAACAAGAACATCTAAAGGAGAAAAAAGAAACAAGAAACTATTTTTCCAGAGAAAGAAGCGCAGATCGCGTGAGCAAATGAACACGCTGTATCACACCACGGCCATGCTTATGGATCGAACACCAGGAAAAAAATAAACTACCTTAAGCCAGCGCGGAGGCAATGGCATGGGTGCCAACGCCACGGTGAACCACCGTCCACCGGGCACACTGCCAGCCAGCTGTTGCCCTCTTCTTGGACTCCTTCTGGCCTGCCTGAGGAGAGCCGGCGTCGTCTGCCGCAGGCGCATCAGCGCCGGCATCAAGGATGGTGCATGCTTGAACAGCTCCACGAGCTCGACCACCTCGCGGAAGGCGTAGAAGAAGACGGGGTACTCCTGGCCGCTGCTACGCGTAAACCGGCTGACCCCCGCGTGGGATCAGCCGCCTCGCCAGCCACTCGATCGGTAGCTCACGACGCGTCATCAGCCGTGGGATCCACAGACCCAGCCCACTCAACCTTTGCCTTTGTTGGTGTCTACCCTAGCTCTCCCTCGTCTACCTGAACCCTCTCTCTCGGTACTCTCGCTCGAATGATCAGAGAAAGAAGAAGGAGGGAGAACACGGTAGACACGGTGGTTTCCGGCGCACGAACGCCCGCCGCACGAACGGCAAATTTTCGAGCACGAACTCGACACCACACGATTACAATGATCATCACAGGGTTTTTATACCTGAGCCTGCGTTGGGCACGACCCGCACACTCCCTACCCAGCCGGCGCCCCGATCGGCCCGCTCCGCCCGCGGCCACCACGCGCACAGACGCGCACGGCTCGCGGCGAGCCCGCACGATCACGCCCACCCCTCCCGTGATCTACTAACGACCTGGACCTAGTCTAATTCCCGCCCGATGGATGCGCACACGCATGCACACCTGCGAGCTACGCACGCGCACACGCTATCTGGACATGCCCCAGATAATGGCCATACCAAGTCAGACCACGCCCAGACAATGGTCGGACCATGGCCAGACACTCACACGCACGCACGCCACGGGCTCGACGCGTCCCCCACGCGCACACACGCGCTCCCGACGCGGTCGCCGTGGCTTATTGCCAACAGCCTTCGCGGCTGCTTTGCACATGGGGCATCAGGAATACAGTGCATCGGGAATACAGAGGCCTGCCGGCCTGGTTTTTGCCATGACGTTTTTTTTTAAGAAAATGCTAGGATGTTTGCTATGCAATAACTCGTAGCATTCCATAGAAACTAGGAGAACGGCGTTTCGGTGCCCGGGTGCATCTGCACCCGGTCAAAAAATAATTCATAAATTTTTTTAGAAAAATTCAAAAAATTCCAAAAAAAAAAAATTAGGTGGTAGACAATTTGATGCGTGAGGTACGCTCCAATTTTCAAAACATTTGGACTTCTGTGCAGCTCTCAGCAAAAAAGACAAATCAGAGCAGAACAGTATATGAACAGTACACATTTTTACAGACCTCCGATTTGTCTTTTTTGCTGAGAGATGCACAGAAGGCCAAATGTTTTGAAAATTGGAGCGTACCTCACGCATCAAATTGTCCACCACCTAAAAAAATTTGGAATTTTTGAATTTTTCTAGTATTTATTTTGATTTTTTTCGTAAGCGCAGGTGCAGATGAGCTCAGGCTCAGATTCGAATTTTCCCTACTATAGCCAGTTTGTTTGGCAGGAACCATTTTCTGGAGACCTATGGTGTATATGGATGCAGCAACCTGGCTAGCTACTTCAGAACGATCAATACCAAGCTATCTATGATCGGTGTGCTGCATCACGACTCATGCGAAACAAAGGACAATGCTATGTCTCAGCCGGTCGGTCTTTCGTAAAGATCGGCCAATCATAAGTCGCCCTGTGACATCTGTCCGATCCAACAGACGAAGCTCGTAATATGGGGTCATGTTGCGCTCAGAGATTTGTAACATGAATCATGATGCGCTCTGCCGGTGATGAGATTTGCAACATGGATCATGTTGCGATTTGCAAACATTGGTTATGTTGCACCTAGAGGTCTGCACAACGAGTGTTTTGGAACATGAGTCATGTTACAGTCGGGGGTTTTGCAACATGGCCAATGTTGCGCTCAGAGGTTTTACAACTTGGGGATATGTTGTGACTACAACGTGGGACATGTTGCAATGGCCACAACCATGGGCGATGTTGTGCGGCGATGAATGCAACTTGGAATATGTTGCGACTGCAGCATGGTACATGTTGCAACGATCACAATGTTGATTGTGCGGCGATGAGTGTTTGCAGTGCCCACCCAGTTGCAAACCTCCCGAGCGCAACATGCGTCATGTTACGAGCTACAAGTGCAACAAGTGTCATGTTGCAAAACGGTGGTCCGGCTAAAATTGCTAACGCGGTCCAAATTGGACGATTGTTGCGCGTAACATCCAACAACTTTGGAGGCATCCACGCATCAGGCGGACAACACATAGTGCGTGCCAAAAAAATATCGATGACCCAACTTGCAACATTGTGTGTCCAGTTTGCAGCAGCACAGACCGGCCTCGCAGCGCCACACGCCCGGCTTTATAGCCGACCGGTCTTATAGTGTCGTTTGTGTCAGTAGCGCCACCCATTCCGTTGTAGCATACACGCTACTAACTTTCCTATGCAACAAATATTATACAACTTCCGTCCAAATTAGTTGACTAAAACATGTCTAGATATATCCATATCTAGATAAATCTGGGTCAACTAATTCGGGACCAAGAGAATATTTAATTGCGGGAAAAAATATCAAGTAAAAATTACTCCCTTTGTTCCATAATATAAGAGCATTTCTAATATTAAACTAGTGTAAAAATGTTCTTACATGATGAGACGGAGTGAGTAGTATATTACACTTATGCAGGAAAAAACACTTTGCAGCACAGACCACGGTACTTGCATCAGACGCTGACCATCCCAAAAGCATGCAACCAACCAAGTGAAAAGAAGAGTAAAATGCACTCACGGTACTCGAACTTGTACCACGAGTTCACTTTGGTTATCGTACATAGAAAGTCGGTCAATACGGTCATTATATACAAGTTAAGGTGATTATACGGTCACTGACCCGCCGTATAGCTTCGTATTTGTGTTGACTGGTCAAACACGCTCTCTTTTCCTCGTGTGGGACCTACTTGTCAGTGAATGAAGGAAAGAATTGAGGAGAATAAAATTCTGGGGAAGTGGGGATTTGAACCTCGAGCTTCACGCTGCAAACAGTGCGAGCATTTTTTATACAATAATGGTCACATGCATGCATGCACACAGACGATGCACGGCGCGCATAGAGCCCTTTTTTTTCATTTTCTTTTTTGAGAAACCACATAGATCGAGCTCCTTTTTTTTTGAGGGAGCACATAGAGCTCCTGCATCGTTGCACTTACCAGATAATATAGAAGCGGTGCTTTTGTGCACATAAAATTATTTTTTTATGGATACATAAAATTATATACTGTAGTATAATTATTTTCCCATTGCAATTAGTTCTTCTTGGAAAATTGTTTTGTGTGTGTTTTTTTTGCGGAAAAAATTTGTTTTGCGTGTATAAATATGTTCTTACATTTTTTTTTCACAGATGCCTTACAAACTATTATACATTTGTTTTGTATGTATATACAGTTCTCATGTTTCTTCATGAAAATTTGTTTTGTGTGTATAAATATGTACATACATTCTAAAGACAAACATTTGAACGAAAAAAAGAACTGCATGCTCGAATTTCATCTCAAAATCATCTTTCATCTCCGACAAAAATTGCTTTTTTTTTAATATCTGTGAACCACGGCGAGCAAAGAAAAATATATTGCGTGCACGTCATGTGTTGCTGCGTGCGTGCGTTCTTATTTGTATAAAAAAACTGTCGCTCTGCATTAAGATACAAAACATCCGGTGCTCAGTTGGCTATCGCATGCATGTTGTGCACCGGTTCGAATCCCCCGCTCCGTCAGAATTTTATTCTCCTATTTGATTCTTTCCTCCACCCACTGACAGGTGGGTCTCACATGGGAGGAGAGAGAGAACATGGTCACGTAGCATGTTTGACCGGTCAACATGGATAAAATACGACACTATACGGCAGGTCAGTGACCGTATAATCACCTTAACTTATATATAGTGACCGTATTAACCGACTTTTTGTGTACGATGATCAAAGTGAACTCGCGGCACAAATTCGAGTACCGTGGATGTATTTTACTCTGAAAAGAATAAGGCATGAAGTTGAACATGTCTAGGCTTCTCGATGCGGACGGACGCAGGAATGCACATGCAGCTGGATGCAGCGCCCACGCAACGCCCGCCGCCGAGCTCCACGCGCACGTACACGATCTCCGGGAGACTCGGCGTGAATCGCCTGCTCTTCCGCTGAGACCCGGTCTCCACGCCTGCTTCCGCCCAGCTCCGGCGCCCACTTCGCCACGCCCCGCGCTCCTCAGCTCCCGCACTCGCCGCGCACACACGCCAACGGGCAGGGCCGGCCCTGTGTTTTGGAAGACCCTAGGCGAACTCGGTGAAATGGGCTTCTATATAAATTTCAACCAAATTTGACTATAATAATTCAACTGACCATCGACAACAATAATAACTAAATTCGAACCAACTCCATCGACAACAATAATACTAAAAAGATGGCAAAATAAAACTAACATGCCATGATTACCTCAAATAAGAATCAAATTCAACTGACTCCATCGACAACAACAATACTTCAGTGCTTCAAAAAAAAAAAATTCGGACGTTTCTTGATGCAATAATACTTTCTTTCTTTCTTTCTTCTCCTTTTTTCAGCATCGACATCTTCTTCTTAGGCAACATGGCAGGATAATGTCCTAAAATCATGAAGAAAAGAGGGTACAAAGAATTAAGAATTTATAATCGGATGATTGGAACCCTAGACATACATGTGGATAGTTGAATACGTACATACTACTGAAATTGTTAAATTGGGATCTGGGAGGATGGATTAGGTCATCAGGAACATGGATGGATCATGGATACATATACGGGCTGAAGAAACTGACTGATGGAATGGATCATGGATTACCTCGTTAGCTCGTTGCAGACTTTGGGTTACCGGACTGCTATCTGGCCTGCCAAGAGCGGCAAGCCGGGCGGCGGCGAGACGGCAACAAAGCGCCGAGCGCCGGCGGCGGCGAGACGAAGAGATTAGAGACCAACCGTCCAAACTCTAGACGAAGGAAAAGAAAATGAGCAGCCGGTACCGATCGCTGGCGCTAGCGTAACGCTTCGTAATCGATCGCATAGGCCTCGCGCCCTAGCCCATCTCTTTTTTTACCATTTTTTTGCTGGGCATTAGTATGTATATGTACTACATCATGGCCCCCCTCCCGCCTGGGCCCTAGGCCGCTGCCCCACCGCCCATGCCCCAGGGCCGGCCCTGCCAACGGGATGCGACTGGTTTCAGCGCCCAGCGCGGCCACACCTCGCGTGTCCGTCTAACCAACTCACACACACACCCGTGCACTCCCGCCATGGACCTGATGCAGCTCGGACTGCACCCGACGCGTCCGGTGCGCGCAGGCACATGCACCCGACGTGGTCGCCACCGTGATGGCCACGGCTTTATTCCTAACACGTACTGTGGTTATTGTCACATATGAGTATGCTGAACATCACAAGTGTGTGTATGAATTAGAGAGAGAAAATATTAGAGCACGTATCACTATTTATAAATGAAAATAGACCACATAATTTTTAAAATATAAATGTTTATATATATAGACTATGCCATGAGTAAATTGCATAAAACCACCACTTTGAAGGCAAGGTTTGCGAAAAACACTACAATACAATTTTTTTTTTGCAAAAAACACCACATCTACATTAATCTTTTTGTAAAAAATACTGATTGGCGGATCGGGCTCAGTTAAGTGCGTTTATGACAGACGGGACCCGCAAGTCAGGCTGACGTGGCACCACTTAACCTCTCAAATATAACGGCGACGTTTGATAACGTTATCCTCATGTGGGGCCTTATGGGGGTCCACCTGTCATCCAAAGAAAAAAAATAAGAAAATCTGGCTCCTACTCTTGTTATCCTCACGACCCCGTACGAGGTCCTGGTGCCAAAGACGCATCGCACCGCCGCTGCCCAACCTGCTTACGCCACCAGCCGGCGACCGCAGCAGCAGCTCCAACTCGGACAGGAATCCCGCACCAGGAGAGCGGCCGCGCTACTCGGCTTCACCTGCGCGTCCCTCATCACCGGCCGCGCCCCGCCCCTGTTGCAACTCCCTCCGACCCCAACAGCGGCCGGCGTTCCATTGCACGGCTCCCTCCGACGCACGGTGTACCGTTACTGCGACGAGGCAACCGACCGCCTGATCCCGGAGCTCCAACCGTTCCCGCCTCGCCGGCGTGGCCACGTAGCCCGCCGACGACCATCTCCGCGTCCCGCTGCAGTCGGCCGGCCGAGAAGCTCGAGGTGGCTGCTCTCGAGCCGCCACCCCAGGCCTCCACGGCTTGCTGCGATGCAGGCTCCCTGCTCGTGTGCTTGCGCAGGCCAAATCCATGGAGCTGATTGCTTTTATGTTTTTGATTGAAGGGTGTCCCTCTGAAATTGTAGGCTGGTTATAAAATGTTGAAGAGAGGAGTGTGACGCTGACAAGCAGGTCCCATGTCTAGCAATCGATTTAATGTAATAGTGTGAGAAATTTGTGCCACGTAAGCCTGACGGGCGGGCCCCGTCTGTCATAAACGCACTTAACCGAGGCAAAGCCGCCGATCAGTGTTTTTTGCAAAAAGGTTACCGTAGACGTGGTGTTTTCTGCAAAAAAAATGTACTGTAGTGTTTTTCGCAAACCTAGCCTTCAAAGGGGTGGTTTTGTGCAATTTACTCACTATGCCATACACTTTAGATGTCGATTTACTTAATAATTTACTAACTCTATCATATATTGACAGGGATTGCAGCTAGAGAACTCGAGAAGTGGGCTCTTCCTCTGAAATTCAGTTGCTACTCAATAGCTAGAGTAACCCACCCCTCTGAAGCAAAAGATATGGCATGGAAGTTATTTGAGTTAACATTAATGGAAGTAAATTTAGAAATTCCAAATTGTATGAATTAACTAATTGCCTTGTGGCAAAGATAATTGAACATATTTGACCTGTAAAGGATTTACCATTCCACAAATTGATGATCCAAAAGCTTTCTCCCTGCTAGCTCAGGTTTTTCCTTTCTCCGAGGACAAATAGTGGCAATGGTCAGGGTATTACCTATTAGTTCATCTGTACTTCCTCCGTTCCGATTTACTCGTCGTGGTTTTAGTTTAAATTTGAACTAAAACCACAACGAGTAAATCGGAACGGAGGGAGTATTAACCAAGAAAGCTAGTTAGGAATGCAGTTTTACCATGTAACTCACGAGCGCATGGTCCACGTTTTTGGGACACGTACACCGTGATAGACAGGGACTTGGCATCGCTAAGTAAACAGCAATTTGTTCTTGATTCCTCTGTTGGAATTGATCTAGTGTAACAAACTGAGAGAAATCAGGGAGAGACAAAGTCTCCTCACCTAATGTAAAGATGCACCACGATCGGAGGTGCCAAACCAACGTTTTGGTCCGGTCCCTGTTCCCTAGCGCTTATACATAAAAGGGAGGTATATGTCCCATGTATGGATGACGATTACAAACACGGATGGAGATTCATTACAAATCCAGATTCATTATGCGCCAGGGTTATAAAGGGCCGGTACTTTCCTGACGGGGAATTCTTGGAGGCCACGGTGCCGAAAACAGCCTCTGCTATTTGGCGCGCTATTGTCGCAGGCAGGAAGGCGCTTGAAATTGGTCTAATCAAAAGGGTTGGCGACGGGACTACTATCTCCATTTGGCAGGATAAGTGGATCCCAGGTTTACAAACATTATCTCCTATGATTGTACCAGGAGGGACGACGCTGGGAACTGTGGACCAGCTTATTGATACAGACAATTGGTCATGGCGTCGGCAGCTAATTCGTGACGTGTTTGCTGCTCCCGACGCAAATGCGATATTGAATATCCCACTACGCAGAGGTGGCGGCGATGATTTTCTTGCTTGGGCCCATGAAAGAAGCGGCATCTATTCTGTCAAGTCGGCGTACCGTGCTCTTGTGACTCAAAAGGAGCGTCTAGCTCTCGAGGAAGGGACGGTTACGGATCCTCACTGGTGAAGAACAGATGTGGAAGTCGCTATGGAAGCTCAAGGTGTTGCCGAAGGTGCGTGTGTTCTGGTGGAGGGTCATCCGTGGCATCCTCCCTGATGAATCCACCTTGAGGTACCGTCATATTAAACTCATCAGTCGATGCAATGTTTGTCATGCAATGGATGAAGATTTAATGCACGCTCTAGTGCATTGCTCTCATGCCAAGTTGTTCTGGGAGCAGGCCTTCGCTTTGTTCGATCTCCGCAGGCCGCGCCTACACCCGGATACATGGGCCCGTGATATTATTTGTGACGGGCGGTTTTCTGATTTGGAAAGGTCTCAGATGATCTCAGTAATGTGGGCTATTTGGCACCCTAGAAATAGAGTTACTCATGATGATGATCAACTTGATCCTTTTTCATCAGTCAAGAGGATACGAGAGGACTTGGCGTTACTCGATATTCCTCTTCCACATGCTTCGGTGCTGCCAGGGTTTGGGTGGACACCTCCTGAAGAGGGGGTTATCAAGATCAATACCGATGCGGCTGTGAATTTGGACTTCAATAAGGTGGGAGCTGGAGGTGTAGCACGTTCCAGCAAGGCCTTGTTGGGAGCTTGGAGTAAACCCTATATAGGGTTATCGGATCTGTTCATTGGAGAGACCATGGCTTTGCGTGATGGAGTCATCTTTGCTAACTTGCGTGGCTTCTCACATGTGATCATGGAAACAGACTGCCTGGAGATAGTTAATCTCTGGAACACTCGTCATAACAGCCTTTCTGTTGTGGCTCCTTTAATCGTAGAAATTGGAGAGCTAGCTTCATCTTTTTCTTCTTTTGTAGTTCAACATGTAAACAGAGCAGCCAATGTACCGGCCCACCTCTGTGCTAAACACGCAAGCACATTGTTGGTCACCGAAAGTTGGACTGGCTCGAGACCTTCCTTCCTACTCACCAGCCTTTTGGCGGATGATGCTAGGAGTGCCTTTGTTGAATAAAAGCTCTCGGATTGGTTTGCAAAAAAAAAAACATGACGATTACAAACACACATAACCTCAACTGGCGATCCTAAAGAAGCGCCAAGGGTCCAGAAGACCGTCCACCACCGCCGGCCACCAGGAGGGTAGTGTCGGCAGCGTCCAAAGACTCTGCACGTCCATCTCCATGCGGCTGCTTCTTCCCCAACAAACTCCACTCACTGGAGGCTCACGGCAGTGCATGGAGCCCCGATGGTCTCTGAAAAATCACGGTTAGTTCCCAATATTCTCTGAAAGAGGTGTTTTAATCTAGAGATCAAGATCCTATTATGTTAATACTAAAGAATTATTTCTAACATTGGTATCGAGCATGATTGATCTTTGTTTACAACCCTAACTAGACCATGTTAAATCTTAATTATTAATGTCATGGTCTAACTTTTTGTATTAGTGCTGCTAATTGGTCATGATTAGATTATAACATTTTACCGTTAGCACATTAGGATTATGTGTTAAGATCAAATTATGCAGGCTTAAGATTAATGATTAAAGTATAAGACTCTCTGTTAAGTTGACGATCCATGTTTAGGGTTAATTGCTTCGGTTAAGATTCTAATTGCTATTGGCTAGTGTTAATTCGATGATGATGATCATGTTCACGGCTAGACTAATTGAGCCATGCTTCCGCATTATGTTGATCTTTCAACTAGCCCTGTTTAAGCAATCAGAAGGGGGGAATTGCAAACTCCAGAAAATCCCCAATTTGAAACCCTAGAACTAGGAATTCCGCAAATCAGCGCCCAAAAAAATGATGTAATCGAGAAAAAGAAGAGCTTTTGGGGCACACCTCATGATGCCGCGCCGGTGCACCTTCGGGATCCCGACGCCGGTGACGCCGTCGTCTCCCGGGACGACGCGCTGAAAGAATCGGCCGCCGCTGAGCTGCTAAAGGACGATGCGCCGAGGGTTTAGAGCCGCCAGCGCCGCTATTATGGATGTGCGCGTGTGAGGCCATCGCCGTGCACGTCGCCATCGCCCACTAAATCCGCGGTGGCCGGTGCATCCCTCCCCACCGTACGAATCACCGGGCGCGCGCAGACGCAGAGGCCTCGTTCGACGGCAAAGCGCGCGGGATCCAATTTGCTGCACGCTTGGCCGGCGAGCGGAGCTCCCGCGCCGCCATGGCTGGCGAGCTCATCGAGCCGCTGCTGTTGTCGCCGCTCTGTGCGAGAGCGAGAAATCCGGGGGAGGAGGAGGTCAAATGACCTAGGGTTAGCTCAGGCGGCGATTTTGTTCCGTTCGCGAGTGATGCCGGCCGTCCGTTTCGATCGGACGGTTCACAAGAAATCGCAGCTCCGAGCAGGCCATCGGGCGCCATATGGGCTGTTTTCACGGCCGGACTATGGCCCAAGTTGCCTCAGCCCACCAGAAAAGTTTGTTTTATTTTTACGTGTAGCTGCTATGCTACTGGGCTTACTTTGGGTAGCCGTCGGTATTTTTGGGCCAAATTTTTGTGGCAGTTTTCTGTATTTTTTGGCAGTGCATTTAAGTTTTTTGTTTTGGCTATCCACTGTATAATAAATTTAAGAGCTGCCAGAAAATGTGTTAAAGATTTTGCTTATGTCATCTTTTAAGCAATTAAGATTTAAGTCATTTTATGGAATCCTTCAATGATGATAAGATTTTGTTAATAGAACGTCGTGGGTTGTTATGGGCATTTTATGAAGTTTTTTAGTGCACTTGTTAAGTTTATAATTATGCTTATGCACTAATATATTAGAAATTGCCTATAATTATGTTTAAAATTTTCTGAATAAAATTGTGCCAAAGGGAATTTTATTTGGAAAATTAATGTTGATGCCATCTTAATGACACCTTTTATGATGATCATATTTTCGGTGTCATTTCAATGATGAAATTAATGTGAATCACTCATTGAATTTTCTGAAAATTTTATTTGAAAATTTTAATTGAGTGTGAATTTTACGTTGATGCCATACTTATGGCATTTTTTTAATGATGTGATCGTCACTAAATGGTCGCGTGGTGTGGTTTTTCCGTACCTCACGGTGCATCTTATAATGTTGAGCTAGTGTGCTCGTTGACAAATACTAAAGATTATGTTGGTTCATTTCTATTGTAGAATTAAAACATGCACTATTGAAATAAGCTTAAACGGACCATAATGGTATTGATAAAATTATGGTTGATTATCTAAACAAAGAAATTTTGTTTAAAGTACTTTATGTGATATGCAAAATCCTAGTCATTATATGACTTTTTTTTATGAAATCTATCCAAAGTACATGTTGCCTTTTATCTGACCGTTATAATTTACCAAATATTATTATTTGGTGAATCCTTGTAAGCTTATGTCCAAATTTTATATAATTGTTTTTGGGGAAAATATTATGATATTCTTATGATAATGTTAATGTCATTTTCACTGTGAATGTTAATATCAATGTTTACTCAGTGGCAAAGACATTTATCCTTTTATGTTAATTCTATGCCATTTTCATTTATGTCTTTGAGAAATTTTTATGATAATTTTGACACTTAAGTTCACTATTATTATCAGTGTCAACTTGCGTGACAAAAGGTATCATTGTGTATGATGGCAAACATGGTTTTATGTTGTTGCTTTATGGTAATTTAGCTATTAATTTAGCCAAAGTTCTTGCTCGTGATTATGTGCTTTATGACTCTCTAGTCAAAATGGAACCAACGGGAAGTTTTGATTAGAGATCTAAAAAAAATATGTTATAATGGCATATGATGATATTCTGACCAACGTTGATTATTTTCATGTGTCATTTATGAATATGGATCAGAATAACAATTAAGCATCTCTTTGATTCATCTCATTGCATGGTTAATTCATGCTTTGATATTTTGTTGTGATGCTCATAATGGTGTCTTTTTTTTAGCAATGAACATTAATAATGATGCCAAACTTCCGTTTTGGCATAGATGAACCTTATGTAAATAACTTTTGCACACGGAGGAATCTCCCAGTGTTTTCTTTGCCACTAAGGTTGAAGGATGTTAATCATGATGACAAGGCAGACATTGGGAGAGATCTCAAGACGCATTTGCCATCATGCATATTACTAATGCAAAGGATATTAAAGTCAAAACTATTGGATTTATTCCACTAGCTTTTGGAGATAACTTCATTCTTCATCTTATTGATGATGTTTGTTCATGTTCCATCATTGGAGAACCTTAATTTTATCTCTCGAACAGATGACATGATTTTGTATTAAGTCATCTCCAATTATGTAATGTTAGTCCCACTCTAGGGTGAGACAAGTTATGTTTTCATTGAATGAATCATTTGTAAAGATTAAGTGATATGGTATAACTAAAGATATAAGAGAATTTTAAGAGACCTTATCAAAATTGTGGTTTTCGACCACATTTTGAGGGGGAGAATGGAAGTCTTTTTATTATGAGATATCATGTTCACTCTTATATCATATAAAGCTAAGAAAAAATATGTGCGTTAATTCTCTAATTAAGATGGAACCAACGAGAAGTCTTGGTTGGAGAATGTATGAAAAGCACACACTATTTTTGGTTATCTAATTAAGATGCAACAAGTCTTATTTAGAAGAATGAACGAAAAATCACTCCCTTTATTATGTTAATGTGTAATCCCTTATGAGCATTATGAAGCACACATGAATGCTAAAGTGACAAGGTTGCTGGTGTAATTACCATCATGATGTAACATGTTGATTATATATTTGACCAATGTCGTTTATAATCATATGTCACATTTCACTCAAGTGGCAAGTTTGTTAGTATCATGTGCCTTGTGGTTATATTTCATTTATAATCATTTGTCACAGTTCATTAAGTTCTTTTCCATCTTCAGCCCGACGGTGTTGTGGTTTAGAACTAAAATGATTATTATTAAGTTTTTGGGTATGTTTACCATCTTTTAAATAAAGTGATCATCAGGGAACCTGGAGAGTATGAGCAAGAATCTTAAGGATAACTCCATTAGATCTTTGTTCATATGCATGCAGGGAAGGTGAGAAGAAATGCATATTGCAACATTTAATGTTGAGACTTAACAATTTCCCTGTGATTGATAATGTGTGCGAATGATCATCTTAGAGGCTTGTCTGATAGTGAGCTCTAATGATGTATGGAACTCAATAGAGTTTCCTCATTAAGTGGTTATGACGCTTGTGTTATGATTATAACATGCTCTTGTGTTGACTAATTAGTAGTGTATATATGACTCAACCATCGGGTTTTGTCAAATAGATGAAGTTAACATAAGGTATGTTGCCTCAAGAAATTCAATTATGAAATAAGACGAGCGTTGGGTCAAAGGGGAGTAAGTTCACTAGATGTGAAGTTGGAATATTTTTTGGCGGGCCAAGAAATTTCTATCTTCTATTGACATAAAAGGAACTTGGTGATGCCTTATACTTTATTTGTATCGGGCTTCATCAAGATATAGGTCCAAAAGGAGTATAAGTTCTCTTATGACGACATACTTCGATAGAGTACGGAAGAAAATATTATGTGGTAGTACTATATCTCACCTGCTGCTAAAGTTAAGGGCAATAAAGGCGGACATTTTAGTGTCCAAGGAACCATTATGAACTGATCAGATAATGTGGTTCCTTATGCTTCAGCTGTCAGAAGCAACATGTGTATTCAAGTATGAACATGCCCTTATTTGTGATCGGGAAAATTGGCAAATATACAAGTAAGTCCAAAAATGGACCACTGGAAAAGCCATCAAAAGTCTTGCAGATATGCAAGACAATAAAGTTTACATGCTCACTGATGAGAAGTCTGATAACCTGGTTATCCTAGGTTATTTAAACATTGTTTCTGCGATGTGTGGATATTAAAGTTTCCACGTCATGTTACATCCTCACTCTCGCATATGGATCTATATCGTGGAAAAGCTCCATAATGACGCTGATGGCATTAGAAATAATGCAATTAATTATGTGGCATGTTAAGAGGCTATTGGGCAGGTTGTATGTCAAGAAATTTATTCCCAAAATTATGGTGGTAGACAGCATTTTGTAACCACATACTGCAATATCAATCGCAGTTTTCTATGCGAGTAACAACAAGTTAAATGGTGTTGCCAAAACCATTGACAATATGTTTAGTGTTGTGAAAGATAGAATCCAGGATCAAGCTATTGAAGTTGAGAGTATGAGTATGTTTTGAATGTTTTACGGATCCGTTTATCAAAGGCTTACCACCCAATTGTGTGATCATGTTGCTAGCATGGGTTTAGAAAGCCTTTTGATCCTGGAATTTAGGACCGCCAAATGAACCAACTCCCTTTAAGTAAAATGATATCCATTTCGAGATAGAATGGTATACTACAATTATTGAGGTTCAATGAAATTTCATTGGTCATTGCAACACCTTACTTTGGTATATTATTTCTATGATAAGAGTGGGCTTATGATGTTTGTTAACTTTACGATCAAGGGGGAGAATGTTGGAATTGATCTCAGTGTAACAAACTGAGAGAAATCAGGGAGAGACAAAGTCTCCTCACCTAACGTAAAGATGCACCACGACCGGAGGTGCCAAACCAACGTTTTGGTCCGGTCCCTGTTCCCTAGCGCTTATACATAAAAGGGAGGTATATGTCCCATGTATGGATGACGATTACAAACACACATAACCTCAACTGGCGATCCTAAAGAAGCGCCAAGGGTCCAGAAGACCGTCCACCACCGCCGGCCACCAGGAGGGTAGTGTCGGCAGCGTCCAGCACTCTGCACGTCCATCTCCATGCTGCTGCTTCTTCCCCAACAAACTCCACTCCGCTGGAGGCTCACGGCAGCTGCATGGAGCCCCTGATGGTCTCTGAAAAATCACGGTTAGTTCCCAATATTCTACAGAAGAGGTGTTTTAATCTAGAGATCAAGATCCTATTATGTTAATACTAAAGAATTATTTCTAACATCCTCTTCACAGCATATCGAAGTAAGTGAACAAACACTACTTAGAGAATTTTACTGCCATTGCTGAAGTAAACAACAATTTGATTCTTTAATCCTCTTCACATATAATGAATAAAAGGAGTGGAACAAACAATAGGAGTATCAGATATTTCAAGTTAGTATTCAATTCGGCAGCAAAATACTCTTGACATCACAAAATCTTGACCATAATTCAGCCAATCCTGCAACAAAGGAAATAGAAAAAAAATCAAATTTGAGTACACATTAAAACATGCTTCCATCTGTATCTAAACTCAGTACGATTCAATAATCCAGATATCCGAAACCAGATACACTAACAATTTTTTGTTTGATCTACACCAGGAACTAATTAATCACCATTTTCATTAATTAGTGGATGTTTCTTTTGCATAAACTATGGTGTTGGGAGTTCACCATAGAATGGACAGATGGGAACATACAGAGCGCAATATCGGAAGGAAGAGAAGAGATCAAAATCAAACTAACAGGTGGGGAAATCGTAATTAAGGTGGCTGGGTGGTTCAGAGGCACTGTCCAACCTTTCTACCTCGTAGGTGGATCGACCGGCTCACCGGAGGCCGCTTCTGGTGGCGCGGCTGGCGCCGCAGCCGGGCAACTATCGTGTTGCTGTGCGGGACAGGAACGGCCTGAGTCGACTGCGGCGGCAGCACGTCAGGAGGCGATGAGGCTCTATGCGAAAGAGAGAGAGGATGGAGTCAAAAATGCTACACTTACGGAGGCTCCCTACGGATTGTTTTCACGGAAGTGGTGGAGAGACTATCCAGGGGAGGGGGTGTCGCCCTCTGGTGTTCTTCGGTTGCATTTGTTCTCCTTTGTTTTATCCCTCCATTTTTTGTCAGATCAATGTATGTCGCATGTTTCTGTTTTTGTGTTTATATAACACATGAAATGCTTTTTTTACGGATGGATGAAGCTTTTGAACCATGTAAACCTGAATACTGTGTATGTTAGTTGACAACAAAGTCTTAAAACCACAATTTTTGTTTTCTATAGAACCAACATTTCATGTTCTTTTTTTTTCTTTTTGTGTGTGACAATATCTTAGTATATTTTTTAAAATCAGCATCTATGCATGCATTTTCCAATGTAATAAAGATCTTGAGAGAATTGCATGGAAATAAAATAAACATAGTTAATTCCATGCACAGACACGCACACACACACACATCACACTGCACACAGCCTTGTATGCACACACACACACACACACACACACACAGCGCCAAAAATTCGACATGGTCTAAATGAGAGAAATGCCACGGTCTAAAATAAGAAAAACGCCACCGTCCAAGTAATAAAATTTCAACAGTCTAAAAAAGTGCCACGGTATGAAATTGCCATGGTATATAAGATACAAATGCCATGTCAATTATTCCTAGAAAATATTTCAAATTTTGCCATTGCAGCACAAAGTAGGGATATTTAGTAGGGAAAATGTTGTTGAGATTGAGCATGTAAAGAATCAGGTTAATTAACCATTAAAAAAAAGCTGAGGCCATGGGCGTAGTACCTACTAGTATATTTCTGCTCACACATTTGCTACTGATCTTCTGGTGCGCCTTCTCCGCGCATCGACGCTGGCCATCTGCTACTGCTACTCGTGAGGACGATGTGGCCTACCAGCTGATCCTCCCTTGTGCCATATACGTACGTGTTGCATCTCCTTCTGCATGCTTCACCGTGTTGGTGCTGCTCTTCACGGGCCGCTGCCATTTAACATCTCGAATCTCGCCAAGCAGCCGTGCCACTGCCACCGAGCCTCGCCAGCCGCTCCCAATCATAGCCCGTCGTGCCCATCGCGGCCGCCAGGCCCCACGCCCACACCTCGTCTTCGCGGACGACAGTGTTGGGGAGGCAGCACAAACGGGAGGCTGGCTCGCGCTCGTCGTCACCATGGCAGGGAGCGCAAGAAGGGTGGTGACGGTCATCGCTACAGCCTACAGCGGGCTTTGTCGACGCGGACCTCGCCGCCACGAACTGCGCCTCCTCAATGTGGCCTGCTATCTCAAGAGTCAAGACACGGAGGCCCCCATCGGCACGCTCGGCCTCCCGCATGACTCCACCATCTAGCTCGCCGCCCGACTCCGCTTACCCTGCACCCCAACATCATATCTGACAGCTCGCGTCGCATGTCTTCTCTGGCCGGGACGAACGCCTCCTACCTCGTTCGAGCGCTCGCCTTCAGTAGCTCCGTCTCTCGCCGTAGCACTGTTGTGCTCCTTCTGCTGGGTGGCCAAGGCTGGCCTTCCAGGCCAGAAGGGCGTCGGCCTGCGAGGGCGCCACGGTCGCCGGCGTGGTGGCCACCAGCAAGAGGAGCAAGCGCATCAAGCCCTCAAGCCGCGCCTCCCGTGTCCGTGGCCCTCGCCACAGCGACGTCCTCCTGCCCCGCCCGATTTAGTATCGTGCACATATCGGGGTTCACACAGTAGTTTCGATGTCTTATTAGTTGAGATTTTGTGCCTCTATTGTTGCTTAATAATGGCGCTACTTTCATCAAGTAGTACAGCTAGCTTGGTTATTTCACAAAAAAGTACGTAGTGAAGCTTGGTTAGGTCTCAAGAAGTAAGCGAATGAGTGACTTGGTGCTTTTGAGTAGTAGAATTCCAAAACAAGATTTATGTAATAACAAGGCAGAAATAAACTAAAAACACACACCAACATGTTCAAGCCAAATATATAATGATTATCTGTGAATATATTAGTGAAGCGCCGGCATGCCGCCCGGTCGGCATGGCTAGTTACTATCCTATGTTCGTATGACGTTTTAAAAATTCTGCCAACCAGCCCTTAATTTTTTACAAAGACATGCATCAATCCGTTCATCCGGTTGGAATCATGACGCATTCGCGTGCATGTTCACCCGCACCATAAAGCATTAGTTGCACAGCTCAACTAGTAGGCATGCAGTAGCTATCTGATGTGTGTATAAATGCCCGTATGATGAATAAAGGATCTATTTTTTTTAAGAAAAGGAGGATGACCCCCGGCCTCTGCATCCAGGGGCGGACCCAGGACAAAAATGACCCGGGGTCCCAAGTCTATCATATATACGTGGATATCAAGTCATAATACACATAAAATTAGCACATTTAGCAATACGATATACCTAGAATACGATATGACCGTGAATATGATTACCAAAATTCCAAAATAAAGAGTTCACCTTATCAATATTATTTGATCATAGGAAATTGAACAGTAAAGGTGAATCGAAGTTTCCAAATTATGAATAAAGTACAACCGATGATGAGAAAATGCATCGCTAGATCTTGATTGCCTACAAATCAAAAGAAACAAAACTACTTAGCAACATATCTCTATGATTTGGATGGTATACTCATCTATGCTTCTTCTTTTACCTGGATCAAATTTAATTTCTTCTTCCCAATTGATCTCTTCTTCAACTTGAAATGAATTCCTTGTATTATTGGCAGAACTAGGTTCATGTGTGGAGGCATTATTCTATCCAGGTGGTGATGGAGGGGCTGGGACATCAATCCGTTCGTGTGGTGAGGCATCATTTTGTCCGCCCAACTGTGGCAGGACCGAGCCATCATTCTGGTTATGTTCATGATGGGGCTCTGTTGGGTGTGGATGCTTGTTTCTTGTTGGTTGGCTGGTGGCTTTATTAATATAAAGTTGGGCCTTTGGCCTTTTATCCAATATAAAAAGATATTATGTTCATGTGACGGGCCTTCATCTTACACTATCCGTTTCTATTTTTTCAGTAAACTGAGCTTCTCTAATTTGTAATTATTTAGATATTTATATTTTCTGCAAATGAGAAAACTATGAATCATGTGTACATACATAACATGAATTGCAATTGCACGACAGTAAAATATAACTTACTTGACATGTTGCCGGTGCTTCCAGCCGTCCTTGTCTGCTAGAGTATTGCAATATTGTTCTCCACTAACCACTACAATAGCCAAACAGTCCAATAGCCAATATAATCAAAATCTATAATCTTAACCAGTAGCCCTAATTTCCTAGGGTTAGAGAAACAAAGCAAGAATTGGAACAGGATTTGGAAATTGCAATAGAGGCAGACACACACCAAATTGGGGTTTGATCCAAGATACCTATTCTTTCGTTCTTCACTGATTGGGCGAATTGGGGCGATCTGGCGATAGGCGGCGGCTGCGAGCACGATGGATAGGGGCACGCAGCAGCGGTGAGTAGAGGAAGGCGACAGCACGCATACTATCGATGAATTGATCCATTGATCGATGGACGTATCGCTGGGCCTTTGCCGAGCGTCGCTGGCTGCTAGTCGGTTGGGCCGTCTGCGGCCTTGTTGGCTAGTTGTGGCCTTTTTGGTCTGCATGGGGTGTCCCTTTCAGAAATTTAGGGGTGTCCAAGTCTACGTGGGCTCTATATGTACAACAAAAGATAATTTTTTACCCGGTGTCTTGGGCTACCTGCTGGGCCAACGTGGGTCCGTCCCTGTCTGCATCTGGGCGATGCATACGGCCACTTTATTAATTATTCTCATAAGACCTTACAAAGTCATACAACAGTAAGATTAAAGCCGCCGTCTAAGCAACAAACTGTCGCTACACCTATCAGTTGATGAAGGGGCACAGATAGCCTGGGCCTAATACCAAACAGACATCACAGCCAAGCCTAACATCTAAGACCTGAGACCCCAACCTAACCACTTGCCAGGTCTAGGGCACACACTGGTCCGGCGAGCTCTCAGAGGCCGCCGCAGCCAACTGCCACCGCTCCATCTTCAGAACTGTACTGATGCATCAACCTTGCTCGGCCAGCTATCGTCGACGCCACCACGGTGAACAACGGCACCTCCTCCCTGCGCGCAAACATCTTAACACGTCGCGGTCGCCACTGATACACCTCAGCGCCATGCTGCCAAATACCACCAGCCGACACAGCTTGAAGCCCTTGGAGGATCTGTCGTCGTAGCACCTGTCGACCAGGCATGACCAAGCGTAGCACCTGTCGGTCAGGCATGACTTGATATCTCCACCAAAGCTCTGTGCAAGACAAAGCCGCTCCACCTCCTGCCTCTGACTTCCAGCGCCGCTCCACAAAACGATGCTCCCAAGAGAGAAATGACACCGCAGTGCCGCCATCGTCCGGTCTAGAACACCAGATCCTAGGGTTTCCCCCGAAGCAATACGAGTGGGTCGACGGTAGTCACATGACGATGCCTTCATCAAGGTAACGATGTGGAACACCGCCATTGCCCGCCGTCGGCTCGGTTTTCACCGGCACCTACGGCTCCCCGACTCGCAGCTGGTGCCAAACGATGGATCCCGAGATCCGAATACCCAGCCTCAGGCCGACCACCTCTGACGGAAGAGAAGACCACCAGCGCCGGCTGCACCAGTCAGAACAGATCTGATCGGAGGTGCCTCCGACGAGACCACCAGGCCCTCCACGCCGCCATCGCCGATCTGAAGGCAGCATGCACGCCACCGCAGCCAAGCCGGCCGCCACAGCGCGAAGGGCCATCCGCAGCGCCCGCAGCCCTGGCCTCCGCCGCGCGAAGCCGTCGCCGTCCGAGGACAGGCCGGCCTCCTGCCGCCTGCAGTCATCCGCCGCGCCCCAGATCCCAGATCGGTCGCGTCACCACATGCCTTGGGGTCCGCCCTGAAGGAAATATGCCCTAGAGGCAATAATAAAGTTATCATTTATTTCCTTATATCATGATAAATGTTTATTATTCATGCTAGAATTGTATTAACCGGAAACATAATACATGTGTGAATACATAGACAAACATATAGTCACTAGTATGCCTCTACTAGACTAGCTCATTAATCGAAGATGGTTATGTTTCCTAACCATAGACATGTGTTGTCATTTGATTAATGGGATCACATCATTAGGAGAATGATGTGATTGACATGACCCATTTCGTTAGCTTAGCACTTGATCGTTTAGTATGTTGCTTATGCTTTCTTCATGACTTATACAAAGTTCCTGCAACTATGAGATTATGCAACTCCGTTTACGGAGGAACACTTTGTGTGCTACCAAACGTCACAACGAATCGGGTGATTATAAAGGTACTCTACAGGTGTCTCCAAAAGTATATGTTGAGTTGGCATGAATCGAGATTAGGTTTTGTCACTCTGATTGTCGGAGAGGTATCTCTGGGCCTTCTCGGTAATACACATCACATAAGCCTTGCAAGCATTGCAACTAATGAGTTAGTTGTGAGATGATGTATTACGGAATGAGTAAAGAGACTTACCGGTAACGAGATTGAACTAGGTATTGGATACCGATGATCGAATCTCGGGTAAGTAACATACCGATGACAAAAGGAACAACGTATATCGTTATGCGGTTTGACCGATAAAGATCTTCGTAGAATATGTAGGAACCAATATGGGCATCCAGGTTCCGCTATTGGTTATTGACTGAGAATGGTTCTAGGTCATGTCTACATAGTTCTCGAACCCGTAGGGTCCGCACGCTTAACGTTTCGATGACAGTTCATTATGAGTTTATAAGTATTGATGTACCAAGGTTGTTCGAGTCCGGATGTGATCACGGACATGACGAGGAGTCTCGAAATGGTCGAGACATAAAGATTGATATATTGGAAGCCTATGTTTGGACTTCGGAAAGGTTCCGGATGAAAACAGGAAGTTACCGGAACACCGGGGGGTTACCGGAACCCCCCGGGGGGTCTATGGGCCTTGATGGGCCATAAGAGAGAAGAGGAAGGGCCGGCCAGGCAGGCCACGCGCCCCCCTCCCCCCTCTAGTCCGAATAGGACAAGGAGAGGGGGGGCGGCGCCCCCTTCCCTCTTCCCCCTCCTCCAATCCTAATCCAACTAGGAGAGGGGGAGTCCTACTCCCGGTGGGAGTAGGACTCCTCCAGGCGCGCCTCCCCTAGGGCTGGCCGCACCCCCCCTTGGCTCCTTTATATCTGGGCAGGGGCACCCCATGACACAAAGTTGATCTACGGATCGTTCCTTAGCCGTGTGCGGTGCCCCTTCCACCATATTCCACTTCGGTCATATCGTCATGGAGCTTAGGCGAAGCCCGCGCGGAGAAGTCATATTGTCGCGGAGCTTAGGCGAAGCCCTGCGTCGGTGGAACATCATCATCGTCCCACGCCGTCGTCTTGACGGAACTCATCCCGACACTTTGCTGGATCGAGTCCGGGATCGTCATCGAGCTGAGCGTGTGCGAACTCGGAGGTGCCGTGACGTTCGGTGCTTGGATCGGTCGGATCGTGAAGACGTCGACTACATCAACAGCGTTGTTATAACGCTTCGCTTTCGGTCTCACGAGGGCGTGGACGGACACTCTCCCTCTCGTTGCTATGCCATCACCATGGTCTTGCGTGTTCGTAGGAAATTTTTGAAATTACTACGTTACCCAACATGGCATCCGAGCCTGGTTTTATGCGTTGATGTCATATGCACGAGTAGAACACAAGTGAGTTGTGGGCGATATAAGTCATCTGCTTTCCAGCATGTCCTACCTTGGTTCAGCCGTATTGTGAGATGGAGCGGCCCGGAACCGACTTTACGCGTACGCTTACGCGAGACTGGTTTCACCGCTCCGAGCACTAGTTGCTTAAAGGTGACCGCGGTGTCTGTCTCTCTCACTTTAGTTGAACTGAGTGTGGCTACGCCGGTCCTTGCGAAGGTTAAAACATCACCAACTTGACAAACTATCGTTGTGGTTTTGATGCGTAGGTAAGAACGGTTCTTGCTCAGCCCGTAGCAGCCACGTAAAACATGCAATAACAAAGTAGAGGACGTCTAACTTGTTTTTGCAGGGCATGTTGTGATGTGATGTGGTCAAGACGTGATGCTATATTGTATGAGATGATCATGTTTTGTAACCGAGTTATCGGCAACTGGCAGGAGCCATATGGTTGTCGCTTTATTGTATGAAATGCAAAAGCCATGTAATTGCTTTACTTTATCACTAAGCAGTGGCGATAGTCGAGAAGCAATAGTTGGCGAGACGACAACGATGCTACGATGGAGATCAAGGTATCGCGCCGGTGGCGATGGTGATCATGACGGTGCTTGGAGATGGAGATCACAAGCACAAGATGATGATGACCATATCATATCACTTATATTGATTGCATGTGATGTTTATCCTTTATGCATCTTATCTTGCTTTGTTTGACGGTAGAATTATAAGATGATCTCTCACTAAAATTATCAAGAAGTGTTCTCCACGAGTATGCACCGTTGCTAAAAGTTCAGTAGTACCCGGACACCACGTGATGATCGGGTGTGATAAGTTCTCGTCCATCTACAACGGGTGCAAGCCAGTTTTGCACACGCAGAATACTCGAGTTAAACTTGACGAGCCTAGCATATGCAGATATGGCCTCGGAACACGGAGACCGAAGGTCAAGCGTGAATCATATAGTAGATATGATCAACATAGTGATGTTCACCATTGAAACTACTCCATCTCACGTGATGATCGGACATGGTTTAGTTGATTTGGATCACGTAAACACTTAGATGACTAGAGAGATGTCTGTCTAAGTGGGAGTTTTTAATATGATTAATTGAACTTAAACTTATCATGAACTTAGTACCGATAGTATTTTGCTTGTCTATGTTTCTTGTAGATAGATGGCTCGTGCTGTTGTTCCGTTGAATTTTAATGCGTTCCTTGAGAAAGCAAAGTTGAAAGATGATGGTAGCAATTACGGACTGGGTCCGTAACGAGGATTATCTTCATTGCTGCATGAAGAATTACGTCCCGGAAGCACCGCTGGGTGCCAGGCCTGCTTGGGAGCAACGCCGAAGTTGTGAGCGTCTGGCGAGCAAAGCGATGACTACTCTATAGTTCAGTGTGCCATGCTTTACGGCTTAGAACCGGGTCTTCAACGACGTTTTGAGCGTCATGGAGCATATGAGATGTTCCAGAGTTGAAGTTAATATTTCAAGCAAATGCCCGGATTGAGAGATATGAAGTCTCCAATAAGTTCTATAGCTGCAAGATGGAGGAGAATAGTTCATCGGTGAGCACATACTCAAAATGTCCGGGTATAATAATCACTTAATTCAGCTGGGAGTTAATCTTCCGGATGATAGTGTCATTGATGAATTCTCCAATCACGCCACCAAGCTACAAGAGCTTCGTGATGAACTATAATATGCAAGGGATGAATAAGACAATTCTGAGCTCTTCGCAATGCTAAAAGCAGCGGAGGTAGAAATCAAGAAAGAGCATCAAGTGTTGATGGTCAACAAGACCACTAGTTTCAAGAAAAGGGCAAAGGAAAGAAGAAGGGAAACTTCAAAAGAACAGCAAGAAAGTTGCTGATCAAGAGAAGAAACCCAAGTCGGACCTAAGCCGAAACTGAATGTTTTTACTGCAAGCAAACTGGACACTGGAAGCGGAACTGCCCCAAGTATTTGGCGGATAAGAAGGATGGCAAGGTGAACAAAGGTATATGTGATATACATGTTATTGATGTGTACCTTACTAGAGCTCGTAGTAGCACTTGGTATTTGATCTTGGTTACTTGCTAATATTTGCAACTCAAAGCAGGACTATGGAATTGACGAGCACGGCAAAGGACGAGGTGACGATCTTGCGTGGGAAATGGTTCCAAAGTCAATGTGATCGCGATCGGCACGCTACCTCTACATCTACCTTCGGGATTAGTTTTAGACCTAAATAATTGTTATTTGGTGCCGCGTTGAGCATGAACATTATATCTGGATCTTGTTTGATGCGAGACGGTTATTCATTTAAATCGAGAGAATAATGGTTGTTCTATTTATATGAGTAATATCTTTTATGGTCATGCACCCTTGAAGAATGGTCTATTCTTGTTGAATCTCAACAAGTGATACACATATTCATAATGTCGAAGCCAAAAGATGCAGAGTTGATAATGATAGTGCAACTTATTTGTGGCACTGCCGTTTAGGTCATATCGGTGTAAAACGCATGAAGAAACTCCATACAGATGGACTTTTGGAATCACTTGATTATGAATCACTTGGTACTTGCGAACCGTGCCTCATGGGCAAGATGACTAAAACACCATTCTCCGGTTGTATGGAGAGAGCAACAGACTTATTGGAAATCATACATACAGATGTATGTGGTCCAATGAATGTTGAAGCTCGTGGCGGATATCGTTATTTTCTCACCTTCACAGATGATTTAAGCAGATACGGGTATATCTACTTGATGAAGCATAAATCTGAAACATTTGAAAAGTTCAAAGAATTTCAGAGTGAAGTTGAAAATCATCGTAACAAGAAAATAAAGTTTCTACGATCTGATCGTGGAGGAGAATATTTGAGTTACGAGTTTGGTCTACATTTGAAGCAATGCGGAATAGTTTCGCAACTCACGCCACCGGGAACACCTCAGCGTAATGGTGTGTCCGAACGTCGTAATCGTACTTTACTAGATATGGTGCGATCTATGATGTCTATTTCCGATTTACCGCTATCGTTTTGGGGTTATGCTTTAGAGACGGCCGCATTCACGTTAAATAGGACACCATCAAAATCCGTTGAGACGACACCTTATGAACTATGGTTTAGCAAGAAACCAAAGTTGTCGTTTCTGAAAGTTTGGGGTTGCGATGCTTATGTGAAGAAACTTCAACCTGATAAGCTTGAACCCAAATCGGAAAATGTGTCTTCATAGGATACCCAAAGGAGACAATTGGGTATACCTTCTGTCACAGATCCGAAGGCAAGACATTCGTTGCTAAGAATGGATCCTTTCTAGAGAAGGAGTTTCTCTCGAAAGAAGTGAGTGGGAGGAAAGTGGAACTTGATGAGGTAATAGTACCAGCTCCCTTATTGGAAAGTAGTTCATCACAGAAATCAGTTTCGTAACACCTACACCAGTTAGTGAGGAAGATAATGATGAAGATCATGAAACTTCAGATCAAGTTGTCACTGAACTTCATAGATCAACCAGAATAAAATCCGCACCAGAGTGGTACGGTAATCCTATTCTGGAAGTCATGCTACTAGATCATGGTGAACCTACGAACTATGAAGAAGCGATGGTGAGCCCAGATTCCACAAAATGGCTTGAAGCCATGAAATCTGAGATGGGATCCATGTTTGAGAACAAAGTATGGACTTTGGTAGACTTGCCCGATGATCGGCAAGCTATTGAGAATAAATGGATCTTTAAGAAGAAGACTGACGCCGATGGTAATGTAACTGTCTACAAAGCTCGACTTGTTGCAAAAGGTTTTCGACAAGTTCAAGGGGTTGACTACGATGAGACTTTCTCACCCGTGGCGATGCTTAAGTCTGTCCGAATCATGTTAGCAATTGCCGCATTTTATGATTATGAAATTTGGCAAATGGATGTAAAACTGCATTCTTGAATGGATTTCTAGAAGAAGAGTTGTATATGATACAACCAGAAGGTTTTGTTGATCCAAAGGGTGCTAACAAAGTGTGCAAGCTCCAACGATCAATTTATGGTCCAGTGCAAGCCTCTCGGAGTTGGAATAAGCGCTTTGATAGTGTGATCAAAGCATATGGTTTTATGAGACTTTTGGAGAAGCTTTGTATTTACAAGAAAGTGAGTGGGAGCTCAGAGCATTTCGATATTATATGTGGACGACATATTGTTGATTGGAAATGATATAGAATTTCTGGATAGCATAAAAGGATACTTGAATAAAAGTTTTTCAATGAAAGACCTCGGTGAAGCTGCTTACATATTGGGCATCAAGATCTATAGAGATAGATCAAGGCGCTTAATTGGACTTTCACAAAGCACATACCTTGATAAAGTTTTGAAGAAGTTCAAAATGGATCAGGCAAAGAAAGGTTTTTACCTGTAGTACAAGGTGTAAGATTGAGTCGACTCAATGCCCGACCACAGCAGAAGATAGAGAAAATGAAAAATGTTCCTATGCTTCAGCCATAGGCTCTATCATGTATGCAATGCTGTGTACCAGACTGACGTATGCTTAGCTGTAAGCTTGGCAGGAAGGTACCAAAGTAATCCAGAGTGGATCATCGACAGCGGTCAAGAACATCCTGAAATACCGAAAAGGACTAAGGATATGTTTCTCGTATATGGAGGTGACAAAGAGCTAGTCGTAAATGGTTACGTCGATGCAAGCTTTGACACTGATCAGGACGATTCTAAATCGCAAACCGGATCGTATTTTTATTAAGCGGTGGAGCTGTCGGTTGGTGCAGTTCTAAACAAAGCGTCGTGGCGGGATCTACATGTGAAGCGGAGTACATAGCTGCTTGAAGCAGCAAATGAAGGAGTCTGGATGAAAGAGTTCATTTCCGATCTAGGTGTCATACCTAGTGCATCGGGACCAATGAAGATCTTCGTGACAATCTTGGTGCAATTGCCTTGGCAAAGGAATCCAGATTTCACAAGAGGACCAAGCATATCAAGAGACGCTTCAATTCCATTCGGGACCAAGTCCAAGTGGGAGACATAGAGATTTGCAAAATACATACGGATCTGAATGTTGCGACCCGTTGACTAAGCCTCTTCCACGAGCAAAACATGATCAGCACCAAGACTCCATGGGTGTTAGAATCATTCTTGTGTAATCTAGATTATTGACTCTAGTGCAAGTGGGAGATGAAGGAAATATGCCCTAGAGGCAATAATAAAGTTATTATTTATTTCCTTATATCATGATAAATGTTTATTATTCATGCTAGAATTGTATTAACCGGAAACATAATACATGTGTGAATACATAGACAAGCAGATAGTCACTAGTATGCCTCTACTAGACTAGCTCATTAATCGAAGATGGTTATGTTTCCTAACCATAGACATGTGTTGTCATTTGATTAATGGGATCACATCATTAGGAGAATGATGTGATTGACATGACCCATTTCGTTAGCTTAGCACTTGATCGTTTAGTATGTTGCTTATGCTTTCTTCATGACTTATACAAAGTTCCTGCAACTATGAGATTATGCAACTCCGTTTACGGAGGAACACTTTGTGTGCTACCAAACGTCACAATGTAACTGGGTGATTATAAAGGTACTCTCAGGTGTCTCCAAAAGTATATGTTGAGTTGGCATGAATCGAGATTAGGTTTTGTCACTCCGATTGTCGGAGAGGTATCTCTGGGCCTTCTCGGTAATACACATCACATAAGCCTTGCAAGCATTGCAACTAATGAGTTAGTTGTGAGATGATGTATTACGGAGCGAGTAAAGAGACTTACGATAGCGAGATTGAACTAGGTATTGGATACCGACGATCGAATCTCGGGTAAGTAACATACCGATGACAAAAGGAACAACGTATATCGTTATGCGGTTTGACCGATAAAGATCTTCGTAGAATATGTAGGAACCAATATGGGCATCCAGGTTCCGCTATTGGTTATTGACCGAGAATGGTTCTAGGTCATGTCTACATAGTTCTCGAACCCGTAGGGTCCGCACGCTTAACGTTTCGATGACAGTTCATTATGAGTTTATAAGTATTGATGTACGAAGGTTGTTGAGTCCCGGATGTGATCACGGACATGACGAGGAGTCTCGAAATGGTCGAGACATAAAGATTGATATATTGGAAGCCTATGTTTGGACTTGGAAGGTTCGGATGAAAACAGGAAGTTACTGGAACACCGGGGTTACGGAACCCCGGGGTCTATGGGCCTTGATGGGCCATAAGAGAGAAGAGGAAGGGCCGGCCAGGCAGGCGCGCCCCCTCCCCTCTAGTCCGAATAGGACAAGGAGGGGCGGCGCCTTCCCTCTTCCCCCTCCTCCAATCCTAATCCAACTAGGAGAGGGGGGGGAGTCCTACTCCCGGTGGGAGTAGGACTCCTCCAGGCGCGCCTCCCCTAGGGCTGGCCGCACCCCCCCTTGGCTCCTTTATATACGGGGGCAGGGGGCACCCCATGACACAGAAGTTGATCTACGGATCGTTCCTTAGCCGTGTGCGGTGCCCCCTTCCACCATATTCCACTTCGGTCATATCGTCGCGGAGCTTAGGCGAAGCCCTGCGCCGGAGAAGTCATATCGTCGCGGAGCTTAGGCGAAGCCCTGCGTCGGTGGAGCATCATCATCGTCCTGCACGCCGTCGTCTTGTGGAACTCATCCCGACACTTTGCTGGATCGAGTCCGGGATCGTCATCGAGCTGAGCGTGTGCGAACTCGGAGGTGCCGTCGTTCGGTGCTTGGATCGGTCGGATCGTGAAGACGTCGACTACATCAACAGCGTTGTTATAACGCTTCCGCTTTCGGTCTACGAGGGTACATGGACGGACACTCTCCCCTCTCGTTGCTATGCCATCACCATGGTCTTGCATGTTCGTAGGAAATTTTTTGAAATTACTACGTTACCCAACACGCCCCACCCCGGAGATGCGCGAGAGAGGAGATCCCCCGCCACCGCCGTCGGCCCCCGGGCTTAGCCCGGCGACGTCCTTCGGCGGCGGCGGAGGGAAAGGGGGAGGGAGTTTGCGGCAGTGGCGGCTAGGTTTCTGGCTCCGCCCGAGTCGCCCTACGGGGAGGACGACGCGGGGGGTTGAGGATGACACCACATCTAGATCTACATCACTACTGCATGTCGGTTAATCTTTTCATATCCAACAGATTTACCACTGTAGCAACAGGGCCGGCCCATTATTAAACAGTAAAATGGAGCTACCTACGCCCTCTCTCAGAGTTTTGGCACCACCAGCCGTTTGATTATGCTCACAAACGAACCAAATCAATTCATAGGGCTGCTGCTCCGCTGATCCATCTTTTTTTTTGAGGGGTAAGAACCTGCTTTATTCATCAAACTCCACATGAAGTGGGATACACACTTGGTCATGAGGAACACCATACCAGACATGGCGACCCGGACCTCTAGAAAGCGCAAATTTAGCTAAGCGATGTGCTTCGTAGTTTGCAGCACGACTTTCAAAATAAAAATTACAGGAAAAAGTAGAAGATTTGATGTTGATCTTGTTGATGACAGCGCCATAATGCCCACGTGCCCTTCTGTCGATGTCTAGCACGACCTGTCGACAGTCTGATGCCAGTGATGAATGCCCAGATCCTCTGCCAGGGCCAAAGCTTCACGACATGCTATTGCCTCCAAAGTTGGGGGATCATAAACTCCTTCAACTACCAGGGCCGAGCTTTCAATGTAGTTGCCATCTTCATCTCTACAGACAGCTACCACTGATCCACCTCTCCTCACTCGAACACCCGCATCAACATGGATTTTGTGGTGTCCCGGAGGTGGTTTTTTGGTTTCGGATGAACTGGTTGTGGCACCGCGGCATATGTGCTCTGATTCTGGCCCGTATTTTGTATGATTGCCAGATCCTGCAGGTACCTCTCGATGAAGCCATGGGTTGCTTGAGGGCTCTGGAATATTGCTTCATGGATAGCTTTTCGCCGGGCATGCCATATGGACCAAAGAGTGACTGCCATTGTGTTAAATTGGTCATGTGTCAGCATTCCCATAACTCTAAAAAGCCAGCTCTTCGCCTTTGGTTCGGTATTAGATGTGATTTTATGTGTGATCTCCTCTTCCGCTAGTGCCCAACGCTTCTCGAAGATGTGCATTCAAGGAGAGAGTGCCGCCACGAGTTCTGAACCCCACAGAGGCCACAGGTGCTTGAATTGGTCATATGACGGTGTGCTCGAACATCATTGGTTGGGAGTGAGTGTTTAGATAACCTCCATAGGAACATACACTAGTAGAAAAAGGGTCAAATGTGAGACACATTAGTCCCGGTTTGGAACAGAACCGGCACTAATGTGGCCATTAGTGCCGGTTCCAACGGCTAGCCGGGAGGAGCTCTTTAGTACCGGTTCGTGGCAAACCTTTAGCACCGGTTCGTGCCACGAACCGGTACTAATGAGAGTGGTGGCAGGATGTTGTCAGAATGGGGCCCTTCCAGCACCTTTAGTACCGGTTCGTGGCACGAACCGGTACTAAATGTCGCCCTATATAAATCCTTCGTCCACCCGCTTTCTGTTCTTCCCCTTTCCCTCCCTCTCCTCTGTTCTTCCCTTCTTCCTCTTGAGTTCATCACAAAATTTGCCCCAAATTTGTCAAGATTTGAGCCCTCATCCATTCAAATGATCACCAAGGTTAGCAACTTTGTCCTTTCATCTCTCATTGCTAGATTAGCTCTTGCATTGGTTTATATAGTGATTAATTGTGGGTTTTAGTAATTTGGGAGGAATTATATGTGGTAGTCTTTGATTATATGCAATTTGAGGTCAAAATAACACTTAGTTTGCATATGTAGGTGTGGTTTACTTAGTGCCTTCTAAATCTCTGTCGTAACCACCGTCGATCGCTGCACCGTCTCCGTCATGGCACCACCTTGTGGTGAGCCTCTTTTCATGAAATTTTATATAAAAAATTGATGTTTGTGTGATTTGGATATATAGTTACTCGTATAATAATTATCTTACCCGTTTGTTGTTTGTTATACATAGTGCCATGGTTTTGATATCCGTCCCCGTCGGCCCTCGTCCTTGTTATGATTCGGATGTGGTATATTCTCTTTTAAAACTATTTGTTGCATTTCGTGTTTATGACAAATTATGCCCATCAAGTTGTCATAGATATTTTTATCTAGGAGGTATGTGAACCAGAAATTCCACCCGACCCTATTGTCGAGAGGTTAAATTTAGTTGAAAGAGAAAACGAGTACTTGAAAGAAAAATTGAAAAGAATTGAGGGGAGAAGATGGAATTGGAGTTGCATGTTGCCGATGTAAATCGATGATCACAAGATCAAGATGGAGAAAATGCGCTTGAAGATTAGAAAGATTAGAAAATATGCCATCGATAGTGAGGCTTGGTATCATTATGCTGTTGGATCAATTGTTACCTTAGTTGCGATCTTGATCGCATTTGTTGTTGCATTTAAATGCTTTAGCTAGAGAGTTATTTGTTTGTTGCATTTAAGTGTTGTATGAACTTTATGTATGAACTTGTATTAATTTGGTCTATTCGGTGTTGTGTAATGAAGATGAGCGGCAATGGATGTACGATGACCGATGCTCTCCCGAGTTCGTTGAGGGCGTGCATACTTTTCTGCTTATGGCTGAGGCAAACAAGTGGGCGGATGGTTTTATGCCTTGTCCATGTGCTGGCTGTAAGAATGGTCATAATTACTCTCGTCAAGAACCATTCACGTCCACTGTTTGAGTCGGTTTCATGCCCCACTATAATGTTTGGACCAAGCACGGAGAAAGAGGGGTTATGATGGAAGACAATGAAGAAGAAGAGGACGACGACAGCTATCCCGGCCATGGGTTCCCTGAATACGATGATACAACAATGGGGAAGAAGCTAAGCGGTAATGCGGAAGAAGCTGGGCGGCAATGCGGAAAAAGCTGAAGAAGAGGCCTCGATGAGCCCGTTGATGATCTAGGTCGGGCCATTGCCGATGCAAAGAGAAACTATAAATGATTTGGAGAAGAAGAAGTTGCAGCGCATGTTAGAGGATCACAAAAATTGTTGTACCAATTGCATAGGTGACAAGAAAAAGCTGGGCACCACACTCGAATTGCTGCAATGGAAGGCGAGAATGGTGTATCCGACAAGGGATTTGGAAAGTTCTGGTAATGATAAAGGATATGCTTCCAAAGGACAACGAATTGCCGAGAGTGCGTCTGAAGCAAAGAAGGCTGTATGCCCTCTAGGGTTAGAGGTGCAGAAAATACATGCATGCCCTAATGATTGCATCCTCTACCGCGGTGAGTACGAGGATTTGAGCGCTTGCCGGTATGTGGTGCATTGCGCTATAAGATCAGCCGCGATGAGCATGGTGATGTCGAGGGCGAGCGCCCAGAAGAAGATTCCTGCCAAGGTGATGTGGTATTCTCCTATAATACCACGGTTGAAACGTTGTTCCAAAACAAAGAGCATGCCAAAGCGATCACGATGGCATAGAAAGACCGTAAGAAAGACGGAAAGTTGAGAGTATCGGTGACGGGTCAAGTGGAGAAAAATCAAAAGAAATGCACGGGAAGGAGTTTGCGAGATGACACAAGGAGCGTATGGTTTGGTCTAAGCGCAGATGGCATTAATCCTTTTGGGGAGCAGAGCAGCAACCATAGCACCTGGCCTGTGACTCTATGTTTGTATAACCTTCCTCCTTGGTTGTGCATGAAGCGGAAGTTCATTATGATGCGGTGCTCATCCAAGGCCCTAAGCAACCCGGCAACGACATTGATGTGTACCTAAGGCCATTAGTTGAAGAACTCTTACAACTGTGGAATGGAACAGGTGTACGTCGTGGGATGAGCACATGGGGAAGAATTTGACCTAAAGGCGTTGCTGTTCGTGACCATCAATGATTGGCCTGCTCTCAAGAACCTTCGGGACAGACAAACAAGGGATACCGCGGATGCACGCACTGTTTGGATGATACCGACGATATATATTTGAATAGTTGTATGAAGAATGTGTACAGGGACATCGTCGATTTCTTCGGGCAGGCATCCGTGAAGAAAGAAAGGCAAGCATTTCAAAGGTGAGGCGGATCACCGGACGAAGCCTCGCCACCGTCTTGGTGCTGATGTACATGATATGGTCAAGGATTTGAAGGTGATATTTGGAAAGGGTCTGGCGGACTACCTGTTCCAAAGGACGCCGACGGACAGACGCGCACCCATGTGGAAGAAGAAATCTATATTTTGGGACCTGCCATATTGGAAAGACCTAGAGGTCCGCTCCGCAATCGACGTGATGCACGTGACGAAGAATCTTTGCGTGACCCTGCTTGGCTTCTTGGGCGTGTATGGGAAGACAAAAGATACACCGAGGCAGGAGGACCAGCAACGTATGCACGGAGAAGACGACATATATCGGGTCATGCAAGCTACGCTCTTACCAAAGAAGAGAAGGAAATCTTCTTTGAATGCCTGCTCGAGATGAAGGTACCGTCGGCTTCTAAATCGAATATAAAGGGAATAATAAACATGGCAGAAAAAGTTCCGAACCTAAAGTCTCATGACTGCCACGTGATTATGACGCAACTACTTCCGGTTGCATTGAGGGGCTTCTACGGAAAACGTTCGATTAGCCATTGTGAAGCTATGTGCATTTCTCAATGCAATCTCGAAAGGTAATCGATCCAGAAATCATACCAAGGTTCTGAAATGATTTGGTGCAATGTCTTGTCGGTTTGAGTTGGTGTTCCCACCATCCTTCTTCAACATCATGGCGCACGTCCTAGTTCACCTATGTGAAGAGATTAACGTTTTGGGTCCTATATTTCTACACAATATGTTCCCCTTTGAGAGGTTCATGGAGTCTTAAAGAAATATGTTCATAACCGTGCTAGGCTAGAAGGAAGTATCTCCAAGGGCCATCAAAATGAGGAGGTCATTGAGTTTTGTATTGACTTTATTCCTGACCTTAAGCCGATTGGTGTTCCTGAATCGCGGCATAAGGGAAGACTGGATGGAAAAGTCACGCTAGGAGGAACAAATAATATGTATGGACGGACATTCTCTCACCAAGCACACTACAGTTCTACAGAATTCCGCCTTGGTGGCTCCGTATATGGATGAACACAAGAATTTGCTACGCTCCAAACACCTGAGCGGTCGATGACTGGATTACACGTGAACAAACTAGGAGTTTCGCCACTGGTTGCGAACACGCACCATGCATGACACCTCTATTGAAGATGACATGTACTTGCTGTCCCAGCTACCATCTTGAATATAATGACTTTCAAAGGGCGAGATAAATGGTAATACATTTTACACGATCGCCCAAGATAAGAAGAGCACCAACCAAAACAGTGGTGTCCGTTTGATGCGAAACCAAGACGGGAAAGGAAACATATTATGGTTATATACAGGACATATGGGAACTTGACTATCGACGTGGTTTAAAGGTCCCTTTGTTTCGGTGCAAATGGGTCAATATGACACGAGGCGGGGTAACGGAAGACCCGCGATGCGGAATGACAACAATGGATCTCAACAATCTTGCGTGATGCAGAAGAACCATTCGTCCTAGCCAATGATGTGGCACAGGTTTTCTATGTGAAGGGACATGTCTACCAAGCCAAGAAAAAGAAAAGATAAGGAAGCGAATGCATCGTATGATGAGCCAAAGCGGCACATAGTTCTTTCTGGGAAGAGAAACATCGTGGGAGTGGATGACAAGACAGACAAGTCAGAAGATTATGAAAAGTTTGATGAAATTTCTCCATTCACAGTGAATATTGACCCGAGCATCCCGTTAAATGATGAAGATTTTCCATGGTTACGGCGCAAAGGGATACACACGAAGAAAAAGTTTCACACCCAAAGATCTAGGATGTGATCGGCTTCACTATCATCACTTTCTTCTGTGTTTCACACCCAGAGGGGAATCTCTGTAATAGTTAGGGTAGTTATGTGTTTTGGCATTTGAAACGCGAAGAAATTTTATGTGCAAACAAATTCTTTCATGCCTTTACTGATTTTTAAAGTTAAATTATTCACAAACTAGTGATTCACACTAATTTCAAATAATTCAAAATTTAAACTATTCAAATTTGAAAACTACGGGCACTAACAGAAAGTTTGTAATTTTTGTACCTAAAGCAAAAATATTCACAAAGAAACTCTAAATACACAAAAAACAACACAAAAATAAATAAAGCAAAAAATAAATAAAAAAGCCCGCCTACTAGGCCAGGCGGCCTGCATACGACTAGAAACCCAACCTGTTGTTGGGCCAGGATGCAGGCCATAAAAGGCCAAGTGGGCCCACAGGCAACAAAGAACACGTAGGCCCAGAGGGCCTGCTTTGGAGAGGAGCTCGAGAGAGCGACCGCACGGGGTTTATAAACCAGTCACGGTCGCCCCTCGGCTAGCGAGTGGGACTAAACTTGCCGCACCGCACTGCGCCATCGCACCCCTTTAGTACCGGTCGTGGCACAAACCGGTACTAAAGGGGCCTTTAGTACCGGTTTGTGCCACCACCCGGTACTAAAGGGGTCGCTTCCGCCGCTTGGGCTGGCCAAAACAGACCTTTAGTACCGGTTGGTGGCTCCAACCGTACTAAAGGTGCCTTCTATATATACAACACTTGAAAAATTTCATTCTCCTCTGTTTCCCATTGAACCGCCCGCCCGATCGATCGACGCCGACACCGACCCGTCGCCGCCGCCGCCGCCCCCCTCCCGCCGCCGCCGCCGTCGCCGTCCGCCCACGTCCACCACCGTCGCCGCCCGTCCCGTTGCCGCCCTCGTCTCCGTCGCCGCCTGGGCCCGTCCCGTCGCGCCCCTGCGTCGCCACCCAGCGTCACGCTCCGCCCGTCGCTGCCCGGCCGTCGCCTCGCCGTCGCCGTCGCCCCAGTGAGCTCTCCCCTCTAACCCTCTCCCTCGCCTCAAGGCCACCATGGGCGCCGCCCTTCCCCGAGCCCATACACACACACACAAGCATGATGAACACACACACACATACACGTATATATGTATGAATGCATGTATATATTAGTATATACGTATTTTGTATGGTTAATTAGTTTAGATTTTTTAGATTATTATTTTTTCACTAGTATATATGAATGAATGCATGTTAGATGGATATAATTAGTGTTTAATTAGTATGGAATTTTTTTATATAATGTTGTTTTTCTGTTTTTTAATGGATGTATAGAAATTCTTTTTTCTGGTTTTAGTGTTAGATGCTTAATTAGTATGAAATAGTATATAGATTTTTGAAATAGTAGAAATGTTAGAAATTTTAGTTATCAATATCCAATCATTAAAAAAATATTATTTTTTGCGGGCATATAGCTAGTATTTGTTCTCGACGATGCCCGGCCCGCATCCTCGCCGTCGACCCGTCTGCGACGACGTCCAGCCAGCCCATGTCCGGGACTGGGCTCCGCCGGGCTGGCACTGGGAGGTGCTGCCTGGAGGGGCGCGCCGCTTGATGAGGAACCCGGCCCCGGGTCCCGTCGTCGACCCTGATCTCGTTTGGTGGCGTTCGCGTGGGCCAGTTTCTGTGCGGAGGGACCCGGTCCCGCCGGAGGAGGTACGTCGCCGTGTCAGGGAGGAGGACGAGCACGTCCATCGCTACATGGTTGCGTTAGAGGCGGCAGGTTCTCCAATACCGACAAGATCTTGAGGATCTCACTTCAGCTATGATCCTGTGAGGGTTCCTTCTCTTTGGGTGTCCACCGCCCATGACGCAGAACCGCGAGTGTCCTAGATTCTTCGTAGTATTCGATCTTTAATTATCTAGCCAGTGATGTACTATTCAATATTATATATTATTCGAGACGATGTATTCGAGATTATATCTATTATTCTAGACTAAGTATTCGAGATTATATCTATTATTCGAGACGATATAATTTGAATACTAAATTGTTTTATATTTCTTTTGAATTAGTTAAATAAAAGCTATGGCGCACAATACCGACAGAGAGGAGAACAGACCATGTTCGATATGATCGCGGGCGAGATGATAATCGAATGAAGAAGATTATGACGGCTTCAATTTCTAAACAACACCGGAGAGGGTGATATGATATTCGATCGCGACGACCGAATTGATGAAGTCATGAACTACGATTATGGCGATGACGAAGAACATGTTGATCCTGAAACAACAAAGACCGCGAGGTATATATATTTATATAAGCAGGTATCTGGTGATCATCACATGTTTTAAATGACTTGAAGATATATTAACGAATCGATCTTTGTTCTTTCAGCCATCCGGATCGAGCAAATCTTCGAGCAAAAGGACGAAACGAGGCCCGAACAAAAAGTTGAAGGAGGCGTAAAGTACAATATCGAGGCGATCAGACCTAATGGCGAACCATTAGCGCCTAAGAAGATTGCGGACAAGTTCATTCGTCGGTCACGGAGTTCTTGTGAAGGACCAACTCGATCTCCTTCAAGAATGAAGAGAGCCAGCAAAAGACAAAGGACAAAAGGCAAAGAGGATGCTGCTCCACGTCCAGATGTTACTTTTGTCGACAAGAATCAAAAAGATCTGCTTTGGGATACTCTCATGGAACATTTCACCCTACCAGATCATTTCACAGAAGCAGATGTGCAGAAATTCAAGGACACTGCTCTTAGGAAGATGACGGTTGCATTCAAGAACCACAAGAATCGTGAATGGGACAAGTACGTCAAGGAGGAAGGAAGACTCCAGATTCGAGGGAACACTAGAGAACCAACGTGCTCATTGGGAAGATTTCGTGAAATTCAAGGATTCGGAATTAGCTAAGGAACGGTCGAGAATAAACAAGAAGAATGCCAAAAAGGATAAGTTCCATAAGTGGGGCCAGGTGGCTATCGCGGTGGCAATGCCTAAGTGGGATAAGTTTGAGAAAGAGATGGAGGATGCAGGTGCCACTCCGGTTACTAAGAGCTGGCCCCCCAGGGTCAGGACTTTGTTCTATGCGCATGGGGGGGAGTTGGACCCGAAGACATGCAATGTTTCGACGAGGGCAAGTCTGAAGGGAGCCGACGATGCGATACTTGTTGCAATAGAAGAGGCACGATCGGGGGTGTTCCAGCCCAACAGAGAGAACGACGAGCTTACGCGTGCCCTGGGAAATCTTGAACACCCGGGAAGAACACGAGGCAAGGGCGCTATTCCGTGGTATGAGGGGTTTTCAGACTGCAACACCGACTACAGAACCCGTGCGAGAAATAAGATTGCGGAGGAGAAGAAGAGGAAGATGGAGGAGGAGCAGAGGAAGCGGGACTATGAACGCCTTCAAGGCCTAGAAGCAAGTCAAGCGGAATTGGTAGTCAAATTCCAGCGGCAGCAGGAGCAGATCGACTCACTTACCCAGCAAAGGGGGTCTCAGCAGCAGCAGCAGCTAGCGAATGATCCAACATTGGATAGCACCGCCCCATCCATGCCGAGAAGCAGCGTGGGTTCCGCCCCGGACGACGCAATGCTGGGTAGATACCCTGTGGATGACATCACGGAGAACACTAGCTGCGAGCTACACGTCAAAATGAAGAACATATCCATGAAGGTGGCGGACGGCGTTGCTTTTCCAGTTACCCCCAAAGCAACCTACCATTGCATCCCGATTCCAGAGGGCTATGCTCGTGTCATGGTTGACGAGGTGGTGCAGCCATATTCGGGCTAGAGCTTGACATTCCTGGAGGTGAGGACGGCGCTTTCTCGGAGACGCCAACCATCGATCATCCTATGGAAAAAGGATTGCATCATCTTTGAAGGTCACCGACACCGCGTCATCCGACTCCTCGTCAAGTCCGCCACCGAGTCAGCAGTCTCCGCTCCTGCAAGTCCACCAAGTCCGCAAAGTGTCAGCCACCTCCTCCAAGTCCGCAAAGTGTCGAGCCACCTCCTCCTCCAAGTCCGCCACAGCGTCAGACGTCCCACCTCCTCCAAGTCCGCACAACCTCAGGCCACTCCTCCTCCAAGTCCGCACAGCCAGCGGCCACTCCTCCTCGTCCAACTCAGCCCCGTCGGCGGCGTCTCCGCCCGCCTCGGCAATCGCAGAAGAGACACCCGCAGCTATGGTGCGTGGCGGTCTGAGTCGAGGTAGTACAGGAAGTACATGCGGAGGCAAGCGATATAAATATGGTCCAAGCCTCACGCCTCTTCCGCAGAGGTCTTATGACAGGTCCGAGGAGGAAATCGCAGCCATATCGAAGTCCGAGGTGGAATCCCATTTTGCACGAAACCGCCACCGCCGCCAAGGGAGAAAGTGCACGAGGAAACGATTGACCACTTCATTCGTATGGCTCAACCACCAGCTCCCAAGCCTGTTGACACAGACTATGAGCGCCACATCGGGAAGTTAAATCGAGCACGCCTACGTAAGGAGGCGAGCTCGGGATCGAGCAAACAAGAAGCAGCTGTCAAAAATGCGGAAAACCATTCCCAAATGGGAGAACAGTGGCGCAATCGATCCCTCGCTTGTTGTGCCAACAACACGTGATATCTGTGCGCTACCCAATATTATTGTGGGCAAACAGTTTACGTTCCCGAGGTGGGCAATGTGGTAATAATGGAGGACCATATAATGCAGGCTGAAGTTCTCAAAATCACTGTTGGACAACTCCTCGAGATCGAGCCCATGCCTGTGCTTAGAGAGGATGAAATAAAGCGGAAATATGTCCCGGCCAACCTTTGGTCGAGCAGACAAGGTCAAGAACCTCCCAACGAGAATGTATGAATTGCATCAATGGTACATGAACATTACCAAGATTTCGATCGATTGTCCCTCATGGTGAATGTCAAGGAGGAGCATTACTTCCATGAGAAAGCTGTGTCCGTTGAGTATTCTGAACTGTTTCAGTTATACAATCAAGATGCACTCGACAAATCTATCGTCAGTTGCTATTGTCTGTAAGTGATTTCTTTCTGTAATTTAAGTCTCAAGCTAGCTGTACTGATCCTTTTGATCAATCATTACCTGTAATTATCCTCACTATATTATTTTCTGTGGTATTATATGCAGGATGAAGATATATGAAATGAGAAAAGGTGGACGCTTTGGCATTGGGTTCATTGACCCAAACACCGTTAATGAATACACATAGAAACTAAATCCACGTTATCAAAAGGACGTAGAGGACAACATGCTAGAGTTCTTGAAGCGCCTCAAATACAATGAAGATATACTACTTCCTTACAACTTCCAAAGGAGTCACACTGTCTTGTACTACAAATTCTCTGTTTTTGCCTACTAGCTAGCTACATGTTTTTGCTTTACATATGCCCGCTTAATTAAGACATGCAAACGTGTGCGCATGCAGATTTCACTGGGTCTTGTGTATCATTAAAGTTGGCCCGAACAGTTGAAATACTGGACTCACTACTCAAAGAAAAAACTGACTATAACATCTTGTTTGGGATAGTCAACAGGTAATTTCAATCATTATTAACTATATATCTCGCCTATGTAGTTCGTCATTTTCATGATATGAACTATTTAATAACCCTTTATTCATTTTCTTTGTCGGCGGGCAGGGCTTGGGCAAGGTTCATCAGCGTCACGGAAGGCGAATGGAAATAAAAGCTTAAATGGTTTCACCCAAGGTAAGTAATTATAGTACTAGCTAGCTAGCTAGCTGCCATCTCTTTAATTATCATGCTTGATTAATTATTATCTGATCAAATTCCATTCTCGTAAAGGCCCTGAAGCGGTAGCGAGGGACTGATCTGTGTGCATTCTGCGTTTGCGAGAATATTCGCATGATGGCGTCCGAAAGGAGCAGATCTCAAAGACAGGAATGGGTACGCTTGTCAAAACACTATTCACAATTTTACACCATTATCGATATCTAGTCACACAACTAATACACATGCATATTGATCTCCTTCTTAACAGTTCACAGAGGTGCGGAGAAGCTCCTAGAAACGGAGCGTAGAAGCACTTCAAGAGGAAATAGCGGATTTTTGCTCGACCAGGTCATAAATCCAAGGAGAATACTATTACCGCTACCGCCCCCATCGTGCTCAAAGGCACCAATTAGGCTAATGCCACTGGCTCAAGGCAACATGCATATGTAGGAGAAATTGTATATAGCTATACATGTGTGTATGTGTGAATTAATTAATATGATGGTTTGTGAGACATTGATGATATATATATATATATATATATATATATATATATATATATATATATATATATATATATATATATATATATATATATATATATATATAATGTACGATGTGTAGTATCGTAAAATACCAGCAAGCGAAAAAAATTAAATTGATAACACAAATTTAATTGAAAATAAAAATAAAACAAAACTCCACAAACATTTAGTACCGGTTGGTGTTACCAACCGGTACTAAAGGGCTCCCGACCCCCGGAGCTGCCTCGTGCCACGTGGTTGGCCTTTAGCACCGGTTCGTGCTGACCCGGTACTAAAGGGGGGGGGCCTTTAGTGACCACACTTTAGTGCCGGTTGTGGAACCGGCACTAAAGGGCCTTACGAACCGGTGCTATTGCCCGGTTCTGCACTAGTGATACGGATCTTCCCAGGAACTGCCGTTTTCTAAAGATACTTCCACTCACCCTTTTCTGCCCTTGCGTTGGATGGACCGGCTTCTCCATTTAACCACGCCTCCCTTCTCTGTTTGGTTGCCACAAGCATCTTGTATGCTGATTTAACCGTGAAGGAACCATGCCTTTAATAATGCCAAGACCAGAAATCATCTAGGTTGCGCGTGCAGAGTGGTATTCCAAGGATGATCTCCGCGTCCATGTGCAAGAAGGTTGCTTGAACTAGTTCTCTGTTCCATGAAGCTGTGGCCCTAACAATCAGCTCAGAAACCTTTATGGGTGGGTTTTGAACACGACAGCCAAGGGGCCGAAGAAACTCCTCCCGAGGCAGCCAGTTGTGTTCCCATATGAGAGTGGTTTCGCCATTACCTATTTGTTTGACAAGGCCCTGCTTTAGAATAGCCCTTCCCTCGATCATAGCTCGCCATACTTGGCTTGGATGTCCTCCCAGTTCCGCTTCAAGGATGTCATTCGCTGGATAGTATATGCTTTTCAGGATTCGGCCACAAAGAGAATTAGGATATTGAGCAGCCGCCATGCTCCGCTGATCCATCTGGATGAATTCACGTGAAGCGGGTTGTGCGCTGTGGGCAGCCCATCACAGCGTGTGTACTGGCCGATCCAACCTAACGGGGCCGCTGCTCCTCAACTTGACTTGGACGGCTTGTCGTTAGTGGGGCTGAAATGACGCGGTTGCGAGAGGGGTGACTATTTTCCGGCCTACCCATCCGCGAGGCACCACAAGTTTCTTCTACTGAAACGTCCCGTCCCCATTCGTGCAGCTGGCGACGGTGATGAGCCCCTGGTTAGACTGTATCTTTCGCCTCCTTGGCGCAACCTCCCCAGCGATGCAGCAGTAGCACACTGCCCTTCATGGACACAAACTCGATGATGAAAGAGAACAGTGTGAAGGAGTCACCAATGGCCTTCTCGGTCACCTCCTGGCTGCAAAGTGTATCCCGTGTGAAAATCTGGAAGGAGAAAAAGGAGCATTGGAGCCGCAGACAGCTGCTCCACAACCAAAGATGGTTTGTCTTCGACGAGTTGGGTCTGATTCATCCCAATCTCCAGGTCGTCTCCAAATTTTTTTTCCAGAGCTGACCTCAAACAGGTACTAGCCTCATCTTGTTTCTCTCACCTCATCTCGTGTATAGATGTCGGTTTATTTTGTGAGATACACTGCATTCGTGGAACTGCGTGGGTAGTGCTCAGGTAGTCATGTTCTTCATTTCTGGTCAATCAAAATATTATGCGATACTTCAAGCTCCTGCAAATTTTGATTTGCACCATGATGTGGGGACACGAAATCAAATTTGGTGTATTTGCTCGGCAAATATATAGTGTGTAGGCGTAAATTTACAATTATTTACCGGCGTGTGCAAATCAGTGTACTATTGTTTTATATACTGAATATGGCTTCGTTGCACCAATTAATAACCATATTTTTCTTATTAGCTAATTGAGCGCCAAACTTCGAACAAATATGTAGTAGTACATAGATACCGATTTTCCTTAAATTTTACCCAATATATTTCTTCTAAATTTCTATTCTTTTTTTCAGGACAGACGGGCGCGGCAACGCGTGTCTTAATGTTCTAGTAGACCAGGAAAAGAGGGTGACCGCCCTGGGCCCCAAGAGGAGGGGGACCCAAAATATTAAAAACAGTTCTAACCAGTATAGCATTATCTATTAAGTCATATTATCTATTATATTCAAAAAATTATTGCAAACATGTAAAATAAAATTGTAATTTTATAGAAGCAAACCAACATCCCATCAAACTAACAACCAATCTGTTAAGCTATATTGAATCTGATAGTTGAGAATAAGCTTCAATAGATTCTAAGTTTAATATGTACAAAAGCTTTTATTTTAAAAACTGGCATGAACTCTTTGTATACACGAGATGGAACCAAATGTCTGGATGAGCATACCAAATAAATAAATTGTATGTAAGCATAGCAGAATCGATGATATTTTACGTTCGTTAATGACTATTTTCGATACCATACATATGTTAAATTCATTACAGTATCTAATATTATCACATTTAAAAATGGACCAATTTATAGATTCTAGAAATATGCACAGCTAATAACACACTAGAAATTAGTATTAAAATAGTTATTGGAAATTATTATTTAGAAACCTCTCACATGATATTTAATGAAAATAAACTATACAAGAACATTGTCATATTCATACAAATATATAGGTGTGCACTATGCTGTTTTTTCAATTGTCATAAAAATAATTCAAAGATAACTTATGTCACATCACTTAATTTAAATTTAACATAAACAAACTGATGGTTCATATACATTAGTACTCACAGCGAAGAGCACTGGTTAACTGTACCAACTAAATTATATAATTAATTATAACAACTAACATTAAAATTATATACTTCTTAATATTGTAGTAAAATAAAAAAAATAAACAAATATAAAAGTTTGATATAAAACTATCAATTTGCCCGAAGCCCCAAATTTGTTTGGACCGTCCCTGCATAGCAGCAGCCTACGTAGGTAGAAGTTTAAAGTATGTCAGTAAGTAAAAGAAGTGGAAAAGAAATGAAATGACATGCGTGAGAAACCTCATCTTATATAAACCTGAACAAAGAAAGTATTACCTCCATAACTAAATATAAGATGTTTTTGCATTAGGTAGAAATACAATACATTTTTGCAATTCAACAAACATGTCTTATATTTAGTTATAAAAGTATAGTAGAGCAAAAACGTCTTGTATTAAGTTACATAGTTAGTACTATTTAATTACTAATACAAATTAGTTTTAAAATCATGTCTACTATACTTGTATAAAAGGACGATCTCAAGTAATTCAATAAGATTTTCAACATCACGGCTGCCATTGTGGGCTTTGGGCTACTGCTGAACTTCCTCTGGATCACGCTAGTGCCGAACTTGCCCCTACTGCATAGCGCCTCGACATCAAGCTGCTATGTCACTATCGACAATTACTGAATATGTATTTGTTGAATCTTGATGACCGACCGGTTTATCACTGCAGTTGTAAGGGCGTGTGCCTTGTTTAAATTAGTAACTATTGTAAAAATGCTCTTATATTATGCGACGGAGGGAGTAGTACTTTGGAAACCTGATGATATGCCTCAACATTTGTCACTTCGGTTGTAATAAAGACATGGTCACTTCTAGTTTAGTCGTCCTTATTTAAATAGTATATGTGAGGCATAACTACAGATGTGTTATGTATTTGTTTTCATTAGGTGCCCAAGCATAAAGATCATGAACTTGTTCTCCTACAAATATAGAAATAATACTTCCTAGAATCCACAGTTTGCTATGCAGCACTGCCAAGGCTTGTTGTTAGAAACATGAGAATGCTACAATGCTTGGTTCATTCAACATTCTATAGCAAGAAAGTTCATTTCGCAAGTTTTCCAAGCATAACATCATTTTTGGTGTCGGATGTGTTACCCCAACATACCAAGAACTGGTTTTCTGTCCTTGAGCTCATCTTCTTCTGGATCCAATAGTGGAACCCCGTCTTTAGAAAACCTTGCAAGCTCTTCAAATTTCCTCAAGATGTTTTCTCAAACTTCTACAGGCCTTAGGTACTCCATCTGAGCGCTGATTAGTCCATCGATCTATTTATTCATTTCAATTCAGGATTAGAGAAAGGAAACCAACCACTTTGCAGTGTGATAAAAGGTTAGAAGATAACAGGTTAACTGGTGAAATGGGAAAAGTAAATAACCTACGAAATATCAACCGGTTCTCCATGGGCTTTGAGAGGAATAATCTTCAGTCTTCTTTCCCCTTATGTCCTTGTTTACAGAACATCTGGAGAGGGCATCAACAGGGTAATCACAATCCCCAGGCATCCTTTCTGTATGAAAAAGAAAAATAAGTCAGCCGAGACACGCAGATGAACAGCTTCCAGTATTTCCTACCTCTTAATTATAAAGCAATGACCTTTCAGGTCAGCATTAGAACCCCATTGGTAACCTAACTGCTTCAGGCATAGAAAAGACTAGTTTATTTTTCTTACACAGAAGAGATGTGGTGCGAGCGAGTAGGTTGTTTCGTTTGCTTTCGTTGCACGGTGCCTCTCCACTCTCCGAGTTGACAAATGTGCCCAGCTATCAGGCCTGGTCCTGAGGGGGGGGGCGAACGGGCGACCGCCCGGGCCCGACGCCAGAGGGGCCCCCGATTAGATGAGTGTTTTGTACTGGGGTTTGACCAGCGGGCGGATTGACATAGGGCGGCCCGATAAAAAAGATTGCGCAGGGAACGTGTATCTTGTTCCGCGTTTGCCATGCCGAGATGATATAGGGCGGAACCCTATGTGGGCGATATTTCACGTTTGGAGAGAATCCCTACGAGGAGCACGAAGAACGAGCGGAAGAACACGAGGAAATCACGGGGAGGAACGAGGGAAAACACTCAACCAACAAGGAATCGGTCACACAAATGCTAGATCAAAGAACACAAAGGGAGATACATGATTCAAGGTCAACAAAGGACGATACAAACGGTAGCCGTTCTTCTCCGTGAGGAGGTATTGATGACGGTCTTCTCCGCAAAGGGAGGTCTTGAATCCAAGGTGGATCGTCTCCGAAGAGGGGGCGCGGTCTCTCTCGTGGAGAAGATCCGGTATGGATGAGCGAAGCTCTATCTAATGAGCTAAATCAACGCTAACCTAGAAAGGTGGGGAAGAAAGAGTATATATAGTCTAGGGGTGAAGGGTACAAGGGCTGCAGCCCACACGAAGTCAACACAGCGCCGGACGTCCGGAGGTTACCGGTCGTCCGGAGGCTCGATAGGGTCCGGACGTCCGGAGGTCTTTGGACGTCCGTGATTCGTTCGGGCGCGCGTCGGTCGGACGTCCGGAGGCGGTCGGACGTCCGCCATTTGGCTCGGTGCGGATCGCGGTCGTCCGTAGGCTTCGTCGTCCGGATCCTGGTACTTGTCGGACGTCCGGATGGCGTCGGTCGTCCGTGTGCTGGAGAGGTGTCGGCCGTCCGGAGTCTTCCGGTCGTCCGGCCGCTGGGGACTCCGCAGCTCCGTCTTTTTCCGTCTTCTCTTCCAGGCTTCCCTCGTGGATGGTGTAGGTGTTCCTTGGCGCTTGCACTCCTCCTAGTCGTCCGTGAAGCTCCGGTCATACCTATGCATGCCCCCGAGTGGAGTGTCAAGTAGTATACCATCCTCGAAGGGGTCAAATGAACACGTGTAAAGGAGAAGATTCACCTTTATGTATGAGAAGTAGAGGTCGCACGTGTCACTTGCCAAACGGACTCTTGACATGGTGATGACCGTAGGATGCTCAGATCATCCCTCCCTTGGAAAGGATCCGACCTCGGATCGAAAACCAAATCACCATGGGAAAGAGATGGCGATGCCGTGTCAAAGTGGTCGATCACCAAGCTCTCGTCATCTTGAAGCTCGAAATGGGCACTCTCCAATGTCGTACCATCTTGTGATTCCTTCAAAAGGAGTAAATAGAACAAACACTTGGAAAAACAAATGTGGTTAGCGTTAGTGCAAAACCAAGCATTCAAGAGGTGATTCACCAAACAAGTGTTGTCATCAAGCCTAGCATAGGGTGTGACAAAGGATTGTGACATGGCATGTAAGCATATGAATTGAGCACAAGCAAAAATATCATGGGAACAAGCATGTAACTGTGAGGTAGAGATGCAAATATGTGTGACAAGAGCATAAGCATCCACCTCAAGGTCATAGCAAGCATGTATAAAGCGCTCGACAAATGGTCGATGGTAGGCATAGGAATCATTCACAACACCAAATAAGATGAGATGTCTAAACACATGGGTCAAGTGCAAGACAATCCAAGCATAATATGCATAGGGTGTAGTGAAGATAGTATGGCACTCAACACAATAGAAAGAGCAATTGTTCATCATGTGTGAGGCAATCAAGTCAAGCATGTAGCAATCAATGGGACATGGCATATGTGAAGTAATGACATTGTTGCAACCAAGCATATGAGAGAAGCAAGTAATCCAAGAATTGGATGCAACACACAAGGTACATATATCATGATGCATGGGAATGTGATAATGGCAAGTCGAAGCAAGATCTCTACTAAGTGCGCAATCAAGTGGTCCTACCAATAAGTCTCACGGTGTAAGCAACACAAGTAGTATGATCCGCAATATCCATGCTCAAGAAAGATGTCACCTTGAAGGCATGTCCTTGTGCATTCTTCACAATGCCGAAGCACAAACAAGTGCGATGTAGAATCATCGTGGTAGAAGGTGGTTCGCTCTCAAGAGCTCGAGTGGTCAACTCACGTGAAGTGGAAGTCGACACAAAGTCCAAGTATCCTACACATGCACAAAGCAAAACAAAGAAAGTATGCGCATGGTAGACAAACGCATCATCCATCATGATGGTTCTCTTCTTTTGCACGAAACCATTAGAAGGACAAGTGCACGAATAATATGATGCAACAATGGCAATATTCATGGCACTAGGTATATGGTGCAAAGAAGTAAGACAAGCATGCTTCACAAGAATTATGTCAAAATCTCCAAATATATGCGAGAATGCTATGGGGGCAATCTTATGAGCAAGAAGAGAATCATTGTTGCACTCAATACATGGCAAATCATCTAGCATGAGGGAGGCAACACATAGAGATATATGACAAGGAGCAATATGAATCATGTGCAAAGCATATAGAAGGTTGTCATCAACCGCATGAAATGAGCAAGTATGAATCATAGGTGATGCAACAAGGCAAGCAAACATAGAAATCAAGTCGTGCAAACTAGTGGAGCGAAGATGCAACACACTAGAATAAATCATGGCAATCATGTCATGTGAGCAAATAATAGGCATAGGGAGTGCACATGACATATCGCAAGCACGAACACAAAGCAAGATGAAAGTATCATCATAGGAATGGTGCACATAATGAACATGGCAATAACAAGCAATATCTCCACCAAGCTTGCAAATACACATACAAGTACGAGAATCAAACATCATGTGTAATGCAAAGCATGGGTCACAAATGCATGTCAAAGGTATAGGAATGAGCATATCATGCAAAGTGAACATGGCAAGATGGGCATATGATATGTAATGAACAACAACCCATAACCATGTGAGGGCCATGTAAAAGAGATGCGCGAAGTGTTTGCGCAAAGTGAGCGGTGGGAAAGGCAATCCATGGGATCCCAAGTCATCATTGCTCTCTAGAGCTCGTTTTGTCAACTCGTGGGATTGCGAGTTCGACAAGTATTCATGGGTACCTACACAAAAGAGACACACACCAAAGAAATTGTGCGCGTGGTAAATGTACACATCATCCATCATGATGTGTATGTGCACGTGTGAGTTAGCACAAGATAAGCATCGCTCAAAGAAATGTGATGCATGGTATAAGAACATGTCATCCATCATGAAAGAATAGTTATTGTGTATGGCACGATGGGGATGCAAATTAAGAATGCAAGTATATGGCACATCAATAGAATTTTCATTCATGGGAATCATATTGTGCACACAAGTATTGGGATCATGCAATGAATGGGATGAATCAAAATCTCCTAAAATGTTTGAGGAAACTATGGGGGTCTCCTCATGAACAATATTGGAAACATCACATGGAGAAAATGGACAACATCCAAAACAATGCATATCCGAAGCTAGGTGGGCATGGCATGGCATATGAGATAAATGATGCAAAGGGAGCATATCAATATCATCACAAGAAAAACAAATGCCAATAACCATGGGCTTGTCGTCTATGCCATATGTGCAAATTGGGTTTATTTTAATTGCATATGCATAGTCACTATGGAGAGATTGCAAATAAGACATATGGTTGATCTCATGCATAGCATATGACAAGTCAAGCGGATTAGCAAACATGATGTGACCTACAGAATTGTCACAAGAAATCCTATGTAACATGGCATCACAACTAATAGACTCCACATGAGAATCATCATATTCATCATAAATGGCCAAATCATCACATGGGGAAATCATACTAGAATGAATCATGTCAATAGGGTGATCAACATCATGCAAGCAATCAATGTCAAGAATGTCCACTAGTGGGACTAGAGCATCACCGTCACCTATGTTACCTTTGTCATTCCACTCAAGTGGTGTAGGTGAGGTGGGAAAGACCAAATGGTGGTCATCTTCATCTTGATGGAACCATGTGGGGGGTGCATCATATTCCACCATGGCCATCGTCTTGTCCAAAGGGAGGACGAAGTCGTCGAGGATCAGCGCATCATCATAAATGGGACCTAGCACCAAATGAGAAGACACAATAGAGGTAGAGGTCAAGTTGTTAGAAATGGAAATGGCCTCACTAGACCTATCAACTATCTCACTCTCTCTATGTGGTGGTTCACTCACTCCCTCAAAATAGGTGCACTTAAACTCACATATGGTGGAGTCACTCATCTCACTCAAGTGGTGGGGGTTGTGGCTCTCCTCACATGGGATTTGTGGCAACACATCATATATAGGGCTAGTGGTGAAGGCACTCTCACTCTCAATATGGTGGCACATGTCACTCATGTCATCGGATGTCGCTGTGGATGAAGGGAAAATCCCATGCTCAACCGTCTCGTAGTCGTCGTCGTGGATGAAGGCCGAAGATGGCACGACAACACTCTCGCCTCCTAAGATGGAAGCATCATCCTTGCTCGCCACCTTGTCGCTTGCCTCCAAAGCTTGGTCCTTGAAGGTCTCCGTAGTCGTACTTGTCGCCGCACCATCTTGAAAAAGAGTCAAGGTAGACTCGGCATCATCAATGCCACAAAGAGGGATGGCGGTGAAGTCGCACTTGGGAGCATCGTCTTGGAGCTTGTCGGGCTTGGACTTCGAGGTGGTACTAGCCTCATGCTTGTCGTAGAGCTTGGTCGCCACGAAGTTTGCTTGGGGTGGAGTAGCCTTGGCCTTCATGAGTTCTTGTTCCGCCTTGAGAGCACCAATGTAGTAGTCGTCGATGGACTTGTAGTTCTCGAGGAAGATAGTCTTGGAGATGTCGTTGTTCAATCCCATCATGAAGTGGAACTTCATCGAAATGGGGTCGTCCACGCCGGCTCGTCGCAAGGCAATCTTCATCTCCTTGAAGTACGCGTCGATGGACTTGGATCCTTGAATGGTGTTCTCCAATTGGCGAAGAAGTTGTTCCGTGTAGGTTGGAGGCACAAACTCTCGCCGCAAACCTCTCTTCGTCTTGGGCCAACTCATGTCGTAGTGCTCCGAAGGTGTGTGAAGCCACCATGTCGAGGCGTAGTCGTGGAAGTTTCTTGTGGCGCACTTCACTTGATCTTCGGGAGGAACTTGATGTAGCTTGAGGTAGTCGTCCATCAAACGCTCCCACTCGAGGTACTCCTCGGGTTCTTGAGTCCCATAGAAAGGAATCTCGTGGTCGATGTCGAGGTCGTAGTAGCTCGTGGAAGTCGCGGACTTGAGCTTGGGGAGCTTCTCTTGAGCGTAGTGTTGGGGTGCTTGTTGGCGAAGATGTCGAATATCCGAAGGCGAAGATGCCTTGAAGCCGCTTGGCGAAGATGCCAAGGGAGATGGTGAAGTCGTTGAGCGGTTGTTGATGTTGAGCTCTTGACCTTCACGTTCTTGTTGATGATGGTGTCGATGCCGATGTGATGTTGCCGGAGATGGTCGCTCGGAAGTATGTGCTCTTGAGCGTCTTCTCGAAGATGAGGAAGATCGCTTGTAGGACTTGATGAGGGATTTGATCTCCTCCATTTTAGCTTGCATCTTGGCGTCGTAGTTGTTTTCCATGGCATCGAACTCGTCGTTGTTGTTGTAGACCGATGGTGAAATGCCTTGCCTATCCATCACAAGACTCGAGCAAATATGAGTGGGAGAAAGAGAAGAACTTATACCAATGTACCTTGACCGATGTTGAAAATGAATCAAGTTCACTCAAATGCGGACAATGAAATAGCACTATTGGTACCAACCCTTGTCGGTTCTCACACCTACACAAGTAAAGCTTATGGAGGAGCTCGGTGAGGATAGTGGCACAAAATTTAATGCAAAATGTTAGCAAGAGTCAATAATGTTGAAAGAGATTCACAAATTCGCAAGTGAAACAAATGGACCAATAGCAATATGAGGCACACGGAAACACACACACGGATAGATAAATGGGGCCGTGCAACCAAGGAATGAGCTCAAAATGTGGAATCCACCAAAACGCTCGTGTTGCACAACTCAAGAGAGACGCTAGCACGATTGCTCAATAGGCGGATACGACACTTGTGCACAACCTATAAGATGCAAAATGGATAAACTTCTATCCCAAGTATGCTATGTATGTATGGTTCCCGGTGTTTCTCTCACAATGATCCAAGATGATCAAGTATGATACCATATGATATATTTGGATGCTATGGCTATTGCTTACAAGCTCTTTGCTATTTCTCTTTTGCTTAAAAGCTTATTCTCTTTTTTTTTCTATGGCCAATTTTGCACAATGCACAAACCAAGATAGCAATTGTGTATATGCGGGAACAAACTTGAGACACAATGGATGATATGATACCAATATGATATGGTATGGTATGTAATGGAAGGTATGATCACTAATGTGCACAAGTAACGTTGCCGGCAATACTCAAATGGCTAGTCTCGATAGGCAAGTAACGCAAAATGGGATAAGGGGTTATCAATGCAATTGCAAGGGGAATGTACAATGGTGTCGTCGAGGTTACCGTCCTTTGCGATGATGAGTGGCGGTGTTCTTGATGTAGATACCAAGATGATGGAGACTCGTCCCTAAGTAGCCGAAACACCTTAGGAAACGGAAAAACCGCGAACTCAAAATCTCAAATGACAAATGTCAAATGGTGGTAGCGGAATGCGTTGGTGGTTTGCACTTGGCAATGCGGAAGTGGAATGATGGGCTATACACGTGTCGGAGTTGAAGCACGGTCCCAAGTAGCGAAACACCTTAGGAGACACAACTCACAACACAAACAAAATTGGGTTAAGTTGGGTTGGCGGAAGAGTATGGTGGGCAAGCCTATGCGGAAGTTACGGTGGTGGTGGTGGTTGATGAAGATGCAACCGTCCCTAAGTAGCCTAAACACCTTAGGAGACTCGAATCACAACTCAAACAACCTCAAATGCAAAGGGGAACAAAATTGCTTAGGTTGCAGAAGTCGGTGGTGGCTATGCGGAGGATGTGGTGGAAGCCCTAGGCAAACTTGCCAAATTTTCAAAAATTTGATGGAGTCAAATGGTGGTGGTAGTATTTTTATGGGAAGGGGGGATGTCAATAGCTTCAAAACGAGCTAAAGAACGTCAAAATCGGAGTTCGGATGAATTAGTTATGGACAAAACAAAAATCAGCCGAAGTCTGAAACTACAGGTTACAGACGTCCGGAAATGGTCGGACATCCGTAAATCCAGTTCGGTTTAGGGGTTTCCGGTCGTCCGGAAAAGGTCGGACGTCCGGTCGTTCCAGGGGCTCCGGATGTCCGTAAAACTCCGGTCGTCCGGTGGGTCGGGGTCAACTCGAAAATTGAGATCCGGGACGCGATTTTGAGCGGAATTTTGGGATTTTGGGGTCAAAATTGAAGAGATTTCGTGGATGGAAAGTGGGGAAACTTGGGGAAATGCTAGATCCACTCGAAACCAAGCAAATCCATGGATCAAAATCAACAAAACATCATCAAACAAACAAATCACAAAAAAAATTGGGGCTATTTTTGGTGGGGATTTTCGGATTTAGGCAAGAACACAACAAAATCAAGCTAGAAAAAGAGGGGTAGGGGCTCCAAAAACGTGATCAACGTGGCTCATGATACCATATGATGTAGGGCGGAACCCTATGTGGGCGATCTTTCACGTTTGGAGAGAATCCCTACGAGGAGCACGAAGAACGAGCGGAAGAACACGAGGAAATCACGGGGAGGAACGAGGGAAAACACTCAAGCAACAAGGAATCGGTCACACAAATGCTAGATCAAAGAACACAAAGGGAGATACATGATTCAAGGTCAACAAAGGACGATACAAACGGTAGCGTTCTTCTCCGTGAGGAGGTCTTGATGACGGTCTTCTCCGCAAAGGGAGGTCTTGAATCCAAGGTGGATCGTCTCCGAAGAGGGGCCGCGGTCTCTCTCGTGGAGAAGATCCGGTATGGATGAGCGAAGCTCTATCTAATGAGCTAAATCAACGCTAACCTAGAAAGGTGGGGAAGAAAGAGTATATATAGTCTAGGGGGCGAAGGGGTACAAGGGCTGCAGCCCACACGAAGTCAACACACAGGCGTCGGACGTCCGGAGGTCACCGGTCGTCCGGAGGCTCGATAGGGTCCGGACGTCCGGAGGTCTTCGGACGTCCGTAGATTCGGTTCGGGCGCGCGTCGGTCGGACGTCCGGAGGCGGTCGGACGTCCGCTCATTTGGCTCGGGTGCGGGATCGCCGGTCGTCCGGTAGGCTTCGGTCGTCCGGATCCTGGTACTTGTCGGACGTCCGGATGGCGTCGGTCGTCCGTGTGCTGGAGAGGTGTCGGCCGTCCGGAGTCTTCCGGTCGTCCGGCCGCTGGGGACTCCGCAGCTCCGTATTTTTCCATCTTCTCTTCCAGGCTTCCCTCGTGGATGGTGTAGGTGTTCCTTGGCGCTTGCACTCCTCCTCGTCGTCCGTGAAGCTCCGGTCATACCTATGCATGCCCCCGAGTGGAGTGTCAAGTAGCATACCATCCTCGAAGGGGTCAAATGAACACGTGTAAAGGAGAAGATTCACCTTTATGTATGAGAAGTAGAGGTCGCACGTGTCACTTGCCAAACGGACTCTTGACATGGTGATGACCGTAGGATGCTCTGTATCACGAGATCCCCTCCTATGGCAGAATTGATCTCGAGGATCTCCTGTGATTTCGGCACCATCTCCTCTCAAAATTTTCTCGTACCCCATCCCACGCCCTCTCCTCCCAGGAACTCCTCAAGCACTCCAACTTCTATCGCAGCTCTAACCAATCGCCAATCAGAAGAGGTTCTGTGCAGCACGCACGTGCTTAAGGATTAGACTATAGCCCAACCCCGGCATAATCAGTTTAGAAAGAGATGGTATTGAGATTTGGAACTTGTGAGTCCGCTTTGAAAAATGTTGGGGAACGTTGCAGAAAATAAAAAAATTCCTACGGTTTCACCAAGATCCATCTATGAGTTCATCTAGCAACGAGTGATAGGAGTGCATCTACATACCTTTGTAGATCGCGAGCGGAAGCGTTCAAGTAAACGGGGTTGAGGGAGTCGTACTCGTCGTGATCCAAATCACCGATGACCAAGTGCCGAACGGACAGCACCTCCGCGTTCAACACACGTACGATCAGCGTGACGTCTCCTCCGTCTTGATCCAGCAAGGGGGAAGGACAGGTTGATGAAGATCCAGCAGCACGACGGCGTGGTAGTGGATGCAGCAGGGCTCCGGCAGGGCTTCGCCAAGCAACTACGGGAGGAGGAGGTGTAGCAGGGGGAGGGAGGCGCCAAGACTCAGGGTGCGGCTGCCCTCCCTCCCCCCTCCTTTATATAGGCCCCCAGGGGGGCGCCAGCCCTGGAGATGGGAATCTCCCAAGGGGGCGGCGGCCAGGGGGGGTGGAGTGCCCCCCAAGGCAAGTGGTGCGCCCCCCCCTAGGGTTTCCAACCCTAGGCGCAGGGAGGGCCCAACTGGGGGGTGCACCAGCCCACCAGGGGCTGGTTCCCTCCCCATTTCAGCCCACGGGGCCCTCCGGGATAGGTGGCCCCACCCGGTGGACCCCGACCCATCCGTGGTCCCAGACAATACCGGTGACCCCAAACTTTCCCGATGGCCGAAACAGCACTTCCTATATATAATTCTTTACCTCCGGACCATTCTGGAACTCCTCGTGACGTCTGGGATCTCATCCGGGACTCCGAACAACTTTCGGTTTGCCGCATACTCATTTTCATACAACCCTAGCGTCACCGAACCTTAAGTGTGTAGACCCTACGGGTTAGGGAGACATGCAGACATGACCGAGACGGCTCTCCGGTCAAAAACCAACAGCAGGATCTGGATACCCATGTTGGCTCCCACATACTCCTCGATGATCTCATCGGATGAACCACGATGTCGAGGATTCAAGCAACCCCGTATACTATTCCCTTTGTCAGACGGTATGTTACTTGCCCGAGATTCGATCGTCGGTATCCCAATACCTCATTCAATCTCGTTACCGCAAGTCACTTTACTGCATCAGTAATGCATGATCCCGTGACCGCACACTTGGTCACTTTGAGCTCATTATGATGATGCACTACCGAGTGGGCCCAGTGATACCTCTCCGTAATACGGAGTGACAAATCCCGCCTCGATCCGTGTCAACCCAATGTACATTTTCGGAGATACCGTAGTGCACCTTTATAATCACCCGATTACGCCAGGACGTTTGGTACACCCAAAGCACTCCTACGGTATCCGGGAGTTACATGATCTCATGGTCTAAGGAAGAGATACTTGACATTGGAAAAGCTCTAGCAAAACGAACTACACGATCTTGTGCTATGCTTAGGATTGGGTCTTGTCCATCACATCATTCTCCTAATGATGTGATCCCGTTATCAATGACATCCAATGTCCATAGTCAGGAAACCATGACCATCTATTAATCAACGATCTAGTCAACTAGAGGCTCACTAGGGACATATTGTAGTCAATGTATTCACACGTGTATTACGATTTCCGGATAATACAATGATAGCATGAATAAAAGACAATTATCGCGAACAAGGAAATATAATAATAATCCTTTTATTATTGCCTCTAGGGCATATTTCCAACAGTCTCCCACTTGCACTAGAGTCAATAATCTAGTTACATTGTCATGAATCGAACACCCATAGAGTTCTGGTGTTGATCATGTTTTGCTCGCGGAAGAGATTTAGTCAACGGATCTGCGACATTCAGATCCGTATGCACTTTGCAAATTTCTATGTCTCCATCTTGAACATTTTCACGAATGGATTTGAAGCGACGCTTGATGTGACTGGTCTTCTTGTGAAACCTGGGCTCCTTGGCAAGTGCAATAGCTCCAGTGTTGTCACATAAGAGTTTGATCGGCCCCGACGCATTGGGTATGAATCCTAGGTCGGTGATGAACTCCTTCACCCAAATTGCTTCATGCGCTGCCTCCGAGGCCGCCATGTACTCCGCTTCACATGTAGATCCCGCCACGACGCTCTGCTTGCAGCTGCACCAGCTTACTGCCCCACCATTCAACATATACAAGTATCCGGTTTGTGACTTAGAGTCATCCAGATCTGTGTCGAAGCTAGCGTCGACGTAACCCTTTACGACGAGCTCTTCGTCACCTCCATAAACTAGAAACATGTCCTTAGTCCTTTTCAGGTACTTCAGGATATTCTTGACCGTTGTCCAGTGTTCCTTGTCGGGATTACTTTGGTACCTTCCTACCAAACTTACGGCAAGGTTTACATCAGGTCTGGTACACAGCATGGCATACATAATAGACCCTATGGCTGATGCATAGGGGATGACACTCATCTCTTCTATATCTTCTGCCGTGGTCGGACATTGAGCCGAGCTCAATTTCACACCTTGTAATACAGGCAAGAACCCTTTCTTGGACTGATCCATTTTGAACTTCTTCAATATCTTTTCAAGGTATGTGCTTTGTGAAAGACCTATGAGGCGTCTTGATCTATCTCTATAGATCTTGATGCCTAATATATAAGCAGCTTCTCCAAGGTCCTTCATTGAAAAACTCTTATTCAAGTAGGCCTTAATGCTGTCCAAAAGTTCTATATCATTTCCCATCAAAAGTATGTCATTTACATATAATATGAGAAATGCTACAAAGCTCCCACTCACTTTCTTGTAAACGCAGGCTTCTCCATAAGTCTGCATAAACCCAAACGCTCTGATCATCTCATCAAAGTGAATGTTCCAACTCCGAGATGCTTGCACCAGCCCATAAATGGATCGCTGGAGCTTGCATACCTTGTTAGCATTCTTAGGGTCGACAAAACCTTCCAGCTGCATCATATACAGTTCTTCCTTAAGATAGCCGTTAAGGAATGCCGTTTTGACGTCCATTTACCATATCTCATAATCATAGTATGCCGCAATTGCTAACATGATTCGTACGGACTTCAGCTTCGCTACAGGAGAGAAAGTCTCATCGTAGTCAACCCCTTGAACTTGCCGATAACCTTTAGCGACAAGTCGAGCTTTATAGATGGTAACATTACCATCCGCGTCCGTCTTCTTCTTAAAGATCCATTTGTTTTCTATCGCTCGCCGATCATCGGGCAAGTCTGTCAAAGTCCATACTTTGTTTTCATACATGGATCCTATCTCGGATTGCATGGCTTCAAGCCATTTGTTGGAATCTGGGCCCGCCATCGCTTCTTCATAGTTCGTAGGTTCACCGTTGTCTAACAACATGATTTCCAAGACAGGGTTGCCATACCACTCTGGTGTGGAACGTGTCCTTGTGGACTTACGAAGTTCAGTAGCAACTTGATTCGAAGTACCTTGATCATCATCATTAATTTCCTCTCCAGTCGGTGTAGGCACAACAGGAACATTTTCCTGAGCTGCACTACTTTCTGGTTCAAGAGGTAGTACTTCATCGAGTTCTACTTTCCTCCCACTTACTCCTTTCGAGAGAAACTCTTTTTCCAGAAAGGATCCGTTCTTGGCAACAAAGATCCTGCCTTCGGATCTAAGGTAGAAGGTATACCCAATGGTTTCCTCAGGGTATCCTATGAAGACGCATTTTTCTGACTTGGGTTCGAGCTTTTCAGGTTGAAGTTTCTTGACATAAGAATCGCATCCCCAAACTTTTAGAAACGGCAGCTTAGGTTTCTTCCCAAACCATAATTCATACGGTGTCGTCTCAACGGATTTAGACAGTGCCCTATTTAAAGTGAATATAGCTGTCTCTAGAGCGTATCCCCAAAATGACAGCGGTAAATCTGTAAGAGACATCATAGATTGCACCATATCCAATAGAGTGCGATTACGACGTTCGGACACACCGTTACGCTAAGGTGTTCCAGGCGGCGTGAGTTGTGAAACGATTCCACATTTCCTTAAGTGTGTACCAAATTTGTGACTTAAATATTCTCATCCACGATCTGATCGTAAGAACTTTATTTTTCGGTCATGTTGATTCTCTACCTCATTCTGAAATTCCTTGAACTTTTCAAAGGTCTCAGACTTGTGTTTCATCAAGTAGACATACCCATATCTACTCAAGTCATCAGTGAGAGTGAGAACATAACGATATCCTCCACGAGCCTCAACGCTCATTGGACCGCACACATCGGTATGTATGATTTCCAATAAGTTGGTTGCTCGCTCCATTGTTCCGGAGAACGGAGTCTTGGTCATTTTTCCCATGAGGCATGGTTCGCATGTGTCAAATGATTCATAATCGAGTGACTCTAAAAGTCCATCAGCATGGAGCTTCTTCATGCGCTTGATACCAATGTGACCAAGGCGGCAGTGCCACAAGTATGTGGGACTATCATTATCAACCTTACATCTTTTGGTATTCACACTATGAATATGTGTAACATCACGTTCGAGATTCATTAAGAATAAACCATTGACCATCGGAGCGTGACCATAAAACATATCTCTCATATAAATAGAACAACCATTATTCTCGGATTTAAATGAGTAGCCATCTCGCATTAAACGAGATCCTGATACAATGTTCATGCTCAAACTTGGCACTAAATAACAATTATTGAGGTTTAAAACTGATCCCGTAGGTAAATATAGAGGTAGCGTGCCGACGGCGATCACATCGACCTTGGAACCATTCCCGACGCGCATCGTCACCTTGTCCTTCGCCAGTCTCCGCTTATTCCACAGCTCCTGCTGTGAGTTACATATATGAGCAACGGCACCGGTATCAAATACCCAGGAGTTACTACGAGTACTGGTAAGGTACACATCAACTACATGTATATCAAATATACCTTTAGTGTTGCGGCCTTCTTGTGCGCTAAGTATTTGGGGCAGTTCCGCTTCAAAGGACCCTTCCCTTTGCAATAAAAGCACTCAGTCTCGTGCTTGGGTCCATTCTTTGACTTCTTCCGTAATCGGCTTACGGGCGCGGCAACATCCTTGCCGTCCTTCTTGAAGTTCTTCTTACCCTTGCCCTTCTTGAACTTAGTGGTTTTATTGACCATCAACACTTGATGTTCTTTCTTGATTTCTACCTTTGCTGACTTCAGCATTGAAAATACTTCAGGAATAGTTTTCACCATCCCCTGCATATTGTAGTTCATCTCGAAGCTCTTGTAGCTCGGTGGGAGCGACTGAAGGATTCTGTCAATGACCGCCTCGTCCGGGAGGTTAATGTCCAGCTGGGACAGGCGATTGTGCAACCCATACATTTTGAGTATGTGCTCACTGACAGAACTATTTTCCTCCATCTTACAACTATAGAACTGTTGGGGAACGTTGCAGAAAATTAAAAATTTTCCTACGGTTTCACCAAGATCCATCTATGAGTTCATCTAAGCAACGAGTCATGGGAGAAAGATTGCATCTACATACCACTTGTAGATCGCGTGCGGAAGCGTTCAAGGGAACGGTGATGATGGAGTCGTACACGCCGTGATTCAGATCACCGATGACCAAGTGCCGAACGGACAGCACCTCCGCGTTCAACACACGTACGGAATGAACGACGTCTCCTCCTTCTTGATCCAGCAAGGGGAAAGGAGAGGTTGAGGAAGAAGGCTCCAACAGCAGCACGACGGCGTGGTGGTGATGGAGTGACAGTTCTCTGGCAGGGCTTCGCCAAGCACACGCGGAGGAGGAGAGGTGTTGGGGAGGGGAGGGGCTGCGCCTTGAAGTGTGTTGCAGCCCTCCCCTCGCCCCTCTATTTATAAGGGAAGGGAGAAGGGGGTTCGGCCCCTCTAGATGGCATCTAGAGGGGGGGGGGCGGCAAGGGAGGGGCTTGCCCCCAAGCAAGGGGCGCCCCCTCGGGGTTCCCCCAACCCTAGGCGCATGGGTCCTAGGGGGGAGTGGTGCCCCAGCCCACTTTGGGCTGGATCCCTTCCTCATACAGCCCATAAGGCCCTCCGGGAGAGGTGGCCCCTCCCGGTGGACCCCCGGAACCCCTCCGGTGGCCCCGGTACAATACCGATATGCCCCCGAACCTTTCCGGTGACCGTATGATGACTTCCCATATATAAATATTTACCTCCGGACTGTTCCGGAACTCCTCGTGACCTCCGGGATCTCATCCGGGACTTCGAAAAACATTCGGTAATCACATACAAGTCTTCCTAATAACCCTAGCATCACCGAATCTTAAGTGTGTAGACCCTACGGGTTCGGGAGACATGTAGACATGACCGAGACGGCTCTCCGGTCAATAACCAACAGCGGGATCTGGATACCCATATTGGCTCCCACATACTCCTCGATGATCTCATCGGATGAACCACGATGTCGAGGATTCAAGCAACCCCGTATACTATTCCCTTTGTCAATCGTTATGTTACTTGCCCGAGATTCGATCGTCGGTATCCCAATACCTCGCTCAATCTCGCACCGCAAGTCACTTTACTCGCATCAGTAATGCATGATCCCGTGACCAGACACTTGGTCACTTTGAGCTCATTATGATGATGCACTACCGAGTGGGCCCAGTGATACCTCTCCGTAACACGGAGTGACAAATCCCAGTCTCGATCCGTGTCAACCCAATAGACACTTTCGGAGATACCTGTAGTGCACCTTTATAGTCACCCGATTCGCCAGACGCTTTGGTACACCCAAAGCACTCTTACGGTATCCGGGAGTTACACGACCTCATGGTCTAAGGAAGAGATACTTGACATTGGAAAAGCTCTAGCAAAATGAACTACACGATCTTGTGCTATGCTTAGGATTGGGTCTTGTCCATCACGTTATTCTCCTAATGACGTGATCCCGTTATCAACGACATCCAATGTCCATAGTCAGGAAACCATGACTATCTATTGATCAACGAGCTAGTCAACTAGAGGCTCACTAGGGACATATTGTGGTCTATGTATTCACACGTGTATTACGATTTTCGGATAATACAATTATAGCATGAATAAAAGACAATTATCATGAACAAGGAAATATAATAATAATCCTTTTATTATTGCCTCTAGGGCATATTTCCAACAGTCTCCCACTTGAACTAGAGTCAATAATCTAGTTACATTGTGATGAACCTAACACCGATAGAGTTCTGGTGTTGATCATGTTTTGCTCGCGGAAGAGGTTTAGTCAACGGATCTGCGACATTCAGATCCGTATGCACTTTGCAAATTTCTATGTCTCCATCTTGAACATTTTCACGGATGGAGTTGAAGCGACGCTTGATGTGCCTGGTCTTCTTGTGAAACCTGGGCTCCTTGGCAAGTGCAATAGCTCCAGTGTTGTCACAGAAGAGTTTGATCGGCCCCGACGCATTGGGTATGACTCCTAGGTCGGTGATGAACTCCTTCACCCATATTGCTTCATGTGCTGCCTCCGAGGCTGCCATGTACTCCGCTTCACATGTAGATCCCGCCACGACGCTCTGCTTGCAGCTGCACCAGCTTCTCGCTCCACCATTCAACATATACACGATCCGGTTTGTGACTTAGAGTCATCCAGATCTCTGTCGAAGCTAGCGTCGACGTAACCCTTTACGACGAGCTCTTCGTCACCTCCATAAACTAGAAACATGTCCTTTGTCCTTTTCGGTACTTCAGGATATTCTTGACTGCTGTCCAAAGTTCCTTGCGGGATTACTTTGGTACCTTCCTACCAAACTTACGGCAAGGTTTACATCAGGTCCGGTACATAGCATGGCATACATAATAGATCCTATGGCGAGGCATAGGGATGACACTCATCTCTTCTTTATCTTTTGCCGTGGTCGGGCATTGAGCCGAGCTCAATCTCACACCTTCCAAAGACAGGCAAGAACCCTTTCTTGGACTGATCCATTTTGAACTTCTTCAAAATCTTATCAAGGTATGTGCTTTGTGAAAGACCTATGAGGCGCCTCGATCTATCTCTATAGATCTTGATGCCTAATATATAAGCAGCTTCTCCAAGGTCCTTCATTGAAAAACTTTTATTCAAGTAGGCCTTAATGTTGTCCAAGAGTTCTATATCATTTCCCATCAAAAGTATGTCATCTACATATAATATGAGAAATGCTCAGAGCTCCCACTCACTTTCTTGTAAACGCAGGCTTCTCCATAAGTCAGATAAACCCAAACGCTTTGATCATCTCATCAAAGCGAATGTTCCAACTCCGAGATGCTTGCACCAGCCCATAAATGGATCGCTGGAGCTTGCATACTTTGTTAGCATTCTTAGGATCGACAAAACCTTCCGGCTGCATCATATACAGCTCTTCCTTAAGATAACCGTTAAGGAACGCTGTTTTGACGTCCATCTGCCATATCTCATAATCATAGTATGCGGCAATTGCTAACATGATTCGGACGGACTTAAGCTTCGCTACGGAGAGAAAGTCTCATCGTAGTCAATCCCTTGAACTTTCCGATAACCCATTAGCGACAAGTCGAGCTTTATAGATGGTGACATTACCATCCGCGTCCGCCTTCTTCTTAAAGATCCATTTGTTTTCTATCGTCGCCGATCATCGGGCAAGTCTGTCAAAGTCCATACTTTGTTTTCATACATGGATCCTATCTCGGATTGCATGGCTTCAAGCCATTTGTTGGAATCCGGGCCCGCCATCGCTTCTTCATAGTTCAAGGTTCACCGTTGTCTAACAACATGATTTCCGGGACAGGGTTGCCGTACCACTCAGTGTGGAACGTGTCCTAGTGGACCTCTGAAGTTCAGTAGCAACTTGATCCAAGTACCTTGATCATCATCATTAATTTCCTCTTCGATCGGTGTAGGCACCACAGAACATTTTCCGAGCTGCACTACTTTCCGGTTCAAGAGGTAGTACTTCATCGAGTTCTACTTTCCTCCCACTTACTCCTTTCGAGAGAAACTCTTTTCCGAAAGGATCCGTTCTTGGCAACAAAGATCTTGCCTTCGGATCTAAGGTAGAAGGTATACCCAATGGTTTCCTTAGGGTATCCTATGAAGACGATTTTTCCGACTTGGGTTCGAGCTTTTCAGGTTGAAGTTTCTTGACATAAGCATCGCATCCCCAAACTTTTAGAAACGACAGCTTAGGTTTCTTCCCAAACCATAATTCATACGGTGTCGTCTCAACGGATTTAGACGGTGCCCTATTTAAAGTGAATGTAGCTGTCTCTAGAGCGTATCCCCAAAATGATAGCGGTAAATCGGTAAGAGACATCATAGATCGCACCATATCCAATAGAGTGCGATTCGACGCTCGGACACACCGTTACGCTGAGGTGTTCCAGGCGGCGTGAGTTGTGAAACGATTCCACATTTCCTTAAGTGTGTACCAAATTCGTGACTTAAATATTCTCCTCCACGATCTGATCTTAAGAACTTTATTTTTGGTCACGTTGATTCTCTACCTCATTCTGAAATTCCTTGAACTTTTCAAAGGTCTCAGACTTGTGTTTCATCAAGTAGACATACCCATATCTACTTAAGTCATCTGTGAGAGTGAGAACATAACGATATCCTCCATGAGCCTCAACGCCATTGGACCGCACACATCGGTATGTATGATTTCCAATAAGTTGGTTGCTCGCCCATTGTTCCGGAGAACGGAGTCTTGGTCATTTTGCCCATGAGGCATGGTTCGCATGTGTCAAATGATTCATAATCGAGAGACTCTAAAAGTCCATCGAATGGAGCTTCTTCATGCGCTTGACACCAATGTGACCAAGGCGGCGAGTGCCACAAGTATGTGGGACTATCGTTATCAACTTTACATCTTTTGGTATTCACACTATGAATATGTGTAATATTACGCCGAGATTCATTAAGAATAAACCATTGACCATCGGAGCATGACCATAAAACATATCTCTCATATAAATAGAACAACCATTATTCTCGGATTTAAATGAGTAGCCATCTCGCATTAAACGAGATCCCGATACAATGTTCATGCTCAAACTTGGCACTAAATAACAATTATTGAGGTTTAAAACTAATCCGTAGGTAAATGTAGAGGTAGCGTGCGATTGCGATCACATCGACCTTGGAACCATTCCCGACGCGCATCGTCACCTCGCCCTTTGGCAGTCTCCGCTTATTCCGCAGCTCCTGCTGTGAGTTACAAATATGAGCAACGGCACCGTATCAAATACCCAGGAGTTACTACGAGTACTAGTAAGGTACACATCAATTACATGTATATCAAATATACCTTTAGTGTTGCGGCCTTCTTGTCCGCTAAGTATTTGGGGCAGTTCCGCTTCGAAGGCCCTTCCTTTGCAATAAAAGCACTCTGTCTCGTGCTTGGGTCCATTCTTTGACTTCTTCCCGCAACTTGCTTACCGGCGTGGCAACATCCTTGCCGTCCTTCTTGAAGTTCTTCTTACCCTTGCCCTTCTTGAACTTAGTGGTTTTATTGACCATCAACACTTGATGTTCTTTCTTGATTTCAACCTCTGCTGACTTCAGCATTGAGAATACTTCAGAATGGTCTTCACCATCCCCTGCATATTGTAGTTCATCACAAAGCTCTTGTAGCTTGGTGGGAGCGATCAAGGATTCTGTCAATGACCGCCTCGTCCGGGAGGTTTATGTCCAGTGGGACAAAGCGGTTGTGCAACCCGGACATTTTGAGTATGTGCTCACCGATGTAACTGTTTTCCTCCATCTTACAACTATAGAACTTGTCGGAGACTTCATATCTCTCGACCGGGCATGAGCTTGGAAAACTAGTTTCAGCTCCTCCAACATCTCATATGCTCCGTGTTGCTCAAAACGCTTTTGGAGCCCCGGTTCTAAGCTGTAAAGCATGCCGCCTTGAACGAGGGAGTAATCATCAAGACGAGACTGCCAAGCATTCATAATGTCTTGGTTCTCAGGATGGGTGCATCACCTAGCGGTCCTTCTAGGACATATTGTTTCTGGCAGCTATGAGGATGATCTCGGGTTCCGGACCCAGTCCGTATAGTTGCTGCCATCATCTTTCAGCTTGGTTTTCTAGGAACGCGTTGAAGTTCATGTTGACATGAGCGTTGGCCATTTGATCTACAAGACATATTTGCAAAGGTTTTAGACTAAGTTCATGATAATTAAGTTCATCTAATCAAATTATTAATGAACTCCCACTCAGATTAGACATCCTCTAGTCATCTAAGTGTTACATGATCCGAGTCGACTAGGCCGTGTCCGATCATCACGTGAGACGGACTAGTCATCGTCGGTGAACATCTTCATGTTGATCGTATCTTCCATACGACTCGTGTTCGACCTTTCGGTCTCCCTGTTCCGAGGCCATGTCTGTACATGCTAGGCTCGTCAAGTTAACCCTAAGTGTTTTGCATGTGTAAAACTGTCTTACACCGTTGTATGTGAACGTAAGGATCTATCACACCGATCATCACGTGGTGCTTGAAACGATTTAACTTTAGCAACGGCGCACAGTTAGGGATAACACTTCTTGAAATTGTTGTAAGGATCATCTTATTTACTACCGTCGTTCTAAGTAAACAAGATGCATAAACATAATAAACATCACATGCAATTATATAGTAGTGACATGATATGGCCAATATCATATAGCTCCATTGATCTCCATCTTCGGGGCTCCATGATCATCTTGTCACCGGCATGACACCATGATCTCCATCATCGTGTCTTCATGAAGTTTTCATGCCAACGACTACTTCTACCTCTATGGCTAACACGTTTAGCAATAAAGTAAAGTAATTTACATGGAGTTCTTCAATGACACGCAGGTCATACAAAAATAAAGACAACTCCTATGGCTCCTGCCGGTTGTCATACTCATCGACATGCAAGTCGTGATTCCTATTACAAGAACATGATCTCATACATCACACTATGTCATTCATCATTCATCACAACTTCTGGCCGTATCACATCACATGACAATTGCTGCAAAAACAAGTTAGACGTCCTCTAATTGTTGTTGCATCTTTTACGTGGCTGCAATTGGGTTCTAGCAAGAACGTTTTCTTACCTACGAATAACCACAACGTGATTTAGTCAACTTCTATATACCCTTCATAAGGACCCTTTTCATCGAATCCGCTCCAACTAAAGTGGGAGAGACAGACACCCGCCAGCCACCTTATGCAACTAGTGCATGTCAGTCGGTGGAACCGGTCTCACGTAAGCGTACGTGTAAGGTTGGTCCAGGCCGCTTCATCCCACAATACCGCTGAAGCAAGATAAGACTAGTAGCGGCAAGCAAGTTGACAAGATCTACGCCCACAACAAAATTGTGTTCTACTCCTGCAATAGAGAACTACGCATAGACCTAGCTCATGATGCCACTGTTGGGGAACGTTGCAGAAAATTAAAAATTTTCCTACGGTTTCACCGAGATCCATCTATGAGTTCATCTAAGCAACGAGTCATGGGAGAAAGATTGCATCTACATACCACTTGTAGATCGTGTGCGGAAGCGTTCAAGGGAACGGTGATGATGGAGTCGTACACGCCGTGATTCAGATCACCGATGACCAAGTGTCGAACGGACAGCACCTCCGCGTTCAGCACACGTACGGAACGGACGACGTCTCCTCCTTCTTGATCCAGCAAGGGGAAAGGAGAGGTTGAGGAAGTAGGCTCCAACAGCAGCACGACGGCGTGGTGGTGATGGAGTGACAGTTCTCCTGCAGGGCTTCGCCAAGCACACGCGGAGGAGGAGAGGTGTTGGGGAGGGGAGGGGCTGCGCCTTGAAGTGTGTTGCAGCCCTCCCCTCGCCCCTCTATTTATAGGGGAAGGGAGAAGGGGGCCCGGCCCCTCTAGATGGCATCTAGAGGGGGGGGGGGGCCAAGGGGAGGGGGCTTGCCCCCCAACAAGGGGGGCGCCCACCCTCAGGGTTTCCCCCAACCCTAGGCGCATGGGTCCTAGGGGGGAGTGGTGCCCCAGCCCACTTTGGGCTGGATCCCTTCCTCATACAGCCCGTAAGGCCCTCCGGGAGAGGTGGCCCCTCCCGGTGGACCCCCGAAACCCCTCCGGTGGCCCCGGTACAATACCTATATGCCCCCGAACCTTTCCGGTGACCGTATGATGACTTCCCATATATAAATCTTTACCTCCGGACTATTCCGGAACTCCTCGTGACGTCCGGGATCTCATCCAGGACTCCGAACAACATTCGGTAATCACATACAAGTCTTCCTAATAACCCTAGCATCACCGAACCTTAAGTGTGTAGACCCTACGGGTTCGGGAGACATGTAGACATGACCGAGACGGCTCTCCGGTCAATAACCAACAGCGGATCTGGATACCCATGTTGGCTCCTACATACTCTCGATGATCTCATCGGATGAACCACGATGTCGAGGATTCAAGCAACCCGTATACTATTCCCTTTGTCAATCGGTATGTTACTTGCCCGAGATTCGATCGTCGGTATCCCAATACCTCGCTCAATCTCGTTACCGCAAGTCACTTTACTGCATCAGTAATGCATGATCCCGTGACCGACACTTGGTCACTTTGAGCTCATTATGATGATGCACTACCGAGTGGGCCTAGTGATACCTCTCCGTAACACGAGTGACAAATCCAGCCTCGATCCGTGTCAACCCAATGACACTTTCGGAGATACCGTAGTGCACCTTTATAGTCACCCGATTACGTTGTGACGCTTGGTACACCCAAAGCACTCTTACGGTATCCGGGAGTTACACGATCTCATGGTCTAAGGAAGAGATACTTGACATTGGAAAAGCTCTAGCAAAACGAACTACACGATCTTGTGCTTTTCTTAGGATTGGGTCTTGTCCATCACGTTACTCTCCTAATGACGTGATCCCGTTATCAACGACATCCAATGTCCATAGTCAGGAAACCATGACTATCTATTGATCAACGAGCTAGTCAACTAGAGGCTCACTAGGGACATATTGTGGTCTATGTATTCACACGTGTATTACGATTTCCGGATAATACAATTATAGCATGAATAAAAGACAATTATCATGAACAAGGAAATATAATAATAATCCTTTTATTATTGCCTCTAGGGCATATTTCCAACAAGAACTTGTTGGATACTTCATATCTCTCGACCCGGGCATGAGCTTGGAAAACCATTTTCAGCTCCTCGAACATCTCATATGCTCCGTGTTGCTCAAAATGCTTTTGGAGCCCCGGTTCTAAGCTGTAAAGCATGCCGCACTGAACGAGGAAGTAATCATCAGCACGTGACTACCAAGCGTTCATAACGTCTTGGTTCTCTGGGATGGGTGCTTCACCTAGCGGTGCTTCTAGGACATATTGTTTCTTGGCTGCTATGAGGATGATCCTCAGGTTCCGGACCCAGTCCGAATAGTTGCTGCCATCATCTTTCAGCTTGGTTTTCTCTAGGAACGCGTTGAAGTTCATGGTGACATGAGCGTTGGACATTTGATCTACAAGACATTTTGCAAAGATTTTAGACTAATGTTCATGATAATTAAGTTCATCTAATCATATTATTTAATGAACTCCCACTCAGATTTGACATCCCTCTAGTCATCTAAGTGTTACATGATCCGAGTCGACTAGGCCGTGTCCGATCATCACGTGAGACGGACTAGTCATCGTCGGTGAACATCTCCATGTTGATCGTATCTTCCATACGACTCATGTTCGACCTTTCGGTCTCTTGTGTTCCGAGGCCATGTCTATACATGCTAGGCTCGTCAAGTTAACCTAAGTGTTTTGCATGTGTAAAACTGTCTTACACCCGTTGTATGTGAATGTAGGAATTTATCACACCCGATCATCACGTGGTGCTTCGAAACGACGAACTTTAGCAACGGTGCACAGTTAGGGAGAACACTTTCTTGAAATTATTATAAGGGATCATCTTATTTACTACCGTCGTTCTAAGTAAACAAGATGCATAAACATAATAAACATCACATGCAATTATATAGTAGTGACATGATATGACCAATATCATATAGCTCCTTTGATCTCCATCTTCGGGGCTCCATGATCATCTTGTCACCGGCATGACACCATGATCTCCATCATCGTGTCTCCATGAAGTTGCTCACCAACTATTACTTCTACTACTATAGCTAACGGTTTAGCAATAAAGCTAAGTAATTACATGGCGTTGAATCAATGACACGCAGGTAATACAATAATTAAGACAACTCCTATGGCTCCTGCCGGTTGTCATACTCATCGACATGCAAGTCGTGATTCCTATTACAAGAACATGATCTCATACATCACAATATATCATTCATCATACATCACAACTTTTGGCCATATCACATCACAAGGCAATTGCTGCAAAAACAAGTTAGACGTCCTCTAATTGTTGTTGCATCTTTTACGTGGCTGCAATAGGGTTCTAGCAAGAACGTTTTCTTACCTACGAAAAAGCCACAACGTGATTTGTCAACTTGTATTTACCCTTCATAAGGACCCTTTTCGTCGAATCCGCTCCAACTAAAGTGGGAGAGACAGACACCCGCTAGCCACCTTATGCAACTAGTGCATGTCAGTCGGTGGAACCTGTCTCACGTAAGCGTACGTGTAAGGTCGGTCCGGGCCGCTTCATCCCACAATACCGCTGAAGCAAAATAAGACTAGTAGCGGCAAGAAAGTTGACAACATCTACGCCCAAAACAAATTGTGTTCTACTCGTGCAGTAGAGAACTACGCATAGACCTAGCTCTGATACCACTGTTGGGGAACGTTGCAGAAAATAAAATTTTCCTACGGTTTCACCAAGATCCATCTATGAGTTCATCTAGCAACGAGTGATAGGAGTGCATCTACATACCTTTGTAGATCGCGAGCGGAAGCGTTCAAGTGAACGGGGTTGAGGGAGTCGTACTCGTCGTGATCCAAATCACCGATGACCAAGTGCCGAACGGACGGCACCTCCGCGTTCAACACACGTACGGTCAGCGTGACGTCTCCTCCGTCTTGATCCAGCAAGGGGGGAGGAGAGGTTTATGAAGATCCAGCAACACGACGGCGTGGTGGTGGATGAAGCAGGGCTCCGGCAGGGCTTCGCCAAGCAACTACGGGAGGAGGAGGTGTAGCAGGGGGAGGGAGGCGCCAAGACTCAGGGTGCGGCTGCCCTCCCTCCCCCCCTCCTTTATATAGGCCCCCAGGGGGGCGCCGGCCCTGGAGATGGGAATCTCCCAAGGAGGCGGCGGCCAGGGGGGGTGGAGTGCCCCAAGGCAGTGGTGCGCCCCACCCTAGGGTTTCAAACCTAGGCGCAGGGGCCCAAGTGAAGCGCACCAGCCCACCAGGGGCTGGTAGCCTCCCCACTTCAGCCAACGGGGCCCTCCGGGATAGGTGGCCCCACCCGGTGGACCCCCGGGACCCATCTGGTGGTCCCGGTACAATACCGGGTGACCCCGAAACTTTCCCGATGGCCGAAACAGCACTTCCTATATATAATTCTTTACCTCCGGACCATTCCGGAACTCCTCGTGACGTCCGGGATCTCATGCGGGACTCCGAAAAACTTTCGGTTTGCTGCATACTCATTTTCATACAACCCTAGCGTCACCGAACCTTAAGTGTGTAGACCCTACGGGTTCGGGAGACATGCAGACATGACCGAGACGGCTCTCCGGTCAATAACCAACAGCGGGATCTGGATAACCATGTTGGCTCCCACATACTCATCGATGATCTCATCGGATGAACCACGATGTCGAGGATTCAAGCAACCCCGTATACTATTCCCTTTGTCAGACGGTATGTTACTTGCCTGAGATTCGATCGTCGGTATCCCAATACCTCGTTCAATCCCATTACCGGCAAGTCACTTTACTCGTACCGTAATGCATGATCCCGTGACCAGACACTTGGTCACTTTGAGCTCATTATGATGATGCACTACCGAGTGGGCCCAGTGATACCTCTCCGTAATACGGAGTGACAAATCCCATCTCGATCCGTGTCAACCCAATGACACTTTCGGAGATACCTGTAGTGCACCTTTATAATCACCCGATTCGCCAGTGACGCTTTGGTACACCCAAAGCACTCCTACGGTATCCGGGAGTTACACGATCTCATGGTCTAAGGAAGAGATACTTGACATTGGAAAAGCTCTAGCAAAACGAACTACACGATCTTGTGCTATGCTTAGGATTGGGTCTTGTCCATCACATCATTCTCCTAATGATGTGATCCCGTTATCAATGACATCCAATGTCCATAGTCAGGAAACCATGACCATCTATTGATCAATGAGCTAGTCAACTAGAGGCTCACTAGAGACATATTGTAGTCTATGTATTCACACGTGTATTACGATTTCCGATAATACAATTATAGCATGAATAAAAGACAATTATCACGAACAAGGAAAAATAATAATAATCCTTTTATTATTGCCTCTAGGGCATATTTCCAACAAAAAATTGGTGCTAGGTAAGAGTTGATTGAATTGATTTAATACCTTTGCAACTATGCGTTAGTTTTCATATACTAATGTTCTAATTATGTAAATTTTAGCATGGCATGCCTTCTAATACATATGCATCCGGTGAGGAAAAGAGAAAAGGATGAGTTTATATAGTTACTGAGAGGATCGATTGATTACTTTTTGTAAGAGTAATATGAGGAGTTGAAGAAATCAAGGCATGACATTTGTTCTGACCGGACTACTAGTCTTAATCCAGAAGACAAGGCCACAAGGGCAACCAACAGATGAAAACACTGTAAGTGATTATGAGCACATATTTATTTCGTCTTGTATAGAATCTGCTAGTTTAGATAGAAAACCAATTTTTGTTATGGATATCTATGATCCAAAACATTGGGATACCGTAATAATTAATAAAGAAAGGGAAATAATAGTGGAGAAGGCGGCCTATAATAGAAATAGAGAGTTAGATTTTATTAAAGATAGTATGTAGAAATTATTTGATATAAAAATTATGTTTGGTGGACTTTATATATGTATTGAGAACATTTGATATAAAAATATATCAATTACTATTTAGATGTTTTTATTGAGAGGCCCCAGTTATAGTTTGGTCCAGGGCCCCCGAAATCTCAGGACCGGCCCTGCCAGCTATAAGCGGGTCTGTGTCCCATGTGAACTGTGAGCAAATGCTACAAATGGTGTCATTAGTTTGACCGGTAACTAAATCTCTGGATTTGGTGCGAGCGGCCGCCGCTGTACGTGGTGCCGTACAGGTCGCGTGCAGCCAGTCTCGTATGGTTATTAGGTGTTCGCTACCATCCACCTTAAGTTGCCAATATTTTGGTCATGACTATACACTTCAGTCTTTTTTGGGATTATAGCCAATTTTTTGGCACGCCAATGCTCTTTCAACCACTCTAGTTCAATTTTATTGCCAATACTGGTCAAATCATAGACTAGAGAAACCTTGATAATAATCTTGCCTAGCCAAATATTTGGCAAGGCTGGTTTGGGCTAAATTCATACACACCCGTTGTATTTATGTTGTTGTCATTGTTTCAACTAGTTAAGTCTCGTGTATTGTCTTGTCCTTATTTAATGCAAACACACCGTTTCCTTGAAGAAAATACACCGTATCATCCTTCCGTTTTTTTAGTTTGCATATAAGATTTGGTCAAAGTCAAACTTTGTAAAGTTTGACTAGTTTTGTAGAAAAAGATATCAACATTCACATTATGAAATCAATGTTATTAGATGCATGATAAAATTAATTTTCATAACATGTAACTTTTGTATCCTAGTTGTTGATAATTTTTTTCTATAAAGTTAGCCAAACTTTACAAAGTTTGACTTTGACCAAATCTTATATACACACTAAAAAGAAACGAAGGAAGTATTTAGCAAGCCTAAGTAAGCAGTTGCAAACCTCAAATTTGTCATCAACATAGATGATAACCATGACATCTAGCAGAGTCTAACCATCCACAAACCGAATCCATAATCACTAAAAGAGAGCAAATCGAGCTATAGCCTGCACATGTAGTGCCATAGGCCAAACGACCACCACAAAACACAAGCACTAGATCATTGGCTCGACGGCCAGAGCCTATAGCTCGAAGGATGGGTCCCAAGTAAGTCGTACAGTATGACCGAGCAGACAGAGAAGAAAGAAGAGACCAATGACTCACCTAAGTAAGTGGTAGCCAAGGAGGCAATCATGGAAGCCGAGGCTGATATTACGGAGAATCATCAACCCCGCCGTCTTGTCGGCACACCACCGTGCATACATCACAAAGATCTAGCAGTTTTGTAATGCTCCATTCAAACAAATAAACTTAAGCAAACAACACTGCAATTCCTGGCAGAGGCCATCTTGCCTCGTCACCACCTACCCTCGCTCCATACTCGGGCTCCCCGGGCACACCGCGGTTGGTAGCAGCGTTCCCTTCTCATCCTCGGGGCTGCATCTTGCTTTCTAGCAAAATGGGCTGACGTAACAAAAAAAAATTTCACCCACATGAACAATTAATAGCAAATGCGGAAAGAAAAAAATGGGCATCATCGCAAAAAAGAAAAACAAAACAAATGAGCATGATATATGGTTTCAACTACAATGCACTACGTACAGTATGTTGTATTACGGTGGAATTTTTTTTTTTGCGGGTGATATTACGGTGGAATTGACGATGATCTGTGCGTTGTACTATTACGGTGGAATTGACGATGATCTGTGCGTTGTATTATGGTGGAATCGACGATGATACGTACTCGACGATGATACACACACACGATGAAGTACATAAACGATGCTGCCTCCCACTAGGTGAGCTTACTTAATTCCGAACGTACCCATGCATGCAGATGCATGCCGTAGGTACATTCACCTCGCCATTTTCGGGTAGACTAGGTCGAGCGCGATGCCGCAGAGCCCCGGGCCGCCGACGTCGCGGCGCATGCGGATGTAGTCGCCCTCGCCCCATGTCTGCCCCCCACGAGTTCTTCACGATCCAGTACTTGACCCCTGCGTCGACGCCGTAGCCGACGACGGTGACGGCGTGAGCGAGTGCTGTCCCTCAGGGGGGCGAGTAGACGCCAACTGCATGCCGCTGCCGACCTCGACGGCCACGCCAATGGACTGCCAGGCAACGGGGCGCTGCATTTCGGGCTCGTTCCTGGGTGGGATCACGCTGCTGCCGCTGATCTGGACGACGTGGTGGGCGGACTTGGTGCGGTTGCAGGCGCCCCTCACCGCCGTGTATGGGTACTCCGCCTCCGTGGTAAGGCCGCCTTCGCGGTTGGACCCGCCATCGTACTGGTCGCAGTCCACCATTTGCTGCTCCGGGAGCGACACCAGCTTCCCTGTCCTGATCCAGTTTAGGGTCTCAATCGTCGCAACCGTCACGAACGCCCAGCAGCTGGCTGCATCCATTCATCCAGGGACAAAACAATGGTTAATCACCGTGCATTCTTCATAAATCACAAGCTAAGGTTGAACTGGGAGGTTTTCAGTTTCAGAAAATTTTCAGCACCAACCAAAATCATTGAAATTCAATGAATTTCGGTTTGCGTTTCGATGCCGTTTGGGACAAAAGGCTAAAATATCAAGTTGAAGTTAAATATATATTTGATTTTCATGTGTACTACTGAAATTGCTGATATAATTTGGCGGAAAGGCAAATATTTCAAAGACTAGTGAAATTAATGAAATTCAGCGAATGGCATGAAAATCCAACTGAACGTGAAAAACATGCTGGGTCAAGTTGGGGATTATCTTTACGTACAGCATGATGAGCTTTGGGACTTGGGCGGCGTGACGGCGCCTTTGGCCCTCCAGTCCATGCTGGGCGGAGGTGGAGCCTCCAAGGAGTTATCCTCGCCGCCAGACGACCACAGACCGACATCGCCACCGCCTGCGGGCATCGTGGTGCCCGTATCACTGGCGCCATCGTAGGACGAAGCGTACCTCGCCACGAACTCCTCTTGGGTGAGGTCGGCGAACTCGTTCTCGCCGAGCTCGTAGGTCAGGTCGCCGCGCCGGTTGGTGGCGTCGATGTACTCCACGTTGTGGCGGTACACCTGGAAGCGCCGCAGCCTCTCCTCCATGCTCAGGTAAGACCTGTTGTGCGTGGCCTGCCACTGACGGAACCTATCCATCATCAGCATGTCGCCCACGTCGACCGACATCGCCGGCAAGGCGGCGAACAGGCCGCGCACCAGCAAGATTACAGTGATCGCCGACTATGCAGTGGGAGAGAAAGCCATGTCAACCGAACGATCTACGCACACTGTCTTGCGCTCAAGCATGCATGTGTAGGCGTGTTTTTATACCACTCGCCGGTGGCGCGCGAGAACATGTCTTTCGCCGGTGTCGGGGATGAGCTCATCGGCCTGCGACGAGTGCATGCAATGCATGTTGCAGGTGCTGGCGATGCATGTAGCTCGTAGAGGAATGGTAACGAGCCACATTTTCTCTTGGTCTCGTCATGCAGCGGTGCATGCATATGTGCATGTGTCTTGGCACACGAAATGGTGTTGGTCGGTTAGGTTGCGTTGCCGTGCACACTAGCTCTAACATATGTGTGCCGACTGCAATGTTCCGGTTTGTCTACCACCCTAGTGCACCTTCGCCTTCCAGTTCTGTCGATGAGCACGTCGTCAGCCTGTAGTATTAATCTTTAGATATAATAAATGTCACAGGATCTTAAGCCTTGCACTAGAACACCTAATGTACATATGACAATGAGATTTAAGATTTCTTACGGGTATTGAGCGAAGCCTTGTTTCTGCTCGATGCAACCTTTGTGTAGCTCATGGTTACACCTTGTGTTACGTCGTTGGCAGCAGTAGTGGCTGGCAGTGGAGATGGTCTTCGCCTCTCTCAACACCGCATTAGGATCGACAGTTAGAGGGTACCCCACATCTACCGTGTAGAAATCGTTGGATTAAACCGATGGGGTCCTTCTCCTTCTATATTAGGTGTGAGAGAGTTGGGACTAAAACTAAAAAGAGAAAAGTATACTTTCCGTCCCTTAACTCTTGGCGTAGTCTAGATTTAGTCCTTCAACTTTAAAACCGGACAACTTACACCCCCAATCGTGATGCTTCGGGAGAAACCCTAGATCTAGGTCTACCGGATCGGACGATGATGGCACTTTCAATGTCGTTGTCCCTTCTGGGGGCATCGTTTTAGAGCACGTGCTGGCTGGAGGGGACAAGAGGAGGAGCGGTATTACATCTACCGCAAGGCCAACGGCGGAACCTGGCGGCATGGTGGCGCGGAGGTTCGGTGATGGTCGCGTATTGAAGATGGACTCGTGCAAGAGGAGGAAGTCGTCTGGCGTCTTGGTGGTGTTGATGGCAGAGAGGCCTGCCAAGGTCGGTGCATCAGTTCTGCTCCGAGGATGGACCGAGGGAAGATGGAGGTGGCGGCCCTTGCAGGATGCGGTGCTCGCTGGGAGTGTGCCAGACTGATGTGGGACCCAATCCAGGTAGTGGCTTGGATGGAACACCCTGCTTTAGATGTAAGGCTTCGGTGCGATATTTGTTTGGTATTAGGCCCGGACATTCTGCATGCCTTCATCAAAGGGATAGGAGTAGCAACGGTGTTACCAAGATGGTGGCTTCAGGCTATTGATGTATCACCTTGTATGGTCTTTGTGAATAATTAATAATATGGTTGCACGCATCGTCCAGATGCAGAGGCCGGGGATACATCCTCCTTTTCTAAAAAAGAAACTATTAAAACCGGACAAAATTCGTCCCTGGACTCGATTTTGACCGGTTTTGATGCTAACTTGTCCTGGTTTTGACCGTTCTGACTCAGATTCATGTACTTTTCAAAATCTGCCTACTTTTTTCAAGTTCGCGTACTTTTTTCAAACTACTTTTTCCAAATCGGCACAGTTTTATGGGAAAAAGCATCAACTAATAAAAAGTACGCAAACTAGAATAAAAGTACGTGGATTTGAAAAAGTACACTAATTTGAAAAATGTACATTGTTTTGTAAAAAAATACGTGAAAATTACACAATAATTACACGAACAATACATGAATTATAAAAAATATAAATATGCATGGTTCGTCAAACATTGCGCTAACTTGAAAACAGTGGGTGAACTTGGAAAAGTACGCGGATCATAAATAAGTACATACATTTTAAAAGAGTCCCGGGATTTGAAACAGTAAGCCGATTTGAAAAAAATATGTGAACTTGAAAAAATTACACGTACTTGAAAAAAAGTACGCGAATTTCAAAAAAGTTCACGGATCTGAAAAAATAAGCGGTTTTAAATAAAGTATGCGTATTTGGGAAAAGATGGATATAAAAAAAGTACGTGAATTTTTTTTAAATGATGGATTTGAAAAATTACACGAATTTGAGTCAACGCCGGTCAAACCAGCCAAGTCAACACCAAAACCGAGACCAAGGACAAACCTTGTCGCGTTTCAATAGTTAGGGCTGCAAGTTGTCCGGTCTCAAAGTTAAGGGACCAAATCAAATTTAGACTCAGCCAAGAGTTGAGAGATGAAAAATATACTTTTCTCAAACTAAAACTGTTGGTTGGCACCGCTTATCACATGATGCATCCGTACGTGGGGTGTGGTGGGCCACATCCCATTGACTTTCTCTCTCATGATTGTTAGCAAGATCATAATCGCACATTCTCCCCCTTGATTGTAGGGCTAACAAACATCATAGTCCCACTCTCAATAAAAGAACACACCCAGGTAAAGTGTTACAATGACCAATGAAATGCTACTGAATGTCGGTACCATTAGTAAATCAGGCATCTCGAAATGGAAAACATACCTCTTTATGGGAGTTGGTTGATTTAAAGGTCTAGATTTCCAGAATTAAAAGGCTTTCCAAATCCATGTTGACAACATAACCATAAAAAACGGGCAGCAAGTCTTCAACAAGAGGAACCGCAAAACTTATATATAAATTGAACATCATATTTCTTTCATCCTGGACTCTATCTTTCAACATCGAACATAATGTCAATGGTTACTCACATAGAAGAGTGTGTGATCATAGCAGTGAGTGGTTTTAGAATTGTTGTCTATCACTCTTAACTTCGGCAAAAATATTCTTTCGACATATAACTTGCTCAGTAGCCTAGTACATGCCAAAAATAGTTTGCATTGTAGATGATGGTGTGGTTGTCCTTTAGGAGCTTTTCCACGATAAAGCTCCTTGTGTGAGGGTGCGGATGAAACATGGTGGGGAATTCTTAATTTCCACATGCCTCACCAAAATAATGTCTGAGTAACCCACAATTATGAGATTACCAAACTCATTATAAATGAGCATGTAACATTCATAGTCTTGCATATACATCAAACCTTGATAATGCTTTCCAGTGGTCCAGTTCTGATTAAACACAATTTTGCCATGTATCCCGATCATAAATGAGAGGGTGCTTTCATGCTTAATATGTAAGATGTTTTCGACAGATGAAACATAAGGAACCAACATTATCTAATCAGTTTATAATTGGTTCCTTGGGCACCCAAATGTCCAACTTTATCACCCTTAAGTTTAGGAGCAAGTGAGGCTGAGTACTTGCACATAACGTATGTCTTTCGTATTATGTCCACGTATGTAATCATAATAGCACTTATACTTCTTTTGGACATATGTATCGAGGAATCTACATACAATTAATGCACGAGACAACACCAAGATCCTTTTAACTCAAAACTCATGGTTTATCCAATGAGCTTTCATCTAAATGAGGTGGTGAACTTACATCCCCGGACTTAGTCTCAACGCATGTCTTATATCAAAAAATAACTTCCTCAGATAACATGCCTTATGTTCTTATTTTTTTTCTCAAACAATGAGCCAGATAAACATTCTTAATTAAGTCAACATAAGCGCATGTCATGATGGTAACACAAACATCTTGACAATTCCTTAGTCTGGACAAGAGGAAATATGTCATACGACAAATCTCAATCATTTTAACCTTTCAAGATTGCCCTTAGAGTCATGTTTGGATTTGTAAACCATTTTTAGCCTACCATATTTAAACCATTGAGGAAACTATGTAAAGTTTCATACACCGTAAGAGCTCATAGCCTTCATCCCACATGGCACCAAGCCAATAAGATGAACATTCACACACATTATTTATCATAGGGAAATTATGAGGGTGAATACTAGGTGTTGCATTAGTTATTTCAGAATCCTCAATCCACCGGATGTGTAGGAATAAACATCTCATGGATCGTCAATTGCTCCTCAAGATTTGTGTTCCTAGGCTCAAGTTCCCAGTGATTACTCTATTCTCATAGAATATGTATTATGCTCTAAGAGTCTAGTGTCTTAACAAGCATATTTCGTTCTAATCCACATTACCGTGGGGCAGGAGATGAAAAAGAACTTAATGAAGTGTGACACATGATTATAAACAACGTTGGTCACAAATATAATCATACACCACCTACTACAATAATATCATTACTGGCATAAGAACGACAAAGTTGCCACTTTAGCATCAATGTGTGCTTCATATTATTCATAAAGGGGTAAGTACTTGAGAGGGTCACCGAAAAAAGATAAATAGGCTAGAAATTACCATAAAAATTAGAAACATCCGACCGTTTACTTTAATAGACTAAAATTATATAGTCATCGAGAAGATTTCAAGTAAAAAATTACCACCGTTGCTATTATATTTATAATGGAAAAACATTTCGTTCATGCTTCAATCCCTTTCTTTTTTAGCACCACGTGGACGTTGCATGGATTCTCAAAAAGGGAAAAAAATGATAGACACAATCACCTAAAAAATGATGTGGCTGAAGCCAGCCTAAATTACCCGCGAAAAAAGTCCAGTGTGGCTTAAATTAAATTTATCTGATATAGAACACTCATATCGATAAAATGGGTTGAAGTATTTACTAGAAAAAAGGGCACCCTGCCCACTTTAACCAATGCCGAATCGACAACCTATGTATAAAAAAGAGGAAGAAAATTGGATTTGAAGAGAAAAGAATTATATTAATTACCATTTTGTAATTATTTATTTATATTTTCTTAATGAAATTGTTATATGCACCCATCCCAACCCATAAGAGGCTACAGACTAATGCACTTTCTCCTTCAGTCACCATCTTCCTTCGTAAAAGTTACACACACACCCTCATCCTGTAGACCAAACAATGTAGTCTGTTAAAGAGCACTTGCGGATACTTACGAGCTTGACAAGCTTTAAACGAAGAGAGCGAAACATGGTTTTTTGCTTCTTAAGCGTAAAAAGCTTAACGAGCCGAGCCTTAACAACTACGAGCTTAACGAGTCGAGCCGAGCAGCTAGTTAATCCACCACACCTACACCCCACTAGTAACTGAGACGTCTTTTTTCATAAATATTGGGATAGTATAATGGCGTGTATGACATGGTTAAACACTGCTAGTAATTGGGTTACTAGCGGCGTGTATGGCATGGTGAAACGCTGCTAGTAGTTTGTTAATATCGCGTGTAGCGTGCGCGCACTGCTAGTATTTCTGTTATTAACGTTGTGCTTGTAACAAGTTAATCAGCGGCGCGATACTAGCAGCGTGTGCGCTGCATGCCGCTAGTAAGGGTTTTAGCACGCCGCTAATAAGGAGGTTTTGTACTAGTGTGGCATTATAGAACACCTAATGTACAGATGACAAAGAGATTTGGAATTTCTTACCGGTATTGAGGGAAACCTTGTTTCAGCTCGATGCACCCTTTGGCATAGCTCATGGTTACACCTTGCATTCTCCAGCAACATGAAAATGGTTGGGGAAAGGAGCAGGAGCAGGGAGACGTCGTTGGCAGCAGTAGCGCCGTCAGCACTAACCTTGCGGTGGCTGGTGGTCGGGATGGTCTTTGCATCTCTTAGTCACCACATTAGGATCGACAGTTAGAGGGAACCCCATCTACCATGTAGAAATCGTTGGATTAAACTGGTAGGGTCTTTCTCCTTATATATTAGGTGCTAGAGAGTCGGGATCAAACCCAGAATCCCATTGATTTTCTTTCTCTTGGTTGTTTGTCAAGATCAAAATCCAACATAATCGTGGCTCGCCCTAGTGTGGCTTGTCTAAGATGTGGCTTGAACCAAACACCCATCTAAGTTGCTTAAACTTGATTAACCTTAGGTATGGCAATCTTAGGTTAAACTTAGTCTGAAACCAAACGACCGCTACATACACCGGCCAAGTAGCATGTCGTTATGCCCACGGTGCTGGCTGTGGTCACGACATCCAACAAAGCACCTGGTCGCCAAGATGTGATCTTCGCGATCTAGTTGGTGCATCCCTCGTCACATGCGCCGGCACAATCGATGTGGGCGATTATTCAGCCGTGGTTGACGTCCTAGACGGTCTCAGCGTGGTGCTTCATGCTTGCGGCCACGATCCTGACGACCTCCATGATTGGCCAGGTCAGGCATCGTGTTTGCACTAGTCCGACGCTTCTTCCTGACATCCCAAAAGTCCACCATGCCTGGTGCCTCAAGGAAGGCGCACGCTGGCAAGCGTTCCCACCGTAAAATGTACCCATCCAACTCCCAGGCCAACCAAGCCATCCTTGAAGCGTCTTGGAAGCATGGCGGCCGTTTCCATGAAATCGCCGGTTATTTCTGTTATTTATATCAAGCCTCTCTGATACATCACCAGCGCTCGAGTGGTGCAGTGGTATGAGCCTAACCAATCCGCACCGTAGACCCGGGTTTGATCCCCAGTTCTCTTTTTCTTTTTCTTTCTTTTTCTCCTTTTCTCTGCTACTAATGCCGGTAGGCAAGGATACTACTGCCTCGCCCGGGCGTTCAAATGTTTTTTTCAATAATTCATAACTTTCAAACTCTAACTCCAAATCTAACATGTTATATATGAAAATCCCTCATAAAATGTGTAGATTTTAAATGTGCTATTATATTATCCATTTCTAATATTTCCTTTACGATGCAATCATGATTAATATCTTCTTTATATGGGGTATTTGGAATCTCTGCTACTAACGCCGGTAGGCAAGGGTATTACTGCCTCGCCCGAGCGCCATTTAGCAGATGGGCTGCAAAATGTTTCAGGTTTAACCCAGCTTTTCTATTTTCGGCAAGATTCAAATGTTTTTTTTTTTTGAATAATTCATAACTTTCAAATCCTAACTCCAAATCTAACATGTCATATATGAAAATCCCTCAAAAATATATTTAGATTTTAAATATGCTATTATATTAACCATTTCTAATATTCTGTTTACGATGCAATCTTAATTAATATCTTCTTTATATGGGGTATCTTGGAAATGCTCGCTTAATGTTGATAATTCATAACTTTTCTCTGCTACTAATGCCGGTAGGCGAGGATACTACTGCCTTGCCTAAGCGTCATTTAGCAGATGGGCTGCAAGATGTTTCAATTTTGGCCCAGCTTTTTTACTTTCGGGCAGATTAAAATGTTTTTTAAATAATTCATAACTTTCAAACCCTAACTCCAAATCTATCATGTTATATATATGAAAATCCCTTAAAAATGTTTATATTTTAAATATGCTATTATCATCCATTTCTAATATTTCCTTTAGGATGCAATCTTAATTAATATCTTCTTTATATGGGGTATTTTGGAATCTATGCTACTAACGCCGGTAGGCAAGGGTATTACTGCATCACCCAAGCATTATTTAGCATATGGGCTGCAAAATGTTTCAGTGACCCAGCTTTTCTATTTTCGGCCAGATTCAAAAGTTTTTTTGAATATTCATAACTTTCAAACCCTAACTCCAAATCTAACATGTCATATATGAAAATCCCTCAAAAATATATTTAGATTTTAAATATGCTATTATATTATCCATTTCTAATATTCATTTTATGATGCAATCTTAATCAATATCTTCTTTATATGGGGTATTTTGGAAATGCTGGCTTAACGTTGATAATTCATAACTTTTCTTTGCTACTAATGCCGGTAGGCAAGGATCCTACTGCCTTGCCCGAGCGTTATTTAGCAGATGGGCTGCAAAATGTTTCAGCTTTGGCCCAGCTTTTCTATTTTCGGGCAGATTCAACTGTTAGTTTAATAATTCATAACTTTCAAACCCTAACTCCAAATCTAACATGTTATATATGAAAATCCCTTAAAAATATTTAGATTTTAAAAATGTTATTATATTATCCATTTCTAATATTTCCTTTACGATGCAATCTTAATTAATATCTTCTTCATATGGGGTATTTTGGAATCTCTGCTACTAACGCCGGTGGGCAAGGGTATTACTGCCTCGCCCGAGCGTCATTTAGCAGATGGGCTACAAAATCTTTCAGATTTGACCCAACTTTTCTATTTTCGGATTGATTTAATTTTTTTTTAATAATTCATAACTTTCAAACCCTAACTCCAAATCTAACATGTCATATTTGAAAATCCCTCAAAAATATATTTAGATTTTACATATGCTATTATTATCCATTTCTAGTATTTGGTTTACGATGCAATCTTAATTAATATCTTATTTATATGGGGTATTTTGGAAATGCTGGCTTAACGTTGATAATTCATAACTTTTCTCTGCTACTAATGCCGGTATGCAAGGATACTACTGCCTCGCCCGAGCGTCATTTAGCATATGGGCTGCAAAATGTTTCAGTTTTGGCCCAGCTTTTCTATTTTTTTGGCAGATTCAAATGTTTTTGTAATAACTCATAACTTTCAAACCTTAACTCCAAATCTAACATGTTATACTATATGAAAATTCCTCAAAAAATGTTTATATTTTAAATGTGCTATTATATTATCCATTTCTAATATTTCCTTTATGATGCAATCATAATTAATATCTTCTTTATATGGGGTATTTGGAATCTCTGGTATTAACGCCGCTGGGCAAGGGTATTACTGCCTCGCCCGAGCATCATTTAGCAGATGGGCTGCAAAATGTTTCTGTTTTGACACAGCTTTTCTATTTTCAGCCAGATTCAATTTTTTTTTGAATACTTCATAACTTTCAAACCCTAAGTCCAAATCTAACATGTCATATATGAAAATCCCTCAAAAATATATTTAGATTTGAAATATACTATTATATTATTCATTTCTAATATTCCGTTTATGATGCAGTCTTAATTAGTATCATCTTTATATGGGGTATTTTGGAAATGCTGGCTTAACGTTGATATTTTTGTTGCCTAATAAATTGAAACATCTTGAGTACACTGTAAAAAACATCCAACCTTTTTGCACAACACCACTTATCATGTTGTTTGTCGTGTGGCATCGTCTAAGATTCAAGGGATTCAGCAATGTTTTCAGGTGTGAGTATGGGGGACAAATGTTTTTTCCCGTTGCAACGCACGGGCATGTTTTGCTAGTTATCTTTTAATCTTAATCATCATAACTACGACGAAGGATATATTTTTGTCAAAGTGCCTTCATTAGATTAGATGGATAGTATTGAAGGAATGCAAGTTCAGCATACAATAACGGTGGTCCTGAAACATTCCCAGTAGGCGAGCTTACTTAATCGGGAAGGTACGCATGCAGATGCATGACATAGGTACATTCACATTCACGCTTTCGCCATTTTGGGGTAGACAACGTCGAGCGCGATGCCGCAGAGCCCTGGGCCGCCGACGTCGCGGCGCATGCGGATGTAGCCGCTCTCGCCCCACGTCTGCCCCCACGAGTTCTTGACGAGCCAGTACTTGGCCCCCGTAGCGGCGTCGACGCCATAGCCGACGATGGTGACGGCGTGAGCAAGGTTTGTCCCGCAAGGGCCCGAGTAGACGCCGCTCCTGTAGAACTGCATGCCGCTGCCGACCTCGATGGCCACGCCGATGGGCTGCCCGGAGACGGCGAGCTGCATTTCGGGCTCGTTCTTGGGCGGGATCACGCCGCCGCCGAGGATCTTGACGGTGTGATGGGCGGACTTGGCACGGTTGCAGGCGCCCCTCGCCGCCGTGTACGGGTAATCCGCTGCTGTGGTGAGGCCGCCATTCTCCACAATCCAATTGTAAGCCCTGTGATAGGACCCGCGGTTGCACCCGCCGTCGTACTGGTCACAGTCCACCAGCTGCTGCTCCGAGAGGGACACCAACTGCCCCGTCCTGATCCAGTTCAGAGTCTCGATCGTCGCAACCGTCACGAACGCCCAGCAGCTAGCTGCATCCATTCATTGAGGGACAAAATAGTTAATGGTTAACCACCGTGCATGCTTAACACGGTAAAGTTGAAATGGATCAGACAGGGGATCATCTTTACGTACCGCATCCTGCGCCTTGGGACTTGACCGGTGTGACGGCGCCCTTGGATCTCCAGTCCCAGCTGGGAGGCGGAGCCTCCAAAGAGCTACCATCGTGGCCACCGGACGACCATAGCTCGGCGTCGCCGCTGCTCACAGGCAACGCAATGCCCGTATCATCACCGGCAGCGTCGTAGGACGACGCGTACCTAGTCAGGAACTCCTCCTGGGTGAGGTCGGCGAACTCATTCTCGCCGAGCTCGTAGGTGAGGTCGCCGCGCCGGTTGGTGGCCTCGATGTACTCCACGTTGTCGCGGTACACCTGGAAGCGACGCAGCCTCTCCTCCGTGCTCAGGTACGTCCGGTTGTGCGTGGCCTGCCACTGGCTGAACCTGTCCATCATCAGCATGTCGCCCATGTCGACCGACGCCGCCGGGAAGGCGGCGAACAGGCCGCGCACCAGCAAGATTGCAGTGATCGCCGGCCATGCGCCACGGGAGAAGGCCATACCGACCGAACGATCCACGCACACTGGCTTGTGCTCAAGCATGCATGTGTAGACGCGTTTTTATAGCGCTCGCCGGTGGAGCGTGGGAACATGCCTTTCGCCGGTGTCGGGAATGAGCTCATCGGCCGGCGACGAGTGCATGCAATGCATGTTTTGCAGGCGCTGGCGATGCACGTAGCTCGTAGAGGAATGGTAACGAGCTACATTTTCTCTTGGTCTCATGCATGCAGCGGTGCATACATCTGTGCATGCCTTGGCACACGAAATAATGTTGGTTAGTTAGGTTGTCTTGCCGTGCACACTAACATAGGAGTACTGTATATGCCAACTCTGCAATGTACCGGTTTGTCCACCACCTAGTGCACCTTGTCGCCTTCCCAGTTCTGTCAATGAGCGAGCACGTCGTCAACCGTAGTGTCCGGTTCATTGACTCGATTTATCTTTGTTAAAACTCTAAATTTACTAGATGATTTCCTTTTTTTTAGGGGTAACTAGATGATTTCCTACGCGTTACTGCAGAAACGCAGTGACATGTAGCTATGAAATTTTGTTGGAACACAATGTACGTCGTTGCGTGAAATTTTTATTTTGGCCAGTCACTCTTTTTTAGCTCGAACATGACCCAGCGTCTTGTGCATGCCAGAGCTATATGTCGCGGTTTTTTTTTTTTTGGTTTCCACTGTTTTGCACGGTTTCCTTTGGGTTTTCTTTGTTTTATTCGGTTACTTCCTTTTTTTCCTCCCCCCCCCCCTTGTTTTCTTTGTTTCTTTCTCTGGTTCTCATCGGTTTTCTTTGGTTTTCTCTTTTTTTTCCTTTTTTCTCTCTTCTCAACACATGTCTACATTTTTCATACTCATTGTAAATTTTTCTTACACATTAGGAATATTTTTTCTATGCATGTTTAATATTTTTCAAATACATGATTATGATTTTTCCAAATATATGTTTTGATGTCTACTTTAATACATACACGTTGTACATTTTTTGTATATATCACATTTAACATTTTTAAAATACATGATTAACATTTTTCAGTTTTTTATGTTAAGTGTTTTAGGTGAGACCTTGGCGGTTTGGTATTGTGTGATTTTTGTAAAATTGCACGGCTTCTCACATGTAAGAGCATCTCCACTCATTCGGTCCCCTAGCACATAGGCCGGCGCTCTTTCGGGCGCTCACCCGGTGATTTTTAGGCCCTGGAGGCGATCAAGGCCTTAGCCACGCCCCAGGTGCCGCCCCCAAGGCGCAAGATATTCAAACTTTGTCCGTTCCCGCTCCAAAAAACGCCATAATCCGGCGATCGGCGCAACAGTTCGGCGATCATCATCGTGCCACAGTTCGGCGATCAAATGAAAAATTCGGCGCACAAAAAGAAAGGGCACGCAAGGAATGCATCAAACGGCGGGGGTGGCCTCCGGCGTTTGAGGGGTCGGCGTCGGCGTGCGCAGGCTGGGCGGCGTCGGCGCGGCTTCTGGGCTGTTCGACGCGGCTTCTGTGCTGTTGGGCATCGCGGAGGCATCATCACTCGGGCTTGGTTGCAGCGTTGGCGTCGGCTTGGGAGTTGGCATCAGCGTCGCCGGTATCTGGTTCAGGATGAGGCCGCGCTCCGTCAGATACCACGCCTTCAGCTTCCCGTCGCCGCTCTGGAGCATGTCCGCGCCGCCCATCAAGAAAGCCAGATCGGTGTTCGTCTTGTTCGCGGCGACGTTGGTCCGGAGCAAGTCGACGTTAGTCCGGAGCAAGTCGAGTTTGACGGTGTTGTTTGTCATCAATGCCGACCACCGCGCCTCAGTTTTCTCTTCTGCAGGGTGGTCCGGGTCTTGGCATCGGCGAGGCAATGCTCGATGGACTCTTGCACACGTGCGGCGGCCGACTCGGCGTGTTTCGCCTTCTTGGCCCCTTTGTTGCCGTCCGGGCGCTAGTTGGCCGCGCCCAAGGTCGGCGCGTCCGGCTTGTACGTCTCCTTGGCCTTGGCAAGGGTGCGCCGGACATCCGCCACTTCTCGCACTTGTCGATCCGCTTGAAGACATGGAGGTACTTGAACTCTTGGTCGCTGTTGTCATCGAGGAACATGGCGAACATGCGCAGCAGCTGCGCCAAGGAACGAACATCAGTCGGCGGGCGCGCACATGGGCATGCACATGGCGAAAAGAAATAGGGAGAGGCCGGCGTGTTGTACCTAATCCTCGACACTGGCGCTTCTCTCCGGGCGAGCCACATCTCCTTGATGATCCCATGCCATTTGTTGCACGCCGTTTGGATGAGCCCCCAATGGTTCGCCATCGCCTTCGACCCGCGCTGCATGTAGACGCCTTTGAAGTAGGGGCCGACGAGCTTGCGCTTGTCAAACTCGGCCTTGATGCGGTCCCAATATGTGTCGATGTTCTTGTTCGTGTGGGTGATCGGGTCGAGGCAGATGACTTTCCACGCTTCGGCGAGGCACTCGTCCTCCTTGGACGCCCACTCGATGCGTGGCTCGCCGGTCCTGGCCGCTCTTTTCTTCTTCTTCTTGCCTTTCCTCGTCGGAGCAGGCACCGGCTCCTCCTCCGGTTCCTCCTCCCCCTCCTCCTCCTCCGGCTCTTCCTCGCTGTAGTCGAGCTCGCCGTCCATGTCGCCATGAGATCAATTGGGTCGTCTTGGGCGCTGAACCCGGGGGAGGCGGCAGCGGCAGCCAAGCCGGCTGCGATGATGTCTTCCATGTCGGCCTCCGTCGCGTCGGTGTCACCGAGATGGACGAGGAGACTTGTGAGAAGAGCAGCGCGCCGCGGCGGAGAGGTGGCGTCGGGGAGGCTGCGTAGGCCGACGACGAGTAGGTGTATGGAGGGTACTGCACGCCGGCTAATGCGGGCGAGGGCGTGCGCTGGACCGGGCGATCATAGGGGAAGGTGACGTTGGGGTTGAACCCGCCGTGTACGTCGCCGTCGGCATAGCCCGGCGACGGCGTGCAGCCCCAGGGTTGTGGCGACGACGAGAAGCCGGCCGGAGATCCGACGCTTTGCTGGCTCCAGGGCGTGCGAGCCGTGGCCACCGGGTGGATTCATCATCCCCGCGCGAGTCGCCTCAGTTTGTTCGGCCGAGCGCTCCGCCTGCTCCGCCGTCGCCGCAGCCGCGAGCGCCGCCCTCTCCCAGGCCTTCTTGGCCCTATTGCGCCTATCAGCGGTGACAGCCTCCCGGCGCTGCACTTCCGCCTTCCAGTCGGCGTTGCTCATGCCCGGGGGCTTGGACTGGAGCACCCTTTGCTTCCGCTGCTTCGGCTGGGCGGCGGCGACTGTGGTATCCATCACGGCGCGGGGGAACACGTACTTCTTCGGCGGCATGGCGCCCGACTTGGAAGGGAGGAGGAGGAGATTAGCGGGAGGAATGGACAATGAGAGGGAAGCCGGGGGAAGCAGTAGGAAATGGGGGAAAAGGGACTCCTCTCGCCGAGAGAGCAGCCCCACACCCCTTTTTGCTTCTGTCGGCGCCCCCAGGCGACACCGGGCGCTTAGGTTCGGCTCGGGGTCGCCGGCTGTTAATTTGGGCCAAACCGGCGCTAAATGAGATCCTGGGGGCGCGACTGGGCCGATTTTCAGCCGCCGGCGCTAAAATATCGCCTTGGGTGGTGGGGGGGGGCTTTGTTGGGGAACGTTGCAGAAAATTAAAATTTTTCCTACGGTTTCACCAAGATCCATCTATGAGTTCTACTAAGCAACGAGTCACGAGAGAGAGTTTGCATCTACATACCACTTGTAGATCGAGTACGGAAGCGTTCGAGGGAGTGGTGATGATGAAGACGTTCCCAACGTGATTCCGATCACCGATGACCAAAGTGCTGAAAGGACAGCACCTCCGCGTTCAACACACGTGACGGGATTTACCGGCGTCTCCTTCGTCTTGATCCAGCAAGGAGGAAGGAGAGGTTGAGGAAGACAACTCCAATGGCAGCACGACGGCGTGGTGCAGTTGGTACGGTAGTTCTCCGGCAGGGCTTCGCCAAGCTCGCGTGGAGAAATAGAGGTGTTGGGGAGGGGAGGGTCTGCGCCTTCAATGGTGTGTGCAGCCCTCCCCCCACCCCTCTATTTATAGGAGGAGAGGGCAAGGGGGCCGGCCCTCTAGGGAAAACCCTAGGGGGGGCGGCGGCCAAGGGAGAGGAGGGAAGGGGTGGCTTGCCCCCCAAGCCAAGGGGGGCGCCCCCCTTTTTCCCTTAGGGTTTCCCCCTCCCCAAACCCTAGCCGCATGGGCCTAGGTGGGGAGGCGCGCCCAGCCCACCAGGGGCTGGCTCCCTCCCACTTAGCCCATGTGGCCCCCGGAGGGGTGGCCCTCCCGTGGACCTCCGAACTCTCCCGTGGCCCCAGTACATTACCAGTATACCCCAAACTTTCCGAGTCCGCTTAACCACTTTCCATATATAAATCTTTACCTCGGACCATTCCGAACTCCTCGTGACGTCCGGGATCTCATCCGGACTCGAACAACATTCGGTAATCACATACTTGTCTTCCTAATAACCCTAGCGCCACCGAACCTTAAGTGTGTAGACCCTACGGGTTCGGGAGACATGCGATATGACCGAGACTACCTCAAGTCAATAACCAACAGCGGATCTGGATACCCATGTTGGCTCCCACATGCTCCTCGATGTTGTCATCGGATGAACCACGATGTCAAGGGTTCAAGCAACCCCGTATTCTATTCCCTTTGTCGACGGTATGTTACTTGCCCGAGACTTGATCGTCGGTATCCCAATACCTCGCTTAGTCTCGTTACGGCAAGTCACTTTACTCGTACCGCAATGCATGATCCCGTGACCGGACACTTGATCACTTTGAGCTCATTATGATGATGCATTACCGAGTGGGCCTAGTGATACCTCTCCGTAATACGGAGTGACAAATCCAGCCTCGATCCGTGTCAACCCAATGGTCACTTTCGGAGATACCGTAGTGCACCTTTATAGTCACCCGATTACGTTGTGACGCTTTGATACACCCAAAGCACTCCTACGGTATCCGGAATTGCACGATCTCATGGTCTAAGGAAGAGATACTTGACATTGGAAAAGCTCTAGCAAAACGAACTACACGATCTTTGTGCTATGCTTAGGATTGTCTTGTCCATCACGTCATTCTCCTAATGACGTGATCCCGTTATCAATGACATCCGATGTCCATAGTCGAAACCATGACTATCTGTTGACCAACGAGCTAGTCTACTAGAGGCTTACTAGGGACGATTGTAGTCTATGTATTCACACGTGTATTACGATTTCCGGATAATACAGTTATAGCATGAATAAAAGACAATTATCATAAACAAGGAAATATAATAATAATGCTTTTATTATTGCCTCTAGGGCATATTTCCAACAGTCTCCCACTTGCACTAGAGTCAATAATCTAGTTTACATTGTGATGAATCGAACACCCATAGAGTTCGTGCTGATCATGTTTTGCCCATGGAAGAGGTTTAGTCAACGGATCTGCGACATTCAGATCCGTATGCACTTTACAAATTTCTATGTCTCCATCCCGAACATTTTCACGGATGGAGTTGAAGCGACGCTTGATGTGCTCTGGTCTTCTTGTGAAACCTGGGCTCCTTGGCAAGTGCAATAGCTCCAGTGTTGTCACGAAGAGTTTGATCGGCCCCGACGCATTGGGTATGACTCCTAGGTCGGTGATGAACTCCTTCACCCAAATTGCTTCATGCGCTGCCTCCGAGGCTGCCATGTACTCCGCTTCACATGTAGATCCCGCCACGACGCTCGCTTGCAGCTGCACCAGCTTCATCGCTCCACCATTCAACATATACACGTATCCGGTTTGTGACTTAGAGTCATCGGATCTGTGTCGAAGCTAGCGTCGACGTAACCTGTTACGACGAGCTCTTCGTCACCTCCATAAACGAGAAACATGTCCTTTGTCCTTTTCGTGTACTTCAGGATATTCTTGACCGCTGTCCGTGTTCCTTGCGGGATTACTTTGGTACCTTCCTACCAAACTTACGGCAAGGTTTACATCAGGTCCGGTACACAGCATGGCATACATAATAGATCCTATGGCTGAGGCATAGGGATGACACTCATCTCTTCTTTATCTTTTGCCGTGGTCGGGCATTGAGCTGAGCTCAATCTCACACCTTGCAATACAGCAAGAACCCTTCTTGGACTGGTCCATTTTGAACTTCTTCAAAATCTTATCAAGGTATGTGCTTTGTGAAAGACCTATGAGGCGCCTCGATCTATCTCTATAGATCTTGATGCCTAATATATAAGCAGCTTCTCCAAGGTCCTTCATTGAAAAACACTTATTCAAGTAGGCCTTAATGCTGTCCAAGAATTCTATATCATTTCCCATCAAAAGTATGTCATCTACATATAATATGAGAAATGCTACTGAGCTCCCACTCACTTTCTTGTAAACGCAGGCTTCTCCATAAGTCTGCATAAACCCAAACGCTTTGATCATCTCATCAAAGCGAATGTTCCAACTCCGAGATGCTTGCACCAGCCCATAAATGGATCGCTGGAGCTTGCATACTTTGTCAAGACTCTTAGGATCGACAAAACCTTCCGGCTGTATCATATACAGCTCTTCCTTAAGATAGCCGTTAAGGAACGCTGTTTTGACGTCCATCTGCCATATCTCATAATCACAAGATGCGGCAATTGCTAACATGATTCGGACGGATTTAAGCTTCGCTGCGGAGAGAAAGTCTCATCGTAGTCAATCCCTTGAACTTGCCGATAACCCTTAGCGACAAGTCGAGCTTTATAAATGGTGACATTACCATCCGCGTCCGCCTTCCTCTTAAAGATCCATTTGTTTTCTATCGCTCGCGATCATCGGGCAAGTCACCAAAGTCCACACTTTGTTTTCATACATGGATTCTATCTCGGACTTCATGGCTTCTAGCCATTTGTTGGAATCTGGGCCCGCCATCGCTTCTTCATAGTTCGAAGGTTCACCGTTGTCTAGCAACATGATTTCCAGGACAGGGTTGCCGTACCACTCTGGTGCGGAACGTGTCCTAGTGGACCTACGAAGTTCAGTAGCAACTTGATCCGAAGTACCTTGATCATCATCATGAATTTCCTCTTCGCTTGGTGTAGGCATCACAGAACATTTTCCGAGCTGCACTACTATCATGTTCAAGAGGTAGTACTTCATCGAGTTCTACTTTCCTCCCACTTACTTCTTTCGAGAGAAACTCTTTTCCGTAAAGGTTCCGCTCGGCAACAAAGATCTTGCCTTCGGATCTAAGGTAGAAGGTATACCCAAAGGTTTCCTTAGGGTATCCTATGAAGACGCATTTTTCCGACTTGGGTTCGAGCTTTTCAGGTTGAAGTTTCTTGACATAAGCATCGCATCCCCAAACTTTTAGAAACGACAGCTTAGGTTTCTTCCCAAACCATAATTCATACGGTGTCGCCTCAACGGATTTAGACGGTGCCCTATTTAAAGTGAATGTAGCTGTCTCTAGAGCGTATCCCCAAAATGATAGCGGTAAATCAGTAAGAGACATCATAGACCGCACCATATCCAATAGAGTGCGATTCGACGCTCGGACACACCGTTATTACCGAGGTGTTCCAGCGGCGTTAGTTGTGAAACGATTCCACATTTTCTTAAGTGTGTACAAAATTCGTGACTTAAATATTCTCCTCCACGATCTGATCGTAAGAATTTTATCTTTCGGTCACGTTGATTCTCTACTTCATTCTGAAATTCCTTGAACTTTTCAAAGGTCTCAGACTTGTGTTTCATCAAGTAGACATACCCATATCTACTCAAGTCATCTGTGAGAGTGAGAACATAACGATATCCTCCATGAGCCTCAACGCCATTGGACCGCACACATCGGTATGTATGATTTCCAACAAGTTGGTTGCTCGCCCATTGTTCCGAGAGAATGGAGTCTTGGTCATCTTGCCCATGAGGCATGGTTCGCATGTGTCAAATGATTCATAATCAAGAGACTCCAAAAGTCCATCAGATGGAGCTTCTTCATGCGCTTGACACCAATGTGACCAAGGCGGCAGTGCCACAAGTATGTGGGACTATCGTTATCAACTTTACATCTTTTGGTATTCACACTATGAACATGTGTAATACTACGCCGAGATTCATTAAGAATAAACCATTGACCATCGGAGCATGACCATAAAACATATCTCTCATATAAATAGAACAACCATTGTTCTCGGATTTAAATGAGTAGCCATCTCGCATTAAACGAGATCCGGATACAATATTCATGCTCAAACTTGGCACCAAATAACAATTATTAAGGTTCATAACTAATCCGTGGGTAAATGAAGAGGTAGCGTGCCGACGGCGATCACATCGACTGAACCATTCCCGACGCGCATCGTCACCTCGCCCTTCGCCAGTCTCCGCTTATTCCGCAGCTCCTGCTGTGAGTTACAAATATGAGCAACGGCACCGGTATCAAATACCCAGGAGTTACTACGATTACTGGTAAGTTACACATCAATTACATGTATATCAAATATACCTTTGGTGTTGCCGGCCTTCTTATCCGCTAAGTACTTGGGGCAGTTCCGCTTCCAGTGACCCCTCCCTTTGCAATAAAAGCACTCAGTCTCGGGTTTGGGTCCATTCTTTGACTTCTTCCGGCAACTTGCTTACGGGCGCGGCAATCTCCTTGCCGTCCTTCTTGAAGTTCTTCTTACCCTTGCCCTTCTTGAACTTAGTGGTCTTATTGACCATCAACACTTGATGTTCTTTCTTGATTTCAACCTCGGCTGACTTCAGATAGAGAACACTTCAGAATGGTCTTTACCATCCCCTGCATGTTGTAGTTCATCACAAAGCTCTTGTAGCTTGGTGGGAGCGATCGGAGGATTCTGTCAATGACCGCCTCATCGTGGAGGTTAATATTCAGCTGGGTCATACGGTTGTGCAACCTGCACATCTTCGTAATGTGCTCACCGACGAACTGTTTTCCTCCATCTTACAACTATAGAACTTGTCGGAGATGTCATATCTCTCGACCCGGCGTGAGCTTGAAAACCAGTTTCAGCTCTTCAACATCTCATATGCTCCGTGATGCTCAAAACGCTTTTGGAGCCCGGTTCTAAGCTGTAAAGCATGCCGCACCGAACGAGGGAGTAATCATCAGACGAGACTGCCAAGCATTCATAATGTCTTGGTTCTCTGGGAGGAGCGCCACCTAGCGGTCCTTCTAGGACGTATTGTTTCTGGCAGCTATGAGGATGATCTCGTGTTCCGGACCCAGTCCGTATAGTTGCTGCCGCCATCTTTCAGCTTGGTTTTCTAGGAACGCGTTGAAGTTCAAGTTGACATGAGCGTTGGCCATTTGATCTACAAGACATATCATGTAAAAGATTTTAGACTATTGTTCATGATAATAAAGTTCATTTAATCAAATTATTAATGAACTCCCACTTAGATTAGACATCCCTCTAGTCATCTAAGTGTTACACGATCCGAGTCGACTAGGCCGTGTCCGATCAACACGTGAGACGGACTAGTCTGCGTCGGTGAACATTCTCATGTTGATCGTATCTTCCATACGACTCGTGTTCGACCTTTCGGTCTCCGTGTTCCGAGGCCATGTCTTTACATGCTAGGCTCGTCAAGTTAACCCTAAGTGTTTCTGCGTGTGTAAATCTTTCTTACACCCGTTGTATGTGAACGTAAGAATCCATCACACCTGATTAACACGTGGTGCTTAGAAGCGACGAACTGTAGCAACGGTGCACAGTTAGGGGAGAACACTTCTTGAAATTTTTCTAAGGGATCATCTTATTTACTACCGTCGTTCTAAGTAAACAAGATGTATAAACATAATAAACATCACATGCAATTATAAAGTAGTGACATGATATGGCCAATATCATATAGCTCCTTGATCTTCATCTTCGGGGCTCCATGATCATCCTGTCACCGCATGACACCATGATCTCCATCATCATGATCTCCATCATCGTGTCTTCATGAAGTTGTCACGCCAACGACTACTTCTACTTCTATGGCTAACGCGTTTAGCAATAAAGTAAAGTGAGTTACATGGCGTACTTCAATGACACGCAGGTCATACAAAATAAAGACAACTCCTATGGCTCCTGCCGTTGTCATACTCATCGACATGCAAGTCGTGATTCCTATTACAAGAACATGATCTCATACATCACAATATATCATCATTCATCACAACTTGGCCATATCACGTCACATGACAATTGCTGCAAAAACAAGTTAGACGTCCTCTAATTGTTGTTGCATCTTTTACGTGGCTGCAATTGGGTTCTAGCAAGAACGTTTTCTTACCTACGAATAACCACAACGTGATCTTGTCAACTTCTATTTACCCTTCATAAGGACCCTGTTCATCGAATCCGCTCCAACTAAAGTAGGAGAGACAGACACCCGCCAGCCACCTTATGCAACTAGTGCATGTTAGTCGGTGGAACCGGTCTCACGTGAAGAGCACGTAAGGTTGGTCCGGGCCGCTTCATCCCACAATACCGCGGAAGCAAGAAACGACTAGTAACGGCAAGTAAGTTGACAAGATCCACGCCCACAACAAAATTGTGTTCTACTCGTGCAAAGAGAACTACGATAGACCTAGCTCATGATGCCACCGTTAGAACGCTGCGAGAAAATTAAAATTTTCCTACGGTTTCACCAAGATCCATCTATGAGTTCTACTAAGCAACGAGTCACGAGAGAGAGTTTGCATCTACATACCACTTGTAGATCGAGTACGGAAGCGTTCGAGGGAGTGGTGATGATGAAGACGTTCCCAACGTGATTCCGATCACCGATGACCAAAGTGCTGAAAGGACAGCACCTCCGCGTTCAACACACGTACGGGACGACGGCGTCTCCTTCGTCTTGATCTAGCAAGGAGGAAGGAGAGGTTGAGGAAGACAACTCCAATGGCAGCACGACGGCGTGGTGCAGTTGGTACGGTAGTTCTCCGGCAGGGCTTCGCCAAGCTCAGTGGAGAAATAGAGGTGTTGGGAGGGAGGGGCTGCGCCTTCAATGGTGTGTGCAGCCCTCCCCCCACCCCTCTATTTATAGGAGGAGAGGGCAAAGGGGGGCCGGCCCTCTAGGGAAAACCCTAGGGGGGGCGGCGGCCAAGGGAGAGGAGGGAAGGGGTGGCTTGCCCCCCAAGCCAAGGGGGGCGCCCCCCTTTTTCCCTTAGGGTTTCCCCCTCCCCAAACCCTAGCCGCATGGGCCTAGGTGGGAGGCGCCCAGCCCACCAGGGGCTGGCTCCCTCTCCACTTAGCCCATGTGGCCCCCGAGGGGTGGCCCCTCCCGTGGACCTCCGGAACTCTCCTGTGGCCCCAGACATTACCAGTATACCCCAAACTTTCCGAGTCCGCTTAACCACTTTCCATATATAAATCTTTACCTCCGACCATTCCGAACTCCTCGTGACGTCCGGGATCTCATCCGGACTCAACAACATTCGGTAATCACATACTTGTCTTCCTAATAACCCTAGCGTCACCGAACCTTATGTGTAGACCCTACGGGTTCGGGAGACATGCGATACATGACCGAGACTACCTCAAGTCAATAACCAACAGCGGGATCTGGATACCCATGTTGGCTCCTACATGCTCCTCGATGTTGTCATCGGATGAACCACGATGTCAAGGGTTCAAGCAACCCCGATTCTATTCCCTTTGTCGACGGTATGTTACTTGCCCGAGACTTGATCGCCGGTATCCCAATACCTCATTTAGTCTCGTTACGCAAGTCACTTTACTCGTATCGCAATGCATGATCCCGTGACCGACACTTGATCACTTTGAGCTCATTATGATGATGCATTACCGAGTGGGCCCAGTGATACCTCTCCGTAATACGGAGTGACAAATCCCAGCTCGATCCGTGTCAACCCAATGGTCACTTTCGGAGATACCTATAGTGCACCTTTATAGTCACCCGATTACGCCAGGACGCTTGATACACCCAAAGCACTCCTACGGTATCCGGAATTGCACGATCTCATGGTCTAAGGAAGAGATACTTGACATTGGAAAAGCTCTAGCAAAACGAACTACACGATCTTTGTGCTATGCTTAGGATTGGGTCTTGTCCATCACGTCATTCTCCTAATGACGTGATCCCGTTGTCAATGACATCGATGTCCATAGTCAGAAACCATGACTATCTGTCAACCAACGAGCTAGTCTACTAGAGGCTTACTAGGGACGTATTGTAGTCTATGTATTCACACGTGTATTACGATTTCCGGATAATACAGTTATAGCATGAATAAAAGACAATTATCATAAACAAGGAAATATAATAATAATGCTTTTATTATTGCCTCTAGGGCATATTTCCAACAGGCTTTTGGGGGCGCGGCTGGAGATGCTCTAATGATGGAGACGGACTGGATGGACGTGGTAAGCCTCTAGAAATTTTGCTACAATAGCCGATCTGTTGGGGCACCGTTAATGATGGAAATTGTAGAGCTACCTTCCTCTTTTTCTTCTTTTGATATTCAACATGTAAACAGCCAGCCAATGTACCAGCCCATCTTTGCGCGAAGCATGCTTGCTCATTGAAAGTCACTAAAAGTTGGGCTGACTCTAGACCATCTTTCCTGCTCATCAGCTTGTTGGCTGATGATTCCACGAGCTCGTTTGTTGAATAAAGTTCTCAACTTTTGACGCAAAAAAATACATTATTAACATTTTTACAGAAAACATGTTTTGAAATTTTTCTCGGATACATGATAAACATTTTTCAAATACATGTTGGTACATTTATGAAATAAAAAAAAACTTTTTTTAACTATGCAAACATTTTTCTTACATTGTACAAACATTTTTTTTGAAATTTCACTAACACACTTATGAAACTCATGAACATTTATTAAATGTAATGTACATTTTTTGATTGCATGAAATGTTTTTAATCATATGAACATTTTTTACATTGTATAAACATTATTTGAAATGTCACTTACATTTTGTTTGAAACACAGGACAATATCAGAAACATTTTTCATACACATGACTAACATTTCCTACTTTTTATTCACATTTTTACATTTTTCATATACACCAAAAACATTTTATACACACTTTTAAAAAATTCAAATGCATGATTAACATTTTTCAATTTTTTATATAAAGTGTTTTTGTTAATATAATATATATAATATTTTAAAATATAAACAATAAATAAATGTGAATAAAAATGGGCCAATGCCAGATAAAGAACAAACATGGGCCAATGCCAGATGAACAACAAACATGGGCCAGTCGCTGCGGGCAGCACATAGTTGTACCAACATTTTCCAATTGCAGCCTTTTTACCAAAGTCTTTGGAGCATTTCTTCGAGCAGAGATTGATGCCGTGAAGAAGATGTTTTTAAGAGATTTCATTGTAACTCTTAGGCATATGAGTAACTTTGTATTTTCTTGAATCTTAGGTCCAAATCAGCGTATCTGTAATTGTTGTGAGTATGAATAAATTTACAGGTGTTTTAAAAAAAGGTAGATTTGCCAAAAAAAAAAGCAGAACACGAAGATGCTTTGCATAGTTGAATACATTTTCTGATGAAGAATGAATTAGTGGCATTGGTATTACCCTTAAATAAGAAAGATATTGAAATAAAAATAAAGTTTTTTAAAGTAAGCATGAATTAGTGACATTGTTATTACCCTTTGAGAAGAAAGAAAATGAAAGAGAATTAAAATAAATAATTTAAAAATTGTACACAATTTACATAGGAATTGCATTTTTTTAATATGCAAGAATGTAAATTTTTTTGCAAAAAGAAGTTCTCTAAGAATGAATGAATTAGTGGCATTAGTATTACCATTAAAGACAAAATGAAAGAAGTAAGTAAATCAAAATAAAACAATCAAGTTTTCTAAGAAATAATAAATTAGTGTAATTGGTATTACCATTTGAGAAAAAACAAAACGCAAAAAATAAAACAAATGGTGACAAAATTGGCACACAATTTGAACAGATTGGTGCTTTTCATAATATGCAGAAATATGCATATAATAATTTAATTTTCACAAAAAGAAGTTTTCTAAGAAGGATGACTCAGTGCCATTGGTATTATCCTGAAAGAAGAAATAAAATAAAATGAAATTATAACAAAATTAAAATAATGAAGTTTTCTAGAAAAGAATGAAGTAGCGACACTGATACTATGCTTTACGAAGAAGGAATAAAAATAATAATTAAAACAAGTAATGACACAATTTACACAGGAATTGCACCTTTTATAATATGAAAGAATAAGCGGTGATTCTTTTGCTAAAAGGAAGTTTGCTAAGAAGGAATGAATTAGTGGCATTGGTATTACGCTTAAAAAAGGAAATTAAATAAAATGTAAAAATATTAATATAATGAAGTTTTCTAAGTAAGAATGAATTAGTAGCGTTGGTATTACTCTATAAGAAGAAACAAAATAAGAAAACAAATAGTGGCAATATTTGCACACAATTCACACAACAATTGTGATTTTTAAATATGCCAGAATAAACATATAATAGTAGAATTTCACAAAAATAAATTTTCTAGAATGAATGAATGAGTGGCATCAATATTACGTACCCTTAAAAAACTATAAAAAGATTGAAATATGAATTTTCTAAAAAAGAATGAACTAGTCGCATGTTATTACCCTTCAGGAAGAATGAAACTAACAATATATAATAATAAATCTTGCACACGGCTTTGCATTGAAATTGCACCTTCTCTAATATCCAAAGAATAAGCATATAATACTGCAACTTTCACACTATAGTATAATTTACAGGCATATTATATAGTGTTTGTATATGATTTACACTCAGTGAAACATCCCAAAAAGACCGAAAAAGACTAAACAAGAAATGGAATAAACAAAAGCAAAACATATGCATAAAAATAGGCAATGTGTAATGGGCTTCAAGCCCAATAGAAAAACCGACTGATGGCAAACAGGGGCAAGTCAAAAATTCTGCCCAAGAAGCCATTTTAATTTTAATTTTTTTAAAAGGAGGAATGCCCTGGCCTCTGCATCAGAGTGATGCATGTGATTTTTTTAAAGGAGGAATGTCCCCGATCTCTGCCCAAGAAGCCATGGAACAACACAAGGAAAAACATTTGCTCATCTTGACAAAAGAATCAACAGCCAAATAACCGACTTACCCAAATTTTAAAATAGGGGAACTTATGTACAGCTAAAGTAAATTTTGTTTGTACCCCAACGAAATTTATGCTAAGTTAGAACTTAGCTTAAATTCAGACTCATTTGCATCTTGCAAGTGTTGTTCAAAAAAAATCTAAGGCTATAACCATCAAAGTTGATCCTACATGCCTAAGATTATTACTGATTGTCAAAGCGTCTTCATTAGAGAGGGAAACATCATGGATGGGGTGTAGTTACTGCAAGAAGTATCGAAGGAATCCAAGTTCAGAAAACCATGACAGGTGGTCATGAAAATTGACTTCAAAAAGGCCTATTACAAGGTCAACTGGAATTTTCCTTTTGGATACACTTAGAAAAGAGGTTTTAGTGCAAAATGGCTTGCCTCGATGAAAAGTGTGGTCACAAGGGGCTCTCAGTGTCAATATCAATGGTGAGGTGGGTAGAAACTTTGGTAGCCACAGGTTAGTGAGATCGGGGGGGTCCTTGTCTCCTTTTCTTTTAAATTTGAATACTGACTGCCTTGCCAACATGGTTTATCGGGATCAACCAAATGGCCAGATCACTGGACTGGCTATTCACTTTGTTGAAAATGGGATTTCAGTTATGCAGTACGTGGACAAAACTATCCTATTTTTTTAAGTATGACGTAAAAGGAGCTAGGGATTTGAAACTTCTTTTACAGTATCGGTTTGAGATGATGTCTGGCCTAAAAATTAATTTTCAAAAAAGTGAGGTGTTAATGGTATTGGAGGATGCTGATAAGTTGGACCAATATGCCACTTTGTTTAACTGCCAAATGGGCTACTTGCCTCTAAATTACTTGGGGGTGTTTGTTAGTTGTAGTAGATTGAAGGTATCTGATTAGAAGTTTGCTTGACCGACTCTCCAATTTATCACCTGTCCATATATCACGCGCAAAACGAACGTGAGAAAATTTGGCAAGATCAGAAGGTGCTTTGTGTGGCAAGGAGATGCTACAGAAAGGAGATAATATTTGGTGAAGTGGCCCCTGATCTGTAGACCTAAGGAGAAAGGGGGTGGGGTGTCTGAATAATCTTCCCAAATTGAATATCAACTTAATGTGCAAGCTATGGTGGAGGATGGAAGCTGAGGACGGCCCTTGGCAGCGTTTTAGTGGGGCTAAATATCTAAAGGTTTGTATCGTTGAGATTTAACACAGGGTGCATGATTCTGCTTGCTTGTACGATCTTATGCATTTGAGGGCCCTTTCAGGGGCGGCCGGTGACTGTGGGTAATGGGGTGACTACTGATTTCTCTAACTCATGGTGTGGTACTACACCCTTGAAAGATCAGTTCCCTGGTTTGCATGCTATTTGCAATGACGCGGGCAGGTCAGTGGAATATATTGCAGGAAGGAGATGGCAACTCAGTTTACGAAGGTGACTGGATGTAGGCCTGCAAAATGCCGGGTCTGCTTTTCATAAAAAAAGACGGCTAGCGTTTCTCTAAATAGTGAACCTCACAAACCTAAATGGAAATGTACCACATCGGGAGTGTTCACTGTCAAATATCTTTATGCCCACATTGCTTACAATGGTCTTCATAGATTTGTAAACACTTGTATATAAAGCCAAAATATAGCACTCAAAATTAAAATCTGTCTGGCTAATTTGGCATAACACCATTGCTACCAAAGACAATATGACTAGACGTAACTGTGTAGGCAGTATGATTTGTGTGGAGCATTGTGGGCCTGGCCATTGGAGCCAGGACATGACCCAAATGCTTCTCGCAATATTTCTGTTGGATCCCCCAATTCATTCCATTCCAGGCTTCCAGCACGTAAAAGTGTTTGCGCGATTTGGAAGCTTTACAACAGGTCATAATTTGAGGAAAACTCATTCTGTTGCCGGTTTAACTGACCTTCTATGCTTGTGCATATACCAAATATTGGGCAGGGCTCCATTCTGGAGATGACATGGATTCATTGATGGCTGGAGGAATTGCTCTTCGGGAGGTGGCTGTGAATGTTCCTTGATAGATTGAGATATTGAAGAAGTAATTGTTGTATTGATCGGGGCCTCAATGGCTGTTTATATAGATTACAAAGCTTGAGCTCCAAAACTAGACTAATAGAGATAGATTACAATACGAATAAACTTATACTCTAAGATTCCTGATGCCACTACTCGTCCTTCTGGTGGCATTCTAAGGATCGAAGATATCCGTGGTCAGGCGACTGAAGGTAGTGGTGTGTATATATGATTTAGGCCTGATGCCGTGGCATAGCTGTTGCTTTTGGGGGATGATCTTAGAATGGTGCTGTGGTTTTAGAGTTGTACCGTGGCATAGCTGTTGCTTTCGCTCCCCCGGCTTGTAACATTCAGAGCTTTTGTAACTTCAGTGTGCATCAAGACATGTTTTCTTCTGCACTGGATGATGCTCGTTGTCTGCAGATAGTGCGAGTCGTATGGAAAAAATAAAAATAGGCTTCAATATTTGTTGGAAATATAAAGGATACCTGCAAAAAAAGGAAAGACTGCATGTGGCAAAAACGGATTTCCGTCGCCGGGACTTGAACCCGGGTCTCTCGGGTGAGAGCCGAGTATCCTAACCACCTAGACTACGACGGATTTTGTGGTTTGATTGATAGTCCATCACAATATAAATTTACTGAACGAGCATCCGTCGCAAAACAAAGACCACTAAGGAAAATGGAAACTGTTACTGGTTTTAGATACACAACTTACAATTTTGCCATTGATTCCAGGAAGAAAACCAGGATATGGTTTTAGATACACAAACTTACACACAAATTGTGCTATTAGGCCCTATCATACAGGGTACTACGGATTTGCCAAGAACAGGTTTGTCACTGATGCCAGCAGCGGTGGCAGAAGCGTTCCTCTTCTGTTCATCTTTGGAGTGAACAACAACTGAACATGCAAATTGTCAGTAACTTGTTGCCGGGATACACATCTTTGCTCGACACTAGTACATGGCACTGGATCACATCGCATGCTGTCAGTCCATCGAATGTGCATGAAAGATTGCTCAATCATTTCTTCCACTGGGGCAGCCGTTGCACGACGACCTGCAAGAAGAAACACCGTATTTTTTCAGAAAGAAATGGCGCTCATGACAACAGAGCCGAAGACAGTGCGTGAGGCTCATGGAATCATGCCTTGCCGGAGTTCTCCTTGTTCCCGACGATCGTCTGGCAGGTCAGCCTCCATGACTCCGGTTTCTGGCAAAGGCAACGAGATGCAGAGTGCACGGTTAATTGGCAGCTCCTCTGTATGTGAACCACAGTGCAGACAGCAGCAGAAACTCTCAGAACCAGAGGAGAATCACAATGAAGTGCTGCGTACCTTCTTCAGGTAACGATTCTCGGCGTCCGTCCTTGGGCTCAGGAGCTCCTTCCCGTCGATTATCTGCGCACAAAGGTTCACACTCTGGTGGTATCAGTTACAGTTACAGTTCAGAGCAGCCATCGTGCACAGTGAGATAGCGTGCGGTGCCATTTTCAGTTGCGGTGTTGCACATGATATGCAGTGAGTTACTAGTTGGGAAGGAGAGGGAGCGGTGTACCTCGACGATGCAGGTGCCGCAGCTGCCCCCGCCGCCGCAGTTCATCAGCTTCCCCTGCAGCGCGCGCACCAGGAACCATTAATTAGCAGATAATGCCAGAGGAAAATTAGAAGGGAAATTAAGCCAGAGAAGGTGCGCAAGTTAGGGAAGGTGGCTCACGTATGCCGCGTAGAGCTCGAGCTTGTTCTCGACCATGACGTCCCGGAGGAGCTTGTCGCCGCTCACCGCCGCCGCCCGGTCCACCGGGTACGACCCGTCGGCGCCCGGCTTGGGCTGCACGTACAGCACAGAAAATCAAATAAACCTCGCCGCCCGGAGGCCGGAGCTAGCGGATACCATCGATGGCTTACCCCAACGAACTCGAGCTCGATTTGGGGCTTGGGCGGCGGCGGCGCCGGAGCGCCGGGCGACAGGTCGGGCGAGGCGGCGGAGCATCTGATGGGGGACAAGGCCGCGGCTGAGCGCGTGGGCCTGTAATGGCTGCTGCCTGCCCGGGCGGAGGCCGGGGTGGCTGTGGGGAGGGGGAGGACGGAGAAGAGCGCCGCGGAGCTCGTGGCCGCCATGCTCTCGCTGCTCTTGGTGGGGACGTGGCCGCCTCGGTTTGTTCGGAAAAAAGGCACCGGTTTTATCGCTACACCGTCGCCGCGCGGAAGGTGTGGCCGTCGAGCCTGCACGGGCCACGCCCGCGGCTGCTCTCGGGTTGGATAGAAACGTCTAGTTTGTAACCTTTTTTCTTCTTCTTAAATTCTAATTTCAATTTACATCTTAAAACTAGGTTCAAACTTCAAAGTTACCTTTCCCAACTTCTCCTTTCTTCTGTCAAAAAAATATATCCTCCCGGTAGATGATAAGGGGGATCCTCCCGCTGGTGGTTCTCGTTCCACTCCGCTGCTCCGACATCAGAAAGCAAGAGAACTTCGGTTTTATATATTCCGCGTGCAGTTAGAATTAGGTTAGGGTTTGGTGTCATGGTCGAGTCGTTTGGATGGTGGCGATAGTGACGCATCAAACAGTCGTGCCTCGAATTTCATTTGCATCTCATCAACATTTGTAGACTCGATGGGTTTGTCATTGTTGGGCATGTGTTTCAACTTTAGCCTTTAGGTGGTGTAGTTTTGGTCGTCAACATTGATCTTGTTAATGGTGGCGACTTCGTTTTGTCTGCAAATTGTTTTCAACCGGGGGCATACGTGGTCCGGGTCGCAAGTTCGAGCAAACTCTGGTGAGGGTGGCATGACCATTAACACGGATATTGGGAAGTCCCTTACTGATTCGCCGCCTTCTCCATATCCCATTTGTTTGCATGTGGTGGATGGCTACTGCAGCGACATCTATGAGATATTTCTTCTAAAGGTACGTATAGGCAACTCAATTGTTACACTTCCCGCATTCGTTCTCTCAATCGGCGATGTGATGGTAATGAAGCGAGCCTTAGGGAATTTGTCTAGAATGATATTCTTGGGGATTTAGGTATAATTCTAAGCTTTCTAAGGGTACTTTCTATAAAAGTGGGAACATATGTCCTCCTCATGTTCCATTTGCACTTATTTTCATTATTTAATATAATCTAGGTAATCGTGCTAAGAACTCTTGTTTCTTTGCTCTGCTCATGTACATGCTCACCAAGTGGATCTCGATTGAATGAAGATGTGTCAGCACGAATGCATGAAAACACGATTTTGCCTATTCACTAGTGATGATGAACATGGTTCAATGTAAAACAACTCCAAGCATAGACTATATAAACCCAAGTACACTGGGTGGATCTCATCATGCTGAATTTTCCTGTTGAGAGAACAATGGTGAACACACAAAAAGGTGATCACGGTAGAAGTAGAAGGTGAGATGGGACACAACACGACTTTTTCTAGTTACTCTTATCCATGGACGAGAAACTAACACATGTAATAGGAGCAATGGACATCGAGAAGCATGTTCGACCAAAGACCCACCAAATGATGGTCTTCGTGAAAAAAAAACGCTTTATAGGCATCACGATAGTCAAAGCCTCTATCTGACTAAAACTACCAATAGCGAGATGATCCTTCATAGGCCACATTTGTGGATGGCTCTTGGGTTGGGTGGAACTCTAAGATACGACTAGTTTGTAACATCTTTTTCTTCTGAAGTTCTAGTTTCAAAGTACATCCAGAAAAGGATTCTAATTTAAAAGTTGTCTTTCTCATCTTCTCCTTTCTTATATCAAAAAACCTCTCCTCTCTATGGGTGATAAGAGGATGTTCCTGTCTCTGCCTCCTGCTGCAGGTGGTTCCCACTCCACTCTGCCACTCCGACACTGGAAGCAAGGAAACTTCAGTTTTTTGTGTTCCGGGTGTAGTTAGAGTTAGGTTAGGGTTTTGTGTTGTTTTCGAATCGTTTGGATGGAGGCAACGGTGGCACATCAAACAGTCGCGCCTTGATTTCTTTTCCATCTCAACAACATTGAAGAGTCAATGGGTCTACTGCCGTTGGGCATGTGTTTCAGCTTTATGTGGTGTAGGTTTGGTCTTGTTGGCGGTGGCAACTTTGTTTTGTATGCAGATTATTCTCACCTAGGGGCATACGTGCTCCAGATCGCTAATTCCCGCTAGCGATGGTCATGCTAGCATGACCATTAACACGGATAGAGGGAAGTCCCTTACCAATTCATTGACTTCCCCATACCCATTGTTTGCATGTGGTCGGTGGCTACTGCGGCTATATCTATGAGATATTTCTTCTAAATGTTTGTGTAGGTGACTCAGTTGTTGCATTCCCCGCATTCGTTTTCCATTTGTGATGTGATGGTGACCAAGCGGGCATTGGGGAATTAGTCCAGAATTATATTCTTGTGGATTTAGATGTAATTCTAAGCTTTCCTAGGGTATTTTCTATAAAAGTGGAACAAATGTTCTCCAAATGATCCATTTGCACTTATTTGTAATATTTAATATAATCTGGGTACTGGTGCTAAAAATCTGGTTTGTTTGCCCTACGCATGCACCTTCTGACCAAATGAGCTATATCGATTGAAGATTTGTCATCACGAATGCATGAAACGGTGATTTGGCCTGTTCACTTGCGAAGACAATTTTTCCCTGGTTCCTCGCAAAACAACTCCAAGGGACACATAGACTATACAGAGCGAAGTGCACTGGGTGGATCTCACCATGGTGATTTTTCCTTTTCGAGAGAATAATGGTGAACATTGGACATGGCAGTTGTATCAATCATAAAGCATTGGTACACACAAAAAGACGATCATGGTAGAACAAGAAGGTGAGATGTGACGCTCAACACAATTGTTGAGTCACTCTTGATCTACAATGGACATTGATATGTCTCCGTCGTATCTATAATTTTTGATTGTTCCATGCAGATATTCTATAACTTTTACATACTTTTGGCAACAATTTATATGATTTTTTTGGACTAACATATTGAAGGAAATATGCCCTAGAGGCAATAATAAAGTTGTTATTTATATTTCTTTATATCATGATAAATGTTTATTATTCATGCTAGAATTGTATTAACCGGAAACTTAGTACATGTGTGAATACATAGACAAAACAAAGTGTCCCTAGTATGCCTCTACTTGACTAGCTCGTTTATCAAAGATGGTTGGCATAGATCGAGATTAGGATTTGTCACTTCGTGTTTCAGAGAGGTATCTCTGGGCCCTCTCGGTAATACTCATCACTATAAGCCTTGCAAGCAATGTGACTATTGAGTTAGTTGCGGGATGAAGTATTATGGAACGAGTAAAGAGACTTTCCGGTAATGAGATTGAACTAGGTATGATGATACCGACGATCAAATCTCGGGCAAGTAACATACCGATGACAAAGGGAACAACGTATGTTGTTATGCGGTTTGACCGATAAAGATCTTCGTAGAATATGTAGGAGCCAATATGAGCATGCAGGTTCCGCTATTGGTTATTGACAGGAGATGAGTCTCGGTCATGTCTACATAGTTCTCGAACCCGTAGGGTCCGCACGCTTAACATTCGATGACGATTGATATTATGAGTTTATAGGATTTGATGTACCGAAGGTTGTTCGGAGTCCCGGATGAGATCACGGACATGACGAGGAGTCTCAAAATGGTCGAGACATAAAGGTTGATATATTGGAAGGTTATATTAGGACACTGGAATGGTTCCGAAGTGTATCGGGTATTTTCCGGAGTACCAGGAGGTTATCGGAACCCCCCGAGAGGTTAATGGACCTTCATGGGCCCTAGTGGAAGAGAGGAGGCGGCAGCCAGGTGGAGGTGCGCGCGCCCCCAAGCCCAATCTGAATTTGGGTGGGGGAGGGGCCCTTTCCTTCTCTCCTTCTTCCCCTTCCTTCTTCTCCTACTTGGACTAGGAAAGGGGGAAACCTACTCCTACTAGGAGTAGGAATCCCCCCTTGGGCGCGCCCCTTGAGGACGGCCCTCCTCCTCCTCCCCTCCTTTATATACGGGGGATGGGGGCACCCCATAGACACACAAGTTGATCTTTAGCCGTGTGCGGTGCCCCCTCCACAGTTTTCCACCTCGGTCATATCGTCGTAGTGCTTAGGCGAAGCCCTGCGCCGGTAACTTCATCATCACCGTCACCATGCCGTTGTGCTGACGGTACTCTCCCTCGGCCTCAGCTAGATCTAGAGTTTGAGGGACGTCATCGAGCTGAACGTGTGCAGATCGGGAGGTGTCGTGCGTTCGGTACTTGATCGGTTGGATCGCGAAGACGTTCGACTACATCAACCGCGTTACTTAACGCTTTCGCTTTCGGTCTACGAGGGTACGTGGACACTCTCTCCCCGCTCGTTGCTATGCTTCTCCTAGATAGATCTTGCGTGATCATAGGATTTTTTTTGAAATACTACGTTCCCCAACACATATTGATCCAGTGCCCAGTGTTAGTTCCTGTTTGTTGCATGCTTTTTGTTTAGTAGAAAATCCATACCAAACGGAGTCCAAACGGGATAAAAACTTACAGAGGTTTTTTTTTGGAATATATGTGAAATTTGGGAAGTGAAATCAATGCGAGACGATGCCCGAGGGGCCCATAAGGACGGGGGCGTGCCCCAGGGGGTAGGGCGCGCCCTGGGCCCTTGTGGCCACTCCGTAAGGCGGTTGGTTCCCTTCTTCTGGTGCAGGAAAGCTAATATCCGGATAAAATCGTGTTAAAATTTCATCCCAGTCGGAGTTACGGATTTCCGGGAATTTAAGAAACGGCGAAAGGCCAGAATCTGGGAGCGCAGAAACACAAGGAAACAGAGAGAGAGAGAGAGAGAGAGAGAGAGAGAGAGAGAGAGAGAGAGAGAGAGAGAGAGAGAGAGAGAGAGAGAGAGAGAGATCCATTCTCGGAGGGGCTCTCGCCCCTCCGCCGCCATGGAAGCCAAGGACCAGAGGGGAAACCCTTCTCCCATCTAGGGGGAAGGTCAAGGAAGAAGAAGAAGGGGGGCTCTCTCCCCCTCTCTCCCGATGGCGCCGGAACACCGCCGGGGCCATCATCGCAATGACAATCTACACCAACAACTTCGCCGCCGTCATCACCAACTCTCTCCCCCTTTATGCAGCGGTGTAACACCCCTTCTCCCCGCTGTAATCTCTACTTGAACATGGTGCTCAACGCTATATATTATTTCCCAATGATGTATGGCTATCCTATGATGTTTGAGTAGATCCGTTTTGTCCTATGGGTCGATTGATGATCGTGATTGGTTTGAGTTGCATGTTTTATTATGGGTGCTTTCCTTTTGGTGCTTTTCGTGTTGCGCAAGCGTGACGGATCCCTGCTGTAGGGTTTGCAATATGTTCATGGTTTGCTTATTGTCTGCGTTGCGTGAGTGACTGAAACACAAACACGGATAAGTGGGTCATTGTTGGAAATATGCCCTAGAGGCAATAATAAAAGCATTATTATTATATTTCCTTGTTCATGATAATTGTCTTTTATTCATGCTATAATTGTATTATCCGGAAATCGAAATACATGTGTGAATACATAGACCACAATACGTCCCTAGTGAGCCTCTAGTTGACTAGCTCGTTGGTCAATAGATAGTCATGGTTTCCTGACTATGGACATTGGATGTCGTTGATAACGGGATCACGCCATTAGGAGAATGACGTGATGGACAAGACCCAATCCTAAGCATATCACAAGATCGTGTAGTTCGTTTTGCTAGAGCTTTCTCAATGTCAAGTATCTATTCCTTAGACCATGAGATCGTGTAACTCCCGGATACCGTAGGAGTGCTTTGGGTGTACCAAACGTCACAACGAATCGGGTAACTATAAAGGTGCATTACAGGTATCTCCGAAAGTGTCTGCTCGGTTGACACGGATCGAGACAGGATTTGTCACTCCGTATTACGGAGAGGTATCACCGGGCCCACTCGGTAGTGCATCATCATAATGAGCTCAAAGTGACCAAGTGTCCGGTCACGGGATCATGCATTACGGATGCGAGTAAAGTGACTTGCCGTAACGAGACTGAACGAGGTATTGGGATACCGACGATCGAGTCTCGGCAAGTAACATACCGCTTGACAAAGGGAATGGTATCTGAGGTTGCTTGAATCCTCGACATCGTGGTTCATCCGATGACATCATCGAGGAGCATGTGGGAGCCAACATGGGTATCCAGATCCCGCTGTTGGTTATTGACCTGAGAGCGTCTCGGTCATGTCTGCATGTCTCCCGAACCCGTAGGGTCTACACACTTAAGGTTCGGTGACGCTAGGGTTATTAGGAAGACTTGTATGTGATTACCGAATGTTGTTCGGAGTCCCGGATGAGATCCCAGACGTCACGAGGAGTTCCGGAAGGGTCCGGAGGTAAAGATTTATATATGGGAAGTTGTCAAACGGACACCGGAAAAGTTTCGGGGCATATCGGTATTGTACCGGGGCCACCGGAAGGGTTCCGGAGGTCCACCGGGAGGGGCCACCCCTCCCGGGGGGCCACTTGGGCTGCGTGGGGAGGAGCCAGCCCCGGTGGGCTGGTCGCACCCCTCCCTTGGGCCCTTGCGCCTAGGGTTGAGGGGGAACCCTAGAGGGGCCCCCTGCTTGGGGGCAAGTCCCCTCCCTTGGCCGCCGCCCCCTCTAGATGCCATCTAGAGGGGCCGCCCCTTCTCCTTCCCCTATAAATAGAGGGGTGAGGGGAGGGCTGCAAAAACAACCCAAGCCAAGGCGCAGCCCTCCCCTCCCCAACACCTCTCCTCCTCCGTTGTGTGCTCGGCGAAGCCTTGTCGGAGTACTGCTTCTCCACCATCATCACGCCGTCGTGCTGCCGGTGGAGCTGTCTTCCTCAACCTCTCCGTCCTCCTTGCTGGATCAAGACGGAGGAGACGTCATCCGTACCGTACGTGTGTTGAACGCGGAGGTGTTGTCCGTTCAGCACTTGGTCATCGGTGATCCGAGTACGACTCCATCATCACCATCCCTTGAACGCTTCCTTTTCGATCTACAAGTGGTATGTAGATGCAAACTCACTCCCTTGACTCGTTGCTTAGATGAACTCATAGATGGATCTTGGTGAAACCGTACGAAAATTTTTAATTTTCTGCAACGTTCCCCAACAGTCATGGCGTATGGGAATAAAGAGGACTTGATACTTTAATGCTATGGTTGGGTTTTACCTTAATGATCTTTAGTAGTTACGGATGTTTGCTGGAGTTCCAATCATAAGTGCATATGATCCAAGAAGATAAAGTATGTTAGCTTATGCCTCTCCCTCATATAAAATTGCAATAATGATTACCGGTCTAGTTATCGATTGTCTAGGGACAAATAACTTTCTCGTGACAAAAAGCTCTCTACTAAAACTAACTTAGTTGTGTCTTTATCTAAACAACCCCTAGTTTTTATTTACGTGCTCTTTATTATCTTGCAAACCTATCCTACAACACCTACAAAGTACTTCTAGTTTCATACTTGTTCTAGGTAAAGTGAACGTTAAGCGTGCGTAGAGTTGTATCGGTGGTTGATAGAACTTGAGGGAATATTTGTTCTACCTTTAGCTCCTCATTGGGTTCGACACTCTTATTTATCAAGTGGGAGACTGAAGGAAATATGCCCTAGAGGCAATAATAAAGTTGTTATTTATATTTCCTTATATCATGATAAATGTTTATTATTCATGCTAGAATTGTATTAACCGAAAACTTAGTACATGTATGAATACATAGACAAATAGAGTGTCACTAGTATGCCTCTACTTGACTAGCTCGTTAATCAAAGATGGTTAAGTTTCCTAGCCATAGACATGAGTTGTCATTTGATGAACGGGATCACATCATTAGAGAATGATGTGATTGACTTGACCCATTCCGTTAGCTTAGCACTTGATCGTTTTAGTATGTTGCTATTGCTTTCTTCATGACTTATACATGTTCCTATGACTATGAGATTATGCAACTCCTGAATACCGGAGGAACACTTTGTGTGCTACCAAACATCACAACGTAACTGGGTGATTATAAAGGAGCTCTACAGGTGTCTCCGATGGTGTTTGTTGAGTTGGCATAGATCGAGATTAGGATTTGTCACTCCGATTGTCGGAGAGGTATCTCTGGGCCCTCTCGGTAATGCACATCACTACAAGCCTTGCAAGCAATGTGACTAATGAGTTAGTCACGGGATGATGCACTACGGAACGAGTAAAGAGACTTGCTGGTAACGAGATTGAACTAGGTACTGAGATACCGACGATCGAATCTCGGGCAAGTAACATACCGATGACAAAGGGAACAACGTATGTTGTTATGCGGTTTGACCGATAAAGATTTTCGTAGAATATGTGGGAGCCAATATGAGCATCCAGGTTCCGCTATTGGTTATTGACCGGAAACGTGTCTCGGTCATGTCTACATAGTTCTCGAACCCGTAGGGTCCGCACGCTTAACGTTCGGTGACGATCTGTATTATGAGTTTATGTGTTTTGATGTACCGAAGGTAGTTCGGAGTCCCGGATGTGATCACTGACATGACGAGGAGTCTCGAAATGGCCGAGACATAAAGATTGATATATTGGACGGCTATATTCGGACACCGGAAGTGTTCCGGGTGGTTTCGGAGAAAACCAGAGTGCCGGAGGGGTTACCGGAACCCCCCGGGGAAGTATTGGGCCTTAGGGGAGAGAGAGGGAAGCAGCCCAGGAGGTGGCGCGCCCCCTCCCATGGGGAGTCCGAATTGGACTAGGGGAGGGGGCGCGACCCCTCTTTCCTGTTGGGGAACGTAGTAATTTCAAAAAATTTCCTACGCACACGCAAGACCATGGTGATGGCATAGCAACGAGAGGGAAGAGTATCTGTCCACGTACCCTCGTAGACCGAAAGCGGAAGCGTTATAACAACGCGGTTGATGTAGTCGTACGTCTTCACGATCCGACCGATCCAAGCACCGAACGTACGGCACCTCCGAGTTCTGCACACGTTCAGCTCGATGACGATCCCCGGACTCCAATCCAGCAAAGTGTCGGGGATGAGTTCCGTCAGCACGACGGCGTGGTGACGATGATGATGCTCCACCGACGCAGGGCTTCGACTAAGCCCTGTGACGATATGACTTCTCCGGCGCAGGGCTTCGCCTAAGCTCCGCGACGATATGACCGAAGTGGAATATGGTGGAAGGGGGCACCGCACACGGCTAAGGAACGATCCGTAGATCAACTTGTGTCATGGGGTGCCCCCCTGCCCCCGTATATAAAGGAGCAAGGAGGAGGTGGCCGGCCAAGGAGGAGGCGATTAGGGGGAGTCCTACTCCCACCGGAGTAGGACTCCTCCTTTCCTAGTAGGAGTAGGAGAGAAGGAAGGGAAGGGAGGAAGGTGTGCGGCCCTCCCCTAGTCCAATTCGGACTAGGCCTTGGGGCGCGCCCTGCCCTAGGCAGCCCTTCTCTCTTTCCCAGGGCCCAATAAGGCCCAATACTTCTCCCGGCGAATTCCCGTAACTCTACGGTACTCAAAAATACCGAATCATTCGAACCTTTCGAACTCGAATATAGTCGTCCAATATATCGATCTTTACGTCTCGACCATTTCGAGACTCCTCGTCATGTCCCCATCTCATACGGGACTCCGAACTCCTTCGGTACATCAAAACTCATAAACTCATAATATAACATCATCGAAACCTTAAGCGTGCGGACCCTACGGGTTCGAGAACTATGTAGACATGACCTAGAACTATTCTTGGTCAATAACCAATAGCGGAACCTGGATGCCCATATTGGCTCCTACATATTCTACGAAGATCTTTATCGGTCAAACCGCATAACAACATACTTTGTTCCTTTGTCATCGGTATGTTACTTGCCCGAGATTCGATCGTCGGTATTCAATACCTAGTTCAATCTCGCTACGCAAGTCTCTTTACTCGTTCCGTAATACATCATCTCGCAACTAACTTATTAGTTGCAATGCTTGCAAGGCTTATATGATGTGTATTACCAAGAAGGCCTAGAGATACCTCTCCGACAATCGGAGTGACAAAACCTAATCTCGAAATACGCCAACCCAACAAGTACCTTTGGAGACACCTGTAGTACTCCTTTATAATCACCCAGATTACGTTGTGACGCTTGGTAGTACCAAAGTGTTCCTCCGTAAACGGAGTTGCATAATCTCATAGTTACAGAACATGTATAAGTCATGAAGAAAGCAATAGCAACATACTAAACGATCAAGTGCTAGGCTAACGGAATGGGTCATGTCAATCAGATCATTCTCCTAATGATGTGATCCCGTTAATCAAATGACAACTCATGTCTATGGTTCGAAACATAACCATCTTCGATTAACGAGCTAGTCAAGTAGAGGCATACTAGTGACACTGCTTGTCTATGTATTCACACATGTATTATGTTTCCGTTAATACAATTCTAGCATGAATAATAAACATTTATCATGATATAAGGAAATAAATAATAACTTTATTATTGCCTCTAGGGCATATTTCCTTCAGCCTCCCACTTGCACTAGAGTCAATAATCTAGTTCACATCGCCATGTGATTTAACATCAATAGTTCACATCTATATGTGGTTAACACCCATAGTTCACATCGACATGTGACCAACACCCAAAGGGTTTACTAGAGTCAGTAATCTAGTTCACATTGCTATGTGATTAACACCCAAAGAGTACTAAGGTGTGATCATGTTTTGCTTGTGAGATAATTTTAGTCAACGGTCTGTCACATTCGAGCCGCAAGTATTTTGCAAATTTCTATGTCTACAATGCTCGCACGGAGCTACTCTAGCTAATTGCTCCCACTTTCAATATGTATCCAGATTGAGACTCAGAGTCATCTAGATTAGTGTTAAAACTTGCATCGACGTAACCCTTTACGACGAACCTTTTTTCACTTCCATAATCGAGAAACATATCCTTATTCTACTAAGGATAATTTTGACCGCTGTCCATTGATCTACCCTAGATCACTATTGCACTCCTTGCCAAGCTTAGTGGTAGGGTATGCAATAGATCTGTACACAAACATGACATACTTTATAGAACCTATGGCTGATGCATAGGAATGACTTTCATTCTCTTTCTATCTTCTGTCGTGGTCGGGTTTTGAGTCTTACTCAATCTCACACCTTGTAACACAGGCAAGAACTCTTTCTTTGACTGTTCCATTTTGAGCTACTTCAAAATCTTGTCAAGGTATGTATTCATTGAAAAACTTATCTAGCGTCTTGATCTATCTCTATAGATCTTGATGCTCAATATGTAAGCAGCTTCACCGAGGTCCTTCTTTGAAGAACTCCTTTCAAACACTCCTTTATGCTTTGCGAATAATTCTACTTCATTTCCGATCAACAATATGTCATTCACATATACTTATCAGAAATGTTGTAGTGCTCCCACTCACTTTCTTGTAAATACCGGCTTCACCGCAAGTCAGTATAAAACTATATGCTTTGATCAACTTAGCAAAGTGTGTATTCCAACTCGAGATGCTTGCACCAGTCCATAGATGGATCATTGGAGCTTACACATTTTGTTAGCACCTTTAGGATTGACAAAACCTTCTGGTTGCATCATATACAACTCTTCTTTAAGAAAACCACTAAGGAATGCAGTTTTGACATTCATTTGCCAGATTTCATAAAATGTGGCAATTGCTAACATGATTCGGACAGACTTAAGCATCGCTACTGCTTGAGAAAATCTCATTGTAGTCAACACCTTGAACTTGTCGAAAACCTTTTGCGACAAGTCGAGCTTTGTAGATAGTAACACTACTATCAGCGTCCGTCTTCCTCTTGAAGATCCATTTATTTAACTTGACTTGCTGATCATCGAGCAAGTCAACCAAAGTCCCCACTTTGTTCTTATATATGGATCCTATCTCAGATTTTATGGCCTCAAGCCATTTCGCGAATCTGGGCTCATCATCGCTTCCTCATAGTTCGTGGGTTCATCATGATCTAGTAACATGACTTCCGAACATGATTACCGTACCACTCAGTGCGGATCTTACTCTGGAAGACCTACGAGGTTTGGTAGCAACTTGATCTGAAGTTTCATGATCATCATCATTAACTTCCTTACTAATTGGTGTAGGAATCATGGAACTGATTTACGTGATGAACTACTTTCCAATAAGGGAGAAGGTACAATTACCTCATCAAGTTCTACTTTCCTCCCACTCACTTCTTTCGAGAGAAACTTCTTCTCTAGAAAGGATCCATCTTAGCAACGAATAACTTGCCTTCGGATCTGTGATAGAAGGTGTACCCAATAGTTACCTTTGGGTATTCTATGAAGACGCACTTCTCCGATTTGGGTTCGAGCTTATCAGTTGAAAACTTTTTCACATAAGCATCACAACTCCAAATTTTTAAGAAACGACAGCTTAGGTTTACTGTTAAACCATAGTTCATACGGTGTCATCTCAACGGATTTAGATGGTGCCCTATTAAACGTGAATGCAGCTATCTCTAATGCATAACCCCAAAACGATATTGGTAAATCGGTAAGAGACATCATTGATCGCACCATATAAAAAATAAAGTACGGTTATGACGTTCGGACACACCATTACGTTATGGTGTTCCATGTGGCGTGAGCTGTGAAACTATTCCACATTGTTTTATATGAAGGCCAAACTCGTAACTCAAATATTCTCCTCCACGATCAGATCGTAGAAACTTTATTTTCTTATTACGATGATTCTCCACTTCACTCTGAAATTATTTGAACTTTTCAAATGTTTCAGACTTGTGCTTCATTAAGTAGATATACTCATATCTGCTCAAATCATCTTGTGAAGGTCGAAAATAACGATACTTGCCGTGAGCTTTAACACTCATCGGACCGCATACATCGGTATGTATTATTTCCAATAAGTCATTTGCTCGCTCCATTGTTCCGGAGAACGAGTCTTTAGTCATCTTGCCCATAAGGCATGGTTCGCAAGCATCAAGTGATTCATAATCAAGTGATTCCAAAATCCCATCAGCATGGAGTTTCTTCATCGCTTTACACCAATATGACCTAAACGGCAATTGCCACAAATAAGTTGCACTATCATTATTAACTTTGCATCTTTTGGCATCAATATTATGAATATGTGTATTACTACGATCGAGATCCAACAAACTATTTTTATTGGGTGTATGGCCATTGAAGGTTTTATTCATTTAAACAGAACGACAATTATTCTTTGACTTTAAATGAATAACCGTTTTGCAATAAACATGATCAAATCATATTCATGCTCAACGCAAACACCAAATAACATTTATTTAGGTTTAACACTAATCCCGAAAGTATAGGGAGTGTGCGATGATGATCATATCAATCTTGGAACTACTTCCAACACTCATCGTCACTTCCCCATCAACTAGTTTCTGTTCATTCTGCAACTCCCGTTTCGAGTTACTACTCTTAGCAACTGAATCAGTATCAAATACCGAGGGGTTGCTATGAACACTAGTAAAATATAGATCAATAATCTGTATATCAAATATACCTTTGTTCACTTTGCCATCCTTCTTATCCGCCAAACACTTGGGGTAGTTCCGCTTCCAGTGACCAATTCCATTATAGCAAAAGCACTTAGTCTCAGGCTTAGGTCCAGACTTGGGCTTCTTCACTCGAGTAGCAACTTGCTTGCCGTTCTTTTTGAGGTTCCCCTTCTTCCCTTTGCCCTTTTCCTTGAGACTAGTGGTCTTGTCAATCATCGACACTTGATGCTCTTTTCTTGATTTCTACCTTCGTCGATTTCAGCATCACGAAGAGCTTTGGGAATTACTTTTGTCATCCCTTGCATATTATAGTTCATCACGAAGTTCTACTAACTTGGTGATGGTGATTAGAGAATTCTGTCAATCACTATCTTATCTGGAAGATTAACTCCCACTTGATTCAAGCGATTGAAGTACCTAGACAATCTGAGCACATGCTCACTAGTTGAGCGATTCTCCTCCATCTTTTAGCTATAGAACTTGTTGGAGACTTCATATCTCTCAACTCGGGTATTTGCTTGAAATATTAACTTCAATTCCTGGAACATCCCATATGGTCCATGACGTTCAAAACGTCTTTGAAGTCCCGATTCTAAGCCTTTAAGCATGGTGCACTAAACTATCAAGTAGTCATCATATTGAGCTAGCCAAACGTTCATAACGTGCGCATCGCTCCTGCAATAGGTTTGTCACCTAGCGGTGCATTAAGGACATAATTTTTCTGTGCAGCAATGAGGATAAACCTCAGATCACGGATCCAATCCGCATCATTGCTACTAACATTTTTCAACATAATTTTTCTCTAGGAACATATCAAAATAAACATATGAAAGCAACAAACATAGGGAAGCAACAATGCGGGTTATTGATTTACAACATAATTTGCAAAATACTACCAGGACTAAGTTCATGATAAATTAAAGTTCAATTAATCATATTACTTAAGAACTCCCACTTAGATAGACATCTCTCTAGTCATCTAAGTGATTGCGTGATCCAAATCAACTAAACCATGTCCGATCATCACGTGAGATGGAGTAGTTTCAATGGTGAACATCACTATGTTGATCATATCTACTATATGATTCACGCCGACCTTCGGTCTCCGTGTTCCGAGGCCATATCTGTTATATGCTAGGCTCGTCAAGTTTAACTTGAGTATTCGCGTGTGCAACTGTTTTGCACCCGTTGTAGATGGACGTAGAACTTATCACACCCGATCATCACGTGGTGTCTGGGTACTACGAACTTTGGCAACGGTGCATACTCAGGGAGAACACTTCTTGATAATTTTTAGTGAGAGATCATCTTATAATGCTACCGTCAATCAAAGCAAGATAAGATGCATAAAGGATAAACATCACATGCAATCAATATAAGTGATATGATATGGTCATCATCATCTTGTGCTTGTGATCTCCATCGCAAGCACCGTCATGATCACCATCGTCACCGCACGACACCTTGATCTCCATCGTAGCATCATTGTCGTCTCGCCAACTATTGCTTCTCGACTATCGCTATCGCTTAGTGATAAAGTAAAGCAATTACATGGCTTTTGCATTTCATACAATAAAGCGACAACCATATGGCTCCTACCGATTGCCGATAACTCGGTTACAAAACATGATCATCTCATACAATAAAATATAGCATCACGCCTTGACCACATCACATCACAACATGCCCTGCAAAAACAAGTTAGACGTCCTCTACTTTGTTGTTGCAAGTTTTACGTGGCTGCTACGGGCTGAGCAAGAACCGTTCTTACCTCGCATCAAAACCACAACGATAGTTTGTCAAGTTGGTGCTGTTTTAACCTTCGCAAGGACCGGGCGTAGCCACACTCAGTTCAACTAAAGTGAGAGAGACAGACACCGCCGGTCACCTTTAAGCAACTAGTGCTCGAAGCGGTGAAACCAGTCTCGCGTAAGCGTACGCGTAATGTCGGTCCGGGCCGCTTCATCTCACAATACCGCTGAACCAAAGTATGACATGCTGGTAAGCAGTATGACTTATATCGCCCACAACTCACTTGTATTCTACTCGTGCATATGACATCAACGCATAAAACCAGGCTCGGATGCCACTGTTGGGGAACGTAGTAATTTCAAAAAATTTCCTACGCACACGCAAGACCATGGTGATGGCATAGCAACGAGAGGGAAGAGTATCTGTCCACGTACCCTCGTAGACCGAAAGCGGAAGCGTTATAACAACGCGGTTGATGTAGTCGTACGTCTTCACGATCCGACCGATCCAAGCACCGAACGTACGGCACCTCCGAGTTCTGCACACGTTCAGCTCGATGACGATCCCGGACTCCAATCCAGCAAAGTGTCGGGATGAGTTCCGTCGACGACGGACGGCAGGTGGCGATGATGATGCTCCACCAACGCAGGGCTTCGCCTAAGCCCTGTGACGATATGACTTCTCCGCGCAGGCTTCGCCTAAGCTCCGACGATATGACCGAAGTGGAATATGGTGGAAGGGGCACCGCACACGGCTAAGGAACGATCCGTAGATCAACTTGTGTCATGGGGTGCCCCCTGCCCCGTATATAAAGGAGCAAGGAGGAGGTGGCCGGCCAAGGAGGGGCGCGACCAGGGGGGAGTCCTACTCCCACCGGGAGTAGGACTCCTCCTTTCCTAGTAGGAGTAGGAGAGAAGGAAGGGAAGGGAGGAAGGTGCGGCCTCCCCTAGTCCATTCGGACTAGGCCTTGGGGGCGTGGCCTGCCCTAGGCAGCCCTTCTCTCTTTCCCGCAGGGCCCAATAAGGCCCAATACTTCTCCCGGCGAATTCCCGTAACTCTCCGTACTCGAAAAATACCGAATCATTCGAACCTTTCCGAACTCGAATATAGTCGTCCAATATATCGATCTTTACGTCTCGACCATTTCGAGACTCCTCGTCATGTCCCCGATCTCATCCGGGACTCCGAACTCCTTCGGTACATCAAAACTCATAAACTCATAATATAACCGTCATCGAAACCTTAAGCGTGCGGACCCTACGGGTTCGAGAACTATGTAGACATGACCTAGAACTATTCTTGGTCAATAACCAATAGCGGAACCTGGATGCCCATATTGGCTCCTACATATTCTACGAAGATCTTTATCGGTCAAACCGCATAACAACATACTTTGTTCCCTTTGTCATCGGTATGTTACTTGCCCGAGATTCGATCGTCGGTATTCAATACCTAGTTCAATCTCGTTACGCAAGTCTCTTTACTCGTTCCGTAATACATCATCTCGCAACTAACTTATTAGTTGCAATGCTTGCAAGGCTTATATGATGTGTATTACCGAGAAGGCCTAGAGATACCTCTCCACAATCGGAGTGACAAAACCTAATCTCAAATCGCCAACCCAACAAGTACCTTTGGAGACACCTGTAGTACTCCTTTATAATCACCCGATTCGTTGTGACGTTTGGTAGTACCAAAGTGTTCCTCCGTAAACGGGAGTTGCATAATCTCATAGTTACAGAACATGTATAAGTCATGAAGAAAGCAATAGCAACATACTAAGCGATCAAGTGCTAGGCTAACGGAATGGGTCATGTCAATCGATCATTCTCCTAATGATGTGATCCCGTTAATCAAATGACAACTCATGTCTATGGTTAGGAAACATAACCATCTTCGATTAACGAGCTAGTCAAGTAGAGGCATACTAGTGACACTCTGTTTGTCTATGTATTCACACATGTATTATGTTTCCGGTTAATACAATTCTAGCATGAATAATAAACATTTATCATGATATAAGGAAATAAATAATAACTTTATTATTGCCTCTAGGGCATATTTCCTTCATTTCCCTCTCCCTCTCCCTCTCTTTCCTTCCCCCTTCCCCCTTCCTAGTAGGACTAGGAAAGGATGAATCCTACTCCTACTAGGAGGAGGATTCCTCCTCTCCTTGGGGCGCACCAAGGCCGGCCGGCCTCCCCCCTTGCTCCTTTATATACGGGGGCGGGGGGGGGGGCACCCTAGGACACACAAGTTGATTGTTCCAAGCCGTGTGCGGTGCCCCCTCCACCATAATCCACCTCGGTCATATCGTAGAGGTGCTTAGGCGTAGCCCTGCATCGGTAGCATCATCATCGCCGTCATCACGCCATCGTGCTGACGAAACTCTCCGTCGACACTCTGCTAGATCGTGAGTTCGTGGGACGTCATCGAGCTGAACGTGTGCTGAACTCGGAGGTGCCGTGCGTTCGATACTTGGATCTGTCAGATCTTGAAGACGTACGACTACATCAACCGCGTTGATATAACGCTTCCGCTTACGGTCTATGAGGGTACATGGACAACACTCTCCCGCTCGTTGCTATGCATCACCATGACCTTGCGTGTGCGTAGGAATTTTTTTTGAAATTACTACGTTCTCCAACACTAATGCCTATGTTAAACCATATACTGAGGACTCCTCCGCTGTCAAGAAGAGACTAACATTTTGCAGGAGTCTATGGAATATGAAATTGATGAAACTGTGAGCTCATTGGATGAAAGAGATGATGAGGAGAGCGAAGAACAAAAGGAGGAAGAGCGGATTAGCTACCTGTGCCCACCTTCTAATGAGAGTAACCCTCCAACTCATACATTGTTTAACGTCCCTTCGTTCTTACCGAAGGATGAATTCTATGATAATTGCTATGATCCCGTTGATTCATTTCAAATATCCCTTTTTGATGAACTTGATAATTGCTATGCTTGTGGCCAAGATGCCAATATGAATTATGCTTATGGAGATGAACTTGCTATAGTTCCTTATGTTAAGAATGAAATTGTTGCTATTGTACCCACACATGATAGTCCTATTATCTTTTTGAATTCTCCAAACTACACTATACCGGAGAAGTTTGTTCTTATTAAGGATTATATTGATGGGTTGCCTTTTAACGTTGCACATGATAATTTTGAAGAATGTAATATGCATGTGCTTGTTGCTCCTACTTGCAATTATTATGAGAGAGGAACTACATCTCCACCTCTCTATGTTTCCAACACGATAAAATTGCAAGAAACTACTTATGCTATGTATTGGCCTTTACTTGATGTGCATGAATTGTTCTTGTATGACATGCCGATGCATAGGAAGAGAGTTAGACTTCGTCATTGCATGATTTATGTTGCTTTGTACTCACTACTAAATGCCAAATCATTGCTAATTAAAATTGTCTTTGATATACCTTGGGATCCGGGTGGATCCATTACTTGAGCACTTCATGCCTAGCTTAATGGCTTAAAAGAAAACGCTGCCAGGGAGACAACCGGAAGTTTTAGAGAGTCATTTATTTCTGTTGAGTGATTTTATAAAGTTTAAAAACAAAAAATATATAGAGGGGAACTTAAAACTTCACAAAAGAGAAGGATTGAAAGGTGATGCATTGGTGAAGTGAGGGTCGACCTTGAACACTTGTGTTCATGCTCATGGAAATAATGTAGAATTTTTCATGAAGATTCTCACAAACATAATTATCCCCTTGTACAAATCCATTGTATTATAAAAATAATGTGCCAAGATTTGCCTTTAGGATGATTAGATTGCTTGTTGGTATGTGCGGTGCAGGAACAGAAACTTTGGCTGTAGCGCGTGAATTTTAATTTTTTAATTGAATGTCAAACGTTTCTGAAACTTTTTGCACAATATTTCTACACAAATTTTTTATTGTTTCCTAATTTTTTAGATTTTTTGAGTAACAGAAGTATGGTAGATGTTCAGATTTCTACAGACTGTCCTGTTTAAGACAGATTCTGTTTTTGGTGCATTGTTTTGCTTGTTTTGATGAAACTATTGATTCTATCGGTGGTATAAGCCATGGAAAAGTTATATAATAGTAGCTACAATGCAAAAATAAAATACTAATGAGTTTGCAACAGTACTTGAAGTGGTGATTTGTTTTATTATACTAACGGACCTTGCCGAGCTTTCTGTTGAGTTTTGTGTGGATGAAGTGATCAAAGATCAAGGAGGTCTCGATATGCAGAGAAGGAGGAGAGGCAAGAGCTCAATCTTTGGGATGCCCAAGGAACCCCAAGTAAATATTCAAGGATACTCAAGCGTCTAAGCTTGGGGATGCCTCGGAAGGCATCCCATCTTTTTTCAACAAGTATCGGTATGTTTTCGTCTTCGTTTCGTTCACGTGATATGTGTAAATCTTGGAGCGTCTTTTGTGTTTCACTTTTATTTTATGCACCATGCTGGTATGAGATAGTCCTTGGTTGATTTATAGAATGCTGTAGCGACCCGACCTCAAACGGCCAAGTCTCTGTGCTCAGTGTCATCCCTGGATCAGTAATGCTGACACCACACAGTACTTCGAAGGATTAATAACAGAGTAGCAATCACACACTTATTACAGTCGAATGTCTCAAGAGAGAGCTTAATAAAATAAACATGGCTTAAGGCCATCTAATACGAAAACAGCGGAAGGCTTGGAAGAACAAGTGAGTCCATCAACTCCAATGGCATCACTGAGTATAGAACCACGACCTAAACACCTTACTCGTCGTCTGAAAAGTCTGCAACATGAAACGTTGCAGCCCGAAAACGGGTCAGCACATGGAATATGCTGGCAATGTAACACATAGAGAATAATGGAATGATAAGCCTATACTACATGCATATATGGCTGGTGGAAAGCTCTATGGTTACAGTTTTTGCATAAAGCCAATTTTTCCCTACTGCAAAGGAATAAATTTATTTAACTATCATGGTGGTTGTGAAACATTGAGAATGGTTGACAGCATTCTCAATCCCAATTAAAAGTACTCATTAACAAACCCAACAATATTAATTAGAAGTAACATGATGAGATTCACATGATATCCAGGTACTAGATACTCAAAATTGTCCATAACCGGGACACGGCTAACCATGATTAGTTTATACACTCTGCAGAGGTTTGCACACTTTTCCCCACAAGACTCGATCGCCTCCGTTTGGTTTCTCGCACTACATGGTGTTTGAGAAACGGATGGCCGAGACATAGTCTTTCAGAAGCACTAGCACCTTACTTGTGGGTAGACCGTACCAACCTACATCCCCTACATCAGCTAGCCTACCCGTAAGAGTTCGCACAACTTAATCAACTATGCCAGAGCCCATAATGGCTTGTGGCTGCACACAGAAGTTTCTAGTTTGAATAATCTCATGATCCCTTTGAGCCTGGATGGCGGTCCGAAGAAATACAGGCAAGTCCTGATAGAAACCAGGTGCCTCAATCCACCCAGATGCGTGTTTAAGTTGCCACCTTAAATAAACCTTTAAATAACAATCTCACATCTGTCATGGATACACTCACCCAATCCACGTCTACTAGCATAGCATGGCATAATAAGCAAACGTAGAAGTAACTCCCGAAGGTTTGATAATAAAACAGGTAATAGGTACTACCTCAACTACTTCCCATCCCACAATTTAATTAGATCCTAATCATGCAAGTGTTTGAGGAATAGATCTAATGCATAAAAACTGGGTATGAGAAGAGGTATGATCAAAGTGTTACTTGCCTTGCTGATGATCCGCGTAACCTAGAGACTTGAAATAACAGGCGGCGCACTCCGGGTATTCTATCGCAGACAAACAAACAAGCATACAATAAGTACTCATCTAATGCACAGGTAAAACTCAAATAGATCTAACTAGATAGTTCAACTTAAGAACTCCGGTTTGCAAAAAGAATCAAATCAAACGAAGCAACGAAAGTCAAACGGCGGAAGAAAACAGCTTCGTTTTACTAATCTGGATCTAAGTCAAATTTTACAGATGCAAAAACTTGTTTAAGTAGATTATTCGAAATAGGGTTTCGAGATTTAAACTCCAGCGCTTGAATCGCTGATTCCGATAAACGAGCAATGAAAAGTTATACTAAAACAAAATCGGATCTGGAATCGCGATCGAAAAATCATGGATTAAATCCGAAAAAGAAAAAACGACGAACATATTTGAACGGAAAAAGAAAAAAAAATAAAAAAACCGAAAAAAACCGAAGAAAGCCGATCGGTTTTTTTAATAAAATCGCACGAAAATCGAGGCGGCGGTGAACCTCGAAAATGCGCTGCTGCTCGGCGGCGGGCGGCGGCAATGGCGGCGATCGGGCCAGGGCGGGGGCTCGGGTGGGGGGGCGGCTCGGGTGGGCTGGGGCTCCGGGCGTCCGCTATTTAAAAGCGCCCGAGCGGAGTCCCGCTGGCACGCCCGAAAGCGGTTCGTTTTTCCAATAAAACATTACGCGTGAAAAAAAATCAAAAGAAGTACCAAACGGACTCCAAAATCCCGAAATAATTTTTCCCCGGTTTCTAAAATCAAGCGGATTTAATGAACATTTATTTGGGGCCTAGATGCAATTTTGAAAAACGCGCATTTTTCTTAAATTCAAATAAAAAGGCGAAAAACTCCAAAATAAAATCTAATTTGATTTTATTATTAAATCTTCATTATTTATTTATTTTGGGAAAGTCATTCTATTCCCTCTCTGATATTTTTGTAATAGAAATAATTGAAGATAAAATAATTAAAATCAATGATCCTATTTTCAAAATTTGAAAAACTCAAATATGAAAATAACAAAATCCCCAACTCTCCCGTGGGTCCTTGAGTTGTGTAGAATTTCTGGATCGAGCAAAATGCAAAGAAAATGCAATGAAAAATATGATATGCAATGATGCTCTATGTATAACATTCCAAATTGAAAATTTGGGATGTTACAAACCTACCCTTAAGATGAATCTAGCCCTCGAGATTCGGGTTAACTAGAAAATAGGTGAGGTGGTCTTTAAGCAAATCTTCCTCTCGCTCCCGGTGGCTTCATCCTCGGTGTGGTGGCTCCAATTGAACTTTGCAAAACTTAATGACCTTGTCAGCGGGTGACTCTGTGGCATACTCCAAAATCTTAACTGGTTTCTCCTCATAGGTCAAATCATCATTCAACTGAATCGCTTCCAGTGGTACTGCATCTCTCAGTGGTATATCAGCCATCTCTACGTGACGCTTCTTCAACTGTGAAACGTGAAACACATCATGAACTCCTGACAATCCCTCGGGTAATACCAACTTATACGCAACTTCTCCCATGCGTTCCAAAACACGATATGGTCCTACAAATCGAGGTGCTAACTTTCCCTTAACTCCAAAATGCTTAATTCCTCGAAGCGGCGATACTCGAAGATAAACTCATCTCGATTTCGTATTCATCTCCTTGCGTTTAGAATCGCATAACTTTTACTGTCTTGACGGGCTACCTTGAGCCTATCGCGAATCAACTTTACCTTCTGCTCGGACTCCTTAATCAAATCTGGTCCAAACAACTGGCGGTCTCCAACTTCATCCCACAACAACAGAGTCCTGCACCTCCTTCCGTACAAAGCTTCGAAAGGTGCCATCTTCAGACTGGTTTGGTAACTGTTGTTATAAGAAAACTCCGCATACGGCAAATTGTCATCCCAACTTGATCCATAATCCAAAGCACAAGCTCTAAGCATATCCTCCAAAATCTGGTTGACTCGCTCGGTTTGTCCATCTGTCTGTGGATGGAAAGCTGCGCTAAACTCCAGTCTGGTTCCCAAAGTTTCGTGCAACTGCTTCCAGAACTTTGAGGTAAATTGGGTTCCTCTATCCGATACGATACTCCTCGGAACTCCATGTAAACATACAATCCTGGTCATGTATATCTTAGCCAATTTGGCACTGCTGTAGGTAGTCTTTACTGGAATGAAATGAGCTACCTTCGTCAGACGATTGATTATAACCCAAATCGAGTCATAGCCTGAACGAGTCCTGGGCAATCCCGTGATGAAATCCATTCCTAGTTTATCCCACTTCCATTCGGGTATAGGCAATGGCTGTAACAATCCTGCTGGCTTCTGATGTTCTGCCTTCACCCTCTGACATACATCACAAACTGCTACGTACTCTGCAATATCCTTCTTCATTCCGGTCCACCAGAAAGTATTCTTCAAATTCAAATACATATTGGTATTTCCAGGGTGAATCGAATATGGTGAATCTGAGCTTCCCTGATTCTATCCATCAACGTTGACTGAATCTCCAATGTTGCTACATAGCCTCTCGGAACTCTTTCCACACATAGCTCTCGAAGATCCTCGGCTAACTCCTTTGGTATTTCTCCCGTCATTAATGTGTTGACGTGACTCTTACGGCTCAACGCGTCTGCTACAACGTTAGCCTTTCCGGGGTGATAATGCAATCTCATATCGTAATCTTTGATGAGTTCCAACCATCTCCTTTGCCTGAGATTCAGCTCCTTCTGCGTGAAAATGTATTTCAAACTCTTGTGATCCGTATACACCTCACAATGATTTCCAATGAGGAAATGTCTCCATGTTTTCAACGCATGCACTACGGCTGCTAACTCCAAATCATGCGTAGCATAATTTAACTCATGAGGCTTAAGCTGTCGTGAAGCATACGAAACAACTCTCCCCTCCTGCATAAGCACTGCTCCAAGTCCTCGACGTGAAGCGTCGCAATACACCTCATAATCCCTGGTCTGATCTGGAAGAATTAACACTGGTGAGGTAACCAAACGTTTCTTCAACTCTTGGAAACTAGCTTCACACTCCTCGGCCAAATGAACTTGGTATCCTTCTTCAACAATTCTTTCATAGGCTTCGCAATCCTTGAGAAATTCTCAATGAATCTCCGGTAATATCCTGCTAGTCCAAGGAAACTCCGGATCTCTCCAACTGTTGTTGGTGCTTCCCAGTTTGTTACGGTGACAACCTTAGTGGGGTCTACTGCTATACCTTTTCCGGATATAACATGTCCAAGAAATCCAACTTCCTTCAACCAAAACTCACACTTGCTGAACTTGGCATACAACTGGTGTTCTCTGAGCTTCTCGAGTACCAAACGCAAATGCTCCTTATGTTCCTCTTCATTCTTCGAGTAAACCAAAATATCATCAATGAACACCACGACGAACTTATCCAAAAACTCCATAAACACTTTGTTCATCATGTTCATAAAATAGGCAGGTGCGTTAGTCAGACCAAATGACATAACGGTGTACTCATACAGCCCGTACCTGGTGGTAAAAGCCGTCTTAGGTATATCCTGCTCTCGAATCTTCAACTGATGGTTCCCTGATCGCAAATCGATCTTTGAAAACACCTTAGCTCCTTGCAACTGGTCAAACAGATCATTGATCATCGGCAGTGGGTACTTGTTCTTAATGGTCACTTCATTCAATCCTCGATAATCAACAACCATTCTTAATGATCCATCCTTCTTCTCCACTAGAATCTTGGTGATCCCCAAGGCGAAGAACTTGGGCGAATAAAACCTTTATCCAGTAACTCCTTAATCTGCTTCTTAATTTCCTCCAAATCTTGGGCTGGCATCCTATACGGTCTCTTAGATATCGGCCCAGTGCCTGGAAGTAGTTCAATCAGAAACTCAATGTCTCTATCCGGTGGCATGCCTGGCAACTCTTCCGGAAACATGTCCGAGAAATCCCTTACCACTGGTACTTTCTCCTGCACAACTCTTGATAAGGAATTTACATGTGCTCTCCTCGGCTCATGCCGTGATACATACTTGATTCTCCTTCCTTCTGGGGTGGTAAGCAAAATTGACTTACTGGCGCAATCTATGTTCCCTCCATACTTCGATAACCAATCCATGCCTAATATCACATCCAATCCTTGGGATTCCGAACTATTAGGTCCGAGGGAAAACATAGTGTCCAATCCTTAATGGCGGTCGATCACACCATATACTAGCCATGTATTCTGCTCGGGTGAGGTTACTAGCATGGGTGACCTAAGGGCTTGGGTTGGTAATTTGTACTTATCCACAAATCCCTTGATATGTATGAATGCGATGCACCAATCAAAAAGAACAACTGCGATAAATGACTTAACCAAAAACTTACCTATTACTGCATCTGGCTGAGCTTCAACCTCCTCCACGGTAACGTGGTTCACTTGTCCTTTATCGAAAGGGTTCGGCTTCTTTCCTGAGCTTCCATTGCCATTTCCATTCTGGCCTTCTGGACATTCGTTTGCATAATGCCCAGTCTTGCGGCATTTAAAGCAAGTGACATGGCTCAGGTCTACCTTGGATGGTGTTGACGGGTTGGTGCAGTTCTGTCCATTGCTTCCTCCATTCCCGTTCCCATTCTTGGTGCCATTATTATTGTGAGAGCTACCTCCTCCATGGGTATGCTGAAAATGTCCTCCTGACTTCGGGGTAAAGCGAAGTTTCTGCTGAGCTCCAGAGTTATTCTTCCCCTGTCCATACTTCCTCTTGCGATTTTCAATCTGCTGCTGCTTCCCTTCAATCATAAGCGCACGATCTACTAACTCCTGGTAGTTATTGAAGGTGGCTACCATCAACTGCAAGCTCAGTTCATCATTCAGTCCTTCTAGAAACTTCTCCTGCTTAGCTACGTCCGTAGCAACGTCATGTGGGGCATAACGTGCTAGCTTACTGAAATCATCTACATACTGGCCAACTGTTCGTCCTCCTTGGCGCAAGTTGCGAAACTCACGCTTCTTCATGGCCATAGCTCCTGCTGAAACATGGGCAGTACGGAAAGCTTCTTCAAATCGATCCCACGTGGCGGTGTCTCTTGGGTAAGTGGCTATAAATTCTCCCACCATGCTTCTGCGGGTCCTTCAAGCTGGTGTGCGGCAAACTTCACCCTTTCTCCATCTCAGACATCCTGCGGTGGTCAACTCCTCCCTATCTTACGGAGCCAATCATACGCTACTATCGGCTCGGTGCTCTTTGGAAAACACCGGCGGATTCAGCCTTAAGAAATGGGTCAAATGGTCAACAGGTGGTGGTGGCGGTGGGTTGTTGTTGTTGTTGTTGTTGTTGTTGCCTTGGTTCTGTACCAATGTTTGAATCAAGGTATTCTGCTGCTGAATCAACTGAGTGATCTCTGGCGGGAAAACAAATTCGGGGTCGTGTCTCGGAGGCATCTGAGGGGTTTAAGAAAAGACGAGAATTAAGAATAGAATGAGGTCTAGAGAGAAACACTGCCCATATGCACATGAGACAAATCACACAATATAACTCCAATCAATTCAAACAAGGACATACAACGGTCTATCTATCTTTACAAAGTGCTGAAACTAAAACTAAAATAACATGGGGGTAATCTACTATTGTTATGGTGGTCAACTAGAAAAACTGCTCCGATGAAGACTCCATGATATCTGCTCCAGCTTCATCTTCGTAATCATCCTCACTAGGATCGAAATCGGTGTCGTCGATGATGATGTAGTTCTCTGGACATGTGCTATCTTCATCTTCTCCTCCGGGTGCTGAATTTCCCATGAGTTCTTCAATCTTCTCCTTAAGATCGCCGTTTTGTCCCACTAGAGCTACAATCTCCTCCATGTAGTCCTTGAGAGTGGCCTTCAGCTCTCCTTCTAGTTCAATAATCTTGGCTTTTGCTGTCTTCAACTCCATCATGTCTGCGCACATCTGGTTCTCCTGGCGTCGAATGTGCTGGTTTAACTCTTGGATGAAAGCTGCAATGGATCTATCCTTCTTAGTGCCAACTATCTCCCATTGTTCATCTCGGCGTCCGCAAATCTGGTAGATAGTATCCTTAAGGTCTTCTTTGTAAACTTCTCCAATGCGTCCCATGGTTATGTGGGCTGCCATACTCTTTCCCAGACTCCAAGTTGGTGCATTGAAAACACAATCTATAGGCTCCGTGATTGGCGCAAACGTCCTTCCGGGAACTTGAGCTTGAATCTTCCAGCGCTCCTCTTCGGGTAAAGTGGAATTGTAGGTCCCGGTGAAGCTTGGTAATCCTATGTTTAGGTACTTAGTGACTTCCTTCAGGTGTCGTCCAAAGCGTGTATCTTCATCCGGTTTGAGTGAACTTGATCCTCGCTTAGTCATCCTAAAAGAGTAGAAAAGATGAGGAGTCGAAATGAGAAGAGAGAGTAGTGATCTAGGGCTTTAGCTTAATGGTCGTGTCCTACGGTCGGCGTGTGCTCGATACCATCTCAGAGCGACCCGACCTCAAACGGTCAAGTCTCGTGCTCGGTGTCATCCTGGATCGATGTCTTGACACCACACAGTACTTCGAAGGATTTATAACACAGTAGCTCTAATGCACAAAAACTGGGTATGAGAAGAGGTATGATCAAAGTGTTACTTGCCTTGCTGATGATCCGCGTAACCTAGAGACTCGAAATAACAGGCGGCGCACTCCGGGTATTCTATCGCAGACAAACAAACAAGCATACAATAAGTACTTATCTAATGCACAGGTAAAACTCAAATAGATCTAACCAGATAGTTCAACTTAAGAACTCCGGTTTGCAAAAAGAATCAAATCAAACGAAGCAACGAAAGTCAAACGGCGGAAGAAAACATCTTCGTTTTACTAATCTGGATCTAAGTCAAATTTTATAGATGCAAAAACTTGTTTAAGTAGATTATTCGGAAAGAGGGTTTCAAGGCGAAACTCCAGGCGCTTGAATCGCCTGATTCCGATAAATGAGCGAAAAGTTATACTAAAACGAAAATCGGATCTGGAATCGCGATCAGAAAAATCGCGGATTAAATCCGAGAAAAAGAAAAAAACGACGAACAGATTTGAATGGAAAAGGAAAAAAATAAAAATAAAAAAAAATAAAATAAAAAATAAAAAAAGCCGAAAAAACCCGAAGAAAACCGATCGTTTTTTTAAATAAAATCGGCACGGAAATCGAGGCGGCGGCGAACCTCGGAAGGCGCTATTTCGCTCATGCGGCGTGGCGGCGTGGCGGCGGATCGGGCAGGGCGGCGGGCTCGGGTGGGCTGGGGCTCCAGGCGGCCGCTATTTAAAAGCGCCCCGAGCGAGTCCGCTGGTCACGACCCGAAAAAGCGTTCGTTTTTGATAAAACATTACGCGTAGAAGAAAAATCAAAAGAAGTAACAAACGGACTCCAAAAATCCCGAAATAAATTTTCCCCGATTTCTAAAATCAAGCCGGATTTAATGAGCATTTATTTGGGGCCTAGATGCAATTTTGAAAAACGCGCATTTTTCTTCAATTCAAATAAAAAGGCGAAAAACTCCAAAATAAAATCTTATTTGATTTTATTATTAAATCTTCATTATTTCTTTATTTTGGGAAAGTCATTTTATTCCCTCTCTCATATTTTTGTAATAGAAATAATTGAAGATAAAATAATTAAAATCAACGATCCTATTTTCAAAATTTGAGATAACTCAAATATGAAAATAACAAAAATCCCCAACTCTCCCCGTGGGTCCTTGAGTTGTGTAGAATTTCTCGGATCGAGCAAAATGCAAAGAAAATGCAATGAAAAATATGATATGCAATGATGCTCTATGTATAACATTCCAAATTGAAAATTTGGGATGTTACAAATGCTTCATGCACTTCACTTATATCTTTTGGGTGTGGATTTATAGAATGCTTCATTTGCTTCACTTATATCATTTGAAGTTTGGATTGCATGTTTCCCTACACATAGAAAACCGCCATTTGTAGAATGCTCTTTTGCTTCATTTATATTTGTTAGAGCGTGGGCATATCTTTTGTAGAAAGAATTAAACTCTCTTGCTTCACTTATATCTATTTAGAGAATTGACAGGAATTGGTCATTCACATGGGTAGTCATATAATCCTACATAAAACTTGTGGATCATTGAATATGATATGTTTGATTCCTTGCAATAGTTTTGCGATATAAAGATGGTGATATCAGAGTCATGCTAGTGAGTAATTGTGGATTGGTAGAAATACTTGTGTTAAGGTTTGTGATTCCCGTAGCATGCACGTATGGTGAACCGTTATGTGATGAAGTCGGAGCATGATTTTTTTTCATTGTCTTCCTTATGAGTGGCGGTTGGGGACGAGCGATGGTCTTTTCCTACCAATCTATCCCCTAGGAGCATGCGCTGTTGGAAATATGCCCTAGAGGCAATAATAAAAGCATTATTATTATATTTCCTTGTTCATGATAATTGTCTTTTATTCATGCTATAATTGTATTATCCGGAAATCGTAATACATGTGTGAATACATAGACCACAATACGTCCCTAGTGAGCCTCTAGTTGACTAGCTCGTTGGTCAATAGATAGTCATGGTTTCCTGACTATGGACATTGGATGTCGTTGATAACATGATCACATCATTAGGAGAATGATGTGATGGACAAGACCCAATCCTGAGCATAGCACAAGATCGTGTAGTTCGTTTTGCTAGAGCTTTTTCTATGTCAAGTATCTCTTCCTTAGACCATGAGATCGTGTAACTCCGGGATACCGTAAGAGTGCTTTGGGTGTACCAAGCGTCACAACGTAATCGGGTGACTATAAAGGTGCACTACGGTATCTCCGAAAGTGTACATTGGGTTGACACGATAGAGACTGGGATTTGTCCTCCGTATTACGAGAGAGGTATCACTGGGCCCACTCGGTAGTGCATCATCATAATGAGCTCAAAGTGACCAAGTGTCTGGTCACGGGATCATGCATTATGGTACGAGTAAAGTGACTTGCCGGTAACGAAACAGAATGAGGTATTGGGATACCGACGATCGAGTCTCGGGCAAGTAACATACCGACTGACAAAGGGAATTGCATACGGGGTTGATTGAATCCTCGACATCGTGGTTCATCCGATGAAATCATCGAGGAGCATATGGGAGCCAACATGGGTATCCAGATCCTGCTGTTGGTTATTGCCCGAGAGCCGTCTCGGTCATGTCTACGTGTCTCCCGAACCCGTAGGGTCTACACACTTAAGGTCGGTGACACTAGGGTTATTAGGAAGACTTGTATGTGGTTACCGAATGTTGTTCGGAGTCCCGGATGAGATCCCGGACATCACGAGGAGTTCCGGAAGGGTCCGGAGGTAAAGATTTATATATGGGAAGTCGTCAAACGGACACCGGAAAGATTCGGGGTCGTACCGGTATTGTACCGGGGCCACCGGAAGGGTTCCGGAGGTCCACCGGGAGGGGCCACCCCTCCCGGGGGCCACTTGGGCTGCGTGGGGAAGGAGCCAGCCCCTGGTGGGCTGGGCGCACCCCCTCCCTTGGGCCCTTGCGCCTAGGGTTGAGGGGGGAACCCTAGAGGGCCCCTTGCTTGGGGGCAAGCCCCTCCCTTGGCCGCCCCCTCTAGATGCCATCTAGAGGGGCCGCCCCTCTCCTTCCCCTATAAATAGAGGGGTGAGGGAGGCAGCCGCACCACAAGCCAAGGCGCAGCCTCCCTCCCAACACCTCTCCTCCTCCGTTGTGTGCTCGGGAAGCCACTGCCGAGATCTTGCTTCTCCACCATCATCACACCGTTGTGCTGCCGGTGGAGCTGTCTTCCTCAACTTCTCCTTCCTCCTTGCTGGATCAAGGCGGAGGAGACGTCACCCGTCTTGTCACGTGTGTTGAGCGCGGAGGTGCTGTCCGTTCAGCACTTGGTCATCGGTGATCTGAATCACGTCGAGTCTGACTCCATCATCACTTGCTCCTCGAGCGCTTCGTCTGCGATCTACAAGTGGTATGTAGATGCAAACTCACTCCCTTGACTTGTTGCTTAGATGAACTCATAGATGGATCTTGGTGAAACCGTAGGAAAATTTTAATTTTCTCGCAACGTTCCCCAACAAAGGCATCATGAGCTAGGTCTATCGTAGTTCTCTATTGCACGAGTAGAACACAATTTGGTTGTGGGCATAGATCTTGCCAACTTACTTGCCGCTACTAGTCTTATCTTGCTTCAGCGGTATTGTGGGATGAAGCGGCCGGACCAACCTTACACGTGCGCTTACGTGAGACCGGTTCCACCGACTAACATGCACTAGTTGCATAAGGTGGCTGGCGGGTGTCTGTCTCTCCACTTTAGTTGAAGTGGATTCGATGAAAAGGGTCCTTATGAAGGGTAAATAGAAGTTGACAAAATCACGTTGTGGTTATTCGTAGGTAAGAAAACGTTCTTGCTAGAACCCAATTGCAGCCACGTAAAGATGCAACAACAATTAGAGGACGTCTAACTTGTTTTTGCAGCAATTGTCATGTGATGTGATATGGCCAGAAGTTGTGATGAATGATGAATGATATATTGTGATGTATGAGATCATGTTCTTGTAATAGGAATCACGACTTGCATGTCGATGAGTATGACAACCGGCAGGAGCCATAGGAGTTGTCTTTATTTTTGCATGACCTGCGTGTCATTGAAGAACGCCATGTAAACTACTTTACTTTATTACTAAACACGTTAGTCATAGAAGTAGAACTAGTCGTTGGCGTGACAACTTCATGAAGACACGATGATGGAGATCATGATGATGGAGATCATGGTGTCATGCCGGTGACAAGATGATCATGGAGCCCCAAAGATGAAGATCAAAGGAGCTATATGATATTGGCCATATCATGTCACTACTTTATATAATTGCATGTGATGTTTATTATGTTTATGCATCTTGTTTACTTAGAACGACGGTAGTAAATAAGATGATCCCTTATAATAATTTCAAGAAAGTGTTCTCCCTAACTGTGCGTCGTTGCTAAAGTTCGTCATTTCGAAGCACCACGTGATGATCGGGTGTGATAGATTCCTACGTTCACATACAACGTGTGTAAGACAGTTTTACACATGCAAAACACTTAGGTTAACTTGACGAGCCTTGCATGTACAGACATGGCCTCGGAACACAAGAGACCGAAAGGTCGAACATGAGTCATATGGAAGATACGATCAATATGGAGATGTTCACCGATGATGACTAGTCCGTCTCACGTGATGATCGAACACGGCCTAGTCGACTCGGATCATGTAACACTTAGATGACTAGAGGGATGTCAAATCTGAGTGGGAGTTCATTAAATAATTTGATTAGATGAACTTAATTATCATGAATATTAGTCTAAAATCTTTGCAAAAAATGTCTTGTAGATCAAATGGCCAACGCTCATGTCAACATGAACTTCAACGCGTTCCTAGAAAACCAAGCTGAAAGATGATGGCAGCAACTATTCGAACGGGTCCTAACACGAGGATCATCCTCATAGCTGCCAAGAAACAATATGTCCTAGAAGCACCGCTAGGTGAAGCACCCATCCTGAGAACCAAGGCGTTATGAGCGCTTGGCAGTCTCGTCTTGATGATTACTCCCTCGTTCGATGCGGCATGCTTTACAGCTTAGAACCGGGCTCCAAAAGCGTTTTGAGCAAAATGGAGCATATGAGATGTTCGAGGAGCTAAAATGGTTTTCCAAGCTCATGCCCGGTCGAGAGATGAAGTCTCCGACAAGTTCTATAGTTGTAAGATGGAGGAAAATAGTTCATCGGTGAGCACCGTTGCTAAAGTTAAATGCTTTGAAGCACCACGTGATGATCAGGTGTGATAGATCCTTACGTTCACATACAACGGGTGTAAGACAGTTTTACACATGCAAAACACTTAGGGTTAACTTGACGAGCCTAGCATGTACAAACATGGCCTCGGAACACGGAGACCGAAAGGTCGAACACGAGTCGTATAGAAGATACGATCAACATGAGAATGTTTACCGACGATGACTAGTCCGTCTCACGTGATGATCGGACACGGCCTAGTCGACTCGGATCGTGTAACACTTAGATGACTAGAGGGATGTCAAATCTGAGTGGGAGTTCATTCAATAATTTGATTAAGATGAACTTAATTATCATGAACTTAGTCTAAAACTTTTGCAAAATATGTCTTGTAGATCAAATGGCCAACGCCATGTCAACATGAACTTCAACGCTTCCTAGAAAACCAAGCTGAAAGATGATGGCAGCAACTATACGGATCGGGTCCGAACCCGAGATCATCCTCATAGCTGCCAAGAAGGCATATGTCCTAGAAGCACCGTTAGGTGACCCACCTGCTCTCCCAAAGACTTTGCAAGACGATTTGAGCGTTTGGCGGACATCGTCTCGATGATTACTCCCTCGTTCAATGCGGCATGCTTTACACTTAGAACCGGGGCTCCAAAAGCGTTTTGAGCAACACGGAGCATATGAGATGTTCAAGAGCTGAAACTAGTTTTCCAAGCTCATGCCCGGTCGAGAGATATGATGTCTCGACAAGTTCTATAGTTGTAAGATGGAGGAAAACAGTTACATCGGTGAGCACATACTCAAAATGTCTGGTTGCACAACCGCCGTCCCAACTGGAAATTAACCTCCTGACGAGGCGGTCATTGACAGAATCCTTCAGTCGCTCCCACCAAGCTACAAGAGCTTCGTGATGAACTACAATATGCAAGGGATGGTGAAAACCATTCCTGAAGTATTTTCAATGCTGAAGTCAGCAGAGGTTGAAATCAAGAAAGAACATCAAGTGTTGATGGTCAATAAGACCACTAAGTTTAAGAAGGGCAAGGTAAGAAGAACTTCAAGAAGGACGGCAAAGATGTTGCCGCTACCGTAAGCCAGATTGCCGGAAGAAGTCAAAGAATGGACCCAAGCCCGAGACCGAGTGCTATTATTGCAAGGGAAGGGTCACCGAAGCGGAACTGCCCCAAACACTTAGCGGATAAGAAGGCCGCAACACCAAAGGTATATTTGATATACATGTAATTGATGTGTACCTTACCAAGACTCGTAGTAACTCCCGGTATTTGATACGGTGCCGTTGCTCATATTTGTAACTCACAGCAGGAGCTGCGGAATAAGCGGAGATCTGGCGAAGGATGAGGTGACGATGCTTGCGTCGGGAATGGTTCCAGTCGATGTGATCGCCGTCGGCACGCTACCTCTACATTTACCTACGGGATTAGTTTTGAACCTTAATAATTGTTATTTGGTGCCAAGTTTGAGCATGAACATTGTATCTGGATCTCGTTTAATGCGAGATGGCTACTCATTTAAATCCGAGAATAATGGTTGTTCTATTTATATGAGAGATATGTTTTATGGTCATGCTCCAATGGTCAATGGTTTATTCTTAATGAATCTCGAGCGTAATGTTACACATATTCATAGCGTGAATACCAAAAGATGTAAAATTGATAACGATAGTCCCACATACTTGTGGCACTGCCACCTTGGTCACATTGGTGTCAAGCGCATGAAGAAGCTCCATGCTGATGGACTTTTGGAGTCTCTAGATTATGAATCATTTGACACATGCGAACCATGCCTCATGGGAAAGATGACCAAGACTCCGTTCTCCTAACAATGGGCGAGCAACCAACTTGTTGGAAATCATACATACCGATGTAAAAGGTCCAATGGCGTTGAGGCTCATGGAGGATATCGTTATGTTCTCACTCTCACGGATGACTTGAGTAGATATGGGTATGTCTACTTGATGAAACACAAGTCTGAGACCTTTGAAAAGTTCAAGGAATTTCAGAATGAAGTAGAGAATCAACGTGACCGAAAGATAAAATTCTTACGATCGGATCGTGGAGGAGAATATTGAAGTCACGAATTTGGTACACACTTAAGAAAATGTGGAATCGTTTCACAACTCACGCCGCCTGGAACACCTCAGCGTAACGGTGTGTCCGAACGTCGTAATCGCACTCTATTGGATATGGTGCGATCCATGATGTCTCTTACCGATTTACCGCTGTCATTTTGGGGATACGCTCTAGAGACAGCTACATTCACTTTAAATAGGGCACCGTCTAAATCCGTTGAGACGACACCGTATGAATTATGGTTTGGGAAGAAACCTAAGCTGTCGTTTCTAAAAGTTTGGGGATGCGATGCTTATGTCAAGAGACTTCAACCTGAAAAGCTCGAACCCAAGTCGGAAAAATGCGTCTTCATAGGATACCCTAAAGAAAGCATTGGGTATACCTTCTACTTAAGATCCGAGGGCAAGATCTTTGTTGCCAAGAACGGATCCTTTCTGGAAAAAGAGTTTCTCTCGAAAGAAGTAAGTGGGAGGAAAGTAGAACTTCGATGAAGTACTACCTCTTGAGCGGGAAAGTAGTGCAGCTCGGAAAATGTTCTGTGATGCCTACACCAACCAAGAGGAAAATAATGATGATCAAGGTACTTGGATCAAGTTGCTCTTGAACTCGTGGGTCCACAAGGACACGTTCCGCACTGAGTGGTGCGACAACCCTGTCCCGGAAATCATGTTGTTAGACAATGGTGAACCTTGAACTATGAAGAAGCGATGGCGGGCCCAGATTCCAACAAATGGCTTGAAGCCATGAAATCCGAGATAGAATCCATGTATGAAAACAAAGTATGGACTTTGACTGACTTGCCCGATGATCGGCGAGCGATAGAAAACAAATGGATCTTTAAGAAGAAGACGGACGCGGATGGTAATGTCACCATCTATAAAGCTCGACTTGTCGCTAAGGGTTATCGACAAGTTCAAGGGATTGACTATGACGAGACATTCTCTCCCGTAGCGAAGCTTAAGTCCGTCCGAATCATGTTAGCAATTGCCGCATACTATGATTATGAGATATGGCAGATGGACGTCAAAACAGCGTTCCTTAACGGTTATCTTAAGGAAGAGCTGTATATGATGCAGCCGGAAGGTTTTGTCGATCCTAAGACGCTAACAAAGTATGCAAGCTCCAGCGATCCATCTATGGGCTGGTGCAAGCATCTCGGAGTTGGAACATTATCTTTGATGAGATGATCAAAGCGTTTGGGTTTATGCAGACTTATGGAGAAGCCTGCGTTTACAAGAAAGTGAGTGGGAGCTCTGTAGCATTTCTCATATTATATGTAGATGACATACTTTTGATGGGAAATGATATAGAATTCTTGGACAACATTAAGGCCTACTTGAATAAGTGTTTTCAATGAAGGACCTTGGAGAAGCTGCTTATATATTAGGCATCAAGATCTATAGAGACATATCAAGACGCCTCATAGGTCTTTCACAAAGCACATACCTTGATAAGATTTTGAAGAAGTTCAAAATGGATCAGTCCAAGAAGGGTTCTTGCTCAGATTGCAAGGTGTGAGATTGAGCTCGGCTCAATGCCCGACCACGGCAAAAGATAAAGAAGAGATGAGTGTCATCCCTATGCTTCAGCCATAGGATCTATAATGTATGCCATGCTGTGTACTGACCTGATGTAAACCTTGCCGTAAGTTTGGTAGGAAGGTACCAAAGTAATCCCGGCAAGGAACACCGGACAGCGATCAAGAATATCCTAAAGTACCGAAAAGGACAAAGGACATGTTTCGTTTATGGAGGTGACGAAGAGCTCGTCAGAAGGGTTACGTCGATGCTAGCTTCGACACAGATCTGATGACTCTAAGTCATAAACCGGATACGTGTATATGTTGAATGGTGGAGCAGAAGGCTGGTGCAGCTACAAGCGAGGCGTCGTGGCGGGATCTACATGTGAAGCGGAGTACATGGCAGCCTCGGAGGCAGCGATGAAGCAATTTGGGTGAAGGAGTTCATCACCGACCTAGGAGTCATACCCAATGCGTCGGGCCAATCAAACTCTTCTCGGACAACACCGGAGCTATTGCACTTGCTAAGGAGCCCAGGATTCACAAGAAGACCAGCACATCAAGCGCCGCTTCAACTCCATCCGTGAAAATGTTCAAGATGGAGACATAGAAATTTGTAAAGTGCATACGGATCTGAATGTCGCAGATCCATTGACTAAACCTCTTCCGCGGGCAAAACATGATCAACACCAGAACTCTATGGGTGTTCGATTCATCACAATGTAACTAGATTATTGACTCTAGTGCAAGTGGGAGACTGTTGGAAATATGCCCTAGTGCAATAATAAAAGCATTATTATTATATTTCCTTGTTCATGATAATTGTCTTTTATTCATGCTATAATTGTATTATCCGGAAATCATAATACATGTGTGAATACATAGACCACAATACGTCCCTAGTGAGCCTCTAGTTGACTAGCTCGTTGGTCAATAGATAGTCATGGTTTCCTGACTATGGACATTGGATGTCGTTGATAACAGGATCACATCATTAGGAGAATGATGTGATGGACAAGACCCAATCCTGAGCATAGCACAAGATCATGTAGTTCGTTTTGCTAGAGCTTTTTCTATGTCAAGTATCTCTTCCTTAGACTATGAGATCGTGTAACTCCCGGATACCGTAAGAGTGCTTTGGGTGTACCAAACGTCACAACGAATCGGGTGACTATAAAGGTGCACTACAGGTATCTCCGAAGTGTCATTGGGTTGACACGGATCGAGACTAGGATTTGTCACTCCGTATTACGGAGAGGTATCACTGGGCCCACTCGGTAGTGCATCATCATAATGAGCTCAAAGTGACCAAGTGTCCGGTCACGGATCATGCATTACTGATGCGAGTAAAGTGACTTGCCGGTAACGAGACTGAACGAGGTATTGGGATAACGACGATCGAGTCTCGGGCAAGTAACATACCGACTGATAAAGGGAATTGCATACGGGGTTGATTGAATTCTCGACATCGTGGTTCATCCGATGACATCATCGAGGAGCATGTGGGAGCCAACATGGGTATCCAGATCCCGCTGTTGGTTATTGCCCGAGAGCCGTCTCGGTCATGTCTACGTGTCTCCCGAACCCGTAGGGTCTACACACTTAAGGTTCGGTGACGCTAGGGTTATTAGGAAGACTTGTATGTGATTACCGAATGTTGTTCGGAGTCCCGGATGAGATCCCGGACGTCACGAGGAGTTCCGGAAGGGTCCGGAGGTAAAGATTTATATATGGGAAGTCGTCAAACGGACACCGGAAAGATTCGGGTCGTGCGGTATTGTCTGGGGCCACCGAAGGGTTCCGGAGGTCCACGGGAGGGGCCACCCCCCGGGGCCACTTGGCTCTGCGCTGGGAAGGAGCCAGCCCCGGTGGGCTGGGCGCACTCCTCCCTTGGGCCCTTGCGCCTAGGGTTGAGGGGGAACCCTAGAGGGGCGCCCCCTTGGGGGCAAGTCCCCCCTCCCCTTGGCCGCCGCCCCCCTCTAGATGCCATCTAGAGGGGCCGGCCCCCTTCTCCCTTCCCCCTATAAATAGAGGGGTGAGGGAAGGGCAGCCACACCACAAGCCAAGGCGCAGCCCTCCCTTCCCCAACACCTCTCCTCCTCTGTTGTGTGCTCGGCGAAGCCCTGCCGAGATCTTGCTTCTCCACCATCATCACACTGTCGTGCTGCCGGTGGAGCTGTCTTCCTCAACCTCTCCTTCCTCCTTGCTGGATCAAGACGGAGGAGACGTCACCCGTACCATACATGTGTTGAACGCGGAGGTGCTGTCCGTTCAACACTTGGTCATCGGTGATCTGAATCACGTCGAGTACGACTCCATCATCACCGCTCCCTCGAACTCTTCCGTACGCGATCTACAAGTGGTATGTAGATGCAAACTCACTCCCTTGACTCGTTGCTTAGATGAACTCATAGATGGATCTTGGTGAAACCGTAGGAAAATTTTTAATTTTCTGCAACGTTCCCCAACATGCGCGTAGTACTTTGTTTCGATTGCTAATAGACTTTTGCAATAAGTATGTGCGTTCTTTATGACTAATGTCGAGTCCATGGATCATATGCACTCCCACCCTTCCATCTTTGCTAGCCTCTTCGGTACCGTGCATTTCCCTTTCTCACCTCGAGAGTCGGTGCAAACTTCTTCGGTGCATCCTAACCCCGTGATATGATACGATCTATCATACATAAGCCTCCTTATATCTTCCTCAAAACAGCCACCATACCTACCTATCATGGCATTTCCATAGCCATTCCGAGATATATTGCCACGCAACTTCCATCATCATCATATACATGACTTGAGCGTTCATTGTCATATTGCTTTGCATGATCGTAAGATAGCTAGCATGATATTTTCATGGCTTGTCCGTTTTCTTGATATCTTTGCTATGCTAGATCATTGCACATCCTGGTACACTGCCAGAGGCATTCATATAGAGTCATACGGTTCTAGATATCGAGTTGTAAGTAAATAAAAGTGTGATGATCATCATTATTAGAGCATTGTCCCAGTGAGCAAAGGATGATGCATACTATGATTCCCCCACAAGTCGGGATGAGACTCCGGACGAAAAAAATGAGAGAGCCCCCCAAAAAATAAGAGAAAACAAAAAAATGTGAGAAAAAGAGAGAAGGGGCAATGCTACTATCCTTTTACCACACTTGTGCTTCAAAGTAGCATCATGTTCTTCATATGGAGAGTCTCTTGAGTTATCACTTTCATATACTAGTGGGAATTTTCATTATAGAACTTGGCTTGTATATTTCGATGATGGGCTTCCTCAAATGCCCGAGGTCTTAATGAGCAAGCAAGTTGGATGCACACCCACTTAGTTTTCAGTTTGAGCTTTCATACACTTATAGCTCTAGTGCATCCGTTGCATGGCAATCCCTACTCCTCATATTGACATCAATTGATGGGCATCTCGATGGACCGTTGATTAGCCGCGTAGATGTGAGACTTTCTCCTTTTTGTATTCTCCACACAACCTCCACCATCATATTCTATTCCACCTATAGTGATATATCCATGGCTCACGCTCATGTATTGCGTGAAAGTTGAAAAATCTTGAGAACATTAAAAGTATGAAACAATTGCTTGGCTTGTCATCGGGGTTGTGCATGATGAAATACTTTGTGTGATGAAGATGGAGCATAGCCAGACTATATGATTTTGTAGGGATAACTTTCTTTGGCCATGTTATTTTGAGAAAGACATGATTGCTTTATTAGTATGCTTGAAGTATTATTGTCTTAATGTCAAATGATATACTATTGCTTTGAATCACTCGTGTCTTAATATTCATGCCATGATTAGATTATATGATCAAGATTATGCTAGGTAGCATTCCACATCAAAAATTATCTTTTTTATCATTTACCTACTCGAGGACAAGCAAGAATTAAGCTTGGGGATGTTGATACGTCTCCGTTGTATATATAATTTTTGATTGTTCCATGCCAATATTCTACAACTTTTACATACTTTTGGCAACAATTTATATGATTTTCTTGGACTAACATATTGATCCAGTGCCCAGTGCCAGTTCCTGTATGTTGCATGTTTTTTGTTTGGAAAATCCATATCAAACAGAGTCCAAACAGGATAAAACTTACGGAGTTTTTTTGAAATATATGTGAATTTTGGGAAGTGGAATCAACATGAGACGATGCCCGAGGGGCCCACAAGGACGGAAGGTGCGCCCCAGGGGGTAGGGCGCCATAGGCCCTTGTGGCCACTCCGTAAGGAGTTTGGTGCCCTTCTTCTGGCGCAAGAAAGCTAATATCCGGATAAAAATCGTGTTAAAATTTCGTCCCAATCGGAGTTTCGGATCTCCGGGAATTTAAGAAACGGCGAAAGGCCAGAATCTGGGAGGGCAGAAACAGAAGAAACAGAGAGAGAGATCCAATCTCGGAAGGGCTCTCGCCCTTCCGCCACCATGGAAGCCAAGGACCAGAGGGGAAGCCCTTCTCCCATCTAGGGGGAAGGTCAAGTAAGAAGAAGAAGAAGAAGGGGGGCTCTCTCCCCCTCTCTCCCGGTGGCGCCGGAACGCCGTCGGGGCCATCATCGCAACGACAATCTACACCAACAAATTCGCTACCATCATCACCATATCTCTCCCCCTCTATGCAGCGGTGTAACACCCCTTCTCCCCTCTGTAATCTCTACTTGAACATGGTGCTCAACGCTATATATTATTTCCCAATGATGTATGGCTATCCTATGATGTTTGAGTAGATCTGTTTTGTCCTATGGGTCGATTGATAATCGTGAGTGGTTTGAGTTGCGCGTTTTATTATTGGTGCTGTCCTATGGTGCTCTCCGTGTCGCGCAAGCATGAGGGATCCCCGCTGTAGGGTTTGCAATATGTTCATGGTTTGCTTATTGTCTGTGTTGCGTGAGTGACTAAAACAAAAACACGGATAAGTGGATCATGGCGTATGGGAATAAATAGGACTTGATACTTTAATGCTATGGTTGGGTTTTACCTTAATGATCTTTAGTAGTTATGGATGTTTGCTAGAGTTCCAATCATAAGTGCATATGATCCAAGAAGAGAAAGTATGTTAGCTTATGCCTCTCCCTCATATAAAATTGCAATAATGACTACCGGTCTAGTTATCGATTGCCTAGGGACAAATAACTTTCTTGTGACAAAAAACTCTCTACTAAAACTATCTTAGTTGTGTCTTTATCTAAACAACCCCTAGTTTTTATTTACGTGCTCTTTATTATCTTGCAAACCTATCCTACAACACCTACAAAGTACTTATAGTTTCATACTTGTTCCAGGTAAAGTGAACGTTAAGCGTGCGTAGAGTTGTATCGGTGGTCGATAGAACTTGAGAGAATATTTGTTATACCTTTAGCTCCTCGTTGGGTTCGACACTCTTATTTATCGGGAAAGGCTACAACTGATCCCCTATACTTGTGGATTATCAGACATCGAGGGCATGTTCCGCCAAAGACCCACCAAACAATGGTCTTCATGAAAAATATGCAAGGCATCACGTGAAGCAAAGATTATATCTAACTAAAAACACCATTTCTAATCCCCTCCTATGAAGCATGTGCAACCACTATCAGAGAGTTTGTACATCCACAGGGTGCAGAGCAACCACTTCTGATATCTTACTTGTAATTCAAAAGCTTGCAAGGCAGATATGGTTGTACATGCCTGATAGTCCATGATCAAAATGCTCTTTTTTTACGAAAGATAGTAGGTGAATTACCTACTGCAGTTAAATTAAGTTAATAATAATATTTATAGTAAGTTACAACCAGGTAGGAAAAAAGAAAGAGTGAACTATTACTGGAAGTTGGTGACCCAGTCAACAAGACCAGCATAGGACCCTATGAAGAAGAAGCCTAAGCTCATCTTTAAACACATGCTTTTAAAAATGAAGTTATTTCAACAAATCCATATGCTCCACATAACCAAGAAAATTTAATCCATAAAAAAGTGACATTGAGACATTCTTTAGTCTAAAGTCTAAACAGATTGCCCATAAGATATTTAGAGAGCTTGATATTCACACACATATACTTCCAGCACACCGAGCTAAGGGGTATTCAAACAAGATGTGATCTCTACAATCAATCAAATGTTGATTGCACATGGCACATTCATAGGAAGGCGAATAAAAGGTTTTCCTATGGAGAAATACCCTTGTATACATTTTCTCACTAAGCACAAAAAAAAAGAAAACTTGATGAATTTCCGAGATATGCATAGTGGCATTTTGGCTCCTAGGTGTAAATACACCTATTATGAAATATGTATAAAAACACATTTCAAAATGTTAAAAAAATCAATAAAAAATCTCTGGTGTACATTCGAACATCCTATGTTCGCACACAAATTTTTTGTGAAAAGGACATTTCTTGTGGCATGTATAAAAAAGATAAAAAAATACCTCGTGAATAGCTGTAATCAAGCATCGAAAATTGTCTTTTTTACACAAGCCACAAAAAATGTCCTTTTTCACCGAAACTTTGTGCACGCACATATAATGTCTGAATTACATGCGGGGTTTTTTGCTCGAAATTTTTGAAAGTTTTAAAATGTGTATTTAGACAATGAGTGTATATACACCTATGAGCCAAAACGAATTTCCGAGATTTGCATAACTACTTGAAGACAACTAGAGTGACGTATGACTTAAAACTTTATAAATCCTAGAAGTGGAAATGGCAGTGCCCCAGCTGTATTCCCAAGAAACAAGTTGTGCATATAGATTCTTGCCTTGTATTTGTTGCCAAACAGACAAAAATGGAGCAAAGGCAGCCTGAGACAAATGCAAATAGAAAGCATATCTTAACTCATTATCTATAAAATGGTCCATAAAGCTGTTATATCCAAAGCAAATGAGTACACGTGCGACATATGCAGATATAGCTCAGGTGCAATCAACTTGCGTTGGGGATATTACTACTGGGCGTAAACCGGCCAGGAGAGGCCGGGTTAACTTCATTAGTAATCAAGTATGCTTGAAGCCCGTGAGGATATTCTATAAGGGCCCAAGGCCCAGAACCGGTTTAAGGCTTGTAGCCGTGAACCGGCATTAGTATGTAACTTGTGTTGTAAGTTAGAAATACTAGAGACCGAACCGGACACGTCTATGAGCCGGTCTCGGGACTTTGCAAACCGACGGGCGTCACCCATGTATATAAGGGGACAACCCGGCGGCGATTGAGGACAACAGACAACAACTGGAGACTTAGGCGAAGCTTGTTTGCTCCCTAGTCATCGAAACCCCCATCAATTCCATCACAACTAGATGTAGGCTTTTACCTTCATCGAAGGGCCCGAACTAGTATAAATTCTCTTGCATCCTTGTGTCCGCTTTAACCCCTTTAAGCTAACCCGTAGCGATGGCTCCACGACTAAGTCCTTTCATGAGGACATCTGCCGTGACAAAACCACGACAGTTGGCGCCCACCGTGGGGCTATCGCACGATGGTTTCAAGTTCTTGGAGGGCAACTTCGAAGGACTCAAGGGTTACGCCATGGGCCGGATGACCAAGAGTCATCGCGGCAAGCTCTACATCGACGATTCAGGCTGGGGCCCCTAGGACGGCTCGATTGAGTACGGGTACCGGGTCCCCTTTGATGGTATACATGTCTTCATTGGCAAGATCGGTGAACCGGGCCCTGAGCCGGACATCTGCACCGACCTCGTCGAAACGGCTCAGCGTGCGAGATCTGCCCAGGTTAAACCGGCCGTGAAGCATGCCTTCGTGGGAGTCATCCACGGAGGAGAGTATGAAGGTGGATCGGCATCTGGTGGTGATACCATCATCTATTCCGGCGACGAGTCCTCGACCGGAGAAACCGAATCATTGTATCAGCTACAGGACGGCCAGATTGGGGGCTGTTCCGATGGCGACAGTATTCCAGACCCCTCTGATCTGCCCAACCGGGTTGGGATATTCATGGCCGGTACACAGGCGGCGATTCACTCTTCGACCGGAGCAGCAATGTTCTCCGGATCAGCAGCGGCGGCAGCGGCCGGGGCAGGAGGCTCTGTGCGCCCGCCAGCTCAAGTTTTATCTGATCTGTTTGATGCGTTGGCTGTGCTTATGGCAGAAGCTAACCCGGCAGATCAGGATGCCCACAATGCGGAGATCGCAAAGGTGAGGGAACAGATCACTTAGGACAAGGCCGATTTAGCAGCTGAGAACAACAGGATGGCCGCAGAGCGGGCCGCTTTGGACGCGCAGGCCTATAAGCTTATGCTAGACCAGAACGCGTCGCATGAAGTCCTGAAAAGGAAGCATCGGTCTCGTCTGCCGACGGTCTTTAACACCCCAGGAGCAGGGACTAGTAACCCGCCGTGGTTAAACCGGGTGGAGGCACCTGGGCCAGGTGCGCCGGTTCAGCCTCGCCTGATGGAGCCGCCTCGACAGAATAACATCGTGCCTCAGCCGGTCCAGACGCCTCCAGGTCATTATTCCAATCCAATGGACAATCTTATCGCTGCCGCTTCACGGCTGGAGGCCATCCCAATTGAAGGTGATTCTCCGCAGGCGGTGGAGACACGCCGGGTTAAGGAACTTCTTCGAACGGCTTTGGTTCAGCAGGAAGCATATTCATACAGCCGTGACCGGATTCATTCTACCCCCCGTCCAAGCTGGAGTTACAGCAGGCGGATGGATGAACCGGCCGTGTCTAGTAATGCACGGAATCGTGAAGCGCCCCGTGGCCATAACCCGGCAGGTGATGCTCAGGAAGTGGTGGACCGGGCCCGAGCGCGCAGGGACGCCGAGTTAGCAGCGCATCATGAGGCTCGTGAGCTTACGCTGGTTCGTCCAACCACCTCGATCGAGCCAGGAGTAACTTCTAGCTCCTTGGGAGTGCCTTGTCTTGTCCCCGCTTTACGCAATGTGCGCTTGTCCAAGGATTTCAAGGGCCCGCGCATGGTGCCAAGTTACACGGCTGATTTGTCTCCGGAAACATGGATAGAGAGCTATGAGATGGCCATGGGGATGCTTGACGTAGATGAAGCGGCATGTGCAAAGTATTTCACCATGATGCTCGAAGGGACAACCCGTATTTGGTTAAAGAGCTTACCAGCCAATTCTATCATTTCATGGGCCCAGTTGCGAGCCCAGTTTATCCAGAATTTCAAGGATACATGTAAGCAACCCATGTCGATAGTGGACTTAGCGGCCTGTGTCCAGGGGGAAGGGGAGTCAACAACCTGCTGGGTACGCCGGGTTTTGGAAATTTTGCACTCCTCAGACCGTATCAACGCCGACTCCGCGGTTATAACTTTGGAAAGCAACTGCCGGTTTAAACCTCTGAAGTTGAAATTGGGACGGATGAAGCGCCATTGTAACGACATGGGGACCCTCATGACCGCGTTAGTGAAGTATGCTGATTCTTATAGTACCAAGGATCCCGAGTCTGATGATGACAAGACAGGGAAGGGAAAGAAGAACGGCAACTCCAAGGGGCAGAAACACAATACGGCATGTCATGGTAACGGGGGCAAGCGTAAAGCGGTAGCATGGATTTTGTTGCTAACACCAGTGTGTAGGACAGGGGCCAGCGATGGAAGGGTAAACCGCTGAATCGCGTTGGAGCTCCAAACCCCAACCCGGACCGCCTGACCTATCTATTAAACCAGCCATGTCCGAAGCACGGGACGAAGGAGGCGCCAGCCACCCACCTTTGGAAGGATTGCTATATTATGCAGTAGTTCAAAAATTCTAATGCTTTCCGGTATGCTCACAGATCAGGTGGTGGCTCAGGGTCCGGATTCCATGGGCCGGGTCACGGTGGAGGAAATACTGGTTCAAGCTACAATGGAGATCAGGATGGACATAACAACCAAAACAATCAAAATAGCCAGGGTGGTTACAACCAGCAGCAGCAGTCGGGTTATTAGAGCCATCCAAAGCAGTTGAATAGTGGGCAATATCATGTATTCACCACTAGCTTGGATAAACGAGACCAGAAGCTTCACAAGCGAGCAGTGAACTATGTTGAACCGGCCGTACCTCGTTATCTACGCTGGTCCGAACAGCCGATCATATGGAGCAGAGAGGACCACCCTCCCCGGGTTGACAATCCGGGTCAGCTAGCATTGGTGGTGGCACCTCAGGTGGGAGGTTATAAGTTCACCAAAGTGCTCATGGATGGAGGAAGCAGCATCAATATCTTATACTACGAGACCTTCCCTCGTATGGGGCTAACAGACAAGAATCTTAAACCGTCCAATACGGTGTTCCATGGTGTGGTACCTGGTAAGTCGGCATATCCCGTTGGTAAGATAGCTCTGGAGGTGGCCTTTGGAGATGATCATGATTCCAGGTCAGAAACATTGGTTTTTGAGGTGGTCAAGATCCGGAGCCCGTACCACGCTTTGTTTGGGCGGCCGGCTTATGCCAAGTTTATGGCACGGCCCTGTTATATTTATCTGCAGCTCAAGATGCCGGGTCACAAGGGAACCATAACCATTCATGGAAGTCGCAAGATTGCCTTGGAGTGTGAAGAAGGTGATGCGGCCTATGCAGAGTCGGTTTGTGCCACGGAAGAGTTGAAGTACTACAAGGATAATGTTGATCCGGCTGACATGACTCCGTTGAAAAAGCCAACCACAGAGCATGATCCGGCTCTAAAGTTCAAATCGGCAGCTGAGACCAAGCTTGTTGACTTTGTACCGGGCGATTCATCCAAGCAGTTTAGTATCAGTGCCAACTTGGATCCGAAATAGGAAAGTGCGCGCATCGAGTTCATCCGTGAGAACTGGGACATTTTTGCATGGAAGCCTTCTGACATGCCAGGTGTACCGAGGGAACTCGCTGAGCACGCTCTTAATGTTGATCCTAAGTATAAACCGGTGAAGCAGTTTCTCCGCCGGTTCAACGAAGAAAGGCGCAAGGCTATCGGAGAGGAAGTGGCCAGGCTCTTAGCGGCTGGCTTTATTGTTGAAGTGTTCCATCCTGAATGGCTGGCTAATCCGGTGCTGGTCCTTAAGAAGAACGGCACCTGGCGCATGTGTGTGGATTACACAGATCTTAACAAAGCTTTTCCAACAGATCCTTTTGCCCTCCCCCGCATTGATCAAATTATTGATGCAACGGCGGGTTGTGAGCGTTTGAATTTTCTGGATGCATATTCTGGTTATCATCATATCAAGATGGCAGTTAAGGACCAGGAGAAGACGGCGTTCATAACTCCTTTTGGAGCCTTCTACTATGTATCTATGCCCTTTGGGCTCAAGAGTGCCCAGGCAACTTATCAACAGTGTGTACAAAACTGCTTTCATGAGCAGATCGGCCGTAATGTGCATGCCTATGTGGATGATGTTGTGGTTAAGTCAAGGGAGAAGGAGACTCTGGTTGATGACTTGAAGGAAACCTTTGATAACCTACGGACATACAAGATGATGCTCAATCCGGCCAAGTGTGTTTTTGGTGTACCGGCAGGCAAATTATTGGGTTTTCTGGTGTCCAACAGGGGAATTGAGGCTAATCCGGAGAAGATCACAGCTATCACCTCTCTGGCTAAACCGAAGTGTATTAATGATGTCCAGCGTTTGGCAGGCTGAGTTGCCGCGTTGAGCCGGTTTATCAGTCGCCTCGGTGAGAAGGCAATACCTTTGTATCAGATGCTGAAAAAAGCGGATCCCTTTGTCTGGAGTCCGGCCGCTGATAAAGCGTTGGAGGACTTAAAGCGGCAGCTAGCCAATCCGCCTGTTCTTGTTGCTCCAATTGACAAAGAACCGTTGCTACTATATGTGGCGGCTAATGCTCGTGCTGTCAGCATAGCTATTGTGGTAGAGCGCAAGGAGGCGGGTAAGGAGTATCCGGTTCAGCGCCCGGTTTACTACATCAGTGAGGTACTTATTGAGTCCAAGCAAAGATACCCGCATTGGCAGAAACTGGTGTATGGAGTTTTCATGGCAAGTAGGAAGCTTAAGTAATACTTCCAGGGACATCCCATCATAGTGGTCAGCTCTGCTCCTTTGGGAGATATAATTCAAAACAGGGAGGCAACTGGCCGGATTGCTAAGTGGGCTATAGAGCTTGGGCCCCACGATTTGAAATACGTGCCTCGAACGGCGATCAAGTCTCAAGCACTTGTGGATTTCATCAATGATTGGACGGAGCTACAAGCACCTGAAGAAAAACCGGATCACACCTCTTGGACTATTCATTTTGATGGGTCCAGACAATTGGAGGGCTCGGGGGCTGGAGTCGTACTAATTTCCCCACGAGGTGATAAGTTCTGTTATGTTCTCCGCTTAATGTTCCCTTGTACTAACAATACAGCTGAGTATGAAGCTTTACTCCATGGCCTCCGGATGGCTAAGGAGATGAATCTCAGCCGAGTCAAGTGCTTCGGTGACTCGGACCTAGTGGCCCAACAAGTGTCTGGTACTTGGGATTCTAAGGACCCGCTCATGGTAGCATACCGTCATGAGGTGGATGTCATTGCAGGACATTTCAAGGGGTATCAGGTAGATCATGTGGACAGACGGAAGAACGAAGCGGCGGACGCTTTAAGCCGGCTGGGCTCTCAGCGTAAACCGGTCCCGCCTAATGTCTTCTTAGATGTTCTGCATAACCCGTCGGTCAAGCTCCCTGGCGAAGAGGATTTGGCTATTCCTAATCCGGAGGCTCAGTTGGTGGCGGCTCTGCATGTCATACCGGATTGGACGGTTCCTTATCTTGCGTACATGAACCGGGGCGAGTTACCAGAGGATGAGACGCTGGCCAGACAGATAATCCGGCGATCCAAGTCCATGACTATTGTCAATGGCGAGTTGCATCATTGAAGTGTATCAGGAGCGTTTCAACATTGTGTATCGCCAGAGGAAGGTTGTGAGATCTTGCGTGAAATCCACGAAGGAGATTGTGGTCACCACGCCGGTTCAAAATCTCTGGTGGCTAAGGCGTTTCGTCACGGTTTCTATTGGTTGACTGCTCATGCTGATGCGGAGGACCTGGTTAGACGGTGTGACGGCTGTCAGAAATTCTCAAGGCGTGCTCATGTGCTGGCTCAAGAATTGAGGATGATTCCAATTACTTTGCCGTTTGCCACTTGGGGGCTAGATATGGTCGGACCTTTCAAAAGGTCCAAGGACAAGAAGACCCACCTTTTGGTGGCGGTTGACAAATTTACAAAGTGGGTAGAAGCAGAGCCCGTCAGCAAGTGTGATGCAGCCACGGCGGTTCAATTCATTAAGAAGGTGATTTTTCGGTTCGGCTTTCCACACAGTATCATCACTGATAATGGTACCAATCTGTCTAAGGGTGCTATGAAGGAGTTCTGTGAACGTGAGCACATCCGGCTTGACGTTTCATCAATGGCTCACCCACAGTCCAATGGCCAAGCAAAGAGAGCTAACCAGGAGATCTTATGTGGCATCAAACCCCGGCTTATGGTTCCTTTGCAACGGACGCCGGGTTGTTGGGTTGAGGAGTTACCATCTGTGTTATGGAGCATCAACACTACACCCAACAAATCGACAGGATACACGCCGTTTTTCATGGTCTACGGAGCGGAGGCGGTTCTCCCCAGTGATATCCGTCATGACTCACCTCGTGTAGCAGCTTATGTTGAAGCGGACAACGAGGTAGCTCGGCAAGACGCTTTGGACCTGTTGGATGAAGAATGTGACATTGCAGCTGCCCGTTCGGCGATTTACCAGCAGGATCTTCGTCGCTATCACAGTCGCCGAGTTAGAACCAGAACCTTTCAAGAAAGAGATTTGGTGCTCCGGCTCATTCAAGACCAGACTGATATGCACAAGCTATCCCCACCTTGGGAAGGACCTTTCGTGGTCAGCAAGAATCGCACAACGGTCGTACTATCTGATTGATATTCGAGAGCATAAAGACTCACGTACATCGAGGGAGGAGACCAACAGGCCGTGGAACATAGCTCATCTTCGCCCTACTATACTTAAGCCATAGGATTTACTTATGTACATATTATGACAATGTATATATTATGATCAATACAATAAACCGGAGCCTTAGCTAAAGCGGGGTCTCTGTTATTTTTTACATCATGAGTGGTTACACGGAGTTTTTTGTCTTAAAGCGGTCTCCGGTTTACCCCTTGAGTTAGCTTTTTAACAAAGCTTTATATTATGTCACTTGGGGGGCTTGGTCGTGTCCGAACCAATGCAACACCTTTTGACAGGCAAAGCCACGAGATCACTTGGGGACTTGGTCACGTCTGAACCAGTCACGCCTCTTGGTTGGCCTAAGGCCACATAATCACTTGGGGGCTTGGTCGAACCCGAACCATTGCCACACCTCTTGATTGGCGTAATACCACTGCATCATTTGGGGACCTGGCTGACATAAACCATAGCTACGCCTATTGGGGGCTTGGTCGTGTCCGACCATGGTAATGCCACTTGATCGGCTCAAACAGCCTTTTTTCCGCAAAGGTTTTTTGTCTTTGCCTTTGCTTGCAATTTGTTTGTCTTTTTGCATATTTCTCTTGTTGTGTTCTTAAACCGACAATTGTTAAACCGGTTCGACTATCAGTTGACGGGACACGGTTTGTTTTTTCATCCGGAGACACTGTTGCCCGGTTTGATTTTTGATAAACATCCTATTATGGAGTAACACCGGTGTTCATCTTAACCCGGAAAGCTTTACCTGGTAAACCGACCCTATATGCACATGAGTTGTTTTCTCCTTCAGCAGAGCGGGTTTTTTACAAGTCCGCGTCAAGATTGGCACAGCCAACTTCATGCCCTACGATGGCAGGTATCATATATTCCCATATTTTATCATATGTTTAATCTAAAGTATTATCTTTAGTTTCATATACATGGATATGATAACCCGTCTGGCGATACAACCACAATGGCGGTTTAAGCTTTTTTGCTGCAGACAACAGTTTAAAGTTGATGATTCAACAAAAGCATAAGTGGCAGTAAATATGCACGAAGGCATATCAACACAAAGTGTGGCAGCTAATCTATTACAAGGCAACACAGTGCCTAGATAAGATAATTGTTTTTTGGCATAACATCATGAAGCAGTAATGTAAACCGGCCTCCGGTTTATGCTTGATCACCAGCTTGGCCTGATGGTTGCGGGTCATCCTGCGCCGCTTCAACTTCTGATTCCCTACCCAGCGGCTGGAAATCAACAGTCGTCCAGTCGATTCCCATTAATGCTTGAAATACGGCTTCATCATTGATCAGCAACGATGGTTCAATATCAGGAGCGTAAGTATGCTTACGGATTGGTGGTATAAGATTCTCCGCTTCAGGAATCGGTGCATCCACTCGTTTATTTTCTCCGTCATATTGGGCCTGTTAGTGAGACAGATTTGCCTCTTCAACCAGCTGACAGGCCAAAGGGCGCACCTCCCGGTTTATAGCTCGAAGATCTTCTTCGTTGAATTCCGTCCCGTCTTCCTTCAAGCTTGGGAAACCTTGGGCCGCTTCAACAGGATCAAAATCTGGCACCCACGCTTTGGCCCGGATTAAGGCATTTATGGCACCGGTTCTAGCAGCAGATTTCTTTAATTCTTCAAACCGGCAGGGAGCATTGACAACCTTTTAAGAGTGTCCTGGATCAAGGTCGGTGTCGGGTTGTTATGAGAAGCGGTGCTGATGATCCGTTGCGCACCAGTATAGAGTTGCTCTATCAATGTATAAGAGGCCTTCAATTTCTTCCGCACGTCAAATCCCAAGTGGCCAATGTGTGTCCCTATATCATTCAAAGTGTTAATACAGCGACAATTACATGATAAAGCTTCGATATGTCAGGCATCAAAAAAGGCTTACCAAAGACAGCGGCGGTCATGGCATGCACTTGCTGCTTTACACTGGACAGTTCGTCCACCACCGGTTTAAGGGCAGCTTCAGCATTTTCTGCCCGTTGAGTTAAAGTGGCCTTTTCAGTGGCCCAATCCGCCCGCTCTTTGTTGAATCCCTCCTTAAGTTTTTCCATGACGCTTAAAGCGCCGGTTAATTCATCTTTTGTCTTGGAGGTTTCAGCTTGCTGGGATTTCAGGTTTTCTTGAAGGTCAGCGATTTGACTATCTTTCTTGTTCACATCAGCCTACATACAGATAATCATATGATAAGGATTAAGATGCAGAGTTGAAGTACCAACCCCATAACAAGTTATGTCCTTGGTACTTGGGGGCTAATGCATATTTGCTTCTCATCCTACAAATTATATAAAGTCCCAAGCTCAATACAAGTATTCAACTTGGCACTTGGGGGCTAATGCATATTTGCTCTGTCCTTGAGTAATGTTGGAATTCTTATGTTATACAAGTCCCGGTTTAACTATATTAAGTTGAACCGGCACTACAAGAAATATGTCAACTAGTGACCTTCTGTCAGTGACCCTGGAAGAATTGGTCATAGATCTATGACCATTTCAGGCCAATTGGTCAAAAGCTGTTCGAGGGGCTCCAAACCCTAAACCATTGCGACCATTTTGGTCAGAAAGGTCGTAATTTCCTTACACGAAAAGGTCATAAAGCAAACAACGCTAGTCCGCTGCCTTATTTCAAGTTGTTAACGACCAATATAGATGGTCATAGCCTTGTAGATTGTGGTGGGTTGCTATGACTAGGCGCCACCTCATCAGTTTTGCCTATGTGTCATGTCCATGTGGCGGTTTTTGCCCTAGGTTTTGAAGCAACCTATATTTCTGTCATTCCCAAAATTCCCAAAAAAATCTCAGAAATTCTTTGGGTCATATCTTCGTCAAATATGTATAAACCTTCCTTGCCTAGTTCAAAAATAATTCAAAAATATTCATTTTCCTATTCTGTTCAGAACAACAGTTTGTGAAGGAAGTACCACTTTGGCATGTCCACATAGTATCCATTTTCTACAGTGCTTTTCTATGCCCAAATAACCATCCTCCACCAAATGCCAGCTCAATCCATTTATTATTTTGAGCCGAGCTTCAACATTTGTATTTATGTCTAGTGTGGTAGTTTGCAAAGCAAGTACCACATAGGCTCCTCCTTTTGAGCTAAAAATTTGTGAAGACAGTCTTCTTAGTAACTGATCATCCTCAGCCAAAACTCACGCCCATTAGCCATGTGCATTTCCCGTACCGCAAATCAAACAATTGGCTGCTTATTCGTGCTTGAGCATCGATCGGTCTCCTCGTGAGAATCTTATGTTATGATTTTCTTCCTAGCACCTACCTGGGGAGTTCCCAACCCACTAGACATACCTAGGCCGCCTAGAACAAATGGCAACGCCACGGTCACGCGGTGACCACGCGGCAGGCATGCAAGTTTACGCGCTCTAGAGTTGGGGCCCTCGGCCACCGCCCAAACCTCGACGTATCGCCACCAAACCATGTATTTATGATTAAATAGGTACTTATGTAACTAGAAATGATTTTTGGAAAAAATAAATAGCAAACTATGAGGCAGCTGCAGTTCAAATTTGACCCGCTTCGGTTAATCGACGAAATTTGTCTTTTTCACGAGAGGTGGATCAAAACTTTTTGCACCCAACCATTTTGTCAATTGTGCATTATATATGGCCTAGTATTTTATAAAATTTATTTGGTCCATTTTTGCAACAATTATTTGGTAGGTCCTTCACAAAAAAACCTCCTTTTGGGCACTCGTAAAATGAAAAATGAATTTTCCGTGCAGAGAAAATGAAAACTTCCTTAGGCAACATTGTTTGGAATTCCAAGATGTACCCTTGTACATAATGTGAGATCATTTGAACAAACTATTCCATGAATGTGGCCATAAGATTGATCATTTGGCTTGAAAGCCATGAATCTTCATGCGTGATAGCTCGTTTCTGAGAACACTTTTTCAAAATAATTACCGTATTACAAGTTTATTATTTTTCCTGGAAACTTGGTCACATATAATGACACAATGCGAAGGTTTTCCAATTTTTTGATTTTTTTTTAATTTTTTATGCCCGTTTCAAAATGCGGTCAAAACGGCGAGCTTGACCGTTCCTAGCTAGTGGTTGAATCTTGGAATTTTTTTGGTGTTTCTATGATTAAATAGATACTTATGTACCTAGAAATGATTTTTGGAAAAAATAAAGAGCAAACTACAAGGCATCTACAGTTCAAATTTGACCCGCTTCCAGCTGAATAGACGAAAATTTGTCTTTTTCACGAGAGGTGGATCAAAACTTTTTACACCCAAAAATTTGGTCAATTGTGCATTAAATATGGCCTAGTATTCTATAAAATTGATTTGGTCCAATTTTGCAACAATTATTTGGTAGGTCCTTCACAAAAAACCTCATTTGGGGCAATCGAAAAATGGAAAATGGTTTTTCCATGCACAGAAAATGAAAACTTCCTTAGGAAACATTGTTTGCCATTCCAAGATGCACCCATTTGCACAATATGAGATCATTTGAACAAACTATGCCAAGAATGTGGCCATAAGATTGATCATTTGGCTTGATAGCCATTAATCTTCACACGTGATAGCTCGTTTCTGAGAACACTTTTTTAGAATAATTGCCGTATTGCAAGTTTGTTATTTTTCCTGGGAACTTGGCCACATATAATGACACAATGTGAAAGTTTCCCAATTATTTGATTTTTTTAATTTTTATGCCTGTTTCAAAATGCGGTCAAAACAGCGGGAATGACCGTTCCTAGCTAGTGGTTGAATCTTGGAATTTTTTTGGTGTTTCTATGATTAAATATATACTTATGTACCTAGAAATGATTTTTGGAAAAAATAAATAGCAAACTACGAGGCAGCTGCAGTTCAAATTTGACCCGCTTCCAGCTGAATCGACGGGAATTTGTCTTTTTCACCAGAGGTGGATCAAAACTTTTTACACCCAACCATTTGGTCAATTATACATTAAATATGGCCTAAAATTTTATAAAATTTATTTGGTCCAAATTTGCAACAAATATTTGCTAGGTTCTTCACAAAAAACTCATTTTGAACACTCAAAAAATGGACGAGAGTTGGACGAAAAACTTTTAAGAGGGAACCATTTGGTCCATTTGTACATAAAACATGGTCGAATATTTTTGAAAATTGTTGCGGTCCAATTTTATAACTAATATTTGATAGGTTTTTCACATAGGTGAAAACAAAGAAGAGAAACAAAAAGAAAAAAACACATATACATAAGTTTAATTTTCATTGGTGGAGATGTTTGTGCCATGGATTGATGACATGGCACACATCCATCCATCCATCCATACCCTAACCCTAACTCCACTCCTCCCGTCCCCTCTCCCCTCTCCCCCGATTCAGATCCAGTCCTCGCCGCCGCCACCTACCTCAAGCCGATCCTGCCGCCCGCGCGCCACCACCCACTCCGCTCCTCCTCGCCTCCGGAGGACGCCCGCTCTTCCTCCACCCATCGACCCACCCCGTCCCGGAGGCCTCACTCGCCCGCGCGCCACCACCCACGCGCTCATTCCCCCCTCGGCGCCACCACCATCTCCGTTGGCTCCTCGCCGACGCCTCCGCCCCTTCCCCGTCCAGCGGCGCCCTACCTCCTCCGCGGGCCGCTCGGGAACGAGCACTAGAAGGACCTGGTGGTCGCCGTCCGGGACGGCGTGCTCATCCCGCGGCCCGAGACGGACGCCGTCGTGTACATGGTCGCCACCACCGACTACGAGTGGGCGGAAGGGGAGCATTTGGTACTTTGACTTCGAGTTTCGCCCGGTTCCTCTGCATCATGCTTGGTGATTTGGTGGTTGGGTTTATTCTTGTGCTGATTCCTTTCGCAGATTTAGATCAACGAGTCATGGAAGATCAGGCCGGCTGTGGACCACACCGTCCTCCCCAAGGGCAAGGCTCAAGCCAAGTGAGTGCTCTCTCCCTCTCCATGCCCTGCCACAAGTTTCTGAATGTGCTTGCGTGGTGATAATGTGGAGCCTGCGTCCATTTCTCTCTGGAGATGGGGTTTTCCTTGTGTGTTTAGACCGTGTGGTGTTAGCTTTACTTCATCTGTTAATGGTTTACATTGGGGGCTTTTGCAAGGTACCAGGTGGCTGTGTGTATGGACAGCTTAACTTCATCTGTTTATGAAATTTCTTAGAGGCTAGATAGCAATGTCAGTCTCCGTCAGCTTGCTTGCTACCAAACAGCTTAACTTCGTCTGTTTATGAAATTTCTTAGAGGCTAGATAGCAATGCCAGTCTCTGTCAGCTTGCTTGCTACCAATTGGTGTGTTCTGCATTGCACTTTATTGAGTTTATGATGATATGTGATTTTTTTCAGATGTTTCTACAAGTTTTTGAACGTGTTTGTGTGGTGATGATGGAGAGTTGGTGTCCATTTCTCTGTGGAAATGGAATTTTCTTTGTGTGTTTAGACTGTGTGGTTTTAGTCTGATGGCTTAGATTAGAGGCTGTTGCAAGGTGCCAAAGTGGTCCTATGAACAACTTAACTTTGTATGTTTATGAAATTTCTTAAGATGCCTAACAACACTGTCAGCCTGTCAGCTTGCTTGGTAACTATTGCTGTGTGCTCCATTGTGCACTACTGATTTTACAATAACCAACGGCACTCATATTTAATGCCATGGCGTCAGGGGTGTCCACGAGCATGGTGCGCCGTGGGGAACTCCCCTTCCGCCGCCGGAGCTCCTCCTCTCTGTTCCGCGGCGTTCCTTGCCGTGTGATTGAATTGAATCTGATCCCCTTTCTCTATCGTGTGTGCTTGCAGGGACGCTGTGGCTTATGGGGGTCGCGGGATCCATCACCTACAACTGGTCCAGGCCCGGCATGAAGACCAGCGTTAAGCTCATCCACGACAGGTTCGTTTCCTCCGTATGGTGGGAGCTGTTGTCAATTGTGCATTTCGTCTCTGTTGATTGTGTCCAGTCCCGAGTTGGACAATATACGTGGCCATGGTCGGAGTTGACTGATACTTGTTTTATTGCTCCCATCCCTAGCTAATTTTGTCTGCAAGTTGAAATCGGTTTAGCTCCATCAGCAATGCCTGTGGAGTTGTGGTTGTGGTTGGTACAGACTAACTAATGGAGTAGTGGGTAGCTGTGGTGTGCCCTACACTGTTGATATTCGATGTAATTTTAGAACTACTGTAACTTACTACTAGTAGGTTGTAGTCAGACATGCAAGAGGGTGTGTAGTAGTTTGAATCGAATGTTATTGCTACATTAGGTAGCTCTATCTTATGGGGAATGGCATGACTTCTTCACCTTTTTGCGACATGTTATTACAAACCTTGTTGGAGTGTGTCCTGTCAAGATTTTTCTGTCAGGTTACTAGCATTGTAGTCCATTGCACTCTCAACGTCTTCTCCCCAGCTGAAATGCATTTACACCCCATGCATTAGTTTTATTTCCCCGGCAAATGTATTATGTGTTCGCAACTTGAAAACAGCATGACAAATTGCAAGTATATGACATGATGCACACAACCACAAATCTCCTCTGTGTAATGGAAACTGTCAGACTAAATAGATCATGTTCAGTGTTTCTTGTGTGTGTTTTCTACACACACACACATGGTCCTTCCTTTTAAATCTCCTCTGCTGCTTACTGACATAGTACTACACACGTACAGTAGTTGAGTAGTTTCAGACCTACAAGACACACAAACAAAATGAACTGATGTGTTTATGCCATGGAATTTACTTTACTTAAAGATGTTACTGTTGTGTCATAGAAAATTTGATTTATATTTTTGCTGCTAGTGTCCATTTAGCAGTTTTTTATCATGTTTCTACCAAGATGCTTCAGCCATTTGTTTGTTTTCCTGCAGCGAAGTGCGGCTGGACGACCGAGGCTGCTATTCTGCCTTGATGTGCACATAAAGAGTTCCTGGACCTGACATGAAGCAAGGATACCTGTGGCTGCAAGCCAACAATATCTGAAGACAGGTGCTGCTTGTCTATGTTCTCAGCATAGCTATAGGCTGCCATGTCTTTTCCACTTTCCTTTTCGCTTTGTGTAATGTTAACTTGACGGTCAGCCTATAGTTATGCGAAGAACATCGGCAAGCAGCACCTGTCTTCAGACATACAATGCCATGTCTTGTTCCATTAATCACGTAGTGCTCCTGTTAGTGACATTCATCTAGTACTTTATTTTGCAAAGCATGCAATGGTTTGGAGTACTTGATCATGGCCTGATGGAACCTACATGTCGTTACTACAACAGCTAGAAGCAATCCATTTTATTAAAAGCATTCTGGTTAGCATTTGGTCATGGCATCACCTTGCTGTTCTGTTTGTTTTAAATCTGGTTACAAGTTTACTATTTTCCATAACCATTATCTTACATTTTTGGCATTGAGCATTGGTGGATCTCAACAGCTATATGATGAATACACATCATGATATATACTTGATGAATCTGCCCGCTACATCTCAACTTGTGTATCTGTTTTGGTATCTCTTGCACTGTGTATCTGTTTTCTTGTATGAGTGGGTATCTCATTTTAACTAGTTGGAGAACAAAAAGCATGGTACTAGCTAGCTCAATTTGTGTTATCATTCTAAATAAATGTCATTTTCTTGAATGGTCTGTTCATAATATATTTTCATGTCAAGTTTCGCCAGCGCGAGGCAAGCGACCGAGGTGGCTGCTGCTGTGACCGAAGATTAGAAGAAGCTTGGAGATGTGCACAATAGTTTTGGTGCCTCTGTATTTGTTTCTGATTGTATGTACACTTGATGGATCATGCAGATGTGCTGTTCTGAGTTTCATAAAGTGATTTTTGGATTTGATCATTTAATTGTGAGAATTATTGATTGTTTGATGTTGAAATGTGTAAAATTGAAATATGTGAATGAAAAAGGCTGAATGTTCGTCTATTGGATCGAATAATATTTGGGCTCTAAAAAGGCTATGGCCCAAACAATAGTGGACTGGAATATTGTGCATTCATGAAAAACAAAAACAAAAGGCTGAATGAAACAGAATGCAAAATGGCCTAAGCCCAGAAAATAAAAAGGCCGAATTGTAGGGCTTGGCCCATGAACCTGACCAAAAATTGACAGAAAAAAACACAAATTGGCCGAATTGTTGGGCTAGGCCCATGTAGAAAATCGAATTGGACCGGGCTGAATCTTGTGCCACATCAGCTTGCCACGCTGGATGCCTACGTGGCCTGGGGAGGTTGCTAGTGACCAAAACGCCACAGTGGACATATTTTGGTCATAAACGTCTTCGACCATTCCAGAAGAAAGGTCGCTATAGTCAATTAACGACCCTCAGCTTTTGACCTTCTGTTTTTGGTCAAAAAAAGGTCGCAAATGAAAAACAATGACCTTTCAGTGACCAATAGTCAAGGTCACAAGTTGACATATTTCTTGTAGTGCGGCCCGTGGGGGCTACTTTCCAAAAGTACAGATGTGTTCAGGATTATGTTGGGAAGTCTCGGTTTAAGTTGACATCTTTAAATCGTCACTTGGGGGCTATTAGAGTTGACAGATTGAAGTATACAAGACAAAAGGGAGTTATGGAGTTTACCTCATATTTGTCCTTCATCATGTTCACCAGACCGGCTTCATAATCACGGCTGGTATATAGCCGGTTCACATAACGGGAATGAAGATCTCGTGGATTCAAAGCGGCATAAGTTGCCAAATCGGCATTCCACTTGCCTTTACCAAACGCAGTAAATTCGTCTTTGGCAGTGTGCTTGGACAAGATGACAGGATTACCTGGCTCGGAATGGCCAAAGCCAGTAATCACAACATCGTCATCCTTGGCTTCGCAGGTTCGCACTGGGGTCGCCGGTTTATCCATCTAGTTTGGTGGACTCCCTGCCTTGTCAGTTTGAGCAGGACTTGTGGGTTGATTTGAAGGACCAGTGGTATCAACATGTGCCTCTTCAATGGCAACGTCATGATCTTGCAATGGTGGGTCAGTCAGTATATCATCCTGGATGTCTTCCTCAGGGTTTTGTATTGGGGTCGGTTCAGGAACGTCATCTTCTGCCGCTTTATCCAGGCGAGCTTTCTTGCTTGGCCTAGGCTTGGCTCTGAAAGGAAAGGGACGGATCAGTCCAATGAACATTAAAAGTGGTATACCAAACAGCATTGTCAGGAATATGGCTCACCCAAGCACTGTCTTGAGCGGTGGGAGTTGGGTGCCTGTCGACTCGCCAGAGGAAGAATGAGAAATAACCTGATAATCGGAGTCAGATGGATTAAGAGGTTGACGAAAGCAACCCGCTTTAGGATAATCATTGACGAAACAGTTAGAGACCTCTGAACGTCGTTTCCGAACCGGATTGTTCGGTAAACCGGTGGAGGTGACTACCTGGCCGCTGTGCCGGGTTGCGCGGCGAGCTTCATGCTGTTGTGTCTTCATAAGAAAGTTTCGGTCCAAGTAAGCAAGAGGATGAGAAAATTTAACTTTCCGGTTTGCCCGATGGATTTTTACTGAAGGTAAAGGGTTCGAATCGGAAGAAAGAGCGATTACCTCTACAACATCAGCATGACTAGATGCAGCATCATCCTGGCAATAATCATTATCAATAAGGTGTGTAAAAAATAGCCCAAGTGAGTCAAGTTCTACCACAAGGTCCGGATTACCCACATCATCGTCAGCTGGTGGATCGGAGGAGGCAGTGGTTTTCTTTCTATAGGTTGGTTTCTTCACAACTTTGGTCTTGGGCCGGGTTATTGCTACCGGTTTCTCTTGTGGAGTCTTCCTACTCCAGAATGGATCATCACCCTGTTTGAAAGATGTTAACATCAACAAAGAGTTCTTGAACATAGTCAGATCTTATAAAGGCACAAGATATGAGTCTTACAGCTGGCGGTTTATTAATGGCAGAGAAGGGAGCCAGGCCGGTTTGAGCACAAGCAGCTTCCGGTTCGTTCAGCATCCTCTTAACAGCCTCAGTAACTTCATCATCTGTCAGCAGGATCTCAATATGCCGTAGAGGGTCTTTCACATCTTCTGTGTATTTGCACATCAAACCGGAGCGCAGGCTCAGGGGCAGTATACTCCAGGATATCCACCATCGAGCAAGATCAACTCCTGTCAACCCGTTGGCCATGAAGGCCCGGAGCTTGGATAGTTGTGGGGCATATTTTCTTCTTTCCCTAGTAGTCAGTCTGTGAGGGAGAGGGTGTGTGTTTCTTAGCCGTTCCGGACGGTAACCCGGTAAAGGATTTTCTCCCTCAGGAGAGGTATCTTTGCAGTAAAACCATGTTGAGTTCCACTCATTGGGATGGCTATGCAGTTTGGCGTGAGGGTAAGTGACCTCTTTCCGCTTTTGAATCGCCACACCACCCAACTCGGTGTTGGGACCGTCAGAAAATTCAGTGCGGCGGTTTAGATGGAAGCAGTCTCTGAACAATTCAACTGTGGGCTCCTCCTGAAAGAACACCTCATAGAGCACATGAAAATGACAGATATTGGTAATGGAGTTGGAGCCAATATCTTGTGGACGAAGTTGAAAGTTGGCCAAGACATCCCAATAAAACTTTGAACCGGGCGGACTGAAGCCCCGGGCAAAGTGGTCAGCAAAAACAACAACCTCTCCGTTCTTGGGTTTTGGGGAACTTTCCGGGCCAGGGACCCTCCAGTGAATGTCGTATTTTTTGCCCAAAGCGCCAGTACAGACTAAGTTATCCAGCTGAGTTTCAGTCACTCGAGAAGGAACCCAGTTGCACTCATTCACCTGCTTGGCCACGATGCAATCTGCAAGGCAGTAATACCGGTTCAAGAATATGTTGGAAGGTTATATATTGATACATTCATTATTAAACCAGAAGAAGTTGCTTATAAACCGGAGTTATGCAAGGTGGCAATACAGAACCGGAAAACCTTGGCGGTTCAACAAGGGGACTAATGGTATATGCCGGATTGTCAATTTCTCTACAAAAGTTAAACCGCCTGGTCTGAAACATGGATGAATCAAGCGTGAATGTGCGAAAACAGGTCTCACACAAACTTGTTACAGTTTTGGATCTGGAGCATATTCAGAAAAGAAGTAAATATTCAAGGTCTGAAAAGGAGCAGTACTGAATCAACGAGCAAGGACGCAGGGAGATCTAAGACCTTGAGATGCGCAGGTGACAGCGGATGCTAAAAAACTACCGCTACGCAGAAGCAAGGATTCATAGACTTAACTGAAAGATATCGTATGAGCAAGAAACAAGCGATTTACACCGAAGAACATGGAAACCCTAAGAACAGATCTATGGTGAAAGGATAGAAGATTTACCGAAGCGGAAGAAGAAGCGGAAGGTCGCCGCGATGCTCTGGTACGTTCATGGTGATGCAGCGGCCAAGGTCGGTGCAGAGGTTGACGGCGGCGGCGGAGCTCCAAAGCTGGGCGGCGCGAGGAAGACGAAGCAGAGGGGCACGAAGGGGAAAAAAGAAATGACCCCTCGATCTATTTATAAAGGCAAAGGATATGTGTGTCAGGCGCGAAAATCAAGGGGCTGCAAGTTTGGAAGCAGAGTTGTCGCCTCGATTGTTGCAGACTCATTAATGAAAAAAATGTTATATACAGTTCTTTATGACAGATGACGTCAAGACGGTTCACCACAATCTGAGAAGATGACGTCAGGGCGGTTCAACCAAGAAGATGATTGAAGACGAAGTTTTTGCTAAGGATTGACATGAACCTGTTCAAATCAATTTGGGGCCTAATGTTGGGGATATTACTCTCGATGTAAACCGCCAGAGAGGCCGAGTTAACTTCATCGGTAGTCAAGTATGCTTGAAGCCCGTGAGGATATTCTATAAGGGCCCAAGGCCCAGAACCGGTTTAAGGCTTGTAGCCGTGAACCGACATTAGTATGTAACTTGTGTTGTAAGTTAGAAATACTAGAGACCAAACCGGACACGTCTATGAGCAGGTCTCGGGACTCTGCAAACCGGCAAGGCCACCCATGTATATAAGGGGCGACCAGCGCGATTGAGGACAACAGACAACAACTCGAGACTTAGGCGAAGCTTGTTTGCTCCCTAGTCATCGAAACCCCCATCAATTCCATCCCAACTAGATGTAGGCTTTTACCTTCATCGAAGGGGCCGAACTAGTATAAACTCTCTTGCGTCCTTGTGTCCACTTTAACCCCTTTAAGCTAACCCGTAGCGATGGCTCCACGACTAAGTCCTTTCATGAGGACATCTGCCGTGACAAAACCACGACAACTTGTCTTGCTGAACAAAATTGAATTGCCGTCACGAGTTATAGAAATATCATCCCCTTGAAAGTCATGAAAAGAAAGGTGGAACCTCTTGGCCAGAAAGAAGCCTTTGTGTGACCCCGAAATTGGGGGCATGCAGTATACTAAAGCTACCAACAAGATGAACATATGGAATATTTGAATGGTTGTAGAATTTCTCTAATATTATCAAGATCATGGCAATGATATGTTTGTCCAAGTCCAGCACCCATAGGACTACTCTATTGTTCATTTCGGAATCGGAAATGTACTCGTGAAGGAAGTAGGCAAAGAAGATAGAACTAAGTTCACTAATTGCAACCTTCCATCATAGGTGATAAAGTTGGAACATCAAGCAAATCTCCTTTTTACTCTTTGGAACATGGGAAAGAAACTTTAAATTATTGGATTTGTGAGCACAAGATGCAAACATATATAGGCAAATGACAAGTCCCCATTTGACAATTTAGAGCACTAGTTGGGCTAGCCGTATCACTAGCTTCCATATTAATGGTAACTAGTTGTGATTTTTGAAAACTGATCTTTAACCTTGTGGAGGCTGTAAATTCTCGCAAAAGCCTATGCAAATGCTGGAGCAATATTAGTAGACATGGTAACAGAAGTGCCATCAACATATTACACCACACGAAAATCATGATAAGAGAGCAGAGAAATATGTCGCTCTAAGAGATGATAGGTCATGGCCTTATTGACCACTCTTTGTAGAAGGTCTCTGCAGCCAGCACAATGAACAAAGGGGAAAATTATCCTCTTACCTAACACCTATTATGCAGTTCAAAAATTTGCATGGTGTCTAATTTAACAACACATATGAGATGCGTTAATAAAGGATAAAATGAATCCAATGGCAATACTTATCCCCAAATCCTTTATGCTTGGTAATATTAAGAATTCTCTGATGTTCAATTTTTCAAAAGCTTTCTCGAAATCTACCTTTAGAATGACCACTTCCTTCTTTTTCTTGTGATAGTAATATAAATTCAAAACCCATCGTAAACAATCTCGTATAGTTATAGACTTAATAAAGTCATACTGATTTGCGTGAACTAGCTTCAAAATTATGGATTGAAGCTTGTTGGCTACAAGCTTGTATCAGTTGAGAAATTCAGAAGAGAGACTAGTCTGAAAACATTCACTTACACGATGCCATCTTTCTTTAGAATTAGAGTGATGTAAGATCCAATAATGCTATGAATATTTAGCTGCCCTGTATGAAACTGTTCACAAAGCATATAAAAATCTTCTTAGATAATATACCAACACTTCTTCTTACAACTATGGTTAAATCAATCTGGGCCAAGAGATTCGTTTGAAGGTAGCTCAACAATGATTCTATCAATTTTTATCGCAAAAAAATGATTGTATCAATTTCTTAATGAGTGCAGGGTGCTTTCAGAAATGAAAAGTGCTTATAGTTATGAAGAAACTTACATAGGTCACAAAACATGTTATGAACTTCAGATTCACCAACTATGTCCAGATATGTGCTTAGAGATGGATTATCCATTTGAGTTGTTAAGACTACGAATGAAGTTCCTTCAATGTTGAATTGTTGCGTAAGAGTGAACGGACTTTGTGTTTTCATCCCGAAGATTTGCCCATTTGACTTTTCCTCTTTACTGCCAATATGAATTTTCAAACTAAGCAGTTCTCCATGTTAGTTTATGTTGCTTCTCCAAGGGATAAGCCGTGTGGAGCAAGAGCTCTAGATTACTCAACGCCATCAAGTACTAGAATGAAAGGTATTGATGTCCTGATGATCATTCCTAAGGCCAGCATGACTTTCAGTCCCACTTTTTAGTTTGTAGCATAATAGTTTGAATTTGGCATGATCCTATTGGCAATATCCATTTACGAATTGGGCTGAACTTGGGATGGTAGTTTCAATTTTCATACCACAAGGCAAATAAATGACTTACTCAAAACCCTGAAGTTCCATCCAGTAATGCTTAAAACCAGAAAATAGGAGACTTGGGATGGTTGTGTTAATTTTCATTACACAAGGCACATGATCATAAGTACTTCTTTCTCAATTATCAAAATGTTGTGGATGCATAACTTCATATATTCTTTCAACTTCGATAATCCTAAATTGTATAATGTCTTCTTATGTATAGTAAGTCAATTTTTGGAAAGTGCGGCTTGAGTTAGTTGTACTTTTCATAGTCAATTTAAACTGGCATGTGATGTCAATTTTTCTTGTTTTTAAAATAGAAGCATCTCATTAATTCTTTGCAATGTACATAGGTGATACGACAACAGAAGTGCTCAGAGCTCATGGCCTCACTATCGAGGATGCACTACTGGACTTGTCAAGTTTGCCCTAGTGCCCAGGGCACTTGGCAAAGGCCAAAAACGCTTGCAAAGAGTTTGTTGACTCGCACACTCAGCAAAAACGACTCGACTATCCAGCAAACTACATGGTAATACAAGCTATGTTGCTCAAGATAACTATAGGAATAAATACTCCTCATGCAACTGTATACCTAAGATGTTGTTTTTCCACAAAGGGTAATATATTAATTAATATGCTACCAATTACTCACGACCTCTGCATCAATGACATAATGTCAAGGCCAACTTAACACTTAAGACGTTGTGGTGCCAAGACTATGCCAGGTCAATGTTTGTTACCATGAAAAATAATCTGGTAGCTGCATAAATGTTGGTTAATTTGTCCGTCTTCCCAAAATTTGTTCCTACTAGTTTTTAAATGAATACCAAGGAGCTCTCAACGTGTGTCATTTCGACATTAACTTGCAACCGAGAAGCCATAGTTCTCATCATAATAGATATTCCAATATAAATTTTGTCAAATTTAAACAAGCTTAACTTAAGACAAGTTGAACGTGCCTTGTAAATCTGGATAGGGAGATATTTACAGGGAAGAAGAGGACTACAAGTTTTGCATAAATTCAAGCATGTAGGGTGTGTTTGGATGCAAAGTATTTTTGCAGTTTTTTGGGAATAACGTGGTTTCAGAAGAAAAAAACCTTGGTATTAAATACTTTGAGGTGTTTGGATGAAAGAAATATCGTAGTTTAAGATGCTGTGGTATTGCTCATACCGTGGTTTTCTTGAGGTATCTGAAAAAGAGGTCCCGACCTCTTTTTTAAAAACTGAACCGAGCGAAAAGTCAGCGCCTCCGACTCCTCATAATTATTTGTTAATCGCAGTGTAATTTATACCCTGATTATTAGGCTTTTTTAGTTAGGTGATTAACTTGTGTCCCGTTGGTCTCTCGAGTCCATATCCTTCAGGCGTTTATTGCCAGCGATTCCTCTGTCTGATCAGCGATCTAGCATGCATCTATTGAGTCGCGCTAGCATCTAGAAGAGCACGAGAGGACTTGGCTTGCATGGCATGGCTGCATGGATTGGACGGCCGCTTTTACGTGTTGATCAGCTCCTTAAGTGTAGCTGAGTTAGTTCCAGTCAGCCAAAAATTACGAGAAAGCAACATTTGCCAAACGGACAGGTGGTTTCGGCAAAACAGAGAAAAAACATGGTTTAAACAAACCGAGGTATTCATTGCACTCATGTTGAGAAACTGAGGTTTTGGATTACCACAGTTTTAAAAAGACAGTGTATCACCTCTGTCTCGAAATATAAGATGTTTTAGATATTTCAATATATATAACATACGAACTAAAATGAGTAAACAAACACACTAAAACGCGTCTAGAACTCTAGATAGATTTGCTTCAGGAAAAAAGTTAGAACATCTTATAATTTGGGATAGAGGGAGCGCTTATTATTCGTGTCTTCCTTTGCTAAACAATTTCATCCTTTCCGCAAGACACGTTGGGATGTTGTCTAAGAGCATCTCCAACAGCCGCGCTAAACTAGCGCCGCGCCGCAAATTAGTCCATTTTAACGCGCGCGCAACGCGGCGGGTCGCTCCAGCGGGCGCCAAGAAAACGCGCGCGGCGCTTATAACGAGTTAGGCGCGGTCGAAAGCACTATCCCGCTGGTGTATTTGGCGCCCGCTACATGCACACACTCAAGCGCCGCTCTCCGCACTCTCTCCTCTCTCCTCCTCCTCGCCCGGCGCACCGGGCGCCGCGCCTACCACCATGGACGCGCACACCGCACCCGCCACCTCGTTGTACAGCGCGACCCGCCGCCGCCGCCGCCGAAAACCCTAGCGCTGGGAGCGTTGGCGTCGCCATCGCCGAGCTCCGCCGAAGCGCCGGCCTCATGCAAGCAGCCTCTTCTTGCCGCCGCGGATGACCACGGCGACGGGTGGCGTCGCGCCGGCGCCATCCGTGCCGCCGCCGCACCGCCGAGGGTCCCCAATGCGGCGCGGCTGAAGAAGGCAAAACATCCGCTAAGAAGAACAAGGCGGCGGACGGCCCGCAGCACGAAGGGGAGGAGAAAGAAGGTTGCAGGCGCTCGACGGCCAGCAGGGCTACCGGCGCCGGCGAGCTCACTCGTTGAGCCGCCCGACGCCGCACCACGTGTTCGACGAAATGCCCCCAAGGTGAAAAAATTCCAACTTTTCTTTTCTTGTTATTTTTCAATGCATCATCACATATAGATAGCTTATTTGCATTGTTCAAAAAACTTTATAGTCTCAACGATGATGCATACATGTCAACTATGGGTGTTGGGTCCAACAATTCGCATTGGTCTCAAACCAATGACATCCATTTCGAAGACCATGAGTTTGAAGTGGACGAGGAGGGTGAGGGCATTGTCGACGCGCCGAAAGGAAGAGCGGGCAATTACACCACCAACGATGACAAGTTACTATGCTATACTTATTTGCAAGTGTCGAGGGATCCATCCATTGGAGGTGATCAAAGTAGAGACGCCTATTGGGGGCGAATGAAAATTCACTTTGATGCTCACAACGTGAGTGGAATTGACCGCTCCGAGAGATCACTTCGGTCTCGATGGTCGACAATCAACTCGGATTGTTAAAAGTGGGCGGCTTGTCAAAAGGCGGTTGACAAGATTAACCCAAGTGGCACAAATGAGGATGATCGAGTAAGTGCCATCTCATATATGTTCATCATACTTGTTTTTGGTGACCGAAGTGCTAACTTGTTTTGTTTTTCTTGTAGTACAACATTGCACAAAACTTGTTCAAAGAAGAGACGAGGACAACCAAGAAGCGGAAGATCAAGAAAGGAAGGATCTTTACCTTGCCTCATTGCTATGAAGTGTTAAAGGATGATGAGAAATGGAAGAAGCGTGATGGTTTGGATGATTTGCATTTGAGCAACAAACGCAAGCGAACAATTGAGTTGAATGATGATGAGGAGGAGGATGATGCATCAAGTGATGACGGCAAGAGAAGCCCCACACCCAACTCGGTTTCATACTCGAAGCCAAAACGACCGGATGGGTGCAAGAAAGACAAAACCGAAAAGAAGAAGAGGAAAGGAGATGATGAGCTCAAAAATGCTATGGAAGCTATTGTGAAGGCAAGAAAAGAAGCCAACGAGGTGAGGAAAATGGCAAGGAACCAAGATGCATGCCGAGGAGAGGAGGTTACGGCCGAGGAGAGGAGGGTGGCCGCCAAGGAGAGGAAAGTGGCATTGGAGGAGAGGAAGGTGGGCATGGAGGAGCGAGCTAAGTTGTTGGAATGGGAGAAGCACTTGTTCTTCTTGGACACATCTAACCTCAATGCGGCGCAAAAGGAGTATGTCAATCTTGCCCAACAAGAAGTCTTGATCCAAAAAAGAGCCATGTTTCGTGCAATGGGTGGCGGTGGCCTCGGCGCCATGGGTGGCGGTGGCCTTCGCGCCATGGGAGGCATGGGTGGCTTCGGAGCCATGGGAGGCATGGGTGAACCTCCGGCCGCCATGGGAGGCATGGGTGCACCTCCGGCCGTCATGGGAGGCATGGGTGGCTTTGGAGCACCCTCCGACGCTATGGCCGCCATGGGAGGCATGAGTTTTGCTTCTCTCATGGGAGGCATGGGTGCACCTCCAGCCGCCATGGGTGGAATGTCTTTCGATGTGCCTCCTCACACACATTCCCATGAAGATGTCGTTGAAGATCTTGCCAACACTGTCGGAGCTTCACATGATGCAGTGCGTGATGCGGTGCGTGATGAAGAGAGGGAGGAAGATTCATCTTCGGAGGCAGAAGAATCGTCTTCAGAAGATGATGAGGACGAAGACGAGGAAGAGGATTGATGTGTCTTTCATTTGTGTCTTGAACTTGATTTGCATTCTAAACTTGGTTGGATGAACTTGTGGACATGATTTTGAACTTGTGGGCATGAACTTTTATTCATCAACTTGTTTGTGTCACATTTCACATGTTCATTGCATTTTGATGATTGTTTCAAACTCATTTTGTGTCCAAAATATCATATATGTTAAATGCCCGGCGAGTCGCTAGGCTCAGTATTTTTGCGCTCTTTGGAGCGACGCCACAAGATCGCATTATAACGCTGGCTGCTTGGAGCCAGCCACGACGGCCGCTAAACCAACCAGCCGGCCTTGCCATGTAAACAGGTTTTTGCTTGTGCCTGGCGCGCGCCTGTTGGAGATGTTCTAAATGTCATACCCACTGTATAACTGGAATCAAAGTCATGCATCACTGATCTAGAAGAAGGTGCAGTGTCACCCGACGATGACAAAATGCATGCCTATACGGGAGGCCCGACTGGTCAAACATCTTCCTCCTCCAGCGTCCAGTTCTCATCTTGACTAACGAAGCATCTTGACCAGAGCCCGGCATACATACATCATCTATTCTGAACTAAACACTACGTACCGTAAAGAAAGACAGTGCCGTCCGTTCTTGATTGCACGCAGTTACGTTGACCGGCACTACTATTCGCAGCTGACGACCCTCACCGCGATTTCTGTGCTGGTGACACTTGACCACTGTTGGAATGCATGCCCTCTCGCCTTTGAACAGGTCTCCTTGGCGCCTCGATCGCTATATATATATCACACACGTAGAAGTGTTAGCACCAGCCCACCACCTTCCCACGCACTCGAGCTTGTTTAAGCATCGGCGCTGCTATACAGACGACGTATTTGTGGCCGACTCTTGCACGATCTTACTTGGCAGCTGCCTGTGAACGCAGGAAGCAATTGTTTTTTCCTTAGCTGATGCTACCGCTGTTGGGGAGCAAGTGTCGTTTGCCGATCGTGCATCAAGTGTTGTGTGTGAAGCAATTTCGTTTAAGCATACATGGGAAACGTCCTTCCGCTGCCATGCACGTGCAAGGAGGCCATGGTGGTGCATGCCACCGTCGCCGTGAAGGCGACGAGGAGGAAGCCGGTGGTGGCCAACAACGTCGGCGGCGGCAGGGCGGACCAGGACGGCGGCAAGGAGAAAGAGGCGGCCCGGCCGGGGTGCCGCGTCCGAGTGGAGGAGCTGGCATCGGGCGAGGACGGCGGGGTGCGGTTGAAGGTGGTGATGACGAGGAAGGATGCGGCGGAGTTCATGGCGAGGCTGGAGAAGCGGGCCGCGGAGAGGAAAGCCAGGATGGAAGAGCTCGTCAATGGCGGCATGATGAGCCCATGCAGGGATGCATGGAGGCCTCGTCTCGTGACCATACCGGAGAATTAGTAGCAACAGTGCTACACGTACGCGTACGGAGGGACCACGGGCGTTCCACAGGCGGACTAGCAATCTGCCTCCGATGTTTGACCACGGCCCACGGACTTGTAGGTTTTCCACGTAGGCATGCATTTTTTGGGTTGTAGCCAAGGTTTTTGTTACTGAATGTTGCATTTTTAGTTTTTTACCCAGGGGGACCGGTAAACGTGGTTACCACGGTTACCACGAAATTTCAAGCAAATTTCGTACGAAATTTATAATTGAATTTTGAATTTAAATTCTTTCAAAATAGATATATATAGATAGCACTTGAACTTATATTTATTGTAAAAGGGCTACTAGTTCACTGGAACGTTGTCTACACGCGTGCTATCATACTTTACTATACATTCAACTTTTGAATTCAAAAAATTCAAAATCGATTTTTTTTGCTCGAAATGCCCATTTATCGAGGGGGAGCAAAATATGCGGTAACCGTGGTAAATCTCAAAATTTTGAGCGGTAACAAAAACCTTGGTTGTAGCCTCCGATGTTTAGATTCTCTTCAGCTTCGGTTTTTCCTTTTTTGAGTTACGCTCCATATATTTTGCTAGCTTACCTGAAGGCTAGTATTCATCAGTCGCTCTATCGGTGGAAATTCAAGCATTTTAAGTCAGTTTCGAAACATGACGACGTCTGTGAACACACTCACACATGAAACTCATGCCACCACCGTGATTCCACGATTGATAAGTGGACTCCGGATACCGAGGGCATCCGTAATCGATCTCCAACGCTTAAGTCCCCAAATGCTTACCCCGAAACCTAACTCGCAAAAAAATCCGAGATTTTAGAGGTGCATTCTAACTGATCCCCATAACTTAAGCCTCATTCCATAGCACCCCAAAAAACTAAATCCTTGCTTTTAAATTTTTGCTAATTCTTACCTATTTTGTATAAAAAACACAAATGATTTTAACTATATCGCCACATTAGTACAGAAAAAAGAAAATAAATTGTAGGTATTGTCTATTTTGCTGAACAGATTGTCCAAGTCACAGGACAGAGAACGTGGTGGCCAGCGGGAGCTCAGCATGGACATAACGGGGGCTGGGAGGAGGTTGTGGAGGAGGCTGAGAGGTGCCATGACCTGACTCCCGGCATCACCGATGCTCAATGCATCGCCTCGGCTAAGGAAGAGGCACAAGCAGACACGATGCAGACACGGGATGCGACCGTGAGCCACGAGGGAGGTACATTTCGATGCAGGATGAGGCGGTGGACGGACACGACAACAAGGAGTTGTGTCGGTAGGGCCACGAGTATCGGCTCGGTGGCAGGAGGTAGCAGTAGTGAGAGGAGGTTCATCAAGCAAAGATGGGTGGCGACAACACTGGGAATGGTTGTGGATGCAGTTGATGGGGCTAGTGTGGCTCGCTGGAGCCGGAGATATGACCGGCTGTGATTTAGTTGGCGGCAGGAGGTGACCGTTCGGTTGTAAAGTTTTCTCCCGCCAAAACAAAACTAGTTTTGGGGATGGTGGGTTTAACCAAATTTTTGGGAGTGAGGGCCTGTTTTTTTGTTAAAATCTAAAATTTTGTTGGTTGCGAGAGGAGTATTGGGATGGATTAGATGCCTTTAAATTCCAATGGTGACAAATTTTTAGGAGCTAGGGAGCTTTTAGGGTTCGACTAGAGATGCTCGACACAATTACTTCCTTCGTCCCGAGTTACTGGATGTATCTAGAACTAAAAATAGGTCTAAGTACAGACATTTCTGCGACAAGTAATATGAAACTGAGGGAGTATATGCCATCACCTTGAGTTCAATCTATCCAACTTCTTGGTCAACGTCTTCTTACACGTGCATAACAGTCGAACCAATCACCGTACGTGTGTCCGTGTTGCATGGCGACCTGTTCAAACTAAACAAATATGTAATACACTGATGACTGGTTCAGGCCAAGCCTTCAAATTACTTAGTTATACGTGATGACATCATGACATGAACGTATTTGTTAAATGTTATATACATGTGGATCTCTCCCAGCCTCTTGGTCGTTACCTAGCAGTAGTAGTATGTACTCGTGCCAACGCAACTGTCAAACCCAATCGCCGTGTTGACAACCAGTTCAAAGCTAACTAGGCGCGCATCCACAAAATGTCCAGACTTAAGATGATCAGCTATATAGCCATTTAACTACTGATGATGAAACAACAGCATCGTATCAACGACTCCAATCCAAGCCAAGTCACTATATAACACAGAGGTGTCACTCGGAAATCGAAAAGCCGACGCCAGCACCTCCTCCTCACCCTCGCCGGCACTTGATCGAGCTTGGTTACGCACACATGGGCAACACGCTGCCAAGCATGTGCAAGGAGGCCAGGGTGGTGCACGCCACCGTCGCCGGTGCCAAGAAGGTGAAGAGGAAGGAGCGGTTGGCGACGGCCAACAACGTCGTCGTCCACAGGGAGGACCAGGACCGCGGCGACGAGGAGGGGGTGGAGAAGAGGCCGGCGTGGCCGCGGTGCCGCATGCAGGAGGTTGCCGCGGGCGAGGACCGCGCGGTGCGGTTGAAGGTGGTGATGACAAGGAAGGACGCGGCGGAGTTCATGGCGAGGCTGGAGGAGCGGGCCGCAGCGGAGAGGAAAGCCAGGATGGGGTGTCTCAGCCACGGCGGCGCCGTCACGGGCCCGTGCCGAGATGCGTGGAGGCCTCGTCTCGCGACCATACAGGAGAACTGCTAGCTAGCTAGCTAGCTCCGTGTTCTCTAGTCTGCTCTCTGCACGCATGGTTTTGCGACGTGTACTGTTACACGCTTGTAAGTAGACAAATATTCGCGTAGTCGATTTTAGATCCCCTTTTAAACCGCATACTTCTTTTCAACTCCTCTTGCTCCATATCCACATCTCCTGCATTACCTTGCTCCATATCCAAATTATGACTAAACAGATGTGTGCTCTGTTTTGTGGAGTAAAACTGGATTGGCTCTGGCTCCTCAAATAGTGCAACTCCTTTTGATATTTTGGATGGTGACTTGTAAACCACACCAGCATCACCCACCTCATATACAGTGCTCTCTCCAACATTGCCAATAGAACTTGTTGATCACAAACATAGCCTATGTTTAAATCTGCAGGTATGGGCCCGCTACCCCTAACTATTGTCAGGTTTTATTATATTCTACCCTGCAAAAAAAAAAGGTTTACTATGTTTAGATCTCTGTAGGCAATGTGGTCCAGCATCTCATCAACCTTGTTCATCACATATCTCCTCCAAACCTGCTATTCCCAACCCAACATCCCTCACATATATAATACATGTAGTCTTTAGATCCATATCCTGCTGTATCTATGAGTGCTAAAAGATTGAAAAATGTGATGTCTGAAACACACATAGTTCTTTCCAAGTTATCCCTATCATGAAAGTGGAGTCTAACTTCCCAAACATCATGAGACAAGCTACAAAACAAAGACACTACACATTAATTACATAGTCCATAACAAGTACTTAAATATAAGGTGTATTTCTTTTCTGATAAAATTCCATAATGTAAGGTGCATTTCTTCTAAACCTTGCTAATTCCTTCCTTAGCCCTCCACAAAAAGGAAAATATCTCTCTCAAATTTGTTGTATCTCTCCTTCTAGAAAAAAAAAGGCAAGTATCTCCTCCAGACTGCGTGTATCTCTTCCTTTCCTGGTCTAATTGATTTACTTGCCGGTAACCAAAAAATTAGCCATGGATAATTTGATCCTAAATCTCCTATATTTTTGTGCCTTGGTCACCATGCCAAAAAAATACACCTTACATAAAGGAACGGAGGGAGTAATTAATTGCATTACATAACCATTTTAACTAGTCAGTCCATGCCAAGTTATGAAAATTTTCAATTAAATAGTACATTACTACTACAAATAATAACAATGACCAATTTACATAAACGTTGCATGCCAACTACTTGAATTAATAGAGTCAATAAGGAAACATAATTATAACTTTATTGTCTACTAAACAGGGTACAAATGTACATAAAATTAGACTATCTAATTGACAGGGCAAGGCAATATCAATGTTCACTACCATCATATTGACAGGGAAGGATCCCCAATTTGTATTAGAAGCCTAACCCTAAACCTAGAGTTTCATTCGGAGATGAATCCCCAATTTAGTTTAGAACTCTAACCCTGGAATCGATAGAAAATTAGGGGAGAAACCTTACTCCACACCGCCGAACGCAGATGCCCACTAGTGGCTCCCAGTCGGAGTCGCCTACACAACACGGACAGAGCACAGACATCACGGTACTCGAGCGACGGCCACGACGCTCTGCTCCGCGGGGCCTGGCTAGGGTTAGAACTCCCGCAGACCTAAACAGACGGGCCAGTGTTTTCTGCAAAAGATTAAACCTATAGAATCAGTATTTTTTGCCAAAAATTCGTAGGACTGTGTTTTCTGCAAACCTAAACGTCAATGTGGTGATTTTCTGCAATTCATTCTTTTTTTTTTTCAAAGAGAACTGCACGTGTTAGTTGCATGGATGGCTTGCTAGCTAGCTAGCTAGCTCTCTTGGAGACAGAGTAAGAGTAGCATCATCTCAGAAAAAGAAAGATACCACGGTAACTTGAGTCACACATTACAATTTGATCCAAAGGTAAAAACTCAAAAGGAGACGTGCATGCATCTATACATGGCAAACTCTACATCATCTTTGGGTTACCATCATGGCCACCAGCGCCCAAACATGTCTAGTGCTGGCCAATGGGCGCAATGCCTTGAGACTGCAGACATGCATGGCCCATGCATGCATGCAATGCGTTGACGGAAGGTGGATAATATTCGGCCGGGCTTTGAATGCATTGTGCGTGACATGATCGATGGGATGTACTGCTCAGTCTGTAAGAGTTATGACACTGACGTGATGATCAAACCAAACCGGTTGGTAACATTTCTTTGGATGAAAGGAAAACGAAAATCAAAGAAAAAAAAGAGATGCAGTCAAACAAAGGAAATACAGAGGGCAAAGGCCGCGTACGCTTTCGGGGCATCGGTCACGTACAGCCGCTGTCTTTTTGCCTCCTTGGACACGTAGGCTTGCAGCTACTACGTACCTAGCTAGCACCTTAGCTGTGCCATGGAGTAAGTCAGAAGCAAACCAGACAGTACTCACTAGCTAGATACTACAGTAACACGATGGAAATATATGGCGATTTATGTAGTTTGTGTCTCCTCAACTCAATTCATAGGGGCCTCTTTGGGTGCGCATGATGTCCTGTCCTGAGGGAAAGTGGGCTCAGCACATTGCCAACACATGTCACATAGTCCTCCCCGAAACGGGGAGCATTGTTCTGAGGGTATCTCGTCTGCAACATCACCCACTATCCACTCTCCATCCTCACTACTCTACCTTTGACTCCGCGTGCACTTGGTCACTTCCCTCTGCCCATCCATCCATCCTCCACACCCTCACTCATTCATTCAAACAGGTGAGTGACTGTGGCAAGCTAGCCATTGGTACATGTGTTAAGTCCGAGGAGAAAAAACAAACAAGTACCGTGTACATAGTGACCACAGCAGGAGAGGAGCATATATACTGGCCAGTGGCCAGTAGCCACTCTACCATGCGCATCAGTTCCACATACACACACCGCAACAAACGGAGCCAGTTTAGCTAGCTAGCTTTGATGGAGAGCAGGGGCAGCGCGAGAGGAGGAGACCGCGGCCACGTCGACCACCACCGGCAGGTGCTGCTGCTGAGGCCGGCTGCGGCATGGAGCTACGCCTCCGCCGGCGGCGCCGTGTCTTGGCCGGCGCAGAGGTCGCCGTCGTCTTCCTACACGTGCGGCTACTGCAAGCGGGAGTTCCGGTCGGCGCAGGCGCTGGGCGGGCACATGAACGTGCACCGCCGGGAGAGGGCCAGGATCCGCCAATACTACTGCTCCGCCTACCCCGCGGCTCCAGCTCCAGCTCCTGCTGCTGTCCACAGGGACTGGGTGCCCAACCTCAACTTCTCGCCGCCGCTTTGCCCCGGTGGCGACTATGGCGGCACATCCACGGCGACCCCGGCCGTCTACAGCTTCTTCTCCACGGCGGCGGCCGCGGAGGCGGCCAAGGCTGCGTTGGTGGTGGACCTGGAGCTGGGGGTCGGAGGAGGGGGCGGAGGTTTGGATCTTGAGCTTAGGCTGGGCTGCTCTTGAGCCTTGACTCTGCTTGACTGACTATAATCCATCGATTTTATCTATGTATGAATGTATCTCTGACATGTCTGCATGCACGACTACGTACGCGTGCATGCATGCTAATGTTGGCTGGCTAGAGAACGAGAAACGCAGTGATGTTCTAACTAATGTAGTAGTATGTCGGTTTGGAGGAGTGTATTTGTTCAAGCTCGTGAAGAATTAGTTTTTAACTTGTAGCTTGATTGGTTGGTTTGCAATGAAAACTTACAACCTTTGGAGCTTGTTCAACTATGCATGTGTCTGATTTACTTTCTTCACAGGGCCGTACCTTTAAAATCTAGGGCCCGGTGCAAAATCAACTCTATGTGTAACAAACATCAATTATATAGTCTGCACTCCTTCCGTCCCACAGTATAAAAGTTTTTTGCAAGCTAACATGTAACATCAAAGAATTGATATTTTATCTATCGTCACAAAAGTATTTACATCTTGCCAAAAAGAAAATAATAATGAAATATTAGAAAGAACAAAAATATACTAGTCCGCTCGAAACTAATTAAAGGGGGTCAAAGGTTGGAGACCATGACGCTGCAGTGCATGGGCCAAATCAGAAATTGAGACAAATACTGAGAGGAGACGTGAGCGCCTGAGGTCCGCCTGGATTTCAGGTGAGTCCATTTCATCTGCCGCTTAAAAGCCCATTAGTACCGAGAGCAACTTAATAGCCCATTAGTATCGTGAGCAACTACTTGAGGAGCGTTCATTGTTATTATTCCTAAGGTACAAAACCCCACTTTACTGTCTCAGTTTTGGCCTATTAGCTTGTGCAATGTGATTTTTAAAATTGCATCCAAAGTACTTGCTAACCGACTGAAGCAGATTCTTCCGGATATTATCTCTGAAGAGCAGTCGGCCTTTGTGCCCGGTCGTCTAATTACCGAGTAATGAATTCCACCCTTCCAGAGGCATCAGGCAGGGGGACCCCATCTCTTCCTACTTGTTCCTATTGGCGGCAGGCACCGAAGGTAAACCACCTCTTGTTTGCGGATGATTGTTTGCTCTTCAGCAAAACTACTGTGGAGAATGCCTCGAAACTTAAAGAAATTTTGAGCTCGTATTGTCAAGCTTCAGGTCAGCGTATAAACCATGACAAATCTTCCATTTACTTTGGTAAGGGATGTCCTGTGTTCCAAAGAGAGATAATTAAAGCTATTCTTGAAGTCCAGAAAGAGACCATCTGTGAGAGATACTTGGGGCTACCATCTGATGTGGGACTAGCAAAGAATGGAGTGTTCTCCTATCTAAAGGACAAAGTTTGGAAGAATATTCAGGGTTGGATGGAAAAGTGCCTAGCGGGAAGTGGCAAGGAGGTTCTTATTAAGTCGGTGGTGCAAGCTATACCCACATACTCCATGGCTCTATTTAAGTTACCAAGGGGTTTATGTCAGCACATTACTTCATTGATACGCAAATTCTGGTGGGGTAGCAAGGCAGGAGAAAGGAAAACAGCATGGGTCTCATGGGAATCTATGTGTATGCCAAACTACAAGGGAGGTCTAGGTTTCCGAGATATGGAGATTTTTAACTTAGCACTTCTTGCCAAGCAGGTATGGAGGATTCTTTGTGACCCCAATACTCTGAGCGCGAGAATACTTAAGGCGGTTTACTTCCCAGCTTCAGACATTCTTTCAGCCCAAGTGGGGTCTCGGCCAACACAAATTTGGCGCTCTCTCTGCGAAGGGAGGGATATCTTGCGCACGGGGCTGATTAAGCGTATTGGAGACGGTGAGAACACCAACATCTGGAATGATAATTGGTTACCTAGAGATTATAACATGCGCCCAATCAGTGTAATCTCTCCAAACCCTCCAGAGAAAGTTGCAGACCTTATATCACAAGTGGACAGAACTTCGGATGAGCAAGCATTGACTGAACATTTGCTTCCGATGGATGCTGAGATAGTGCGCCAAATCCCGCTCAGCCACACAAATCGATGTGATTTCTATGCATGGCAATATGAGAAATCAGGAGTGTTCTCTGTTCGTTCTTGCTACAAGATGATCATGGAGACAAAAATGAGGCGGGAGAAGTGGCTTACTGGAGGAACCGATCCGTCAAACACTTTTCAGCAGGAGAGTAGTTGGAAGAAGCTTTGGGGTATCCAGGTTCCTGCCAAGCTCCGTATTTTTGCATGGCGCCTAGCTCGGGCGTCCCTGACGACTGGCCAAGAGAGACAACGCCGCCACATGTCAAAGGAGGCAGTATGTCCGATCTGCCAAGCTGCATGCGATACTTGGAGACATGCCCTCCTAGACTGTAATATGTCAAAGAGTATGTGGTCCCTCCGAGACGATGATGATGATTCACTGCTACCTGTATACGGCGATGAGACGTCTGATCCGAAGCTATGGCTGCATGGTCTCTGTAATACGTTGAGCCAAGACAGGTTTGTTGTTGTTCTTACCACCCTATGGGCGATACGGTGGGCGCGCCGCAAGGCTATTCATGAGCAGGAATTTCAAAGTCCACTGTCCACGCATTTGTTCATTGAACGCTATTTACAAGAGTTGAGAGAACTGCCAGCCAAGAAGCAAAAGATCAAGAACACTAGTGGAGCTGCTAGTACATCAACACCTAGATGGATACCGCCTTCACCAGGAGAGACCAAACTGAATGCTGACGGGGCTGTGGCGAAGTCATCAAATATTGGTGCCGTGGGTGTGATCTGTCGCAACGCAGAGGGACAGTTTCTTGGCGCTTCTGCACTGGTCTTCAAGGGAGTAACCGAGCCTGCAACGCTTGAGGCTTATGCATGTAGAGAGGCTCTAGCTTTGGCAGAAGATATGGTCATCACCAAAGTGCGTATAGCATCCGACTGTCTGAGAGTCATCAACGACCTGAAAAGCCAAGTGCACCGAGGAGAATATTGCATGATCTTAAATGATATACATGAGACGAAGTCGAGTTTCCTTAGCTGTGAGTTCGTTCACGAGCAACGCGCTAGTAATAGCGAGGCACATAATTTAGCGAGGATGGCCACTACCTTAGATATCGGCCGTCATGTGTGGCTCAACGGTCCTCCAGACCATCTTTGTATTCCCCAAAACATTATGATATGAAATAAAGCGTGTTGTTCTTCAAAAAAAAAAGTTGAGGAGCGCTCCTTCGGGAGCCTCTCAATGATCACACGAGTTGGGCTAAGAGCGCGCCACTTGGCGCGCTCTCAGCCACCGCCAAATGTCGCGCTTTGGTTGCTCCCTCCGGGTTTTTTCCACACGAGTTTTCGGCTTTTTAGATGGTTTTTTCGGGTTTTTCTTTTTACTTTTCATTTTTTCATCGGTCTTTCTTAGCTTTTTGGAAAAACAAAAATTCAAAAACAATTGCGCGAAAAAGTGTGTTGATTCCCCTCGAGAGGCACGTTTTAGCTTCCGCGAGAGGTAAGGACGTGCCTCTCGAAAACTGAAAAAGAAAACACGTTTTCTCTTCTTCTTTTTCTTGAGAGGCAAATTTTTGCTTCCGCGAGAGGCATGGTTCTGCTTCCACAAAAGTTATCTTTTTTTTGTGAGAGTCATGGTTTTGCTTCTGCGAGAGGCACGGTTTTGCTTCCACGAGAGGCATGACCGTACCTCTCAGAAACGGAAAAAACGCATTTTTTATTTTTATTCTCTTCTGTGAGAGGCAGGATTTTGCTTCTGCGAGAGGCATGTGAAGGAAATATGCCCTAGAGGCAATAATAAAGTTATTATTTATTTCCTCATATCATGATAAATGTTTATTATTCATGCTAGAATTGTATTAACCGGAAACATGATACATGTGTGAATACATAGACAAACATATAGTCACTAGTATGTCTCTACTTGACTAGCTCATTAATCAAAGATGGTTATGTTTCCTAACCATAAACATGTGTTGTTATTTGATTAATGGGATCACATCATTAGGAGAATGATGTGATTGACATGACCCATTCCGTTAGCCTAGCACTTGATCGTTTAGTATATTGCTATTGCTTTCTTCATGACTTATACATGTTCCGGTAACTATGAGATTATGCAACTCCGCCACGGAGGAACACTTTGGGTGCTACCAAACGTCACAAAGTAACTGGGTGATTATAAAGGAGTACTACAGGTGTCTCCAAAGGTACATGTTGGGTTGGCATATTTCGAGATTAGGTTTTGTCACTCCGATTATCGGAGAGGTATCTCTGGGCCTTCTCGGTAATACACATCACATAAGCCTTGCAAGCATTGCAACTAATAAGTTAGTTGCGAGATGATGTATTACGGAACGAGTAAAGAAACTTGCCGGTAACGAGATTGAACTAGGTATTGGAGACCGACGATCGAATCTCGGGCAAGTAACATACCGATGACAAAGGGAACAACGTATGTCGTTATGCGGTTTGACCGATAAAGATCTTCGTAGAATATGTAGGAACCAATATGGGCATCCAGGTTCCGCTATTGGTTATTGACCGAGAATAGTTCTAGGTCATGTCTACATAGTTCTCGAACCCGTAGGGTCCGCACGCTTAACGTTACAATGACAGTTTTATTATGAGTTTACAAGTTTTGATGTACCAAGTTTGTTCGAGTCCCGGATATGATCACGGACATGACGAGGAGTCTCAAATGGTCGAGACATAAAGATTGATATATTGGAAGCCTATATTTGGATATCGGAATGGTTCCGTGAAATCAGGATTTTACCGAACACCGGGGTTACTGAACCTCCCGGGGATAGTGGGCCTTAGTGGGCCATGAGGGAAAAGAGGAGGGCTGGCCAGGGCTGGCCGCCCCCCCCCTAGTCCGAATAGGACAAGGAGAGGGGGCGCCTTCCTCTTTCCCTCCCCTTTCCTTCTCCAACAAGGCAGAGGGGAGTCCTACTCCCGGTGGGAGTAGGACTCCTCCAGCGCACCCCTTGAGGGCGGGCCGCACCTCCCCCTCCCTCCTTTATATACGGGGGCAGGGGAGCACCCCAGGACACACGAGTTGATCTACGTGATCGTTCCTTAGCCGTGTGCAGTGCCCCCCTCCACCATATTCCACCTCGGTCATATCGTCGCGGAGTTTAGGCGAAGCCTGCGCCGTAGAGCATCATCATCGCCACCACGCCGTCGTCTTGACGAAACTCATCCCCGACACTTTGCCGGATCGAGTCCGGGATCATCATCGAAATGAACGTGTCTGAACTCGGAGGTGCCGACGTTCGGTACTTGGATCGGTCGGATCGTGAAGACGTACGACTACATCAACCGCGTTGTCATAACGCTTCCGCTCACGGTCTACGAGGGTACGTGGACAATACTCTCCCCTCTCGTTGCTATGCCATCACCATGATCTTGCGTGTGCGTAGGAAATTTTTTGAAATTACTACGTTCCCCAACAGCATGGCCGTGCCTCTCGGAAATAGAAAAGACAAACGCATTTTTTTTATTCTTCCATGAGAGGCACGGTTTTGCTTCCGCAAGAGGCACGGATTTGCTTTCATAAGAAGCGTGGTAGTGCCTCTCGGGAACGGCTTCCGAAAAGGGGAAAACGTGCTCCCTGTTTGGTTTTTCATTGGGTTTTTTTTTGAGAAAAAATCATCAAAACATATTAACATGGGATCTAGTTTTGAACATCTCAACGCGAGTCCAACGGTGAAAACTGAGATTTCGATGCACGATTTAAAAGATAAAACGTTTTGATTAAACGGGTCTAAGAAAAAGGGAAAACTCCGAGGTTGCGACAAGTGGCACACATGCAGCGCGACACTCCTCAATTAGTGATTTTGAATAATACCTAATAATCCTATAACTAGTAGTAATCTTTGATTTTGGGTTCCCTAAAATTCGTAGGTCCTGTGCAACTGGGGAGCTCCTATGCAGCGTAGCAGGCGCCAGCTCCTCTAGCTGGCGCTCAATGCCGCCTGCTCGTGGGCCGGCTCATGTGGCGAGCGCTCGATCTCTTCATTGATCGCCACGCCTGGTCGGTCCCTCGAGCATTATTTCACCTTTTGCCAAAAAAAACGAGCGTTGTTTCACCTCCGTTGTATTTCCAAAAATGAAAAAGTAAAAAATACTCAAAATGAAAAAAAACATCAAGAAATAAAAAATGTATATGATTTTGAAAAGGTTCATCGAATTTCAAAAAACAATTCCTCAAATTTGGATAAGAAAATCGTTGAATGAAAAAAGAGTTCATCGATACAGTAAAAAGTTCATCGATTCTTTAAAAAAATCACCCATTTTGAAAAAAAAGTCATAGATACTGAAAAAAGATCATCGGATTTGAGGAAAAGTTCATCGGTTTTGAAATAAAAGGTGCATCAGTTTTGAAAAAAAAAGTAGACAAATCTATAAAAAAATTATGAATTTTGAAAAAGCTTCTTCAGATTTGAAAAAAATTATAAATTTTGAAAAAAATTCATCGCATTTGAAAAAAGTTCATCAATTTTGGAAAAAACTCATCAGATTGGAGAAAGAAAGTTCATCCATTGTTAAAAAAAAGATCACAAAAATGTTAAAAAAGTTTGTTGATTTTGAAAAGGTTAACCAAATTTAAAAAAAGTTCATTAAAATTGGAAAAAGTTCATCAATTTTGAAGAAAATCATTGATTGGAAGAAGATCACAAATTTAAGAAAAGAAAAAGGAAACCGGAAACAAAAAAATAAAAAGAAAAAACATGGAATACGTAAGGGGGCATTTCCTACACGTAGATATATATAACGTGAAGTAGGTATTCACAAAGCGACGAGGTGTCGTAGTGGTCAGTGTGCTTCACTTGGAAGGAAGAGGCGGTCCCGGTTTCAATCCTTGTAGATTGCACTTGTTGCACACTTTTTCGAGTTTTATAAATAGAAAAAAATGTAGAATGGTCCGGCCCGGGGAGAGGGGGGGGGGGGGGTGCGTTGTAGGCATTCTTTTGCAAACGAGCACTGAAGTGCCAAATAGGATCCACCGTGCAACTGCTCCGGTCGCACATGCCAAGATACGGGTTGGTTCTTCAGTTCTGCATGTATGTGATGTATGTATGCTACATGTTCTTTTAGGGCACGGTCTTTGTCATTGGGGTGTGTGTGGGGGGCTATTCGGCTCATCGGGCACTAGTTAGTATTATTATAGATATAACTAAAGAACAAAATAATGTGTAGTGTACGATTTCCAAAAGAAAGTGTGTCGTATTGCTCAAAATTGCTAAAAGATGTGTTTCTCAAAAAGTAACTTCTTTTGCATAAGGTCCAAGGCTTATACAGGCGGCTTAGTGATCTGAACCTAGAAACATGTGGAGCTCCAACCGTCGGTTGGCAAAGTTCCATCCAACGGCCACCATCAATAGCAGAGCTGCAACCGTGGAGCATGGAGCTGGAATCGGCTGCAACCATGGAGTACATAGCTGGAATCGGCGATTGGAGAAGCTGCAACCATGGATCACGGAGCCGGAATCAGCGATTGGGGAGAAGTTGCAGCCATGAAGCACGGAGCTCGAATCGGCAATTCGAGAAGCTGCAACAGTGGATCAAAGGAGCTGGAATCGGAGATTTTGGAGAAGCTACAACCAGTTGTGGCTGGAGGTGACCCTTGGACGGCGAAAACCTAGAACCGTGTTGCATGGAGCTGCAACTGACAAATGGGGATCTACAATTGACGATTTTAGGGGAAGGGGATCTACAAAGGTGGACTGTTGTGGGCGAGGCGGTGTGGGATAGGGCGCCGTTGCGGTGTGCACATGAGACCAGCGCGGGGGCCGCGGCAGACAGCGCCAGCGAGGCTGCGAGCGGGGCATGCCCTGTTGCACCTGGGGTCCGAAGGACTGGGGAGTGTCCGCGTCCGTGCCACATGTTCATGTAAGGAAAGGGAGCAAAAATGCTACACGCACAGGCACGTTGTACAGGTTTTTACAGGTTGAGGACTACGCGCTCTTCTAATTGCCCCCGATTTCCACCGATGGGCCCGTGTGTCTTAATCAATCCACGGCCAATCAATGTTAAGCAACCTGTAAAACTCTGTACGTCTAGCAAAGTCGGGAAGGGAGAGGGAAGGAAAAGGTGCAGACGAGACAAAAACATGTATCCAATGGCCAAGAAGGCGATCGATCTAGCGCTTGGGCCGGTTAGCCGGCGCCTAAGGGTCGGCCAAAATATAATGCATACATTCATGAGTGTTCTCTCGTCGCAAAGCACGGACAGTCATCTAGTCCTAGAAAAAATAACGGTAGGGGCGGGGGTTGATCTAGAACATGGCAGTGCCATCTGATGAAGACAAAATTAGTTAACGTCCTCTGCTCGAGTGTCCAATTCTCATCTTGGCCAACAAAACATTTTGACCGGAGGGCAGAAGGCCTGAATACATGCATACGTAGATTCAAAACTAACAATACCGTAACACGAAGACATTACCATCCATTCTTGATCGACCTACGCCGTGCTTGACCAATACTGCACGCATGGCACGAAATCATCTCGCGATTGCTGCGCTGGTGACACTTGACGCCTCGTCTTTGAACCAGTCTCCTTGGCCCGCCTCCGTGTCTCATCTGCTCTGCGCCTCTGCCACTTCGTCTCCTCCACCTCGCCGCCTCGATCAATCCCTATATAATGACAAACACACACGAACGTCGCCAGCACCTCCTCCTCACTCTCTAGAACTCGACCTTGGTTGCGCAAACATGGGCAACGTCCTGCCGCTGCCACGGATGTGCAAGGAAACCAGGGTGGTGGACGCCACCGTCGCCGGAGGCAAGATGGTGAAGAGGAAAGAGCGGCCGGCGGCGGCCAAGGACGTCGTCGCCAGGGCGGATCAATACGGCGTCGAGAAGGAGGAGGTGGTGTGGCCGGAGTGCCGCGTGGAGGACGTCGGGGTGCGGTTGAAGGTGCTGATGACGAGGAAGGAGGCGGCGGAGTTCATGGCGAGGCTGGAGGAGCAGGCCGCCGCGGAGAGTAAATCCAGGACGGGCGAGATCCTCGCCGGCGGCGACGGTGTGATGAGCTCGTGCGAGGTTGCGTGGAGGCCCCGTCTCGCAACCATACCGGAGACGTACTAGCTTCCTCTATCTCGGCCTCCGCACGCATGGCTTGACTTGACCACGTCGGGCGTTTTGTACGTACTGACGTTGGCTAGTAGCTGTACATTATCGGGATACTAGCCCTAGATATTCAGATGCTCAGATCATGTACGTGGTTGTTCCTCTTGTTTTCTGTAAGATCATCCCTGGCCAAACACTTTTGTTAGGACATTGACAGTGAAGCATAAATTTGTTTTACGTGTTTGTTGATGGTCAGTTGCCTGAAATTTGAATCGGCGTCGGCCAATTTCGTTGAAGAAGGGGGTGAGCCAGTGAATCGGATGCGGCGTCTCCGTCGTTGGTGAGGCGGGACTGAGACGGAGATAGCGACGATGTAGCTAACCACGGTGTCGCCGGTGGAGACGAGGCAAAGGGTCGACGGCAAAGTTTGAAGTAGCCAGCTATAGCGACTTGAACATCGTGCCGCTAAATGATATTCACATACATACAATTGTCTAATAAAGTTACAAAATAGTGCGGCTATAGCCCGCGAACAAGGTGCCGCTATTTGACATGGCCGTTATTTAATGGTTTATGAGTGTCAATGTACGGACGGTTTACCCCGGAAGACACCCTAAACAACCACATATGGGAAGAAGGGGCGTAGAGAAATGGCCGGAGCGAGTCAAGGTCCAGTATCCCCGTTGTATCGGTACATCACGTTGCGTCGATGGAAAATACAGGCATTTTAGAGGCATCTTACTACGTCAATTCCGTGTCACGACGACGTACCGTACGTACGTGTACACAGGACACTCTCGCCGTTGCCATCATGGGTGGACTCCGGGGACCGAGACTGGAACATATGCCGGCACCTTGAGTTCGACCCCTCCTGGACATATATATTCTTGGTCGTCGTCTTCTTCTGCCATCGTAACTGCCAAACCAATCGCCATGTAGCAGACCCGTTCCAAGGTACCTACCTACTAGTAGTAGCTAGTTAGACGCGCATAAACAAAATGTTCTCCATCCATGACATGACAGGTTCAGACTTTTTGATGACCTATATATGGCCATTTAACTACCGAGTGCTGGTGAAACAAAAATCAGCGACGGACCTAGAATCATAGGCTTGGGTGCTACAGTTTAAAGTTACACTAAACATCATCATCATTTCAATAAATAGTCTAAAAATGGCAACAACTTGTTAAATATTTAGTGTTAAGTATACACTAAATTTTGTTTTACAATTTTAAAGTGGGTGCCATGCCACGCACGGCATCCCACTAGATCTGCCACCGAACAAAATGTTCCCCATCCATGACATGACAGGAAATTGTCGACTCTCACCTCGCGACCCCCGCGTCGCCTCGCCTAGCGGCAGCGGGGAACCATAGCCTGCGCCGCTGCGGCCCCCTCCCACCCCGCCCCACCTCCTTGGCTCCCAGGAAGATGGCGGCGAGGCGCCTCCCATGGCCTGCCTCCGTCCCCCCCCCCCCCCCAACCACCACCACCGCACACCTCCCATCGTCTCCCGTGGCGCCCCGACGTCGGTGTGCATCCGGCGGCTTCCCTCTGCTCGCCCCTCGCCCATCCCTTCCCTTCGGGCTCCGGCTGACCCTCCATTCATCAACGCGTCCTCACCCGCCGCCATACTCTCGCGCCAGATAGGAGGCGGCTGCTAGCATCCCTGTGGTTTAAATTTTGGTTTGCTGTTGCATGTACATGTAGTTCCAGGGACGGAGCTGCTTGGTAAGCATTGGGGTCAATTGACCCCAATGAAATTAGGTAACTCTTCCTTAGTTAGTACTCCCTCCATAAAGAAATATAAGAGCGTTTAGATCACTACTTTAGTGATCTAAACGCTCTTATATTTCTTTACGGAGGGAGTACTAATTACTATTCATTTATGGAAGATGACCTCATTGTTATAGACATTATGACCCCATCAAACTTTTTTTCTAGCTTCGTCCCTGTGTAGTTCAAATTTAAACTACATTCATTAAATGGATAGAAACTCACTTAATGTCTTAAAAAGGCCAAATGAACCCTGAATTTTTGTAAAGTTTAACATAATATTTGTTTTCGTGAATGGTAACGGTAAAAAAAATGTTTCATACAGTTCAAACACTATCCGTTGCTATTGTATCCAATATTGGTCTTTGAAATCAATAGAAAAATTCAACTACAACACACACAGTTTCTTATAGGGATCTTCTGTGATGAAAATTTATGGGTCTATTTATGATTATGTCAGAAGTCTCAACGGCTTCGTCTTGCTCAATTGTCGCTCACCCTCAATCTCCATTCCCCCAACCCCATTTTGCAAAAAATAACGTCATGGAGACATTTCGTGAGAGCGTGTACGGTTGTTGCCTCTACCTCGAGCGTTTCCGCCTACACCGAGAGTGCGGCCACATCCGCCAACAGGGCAGCTGCAGCAGCCAAGACGACTGCAGCATGCAACTTATGTGATGACGGCTGCAAGCCGAGAGCGCTCGAGCAGCCGTCCAGGGGGTTCCACAAACTAAAGAAGAAGAAAAGGAAAGAAAAAAGAAGTACTCCTAGTTCGTCGGTGCGGTTCTTGCTGAACGAAGAGGTCATGAGTTCTATTCACGTTGCCCGCACTTTTTCATATTTTAAAAAAAGACCATAATGCCCTTTGTTATGAATGGATATGAAGAGATCTCCTCCATTAATGTGTTTAGGGGTTGTAGCTCTGATCTTCTATTCCAAACCAATACTACCATAACGATGACAGCAGCGTCATCCATGCTTGATCGATCCTACGCCCCGTGCTTGACCAGCGCTATATATTTTTTCCCCGGCCCTCACTGCACGCAAGCCACGAAATCGCCACGATCGAATGACACCTTTTACCTTTGAACAGGTCCCCTTGGTCCGCCTCCCTGTCGCTTCCTCTGCTAGTTGGTCTCCCCACGCCTCGGCGCCTCGATCGATCCCCATATAATACTCAGAACTCGAAAGTCGAAACACACCAACGGCGCCACCACCTCCTCCTCACTCTCTCTAGCACACGAGCTGTGCTGGGCAAACATGGGCAACGTCCTGCCGCTGCCACGCGCGTGCAGGGAAACCAGGGTGGTGGACGCCACCGTCGCCGGAGCCAGGAGGGTGAAGAGGATGGAGCGGCCGGCTGCGGCCAAGAACATCGTCGACGGGGCGGATCAACACGGTGCCATGGAGAAGGAGGTAGAGTGCCGCGTGGAGGACGGCGGGGTGCGGGTGAAGGTGCTGATGACGAGGAAGGAGGCGGCGGCGTTCATGGCGAGGCTGGAGGAGCAGGCCGCCGCGGAGAGTGAATCCAGGACGGGGGAGATCGGCGGCGGCGCCGCGATGAGCCCGTGCGAGGTTGCGTGGAGGCCTCGTCTCGCGACCATACCGGAGACCAACTAGCTTCCGCTATCTCCGCCGGCGTCTTCACGCATGGTTTGACCACGTCGGGCGTTTTTTTGTACCTAGTGACGTAGCTCGTAGCTGTACAATTTCGGGATACCAGCACTAGATATTCAGATGCTCGTAACTTTCAGATCATGTACGTGGGTTTTCCTCTAGTTTTCTGTATGACTGGCCTAGCATCCTTTATTCAGTTTTGCTAGAACTCATCTAGATGAGATTTAATTTAGTCTCATTCATCTTTTATATTCATCGGATGTGATGTTATAAGATACGTGTGTGCTGATTGTATCTGTTCTTGTTTTCCAGATGAATGAGACCAAATTACGTCTCATCTAGATGAGTTCTAGGTACTCCCTCCTTTATTTAGAAAATTGACAGTGAAGCATAAATTTGTTTTTCGCGGTTGCTATCATCCAGTTGCCTGAAATTAGAATCGGGGTTGGTCGATTTTGTTGAAAAAAGGGCAAGGTAGTGAGTCAGCTGCGGCATCTCCGTCGAGGGCGAGGCAGGACCGAGTCAGAGATTGGGACAATGTGGCTAACCATGGTGTCGCCCATGGAGACGAGGAAAAAGATTGACGAGTGCATATGCAAGGGGTGATTACGGGCATCAGAGAGACAGGGAGGAGGGATATGCAGGGGGTGGCAGCAGCTTGAGTAGACAGGTGCGAGTGAGCGACGTGGTACGCGAGTAACAGTCCACACCGGAGAAATGCCGGCAACTTGAGTCCGACCTCTCCTGGCTACATATCCTTGGTCGTCGTCTTCTTCTGCCACCGCAACTGTCAAACCAGCCCGGTGACAATTCAAAAGGAAAAGAAATCGCCATGTTGCCTACCCGTTCCAAGCTAGTATAGCTAAGCTAGACGCGCATAAGCAAAATGTTCTCCATCCATGACATGACAGGTTCAGACTTGTCATGGCCTACATATGGCCACTTAACTACTTTCTCTGTATCATAATATATGTCGTTTTAGCAATTCAAAATTGATCTGCTAAAACGACATATATTATGGTACAGAAGGAGTATAATGAAACGCCAACAAATCAGTAACTCAATGACCAATTCAAATCCATATAATTTAGTTACACATACACGAATGGGAGTATAATGAAACGCCAACAAATCAGTAACTCAATGACCAATTCAAATCCATATAATTTAGTTACACATACACGAATATCTCTGTTAATGTTGCCTAGATGTAGCATCATTAACGATACAGTCGACATGCAGGGAATATACTAGTCACTAGTCAGTCCACACGCATCGCTGACGCTACATGACTTCAAAGACGAAGCGACACAAATACAGCGTCCGTTTGCATGGAAATTCCTTGCCTGATTCGTTTGTATCTACGAGCATATTTCCATCCACACCAATAATTTCTCCGAGTGGTACATATTTTTCTACTATCATAATTTAGGACTGGAGGAATTCCATGGCAATGATTTTCTTGATTAGTTACACGGTTAATCTTTGCACGTATGACAAGTCCACCTTGATGTTTGTAGACGAGGTCAGCTTATTATGTCTAGGAAAACCAAACGTCCCATTCGAGAGGAGACTTAACACTTGCGAGTCTAGTTTGCAAACCGACACTTGGTAGAGCTCAACGTCATGCACGGCCTTGTAAAGAAATAGCTCCACACCAACCTAAGAATGAAATTTCTTAGGAAATACATTTTTTGTTTCAAATGTAAGACGCTTTTGCAGTTCAGCTCAAGTGTTTATCCCTCCCTAAACCATTTTTTATCAATAGAGAATGGTTATCCCTGATTTCACCGACGAAACCGTTAAACGTTAGAGTCTAGACACATATATTATGAACAAAAAGGAAATAATTTTATTTCTGACAGCTAGCATACCGAGTAATGTAAGAAAGAAAATATTGACTATATCGACACTAAAATGGGCTAAGTGAGCACCAATAGGATCATGTCATGCCTTTCTTCGAATGAGAGCCATGCTAAGTCCAGAAAAAGTCTTACTCACATGCCTTCCTTCGAATGAGACCCCGGTAAAGTCGAGAAAAAGTCTTAGTCCCATGCCTTCCTTTGAATGAGACCCCAGCGGAGTCGACCCCAGCAGAGTCCAGAAAATGTCTTAGTTGGAAGGTAGGCTAGAGTAATTGACTATGCCAGAGTCACACAATGTTTGAAATAAGCGACATCGGTCTTCGAGATCATTGTAAAATGTTTGGTTTCTCACCAGAAAATTCACTAAGCAATACATGTTTTTCCAATCTATATTATACCCTCTGAGTTTACAGTTGCAAGATTCCAAGCCAACAAATAATTTGTTTAATTACAAGGTTAAATCTTTGCGCGAGCTTGGATCACAAGCCCACTATGGTTTTTTGTTCCATGTGCATTTACACATACATTGTTCGAGGAATCACATAATTATTGTATGCCAATGACTAATTTGCTTAATGACAAGGTTATCTACCTTGATATTTTTTTTGCAGGAAAGCAAACACCCCATTCAAGATTAGGAATCAAGCTTGCACACTTAGATGACACTTGGCAGAGCTCCACATCAGACATGACTCAAAAAGAAAGTACTCCACATAAACCTCAACATTAAAATGTATCCAAGGTAAAATCTCACAATGGGTATTTTCTTACCACGGTCTCCTTCTCCGGCTCTTTTTCCGATAAAAGTGTACATCCCCAATTTCGCTAATAATATTGCGAGAGTGTAACACAGATTATGAACCAAAGAGAAATGTATATCCTTTTTACAACTTCCTGGTAGAATAATGTAAGAAAATGCGTGTTATATGAACACCACAACAGGGCTAAGCATGCACCAATAGATCATATACGTTCAACAATATCCAAAACTTAAGCAACATTTGTCATTAAGATCATTAATTGTAGAAGCGCACCCCAAACCACATTTCTCCTATCAAGACACAAGCAAGACTAATGAACATGTGGTCACATTGAGGAGAATAAGCAAAGCTTGTTTGTGCCCAAAGGACTAATGTAGCCCTAGCTACATAATCCTAAATGTTATCGTGATTTCCGTTGTCTTCTCTCTTCACACTCCTCTCCTTACAATGCTTCTCTTCTCCCTACTACAAACTCTCCTACTCGGAGATCCAACGAGGACAAGCAGTTTACGCTGCAAATATCTAACCCCAGATAATAAGTTGTAGATAATTCGTAGGCATGTGTCATGACCAGACAAGGTTGTAAGCAATATGCCAATGCAAATACATTGAAGATTTTATGCCGGGTTCCTTTTTTTGTGACCTATGTTTCCGGATCCATTATCATCTCGCAATTGATATGACCACACCGATCAATCGAGTGCCCTCTAATCGATGTTGGAGGCACTGGTCTGCCACGAAGTTTTGGCTCTCGCTCTTGATTTATCGCGAAACCGAATCGTTATTGCATGTGATACCAAAGCAGTTATTTCTGAGATTAAAAAAAGTACATAAGAAAGGTACAATGCTATCATCAAGGAGATTTGTGCTCGAGCGAGAGAGGTTTCACTAGCTGCAGGGGTTTTTTTTTTTTTTGAAGGGCGTAGTATGAACTATGATGCTTCCAATTTAGCTAAGTTTTTTTTCTTCTTTAGCTGTGGGTCGCCACTTGTGGAAGGGATCTCCCCACGACCCATTTGTCATTTCTGTAAACCGTACTCCTTGCTATCAATAAAGTGGGGTTTATACCCCTGAAAAAAGGAATGCCCTCTCATCTTTGAACGAGTCTCCTCTGTCAGTTCCTCTATCCCCACCTCGCCGCCTCGATCACTATATGTACAACACAGTCGGAAGTGTCGCTCAGAAACCAAAACACACAAACGCCCACGATCACCTCCTCCTCACTCTCTCACTACAAGGATTCCGGTCTATTGCAACAAAATTTATTGCTACAACTACGTTTTGTTGCAATAAAACGCAATATTACCACAAATTCCCTCGTCGTGGTAATAGGTCGCACATATTGTCATAACTTAGTTTGGTCACGATAAATATTAACTTTGTTGCAATAGAGGCCTCATATTGCAACAAACTGTATCGGCGTTGCAATATGGCAGCGGTATTGCGACAAACAGATTCCGTTGTGTGAGAGCAGTCATTTTGTTGTAATAGAGACTAGGTATTTCGACAGAATAACTATCTGTGGCAATATTCGGAAAGATATTGCAACACAGGCATGATGTTGCATTAGTTACAAATATTGTTGCAAAAAAGTGGCTAGCTATTGCAACAAACTAAATCGGCGTTGCAATATGGTAGCGATATTGCGAAAAAAAATCTGTTGCGCGAAGCAGTAATTTTGTTGCAATAGAGACTAGGTATTTCAATAGGATAACTATTCGTGGTAATATTCGAAAAGATATTGCAACATTGGTGTGACGTTGCATTAGTTACAACTAAAATAGTGGAAAAATATATTATTCGAATTTATAGATATTAAGTTGTATTTTTTGCAAGCTCTAAGGAGTAATTAAATTATTTTTAAATTGCACCAATTTTAATTAACCAAGACTATGGAAAAACTTTATAAATGAATAGAACACACTTTCTTGATAGGAATACATATTTAACTCGTTACATTTGTATTTCAAATGGCCAAGAAATGTTCGCCTATGTAAAAAAAAATACTTGTTGACAAGTTCCAAAAACATGTACGCAATTTCAAAATGTTTGTGAATTAAAAAAGATTCAAGAATTTGTAAAGAAGTTCATGAATTTAGAAAATGTTCAAACTTCAAAATTATGGTGGACATTTTTCAATGGTGAACACATTTTAAATTTTAAAAATGTTCACCCCGATTTGTAAAAATGTTTACCATTTTGAAAAAAATCATGAATTTTAAAATATTCACAATTTCAAAAAAAATTGTACGTACTGAGTGCAGGGGGTTACACACCAGGCCGCTCACACCAAATAGGAGATCGCCAAAAAAATGAACACGAACAAAAAACTAGAGCACACATAAGACAACTGGGCCATAGCTTTAAAACAAAAAATACATGCCCGTCCAGCCCGAAAGAAAAGACTATGTATACCTAAATGGATTTCTGTTGCTGAAAAAAACCTAAATGGATTTCTTTTCTCAAAAAATTTAAATAGATTTCTTTTCACCCAATAAAAACCTAAAAAGATTCCTAATAGAAAAGACTTATACTTATAAGAAGTGCATCTCCACATATATAGCACATACACGCTTTGTCTGGTGGTTAGCACGTGCTTCACCAGCGCACAGGTTTCAAGTTCGACACCCCCGCTTGCTGTTTTTTTCTTTTATTTCTCATATATCCCACTGACATATGGGCCCATTCGGACGAGCAGGACCGGGCTAACTGTCATACTGCAGAATACACTGTACATGGTTTGCATTGTTTGACAAAATTCCCAACAATGTTCAGAAAATGTTTATTCCCATTCTAAATATAAACGTGACATTTAACGGAACTAGGTAATTGCCCATGCGTTGCAAGGGGAGCAAACATATTAAAGTGGTCGAACACCAGTTACATCTTTGATTATTGTATAAATGTCAATATATTTGTACGCATATTTGTACTTATTCCCCCATCCGCCTCTCTGGTGACTCTGTGCAATCCTCTAGCTTTGTTACAAATTCTAGGTTTGTCTTCCTGTGTTGCCATGAGAGCAGAACGATTTTCCATGAAATAAGAGCTGCGTGAAGAAATACGAGGGGGCGGGGAAGGAGAATAAGTGGCGGCGGAGGCCCTGTAGGGGAGGGCTACGCGATGGATGAGATGGACGGGTCGCTCGTATTGAGGGGTGATAGAGGGAGAAGAAGATGCCCACCCATAGCGGCGGCTCCATCCGGAGCCAGCGACGAGGGAAACTTTGGATCACGGGGATGGCACCTGTGATTGGAGAGGACGGGCGTGGTGGGAGGCGCCCGAGCCGCGGCGTAATCCATTGGCGGATCGCCGATGGGGAGGCGGCATATCAGAGGAAGGCCGCTAGGGGTCGGCCCTGCAGGGGAAGGCAGCCGGCGTTCGGAGGCGGCATGGCGGAAGAGAGGCAAGCCAGATGACTTAAGGCTGTGTGGGTGAGTGGATTGTGTACGGGGGGACGAGGCGCAAATTAAGGAGGAGATTATGGAGACAAATTAAAGCCTAATTAATAGTTTTCATTAAAAACGATGGAAAGCTGGAAAATCAAATCGGGAGAAGGGAGAGTCGGACGAAGGGACTAACGTAAGACGGGAAACGGAACCTTACGATTCTTTTAGGTAGTAGAGATACTCACATATTTCCAAATAATGTATGTGAAATTTTCCTAAATGTTTATACAATGTAAAAAAATTGCATAGTTTACAGATAATATATGAGAATTTTTCAAATGTTTTTACAATGTAAAAGAAAAGTTTGCATAGTTTGATAAAATTCCCAATAATGATGGACTAATAATTATTTTGGAACTCGTCGACAAATTATTTTTGCATAGGCGAACATTCCTTGAAATTGGGGAACAACTTTTGAAATTCAGAAACATTTTTTGTGAAGAATATTTTTTAAATTCATGAATTTTATTTCGAATCAGCAAACATTTTTATAAAATTGAAATATTTTAAAGAAATTCCGAAAAATTGTTTTGAATATTTTGAAAAAAATATCATGGACATTTTTTGCGGACACGAACTTTATTTTTCTATCATGAATTCTTTTTGGAAGCGATGAACATTTTTTATAAAACTCATGAACATTTTATAAATTTACGAATTTTTTAAAAGACAAGTATATCTATATAATAGATAATGCATCCCCATATTAAACATATCACGGATTTGCCCTGGTGGGAAGCGATGAATGTTTTTGAAAAAACTCATGAACATTTTTTTATGAAATTTTTAAAAGATAGGATATCTATATAATAGACGATGCATCCCCATATTAAACATATCACGGATTCGGCCTGGTGGTTTGCTTGCCCAACGATGGGGCAGAAGCTTAAGCGTGCGAATCCCTCGTCGTGTTTTTTCCTTTTATTTGTCGGCACGCTTTTTTCTTTGTATTACTCGGCCCACAGACGAATGGGCCTGTTAGCTATAGAAATACAAGATACTATGCAGCGTGTAGAGTCAGGACTGCTGTTTCAACCTCAGAGACCGTATTGAGCACATATTTTCTTTTGTCGGGACCGTATTGAAGCACTTTGCAACCACCGGGACCAAGTTGGACCTTGCCAGCCAGCGACTACGAGGACGATAGATGCAATTATCTCGACTATAAATCAGAGAGAAAAATTTCTATTCTGGAGGATGCGGAACTTAATCAGGAGCAATAATCTACACTGCAGGAGAGTGAGAGTATCAAATAAAGGATTATTACTTCAAAGCAGGAAAGTGACCAAGTGGCAACTCGCAAAATCAAAATCCCCAACCCAATCAAATCACGAAGCACTACATAACATATGGACGACTCGAAGGTACGCAAAAATCCTGTGCGATCGACACAAAAAATACATGTCTAAGCCAGCTTGGGTTGTTGCTTCCTGGCGCTGATGGACAGGGTCCACCACACGACCATAGCCCGGAGCGCTCTCAGCGCCCCAATTTGAGGGAGCTTAGAAACATAGAAGGTTTGCACACAATTTTCTTGCTGGCCGGATGAGATTTATTTTGTGTGTGAAATGATAGGACTAAATTTAACTTCATTGCAAAGCAATATTTGTTCTCAAAGTTTGAATTTTGTCATGGCAACTAGGAAGTAAACAAAGATACACAATTGTAGATCCATGATGTAACAACACGTTCTAACACAAAAGATCTCAGAACGAAATTGGTTTAGTTATTAATTTACACAGCTTAATCTCTATGGTTTTCGTTAAAACAAAAATGACATAATTATGTTGGACCTACTCTACCACGGAGGAACTCTCCACGAATTGTTTGGTAAGATGAAAGATGTTTAGATCACCCCATCTCAAGGTCAAAATGTGAGATCAAGACTGACATAGATCGACCATCTCATCAACCCATCCTATCTGTACTTGTGTTTCAAGGCAAAAATATAACCTAGTAGATTTAAATTGAGGGTCACATAAAGTTTCTGTGGGCTATAGTTCAAAATTGGCCAAGTTTTTGCTACTTTTTGAAATGATTTCTGAAATTGTAGTGCAAACCTGGTTGTACCTACAGCTGGGTCGTCCGGCGACAATGCTCTAGCACCGGTCGCAACCCCTACTTCTGCGGGACGGCAAGCCCCGTCCGGCGAGCCACCCCTCTGACCTTGCGCGCCGCTCCTGGTCGGCCATGGCTCCCGTCGCCCTCTTCCTCCATCCTCGGTGTTTACCAAGCAGTTCCTTTGTCCCTCTTCCCGACCTTCGCCCGCGAGCTCGAGCCTCTCCACCGGCCATGGATGCGATCTTCCCACAGGCCGCCTACCGCCGTACTTAGGAAGATGACAGGCGTGAGACGATTTCATCGGGAATCTCCCGATCTAGTTCGGAAGGAAGATGGCAGTCGTGAGACATTTGTCGGGACTTGAAAACACTCGATGAAAACAACAATGCAAAATATGGTATCCTCTAAACATATGATGCCCTCGATTGGTCACGTTGAACTACTTATACATACCATACATGTATACTAAATAACCGGGAAACAATGTATAAATAAGAAATATACAAATATCGACGACGAGAAAGTTAGAGCGGAAGGCGCCGGATCGCCCCTCCACGATTCTCGGATTTGGTGGTCTTTTCAACAAGAAATAACTTCTGACAAACATATTTTAGTAACATTATTTTTAGGAGCATATATATCTCATATTGCTTTGAAGTATTCTTTTTCCAACTTATTTTATTATTCTAAACATTCCATCCAAAATAATTACTTTCCCACCACATAATTTTGGTTTACTGTAGTTTGCGCCAATATTTTGTGTTCCCACCAAAAAAAAGTCTATTTATCCTTGCCTTCCTAAACTACCCACGATTATACTATTCTAAACCAAATCACACGGCGTCTTCACGGGCGATTGGATCTGAGCTCGTCCTGGTTCCTCCGTCACGGCGTTAACACAACGAACCACACCGGAGTCCACTGCACGATGAGGATTCGTGCGTCCTCGATCTCGCCCTCTCCGTGTGCCCGCCGATGCGGGCCGTCTCCGTGTCCTCGGCCATGCTACCAGCGGCAGCGATGCGGTCTGGCGTCGGCGCCGACGGAGTTCCCGTCTTCTTCCCTGCATCGCGAGCACAGTGCCGGCCTGTCTACGCTGGGGCTGCTCGCCACATGGCCGACCAGGAGGTGGAGACGCCGCGACCAGGTTCATCACTAAGTCGCATCCCTGAACCTCCATAGCGAGCAATGTAGATCGATCTTTTTTTGTGTGTGTATTCCCTACTTTCTTGCTTCAATTGGAAGCCAATTTGGCTGCAACTTGTATAACCCTCCAAGTTCCTGGCACCTGGACCGGCGGCAACTCTCTGTAGTTTTCGTTAGATTGCCTAGGCTGAATTGAAGTCCGCGTCGTGTAGCTTCAGATAAAGTTCCATCTACTCCTAGATGTGTTTTCTGTTAATATGTGTCTGTATGATTCTGTTCTGCATATTCGTCTTAATGTATAATTTTAAATCGAAACAAAAGGTATTAATTATTGGCCCGACGTCCATAGAAACAAGCTGTGTACCGTGGAGGTTAACTGAAGAATTGTTCACCCAAAACAATTGGTCTCAAAGAAGCAGAGTAGAGATGTGAGAAACTTGAGAGAAAAGTGAGAAGTAATTGACCCAGTGTGGTACAATCAGGACCTTTGATAGTGCGATTGGATCATGGGGAGATAAATGAATCTGCTCCAGAAGAGAAATAGAACAGATAGAATTGAGGAGGAGACGTGTGTGAGGGGCTCGTGGCGAAGCTGCACGTGGCAGGCCTTATGGCTGGCGCGCAACAGTGCCGTGGCGGCTCTTGTGGCGGAGGTTGTCATGCGTGAAGGAGGCATGTTCCTCCCGCTCCGGCGTCATGTGGCATGGGCCTCCGTGTCATACTAGCCTATATGTTTTGTTTCTTCGATTCTTATGAACATTGAAGGAATCTCCTGAAATTTCCCATCCATTGAAGTCCTATAGAACTCTCTAATTTGGTCCTAATTTTTGGTTTGCAGGTCATGCAATTGCTGGGCTATTCTTCTTCTGCTCTACGCTGTGGTCGCTGTTGTTGCAACAAATATTACAGGTTCTCATCGAGTTTCTTCTGACAAGAGCATTTGCAATGCATACTTTCAGAATCAAAGAAACCCCATTTGCGGTTACAGTTGTATCCTGAAACACACCGTATCTACCGTTCTTCTACTAATTTTCTGTCCATTGACTGCCTTAAAAGAGTGTGGATATACTCTCAGCCTAGAAAAAAGCTAGATAAATCTAACATATAGATTCAAAACTTTCAATATTCAAAACTTTATCAAAGGTTGGATATACTCTCAGCCTACAAAGAAGAGAAAAACAGAGGAGCTACAAATCAGTAACAAAACACAAAGGTGTCAGCTGAACCTGTAACTATTTGCTCAACAGTTAAACTAATCATTGAGTAAAATTTGTTTTCCTAGCATGATTTTTGTTCTTACTAAGGAAGAAAATAAACTTTAAAATGTGAATGGAAAGTGTTGTTGTCGACCTCTAATTGATAAGTATACTTATTATTATTTTGGACACTACAAAAAAATGATGAACATGTTCAACCTTCTTGCTCCCAGGTTTATTGAGCACGATTACCAGCAAGGGAAAGCTGGTGGAGCTCATGACCACCGCCATGCACAAGGACTGACCAAGCCCGCAAAAGTAGTTTCGCCGCCAAAACTGTATTTTTTTGTACCATATGCACTCAAATGTTTTGCATTCCCTTGGGATTTTGGTGGATATGAGCATAATTAATGTCTGTTTAACTGAATTTCTCTAATACTGTTTCATACAAAAAATGTCCCGCGGGTAGAAAATAAATTTTCAAATATTGAAGTCAATAGAAAGTGTTGTTGTGGGCCTCTAATTGACAAGCATACATATTATTATTTTTCGCGGTACAAAAAAGATGCTGAACATGGTCCACCTTCTTAGGTTTATTGGGCATGATGACCAGCAAGGTGAACAAGGTGGCGCGCATCACCACCGCCCTGCACAAGGAAATGTCAAGCCTGCAAAGGTAGTTTCATTGCCGAAATTGCATTTTTTGTCTACCATATGCACTAAAATGTTTTGCATTTCTCTTGGGATTTTGGTGGATTTGAACTAAACGCTTGTTTTAACTGAATCGTGCTGCAGAGCCAATAGGAGAAAATCAGCAGCTTCAGGCCCTTGGTTAGTGTCGATGATTTATTCGGATGCAGGATGTTTTGAAAAGACCCTTGGTCATTACTCATTAGTTGTTGTCTCCATTGCTATTTTACTGTATGATGAAGTAATCATGGATCTTGTAAAATACTTGGTAATTACGTGTCTCAGTTCTTAATTTAGTGTTTGGAAGTAACCAGGGATACAAAATTATCATTACATATTTTTTCCATTCTTTATTTATCATAGGAGGAAATCCACCCGCCTTTTCCGATTTATGAAAGTTTAAGATGATTTTGGAAAAATCAAGCTTAAAGAATATATCTTGCAAGTTCGATAACTGTCAATACATCTTGATATTTTTGATTTTGGACTTGGGCTTTGTCGATTGGAAAAATAGTTGATCCAAACAAACACCATGTAGTCTTATGGACGTATGGTTTCGAATATTGTAATTGAATTCCTCTATTTTTTTTACGGTTGCAATAGGATATTACCACAACCCACTTTTGGTTGCCACATGTTAGCACCATGAAAATTTTATATTGTCGCAATAGTTTCTCGCTACAAACAGTTCACCCGTTGTGATATCTATTTATCACCACCAAAACTAGTATGTTGCAATTTCCTGTTACGACAATTGGAATATTTGCTGCCATAACTTAATGCCACAAGTGTAGCGGTTCGTAGCAAAATGCCTAATGCCATGAAAGCAAGGATTGTTGCCATAGTTTATTGCAACAATTGACTATTGCCACGGAAGAGTATGTGCCACGAAACAAACATCGTTGGCATAGGGTGTTGCCACAAATGTCTATCGCCACGAGCTACTAGTCGCCATGATTTGTTACATGTTGCATTAAACCTATCTCCATAAAGAAAATTGTGGCATCAGGTGAGTGTTGCCACGGGAAAACATGTGGCAACTTCCCACATGGTTGTTGCAATAGCACACTTTATTGCCACAAATGCTTTTTTGTGGCAATAACCTATTACCATGTGTCCAGTCGCAACGGCTGCCAACGAATGTTGTTTCATGGCAATAGGTACTTATCGCCACAAATCAGCATGTATTGCAACGAACGATTTTGTTGCAATAGACCTGAATCATTGTAGTGTCTAGAACTCGACTTTGGTTGCGCAAACATGGGCAACGTCCTGCCGCATCCACGCATGTGCAAGGAAACCAGGGTGGTGGACGCCACCGTTGCCGGAGCCAAGATGATGAAGAGGAAGGAGCGGCCAGCGGCGGCCAAGGACGTCGTCGAGGAGAAGGAGGTGGAGTGCGGCGTGGAGAACGGCGGCGTGAGGTTGAAGGTGCTGATGACGAGGAGGGAGGCGGCGGAGTTCATGGCGATGCTGGAGGAGCAGGCCGCCGCGGAGAGTAAATCCAAGACAGGGGAGATCCTCGCCGGCGGCGACGGTATGATGAGCCCGCCGTGCGAGGTTGCGTGGAGGCCTCGTCTCGCAACCATACCGGAGACGTATTAGCTTCCGCTATCTCCGGCCTCTTCACGCATGGTTTGACCACGTCGGGCGTGTTTTTTTTGTACCTAGTGACGTAGCTCGTAGCTGTACAATTTCGGCCTATCGGGACACTACCACTAGATATTCAGATGCTCGTAACTTTCAGATCATGTACGTGGTTGTTCCTCCTGTTTTGTGTATGACTGGCCAAGCACCTTTTTTTTGGGGAAATTGACAGTGAAGCATAAATTTGTTTTTCACGGTTGCTATTGGCCAGTTGCCTGAAATTAGAATCGGGGTTGGTCGATTTTGTTGAAGAAGAGTGCGAGGTGGCGAGTCAGCTGCGGCGTCTCCGTCGAGGGCGAGGCAGGACCGCAGGACCAAGTCGGAGATAGGGACAATGTGGCTAACCATGGTGTCGCCGGTGAAGACGAGGAAAAAGATTGACGAGTGCAGATGCAGGGGGTGGTTACCAGCACCAGAGAGATGGGGAGGAGGGATGTGTAGAGGAATGTCAGGGGTGCCGGTGGCGGCTTGGGTAGGGCGGGTGCTAGTGAGCATGGTTTGCGAGTAACAGCCCACACCGGTTCGACGGGTGGCGGAGGACGGGTCTATAGTGCACTACCAATGACAGGAAGACGCCGGAAAATCGGCTGTTCCTTCTTTCATAAATCGACTTAATCAAATTACAAATTCAGTATACGGATGATTATAAATAGGCAGCCCCCTTTATTCTTTCGTATGCACCTCCCAAGTGGACTGTTGCTTTTCAGGCAAAAAGAAGTAGACTGTTACTCCGTGCTAATTCCATTTTACCATGTCAGTTTTGTGTCACGACGACGTACCGTACGTAGGTGTACAACAGGGACTCCGGGGATCGAGACCGTGACATATGCCGGCAACTTGAGTCCGACCTCTCCTGGCTACATATCCTCGTCTTCTTCTACCACCGCAACTGTCAAACCAGCCCGGTGACAATTCAAAAAGAACAAAAATCGCCATGTTGCCGACCCGTTCCAAGCTAGTATTACTAGCTAAAGCTAAGCTAGACGCGCATACGCAAAATGTTCTCCATCCATGACATGACAGGTTCAGACTTGTCATGGCCACCTAACTATAATGACACGCCGACAAATCGGTAACTTAATGACCAGTTCAAATCCATATAATTCGCTACGTGAATGCCTATGTTATTGTTGTCAGAGAAGCCTAGATGTAGCATCATTACGTCTTGTACAATACAATACGTTTAGGAAAGGTGTTTAAAGAAAGATCGATGCTTATTTGTAGAGTGTAGATGCTTAATTAGGCATCTCTCACGTAAATATAGACACTGATGCTTCAGAAAAATCTAATTTACTTTTCTAAGCAACTCCCTAAATATCTAGTATTGTATAAGGTCTTAACGGTACAGTCGACATGTATTACTAGTCACTAGTCAGTCCACACGCATCGCCGATGCTACATGACTTCAGAGACGAAGCGCACAATTACAACGTCTGTTTGCGTGGAAATTCCTTGCCTAATCCGTTTGTATCTGCGAGCATATTTCCATCCACACCAACGATTTCTCCTAGTGGTACATATTTTTCTACTATCATAATTTAGGACTAGAGTGGGTCACGTCTTCCTAGCCAGCCGCCGCCTCCAAGATCTAGGGTTCTCTGCCTCCCGCCGGCGCCGGCACCGGTCCGTCCCGTCTCCGGTGGCTTTAGGGCCATGGAGACGGAGTGAATCTCGGCCCTTGCCGGTGGGAGGGCTCCGTTTTTAGATTTTTTTTTAGCTTTGTTAGGGTTTATGTCCTACTCAGGAGGGCGAGATAGCGGCGGCTCCATGAAGATGGAATAAAGGTCTCCCCGCCTAGCCCCCGTTCTGGTGATGCGTCTAGCATCATCGGTGTGCGTGTGGAGGTGTGTCTCTGGCGGATCTGTCTTTGGTGGATTTGCTCGGATATGTTCGTTCGTGTTTCTTCAAGTTAGATCCTTTTGATCTACACTCTTTATCTACGGCGGTTGTTGTCCTGGTGCGTCGGTTCTATGGGGCCTTAGCACGACGACTTCCCGACTGTCAACAACGTTTGCCCGGCTCCGGCAAAGGAGGAGCGATGACAGCGGCGCGACTTCGGCTCGCTTCAGTGCTTGTAATCGTCGCTAGATGGTCAATGGATCTGGATGCAATTTTTATTATTTCTAGTGTTCATTGTACCATGGTTGAAGATGAATAGGTTGAAAGTTTTTCTCGCAAAAAAAGAATAATTTAGGACTAGAGGAATTCCATGGCAATGATTTGCTTGATTAGTTACACGGTTAAATCTTTGCGCGTATGACAAGTCCACCTTGATGTTTACATGTAGACGTGGTCAGATTATTATGTCTAGGAAAACCAAACGTCCCATTCCAGCAGACTTGGCACTTGCGAGTCTAGTGCAAACCGACACTTGGTAGAGCTCCACGTCATGCACGGCCTTGTAAAGAAAGAGCTCAACACCAACCTAAGAATGAAATTTCTTAGGAACACTCTGTTTAAAAAATGTAAGACGCTTTTGCAGTTCAGTTCAAGTGTTTATCCCTAAACCATTTGTTTTAGCCCCTCGCAAAAGAAAACATTTTTCTAGCAAGAAAGAATGTTATCCCTGATTTCACTAACGAAACCGTTAAACGTTAGAGTCCAGGCACATAGATTATGAACAAAAGGAAATAATTTTCTTTCTAATAGCTAGCATACCGAGTAATGCAAGAAAGAAAATATTCTAAAATGGGCTAAGTGAGCACCAATAGGATCATATCATGCCTTGCTTCGAATGAGACCCAAGCGGAGTCCAGAAAAATTATTACTCCCATGCCTTCCCTTGACTGAGACCCTGACGGGGTCCAGAAAAAGTCTTACTTGGAAGGGCGGCTAGACTAATTGACTGTGCCAGAGTCTTCAAGGTCATTGTAAAATATTTGGTTTCTCACCTGAAAATTCACTGAGCAATACATGTTTCTCAGTCTAGATTATACCCTCTGAGTTTACAGTTGCAGGATTCCAAGCCAACGAATAATTTACTCAATTACAAGGTTAAATCTTTGCACGAGTATGGATCACAAGCCCACTTTGGTTTTTCTTGCATGGCCATTTACACATACATTGCTCGAGGAATCACATAATGATTGTATGCCGTCCTCCGCCTTCTCCTCCTCCTCCAAGAAAAAAAATTAGGTTCGTGCCTCTCGCCGGCGCCGGTCTGCCTCGTCCCCAGTGGCCTAGGGCCATGGAGGCGCGGTGTATCCTGGCAAGGGCCAGCGGGAGGGCTCCGTTTTTATTCGTTTTTTCAATCTCTACTCCTAATGAAGCAGTTGGTGAATAGTCCACCGGTTATTTTTCGCTGGTTTTATTTCGCCTCATCATTTTTGTTGGTTTTATTTCGTCTCCCTCCCACCTGCCTTTTCGCTTCACCACCCACATAAACCCATCAGATTAGTTACCATATAAAAAATAAATCGCAATCAATCAAGTATTGATGATCAGATTAGTTACCATATAAAAAATAAATCGCAATCAATCAACTATTGATGAGATATTTCCTTATATTGATGTGATTTTCTCTTTCTTATCATCAATCATCTCTACTGCCTAAAAAAATGCGTAGCTTTCCTTTTCCTGCCAACCGACCGCGTCCCGTCTCCCTACATCCGCCCTCGTTGCTCTGCCTCCCGCACGAAAAAACCCTCTCGTTTGACCTCCCCCAAACGCCGCACGATGGAAAAACCCAGCCGCCTGCTTCCCCTCCTCTCGATCGCTCCATACGTCCAGATCGCGGCCCCATCCCCATCCTCCTCTCACGTCACGGCGGCCGATGGACTGCCGCCACCACCCTCCTACTCTCTCGCCGCCGTCGTCGCCACCAATCCCGGCGAAGGCGACGTTGCTGCTATGTCACCTCCTTTCCCCATCCAAGCCTGACCATGGCAACGGCGCCCTCTCATGTGTCCCGCGGTGAGGTTTGGGGAGGCGCGACCACAATCCAGTAGGGATCTCACCGCGAACCCGTCCGCTGGGATGGGTGTTGCCTCCGTTGCGAATGGATCGAAGGGAGGGACTACTTCATCGTCAAGATCGGCAATGCAGCGGCCGATTGGGAGCCCAGTTGTGAACATGGGAGTTCGTCCCCATGGAGGCGGCGGCCGTGGAGATTGGATGTGAAGCAACCCCACTTGCCGGTGGTGGAGGCTTGCCGTCCATGTGATCCTTTCTTCTCCCTGTATCCCCATTCCTTGCCTCCCATTACAAAAGCGAGCATGAATGAGAGCAGGGGCTGATTTTCATCAATTCATTTCTCATATTTTTAGTTGCTTTTTTGAGATTATACAAGATGCTCCCGATCTGTTTTGTCAAATTACTTGGATCGTCTTATGGAATTGACAGCCATCGTATTTTTCACCTCATGTTATTTCTTATTCCTTGTCCCACTAGGCATCCACTACATGTTTGGTAATGACGTGATGTTGAGGCGGCTAGGAGAAGCTCAGCAGCCAGATCAAGGGCTATCGAGATGGATCTGGGAGCCAAGCAGTAGTTCTTCTGTTAAATTTTGGTTATTATCTTTTCTATTGTTACGATTGTGGGATGGTTGATTTTGACTCGGTATAACATTTGCATTTGTTTCCCCAGCTTGTTGACGTGGACGCGTGGCACTGCGGCAACTAATCAAGAGCGAGGGCAGTGCACATCGGAGCTACGCTGAATGTAGCGAGCCAACCACGAATTGGGTATGTTCACACGAGGGATGGGAGAGGAGAGGAACATTAACATTTTTCATGATTTGGATGAAAATTTCAGTTCGTAGTTTCTCCGTACGTGGCATCACACTAGCGGTACTCATGGGCTTAGGATGAAAGTAGCGCCAGCAGAATCAGTAGGTTGGATGGGAAGGCGGTTGTTGCCCTTGTCCCTTGGTGCTAGCCTACCGTGGCGGCCTCACTAACTTGCTCATTGCGAATACGAGTTCGGGGGGTCGCGAGTTGCTGCAAATTTGTTTTTATCACTTTTTACAATATTTATTGATGTATCCCTAACTTATCGAGTCATTTTTAGCTTTGATTTCCCATATACGCCAGCCTAAATATCCCATGGTCAGAATATTTGCATGGTTAGTGGACATTGTCCCTTTCTTTCTAATGTTTAGTATTTTATATTGTTGATAGAAATAATTTTATCCCTTTTTTTAGGAAGTGCACATAGGTAGGTCAACATATTTTGTAGCTCTTTCAGTTGTAAAAGCATATGTTGCATAAGAAATTATTATCTTTCAAGCATACTCACATTTCACTAACAAATAGGGGGAGGTTCAGACTTCACAGCAATGATAAAGAGGTTTGTTCCTCACTCTTTTGTTGGAATTTTAGTTCCAAATTAACATGATTTCTTATCCGCTTCATAAGTCATGCATTTGCTTAATTAGGTGATAAGTAGAGCAAAAAAAAGATCATGTTATTGTGGGTTTGTTTAAACTCCAGCATAAGGAATTCTGGTTTAAGAAAAAAGACTTTTGGCTTCTTTAATTACAAATTGATTGCAACATCGTGTTAGTATGTGATTTCTCACATCTGGTTATAATATTTGTGAAGACGTGCATTGCAAGTGCACTTGGAAGCGGGCCCGTGGCCCGCGCCGGACGGCGCCGACGCTGACCCGGGCCACCTCCTCCGCGTATTCTTGGAGCTGTGGCTGGCCGATTTACATGAAATTAATTCCCCCAGTTCTGGTGGCAAATATAATACACATTTAGAAACATTACAACCGAGCACTTTTCGGGTGCTCTCAGGACCCTCTCAGACCATCAACGTTTTCAGCCGTTTGATCTAGACTTGTGAGCATTTTTGGTCATTGGATTGACCTCTGATCACTGCAGTTTCCGCAAGTTGGCTCGGGCAGCTGCTCTCGTAACAAAACTGCCATTCTGTGGTGAATTGGGCCAACATGGGCCTTTTGAATGATTCCCCGGGTGCGATGAGGAAGAGCCGCTTCAGTCCCCCGCATCTCTCCTTCCACGTGAATCACGAGTTCATGACCGCTGCGACCGCGTTCACCCTAGGTCTCCTCGCCGCCATGACGGTTTCCCCATGCCTAGGCTTCACTCAGACATCTCCCTCCCGTCCGCCTCCTCCTCATCCGATCCGTCGCATCACTGGGAAGATTCTATTTGGGACCACAGTGTCAACGTACCAGGTGCGCAGGAATATCGATGTCGGGAGGCCGAGGGCCTTCATACAAATTCCAGGTAAATTACCCTACCTTCACTACATCCCTTCTGCTCAGATGCCTTCTGTTGAAAAAGTTGTGTTGATAGATACTACTATGTCGATGGAGATGAGAAGGCAGTGCAAGACGCATACCTAGAAGCTCCTTTTCCTCTCGTGGGTAGCCTAGGTGTCTTCTTTGCCCTGCCAAACCCAGATCTGGCCGTGGTTGCCACTGGTGAGTCCCGTTTCTACTCCTCCTTGCCCCTTCCTTTCCATTTGTTCTTGGGATCAATGTCCATGTGCTGATATTTTTCAGGTCTTCCTTTTGAGAGAAGGGACTGGAAGAGGTTGACTCATGCAATAAGAATCTTCCAAAGGCTCCGAGGTTAATTTCTGTTATGCGATCTCTTATGTGGTTATGACTGAATTTTCACAACAGTTACTTTTGTAATTCATGATGTCAAGGTTTTCCCCATAGCGATGAAGAAAAACTTAACAATCAGCATTAATCAATGTTCTACCTGCACCTGCATACTTTCCATCTTCGATTGTCTGAACGATAAGATGAAAACTGTGTGATGGGGCACAATCAAGATACCATCTCTTGTGTATTTTCTGTAGCGTATTAGCATATAAAACCTCTTACGTCATGATTTAACCCTAAAACAATGGATCACGACCCTGCTCTGTTCCGATTGCGCCGCTGACCATTGCCTCGGATTGCATCGGCGGCAGCGCTTAGGTTTGCACAGACGAGGCGTATAGCGCCTCTGTGGACCGCTCGCCGACGGACGTCATTCGGTTGCACGGACGCTAGCGGCACAACCGGATGGGGCACGGACGCGAGCAGCGCGGCCGGATGGGGTGTGGCGGCCAACAGCCATGAAGTTCAATCGCAAACAATGATTGACTGAGAGGTTAATCAGCCATTAATGCCAATTGATGCTCCAGACAGGCCAGTTTCATCGCCCATTCATATTCATGCCAATTGATTAATTGAGAGGTTAATCCTGCATTCCAAATGATTAATTGAGAGGTTAATCGTGTCTCCGTATATTCATGCGAGCCTATAAAATCCCAACCTTGCCGCTGCCCCTTTCCTACTCTGCTCATTTTTGCAAACCAATCTCCAGTACAAAAGCGATGGGTGATGCTTAGGTTCCACCTCTGTTTGGTTTCAAGGTGATGTGCTGGTTCCAATTCTCAGTTGTTGTCTACATATATATACTGATATGTTAGCTGTCTAATTCTCAATTTGAAATGATTACAGCTTCTCTCCAAGTAGGAATTTTAGCTACGGACTGGTTGGTTTCTTTGGTTCTTCGAGCTGATCCAATGGCAATTTTAGACGCCTGATGTTAAGTCGGGCCCAGTGGGCTCTCCGTTGACTGTTGTAGCACTCTCCATCTGGTGTTAAACCACGCCGCTCCTCCGTCCTTTCGTTAGCAAACCCTCCTGTGGCGTCCGACACTGGGCGGGAGCGGCGGCGCCCGTCCTGCGCCCCTGACCTCGAACAGCGGAGGCAACCGTGACTTGCCAGCTTGCCTTGTGTCCTGATCCGTTCGTCTCAATCAATCTCCCTTCCTGTAACGCAGGTGGTTGCTATTGTTTGCTGGGGATGTGCCGTGACCATTCATGCCGGTTGACGTTGACGGCGTGCTTCCTTCCAGTGGCACTTCTTCTCATATTGATCGGTAATTTCTCCTCATCGGAACCATTATGTTTGTTTTTCATTTTGTACTACTGCAGATGGACACTTCCTTTTTGATATGTGCAGCAGTTATGCAATAAAATATCTTGTTTGATCATGTCTCCTGCTACATATCAGCATATGTACATGAAGTCAATTGTCTGGAGCACTTGACCTTTGATTAATTGAACAACTGAATTGGTAACTAAGTGAATGCATACGTTCAACCATGAATTAAACACCTCTAATGATTCTGAGTATTTGCTCAGTTCCTAAGATGGAAAAACCTAGGTATAATCGCCATGTTGTTTGCTTACACATCTTTCTTTTTTCCTTTATACCACCTATTCAGTTCATTGTATCTGAATATTATTCGAATAATGTTGAGCCGGTGCAGGTTATATGGATTTGTGATTAGCTCTTCTCAAAATCTATGAACCTTGGCTTTGGAAATACACATGATGTCTTGACTATTCCTAGGTGCCTGCCTATTTTACCATTTGATGATCACAATTACTATATCATAGTTGCTGTAAGATGAGTTTTAAACATATGGCACCTACATATATTATGAAGTGTGATTTGATATATATTGCAAAGAAATAGCAATGCCTACTTGTTCTGGATATAATTTTGTATCAGTTCACGGATGATCATACATTTTTATTTGTTAACATAAGAAATCTTTGGCTTCTCCTGATTATACCATTTTTATTTGTACATAAGAACCTTTGACTTCTCCAACCACTGAGTACTGAAGTTTCTATATGTCTGGATTTCTCAATGGTCAATCGTTAGCATATAGTTGAGCACTTGAGCAGTCTGCCAATGTACGATTATAATTTTACTGGCAGGAAGCTAAACAAGAAAATATAATTAACTTTGTTAGGTACGTGGAGCAATACTAACTCCTATAAATCATGTGTTAGTATTGTACTAGAATTTATGAAGATTTGTAATTTTGTTCCATGATCCATGTTATTGCATGCCCACATTATTTTTCTCCAGGTATTTTTGGATGCTTAAAAAATTACCTCTCAAAGGTTTATTGTACCAGAGATTTTATTTTGAGGCATGCCACATTTGAGTTTAACACAATAGAGAATATTTTAATTCACACAAAAAGGGAAAACAACAGCTACATGGGCCCGGCCCTATAATGGTTTGCATGTGCGTTATAGCGACAATACGTCACGAAAGGCGATGAATGGGATTTTCCGCCCTCGCTGGCATATTGTTTTTTCCTCCGGCAACCAAGCCAATTCTGCTAGATTGAAGGCGAGATGGCTGGTGTTCTTGGTATGGACTACTCTGAAAGCCAGTCTTCAGCAGGGTTTTTCCTCTCAGAAATGTAGTTTTTTCTATAAGAACAGATACTGAATCCCGAATACTTTGATTGCTGTGCAGTGAAAGTACCGATATTCACTAACCTTTCTGATTCAGCCCATTGAAGTCTTCTATGTAATGCACTGAGCCATTGGCAGTGTTGAAATTGGAGTAAAGAACAATGTTGAAATTGCTCTGATTATTACTGAATTATGTTGTACTCCTGAACTTGTTAGAGGGTGACAACTTAGAAGTTTCAGGCCTCATTTGTCCATTTTCATTTAGTCATTTTAATTTTAACTTTGAGAGGGCGCCATGATCTATTAGGAATATCAACTTATTTTGCATGATTAATTGATGTTTTTTACATTCATATTTTGCAGCATTTTGCTCTGGGTGCTCATGCCTTTTGCCATGCGTGGAGATCAGATCTGTTACAGGCACATGCCAACAGAAATATTGTTAGCAAAACACGTAAGCAGGGGATTATGCAAAAGAACAGTAAAACGTTTGTTGCAAGAATTATATCCTGCTGATGTGCTGCGTATTAAATTGTTTTTCTGCCTCTGAAATATTTCCTGCATTATTTCAGACAAACGCTCCCAAAGGACATTTAGGCTCAAATGTATTGTATTTCGTAGACTGTTATAGCAAGATTTAGAGAAAAACATTGGTGTGTCAAATATACATTCATGATATCCCTTCAGTCAATACTTACCCATGTACATGGCTCCGATTTCCTATATAAATATCAATATTTGTCATCACATTCTGATACACTATATCAGACTAAAATGTATCACCCGCAACATTTCTGCCTTAGCATGCAAAGCTATATGAGAATATCACCTGCAAAAAAAAATTTATATAAGAATAGACAATCGTACTGAAGATTGTCCCTGCAACATTTAACGCACGTACTTTTAAACTCATCGATCAACGATATAGTTTGTTTCCGATTTCATGTCACATGCCTTCTGAATGTGGCGAGGCGCTTGGCATTTGACCAAGTCCCTAACATTAAAATGATTGCCTCAAATATGTTTTGTTAAAATGAAATTATGCAAAAGTATATACACATAATTGGATACTAGAGTACTAACTTTTGACATTTGGATAAAATACTTTCACATTATTGCATCAACCCCTCACATTTACTATTGCTGAAAGACGGGCGCAGCAACGCGCGCCATCGATGATCTAGTAATCCATATTGTTATGCACTAGCGTGTGTGTGTGAAATAGATGAATTATGGTCCCGTACCCAATAAGATGGATATGTGTGTGTGTTAGAGAGAGGGAGAGGGGGAGAGAGAGTGAGGAAGAGGGAGGGAGAGTGTGTGTGAGGATTTGATGGTAAAAATGGTCGCCAATGTCGTAATATTGATCTCTTAAAGTTAATGTGGCCTCGTTGCAACGCATGGCCGTTCTTCTAGTCTTGTTAGGATTTGTGTCCTACTCAGGAAGGCGAGACGGCGGCGGCTCCCTGAAGATGGAATAAAGGTCTCCCCGCCAAGTCCCCGTTCCGGCGGTGCGTCTAGCATCGTTGGTGGGCGTGTGGAGGTGTGTCTCCGGCAGATCTATCCTTGGTGGATTTGCTCGGATCTAGTCGTTGTTCGTCCACGTTCGTGTGTATTCGTTTTGGATCCTTCCGATCTACGTTATTTTTCATCGGCGGCGGTTGCTGTTTTGGGGTGCTGGTCCTATGGGGCCTTAGCACAACGACTTCCCGACTGTCTACTACAACAAGTTGTGCCCGGCTCCGGTGATGGAGGGGCGATGACGGCGGCGCGCCTTCGGCTCGCTTCGGTGCTTGTAGTCGTCGCTAGGTGGTCTACGGATCTGGATGTAATTTTTATTTCTGGTGTTCGTTGTACTGCCATGATTGAAGATGAATAGATTGGAAGTTCTTCTGCAAAAAGATAATAATAATGATTGTATGCCAATGACTATTTTTCTTAATTACAAGGTTAAATCGACCAATATTTTTTATAGGAAAACAAACACCCCATTCAAGATTGGGAATCAAGCTTGCACACTTAGTTAACACTTGGCAGAGCTCCACATTAGACATGACTCAAAAGGAAAGAACTCCACATAAACCTAGCATTAAAATGTATCAGAGGAAAAATCTCACAATGGCTATCTCCTTACCATGATCTCCTTCTCAGGCACTTTTTTTGATAAAAGTGTTCATCCCCGGTTTCGCTAACAAAATCAGTAAATATTATGAGAGTGCCACACAGATTATGAACAAAAGAGAAATGTATATCCTTCTTACAACTCCCTGGTAGAGCAATGTAAGAAAACGCGTGCTATATGAACACCACAATGGGGCTAAGCACACTACAATATATCATATATATTCAACAAAATCCAAAAGTTAAGCAACATTTGCCATTATGATTATTAATTGTAGAAGCACATCCCAAACCACATATCTCCTAGCAAAGTTGTAATAGAAAATGGCACGAGCAGGACTAATGAGTATGTGTTTGTATTGAGGACAATAAGCAAAGCTTGTTTGTGCCCAAAGGGATAATGTAGCCCTAGCTACATTATTCTAAAGGTTATCGTGATTTCCGTCGTCTTCTCACTTCACATCCTCTCCTTACAATGCTTCTCTTCTCCCTACTACAAACTCTCCTACTCGGAGATCCAACGAGGACAAGCAGTTTACATTGCAAAAATCTAACCCCAAATAATAAGTTGCAGAGAATTCTTAGGCACATGTCATGACCATACAAGGTTGTGTAAGCAATATGCCAATGCAAATACATTAGAGATTTAATGTTGGGTTCCTTTTTTTCATGACCTACGTTTTGGGATCCACTATCATTTCAAAGGAAAAACATTATGTTGGGTTAGGTGGGTGGAGTTCCTAGGAAGATGATACATAATAAGTTTGTTATTGACAGAGAGTCATGCAATTTGGGTGTCAAAGAGCAAATCCAATGCAATGGGACGAGTGATGAGGTCGAGGGTTGGTGTAGGAAGAAACGGAAGATGAGATCCCTTTCCCTAGCACCTTATAAAACACACCAGGGAGAAAAAAAGAGAGGTAAATTCCTTTAAATGGATAGGCCAAGACCATGTTCGGAGAGAAAAACATAAGTGTTACTTGGATGACCCAATATGGGTTCTTGCAGGAGCAGCTTTTAGGCGCGGGTTGTTTTCTCTTTTTTTTCCTATGTTGGTTTTCATCGGGGTTTTTGTGGGGTTTTCGGTTTGGTGTTTCTTTAGAGGTTATCTTTGGTCTTCTCATTCTTTCCTTTTTTTCGTTGTTTATTTCTTTTCTTTCGGTTTTATGTGTCGGTTTTCTACGTTCTCGACCCATTTTTCAGTTTTTCAGCACATGTCTAACTTTTTTCACACGCATTGTCCATTTTTCGTATACAACAGGAACATATTTTTATACACGGTTAGCAATTTAAACATGATTAACATTTTTTACCAAATTTATGTTTTGATGCCTAATTTTTTTCATACATATTCTTCCTTATTTGTATACATCTCGATCATTTTTATACACATTTAACATTTTTGAAATACATTATTAACATTTTAAAAACATTGTTTTGAATATGTTTTTATTATGTGTTAAAGTTTTTCAAATAAACGTTGTATTTTTTTGAATGATAAGGAACTTTAAAAAAATGTGAGAACATTTTTTTGAATGATAAGAATTTTCTTAAAAAGGATGGGTCACGACCATGTTTGGAGAGAAAAACATATGCTATACCTGATGACAATAGCCCACACGGAGACAGGCTGGCCCATTATCTCAGCCTTTTATCTACAGGTCCAGGGGTTCTAAAGAGGGCAAAAAGAGATCACAAAGGCCATGGGCCTCTTTGAAGGGGATCTTGACACAAATCACTAGCCCAATTCCGCGCAATCTGGACCGTCCAATCCAAGACCAGAAACTTTTAAAACCCGGTGCTCTAGGGTTCATTCCTGCGCGCCGCCACCTCCTCCCCCTTCCCCACCACCACCTTCCCCGGCCACCGGCGGCGGCGACAATGGTGCAGGGACGCCAGGGCCAGCGCGTCAGGCTCTACGTGCGGGGCACCATCCTGGGCTACAAGAGGTGACCGTCCATCTCGCTTCCCCTCCGTCTCTCGATCCGTGCTGTCGTCGCGAGGTTTCTCACCTGGTTTTGCGGCGGCGGCGGCGGCGCAGGTCCAAGTCGAACCAGTACGAGAGCACGTCGCTGCTGCAGGTGGAGGGGGTGAACACAAAGGAGGACGTGTCCTACTACGCCGGCAAGCGCATCGCCTACGTCTACAAGGCCAAGACCAGGAGCAGCGGCACCACCGTCCGCTGCATCTGGGGCAAGGTCACGCGCCCCCACGGCAACTCCGGCGTCGTGCGCGCGCAGTTCCGGTCCAACCTCCCCGCCACCTCCATGGTAAAGTCTCTCGCTCGATTGCGCCTTTGCGCATCATCCTGGTCTGTCGTGCCCTTTGCTGATGTTGGTGTTGTTGGGTGATTCTTGCTCTGCAGGGCAAGAAGGTCCGCGTCTTCATGTACCCCAGCAGCACCTGAAGGTAGAATGTGTCCTGATACTAATTCTTCAGTAGCTTACGCACGTATAATGTGTATTTGTTTCGGTGATTGTTGTCCATTTAGATACCTACGACCATGGCCTAATTTGTGTCTCAAAGTGATGAAATGATTTTATCATAGACTGTTATACGTTTTGATTGCTGTGTGCAATGCATTCAAGGGCCCCATGCCATTTGGGGGAAGCTCTTTCAGTAGCTTCGAAATACCTGCAGGTTCTCTGCGGGGTGCTCGGAAGTTGGGGCCCTAGATAAAATGCAGTGGTCTCATAGTACGAGGATGCGCTTTGGTCGATGATTTCTCACCGATCAGTCTTTCGCAGCCTTGCCTCCAATGACCCCCATACTTGTTGAATCATAGCCCTTATAATCGTGGCATGTATAGTTAGGATGTAGTGAATGGTGAGATTTGTTTGCTGTACTATTGTGTATACATTTGTAGCATCATCTATTCCAATCTGCGTTTTTGTTTGATTTTGGTAGCTCTTGGTGATGTATTAGTCTCTGGAGTATTCACCTTGTCTTTGTTTCCCTTGTGAACTTGATGTATTGAACCAGATAACCGTGTTGGTTCCCCCATCAGTGTTTCCAAGGCATCAGAGTTGTTAAATATTGTGAAATCAGTTCATGCATAGTCAACCATAGAATTCTAGGTATGAACTATTACTGTTTTTGCATCTGATTGTTGTGCACGTTCAAGGGCCCCATGCCAATTGAGGGAAGGTCTTTTTGCTAGCTTCGAAATACCTGCAGGTTCTCTGTGGGGTGCTCGGAAGTTGGGGCCCGATATGAATTGCAGTGGTTTCATAGTACGAGGATGTGCTTTGGTTGCTGAGTTACTCATCACCAATTCTTCACAGCCTTGCCTCCAATGACCTCCATATTTGTTATTTCTCGTTAGTGTATCACTCATGCAGTAAGATTGATTTGCTTGTTGTACCATTGTATACTTGTGTTGTTTAGGTATTTGAGATGTTTTATTCCTTGCATTGGATTGCATATTGTTCCTTAAGTCTAGAATCCAGAAAAGGGATTATGAGCTAGATGGGCTTTTGGATCGTTGCCTTAATACAATGATATCACTATGTAGTCTCTTTTCCTGAAAGTTCCAATCCTTGTTTACAAGCATCACATGCCAAGAAATGTGAGAACTCACCAGTGTTTCTCTTTCTCTTTTGCAGGGTGTGTTGCCTATTCTATTTAGTTGTAGCTGGCTTCCTGGGTGTCTGTTATCAGTCTGATGACAGGTTTATAACCAAAGATTTTGTCGATGATTTTGGAAAGAGTTTAGTTAATAGAATGTTAGTTTCATCTCATGTAACTCGAAATGAAAGATCCATAATATATTGATTGAGATGAGGTTTTCTCAACCCTTCTTTGTTTGATGAGCTTTTGATGTTCGTGTAGTGTGATTTGGTGAGCGTCTTCTGTCATGAATCATGATTCGCTAGTGAATACTGCTTGCGGCATGGTCTGTTATACAAGACAGTCAGTTTTTGGTCGCACCCGTCTGCGATTGTATCATCGAACTTTTCAAGTTTTTGTGTGTCACTAGGCAAGCTTGCATAGCTGCAAGACGGAAATAACTTAGTTTTTGGCCCAGTCGATCATGAAAGAAGCACATTTCTGGCCTCTAAGGTTACACAATTAGTTTATGATCTCGTTCATTTATAATTAGTTTATGGTCTCGTTCATTTTGCATCGTTACTTTTTTGTGCTTGATACCTGTGTTCTGTTGTAATGATGGTACTACAAGAGGCTGCGGCGCGTAGCACATCTGCAGTGCATGAGGCGCGGTAGGGGCGTGCAAGGGGCCGAGCAGGGTGGTGCTGCGCCGGTGGCCGCGTGCTGGGCGAGGCATAGGCGTGTTGGGTGGACCGTGCGGTTTTGTGACGTGTAGCTAGCCTGTAAGCACTTTTGATTGTAAAAACACCACTCTTTTCCAGATACCAAGAGATCGCTGTCTTGGGCAAGTTCGGATCTTAGGATATGCTGAATGTCCATAAACCAAAAATGATCACGCGATCGATCCAATCTCCATGCTCCATTTCCATCCAAAAAAGTCAGATACACGATTGAAGAGACAGTTACGCTTCGGCGAAATGGGTCGGTAGGAGGAGGGCCGAGGAATCCAAGAATCTCTCCAAGTTCTTATGGAAGCCCCATCACCTACCCGCCGCCAAATAATTCCTTTCTTCCACAGTTCAAGACCATGTAAAATAACTTTCCACACTGCCGAACCATTACCAGAAAACACATTGTCTAATAGATGCCCCGATTGATAGTATTTAGCTCTCAGTAACCTTGCACATAGACTACTTGGAGAATCCAGGAGTCTCCAAGCTTGCTTCGCAAGGAGTGCCTGGTTGAAAGCCCTCATGTCTCTAAAGCTCAACCAGGCCATCTTTCTCTTTCCTTTCTCAACACACACACACCGATGCAGGGAGTTTGAAAACACTCATAACATAAGCCGGAATAGCTTGAGCTACTGATTTGATTAAGATCTCTTTATTACCTGAAGACATATACTGCTCACTCCAGTCAATTAATCTCTTCCTCAGTCTCTCTTATAAGGTTTCAAATTTTCCTTTATGCATCCTTAATTCATCACACACCGATGCAGGAAGTCTGAAAACACTCATAACAAAGCAGGGGCAGAACGTTGTCGTCGAGGCTTCTGTGACAATGGTATCATAGGGAGCGATGTAGGAGACACGACATTGGTTGAGGTAGTCAGATCTTTTCCGGCGTCTTCGTGGAATGGCCTCGGCTGGTTTGTTGCTATGAAGTCGAAACTGCTGTGGCGGGGCCCGGTGGCGTACGATGACGAGTAACATGTGTCTGTTCGGTGATCTTCCACAACACCAGAGCTGGCATGGGGGAGATTGATATCGTTTGACGGCCGACCGACCAAAAGTAGACGATTTATTATTTCTTGTTGGCGACTTTGGAAGTTTGTTACTGCTTGTCGTCTCTTATCACTTTGTGTCAATCAATCAGTTTGTTATTGTTTCTTTGTTGGAGTGATAATATTAACTGAGACGAGCTTTCCTCAAGCGCGGGTGTGTGTGAGCTTCAGACGATATTGTGCCATTGTGTGCAGTGGCGAAGGCAGGAATAATTTCTAGGTGTGGCAGAGTGTATGAACCAAAAAACCATGTATAACTCAACTATGGAAGTGCTCACTAGAATACTCGATAAATATTACTTGGTGTTCAACAAATAAAACCGAAATCAAAACTTAACTATTGGCACTCTAAATACCTCAGTTGATGAAGATTACATGGATGATTGAGTGCCAAAAAACCATTTATATTACCTAGACCGGCATAAAGATGACTTATAAAACATAAACACCAGAGGTAAATCATGAATTAGTAACTAGTAGGATATAATGATAGAAACAACATTATGCAAGTGAAGATAGTTAGAAAGAATACATACCCATAATGAAGATTTACTCTCATTAAATAGAACGTGGCAATGACATTCTTCTACCTTCATGTTGAAATTATTTCTTAATTTCAGCAAGATCAAGTCCTTTAAATATCTCTCTCTCTCTCTCTCTCTCGATGTAGCACACCATTAAGTCATCAAGCCAACCATTGGACATCTTGCTGCACAAATCAGTCTTGATGATCTTCATTGCTGAGAAGGCCCTTCCAACCGATGCCGTTGCCACCGGTAGAAGCAACCCCAATTCAATAAGGCGATAAACCAGAGGGAAATAATATTTCTTTCAAGTTCAAACATTTTCTTGGCTAGGCTTGCAAGATCATAACAAACTCTAAAGTCATCATGTCTTCTCATGTGGTTGATGAACAACTGGAGCTCAGTTTTCATACGCTTACGGTCATCATTGGAGAAATCTGCATCATAGATGTCTGTAAGCTTAGCAACTTTGTCCAAATCAAACTTGGAAAATGAGTCTCTTGGGTCAAGACAAGCAAATCCACATAGCAGTTCTGAAGCCATGTCATTAAAGCGATGATCCAGCTCTGTGGTGATGGCATCTATCGCTGCATAGAAGGTATCAACACGAAAAAAATGTAGAGGAAATGCCTTGTATGCATTCTTCCAAGTACTGTAGCCATCTTTGGTGAAGGTAGTATGACCAAAATTTTCATCCACCGGATCTTGTCTAAAAAGAAAACTATAAAAGCAATAGACTGCATTCTTTTCCATGCTATATTCCAACCAAGGATTTTTTTTCATACCATGCTTCACAAAAGGCCCTGTCAAAATGATCAAGTTCGTACGTATGACCGACCGGATGAAAATTATTAACTTTGTCCACATAAGCCAATCTAACTTCATCTCAAATGTTGGGATGAAAATTATTAATTGGAATATGAAGCCCGGGATCAGGCTCGATGTGGTCAGGAAGCAACTCCTCAATGAACTTGCCTTCTCCCCCGTCTCTAGCTATTGGTTCATCCTCAATATAATTTTCCCCTTCATTCCCCTTGAATAGATGCTGAAACTTCAATCCGCACATTCTCTTGATGCGCAGGCTCTTCTCGTTGTTCAGCGACTACTTCCAAAGTTGGAGCTGGGCTCGAGGAGCTAGTGCCACTGGCTTTGGCAAAAATACTCTTTAAATCTGTATAAGAGAACACAAGAGAAACTAATTGGAGGTTGGAGCAATACCAGTAGAATAATTAAATAAATGTTTAAGAAAGTAACCTGAGTACATACATTGACACGATTGAAATGATGCGATCAAGGGGAAGAACCGAAGAAGTACAACTAAATTATACCTTTCATTACATACTTAATCCTCTTCTTCGGCGGCGTCATCTGCAAACCCTGCGGACTCGCGGAGTCGCGGCCGCCGCCTTGCTGATTTCGGAGCCTGTCGCCGCCTTCGCGCCCACGGTGTCCGGTGGTTGATTGCCGGCTGCCCGCTGCCATGCGTCCGTGCGGCCGTGCCCTAGCCTCTAAAGCGCCGCCGCGCCGCCTCCGTCTCGCAAGCAACGAACGACTCGTATTCTCGTCTCGTAGAGTCATAGTCTGCCAAGCAGTCGTGAAAGTGTGATCAATCGTCTTGTGTCCTTCACCCTTCAGCCCATGGGCACAGCCCGTCATTCAATCGGCAGTAACCAAGCCCAATAAGAGGCACGCCTCACTAGCTGAAAATTACGCCAGGCTAATACACTAGTATATACAGGTATTTGCACGGCAGCTTAGGTATGGCGTTCGCCAAACCACGCCATATAGCTAGCTTCGCCCCTGATTGTGTGGAGCAATCAGTATGCATCCGAAAAAAAAAGGGATCAGTATGGCTGTCGTAGCAATAAGTCGGTTTCGGGCATGAACTCGTGATGGGGTTTTCTGTACATTGCGTTTAAATAAAGTATTTTCTATACATCATTAGATTTTGTTTTTCTGGAATGCACCAGCGTACGGTAATAAGAAGGGCGCTACTGACTTTGCAATAGCAAGAACGCTGTAATCAGCATAGCTCCGAGTCTTAAAAAAAGCTACTCCCTCCATCCCATAATGTAAGACTTTTTTGTCACTACACTAGTGTCAAAAATCATCTTACATTATGGGACAGAGGGAGTAGAAAATAATACTAAAACTAAATGGCGGATGTAGAGGGTGGACGCCCTGAGATTGGAAATTGGCATTTGAACCATAGTAAAAAAAAGCTCTTTTGAGAAAATAGCAAAAAAAGCTAGAAAATAATGCTAAAAGTAAATTTACATGAAGTGTTCACTGTTGGCCCACCCTGGGCCACCGAGCTGAGGACCGCTACTAGCGGCTAGTGTAGAACGAAACGACCCATACTCGCTTCCGCCCATTGCTTGGCGTTGGCAATAAGCTGATCGACTATCTTTAGCAGCGGCGGTGTGTTGAGATTCTCAAAGATCCTGCCATTCCTTTCCCGCCAAATGCTCCCGGTGACAAGCAGCACCAAAGTGTTCAAGTATTTTCGCTTTGATCCCTGAACTCTATCTCTAGAGTTTTGCCACCGATCTCGTAATGGAAGATTGGTCTGAACTCTGAAGGGCGACCTCTTGCAGCCCAGCCCAACGAAGAATCAGACCCCATAGAATCGAGACAAGACTACAGCTCCAAAACCAAAAAAAATGGTGGGCAAAGATTCTCTAAAAAAAAAACTGTGTTTCTACGTTACAAATTTGAAGGCGCGGCACGCATAAAAGGCATATAAGGTTGCACTATTAGTTTATGAACCCGTTCATGCATTGCTTTGGTCTTGATTATTGGTGTACGTGATCACATGCGTGGTTGGTGGCACTATACCTTGCTCTCACTCCCGACCAAATCTCCAGCTATCTAGCTATCACCCAACCATATCATACCCTATCAACTTGTTAGGATGTCGCAACAGTTGTTGTTTAAGCAGAGGGTGGGTAGCTGCGGTAAATAACAAAAAAGGAATGCACTATCGCAGTTTGTTGCCACAACCTCTCTCCCCCGGGGAGGCCCCGTCCACACCGCCCTCAGCCCTCCCCCTCCATCGCCTCCCTCTACCGCAGCCGTCGCTGAGGACGTCGCGGGGCGAAGCCCCTGTGGTGAGGTGGCGGCGGCAGTGCGGTCCTCAGCCGGCGGTAACGCGTGGGGGTAGCGGCGTCCATCTCCCTCCTCCTCCGACGGCAGTGCGCAGCGGGTTGGCGGTGGCCAGGAGATCTCCGGCAGCTGTTTGGCGGATGAGATTTGATCCGTGCCCGAGGGGTTTAGATCGAGATCCACTGCGGCTGCGCCTCGTCTCGACAACGGCAAGAGGAGATCCCCCCTGGGTAATCTTCCCGGCACGAGGACGTCCGGGTCTCTTGGCCCGGGCATGGTGGTGGTGGCTGCCTTCTCCACTGAAGGCGGTTGGCCAGGCTGGTAGTGACGGATCTTGGATCCCACTATTAGCACCGGCGGCGAGTTGGGGAGACATAGTCGCCGGTGAAATCCGAGCAGACTCCGGTCATGGCGGGCGATGGCGGCGTCTACGTCGTTACCTTGATGAAGGCATCGTCAAGCAACTATCGTCAACCTGCTCCTGCCGCTCCGGGAGAAATCCTAAGATCACCGGATCAAACGATGGCGGCGCTGCGGTGTCGTGTTCCCTATTGGGGGTATCGTTTGTGGAGCGCTGCCGGATGGAAGAGGCGTGAGGTGGTGTGGCGTGCCTTCTCTCGCGTCGACGACGGCGGGCCTCGGCGGCATGGAGCAGCGGGATCTCGCTGGTGGGCGTGTGATGATGGACGCAGGATGGTGGCGTTGTCTGGCGTCGTGGTGGCGTCGACGGCAGCTAAACTGGGCAAGGTAGATGCAGCAGTACATCATTGAAGATGGATTGATGGCAGGTGGCTGAGGCGGCCTCATACCCGGCAGGCGTCCTGGTTAAGGAGTGCGCCGGACTGGTGGGTGCCCCATACCCGGCAGGCGTCCTGGTTAGGACCTCAGGTCTCAGATGTTAGGTTTGGCTGCGAGGTCTATTTGATATTAGGCCCAGACTATCAGCATCCCTACATCAAATGGATAGAAGTAGCGACAGATATTGCCGAGACGGTGGCTTTAGTCTTACTGTTGTACAACTTTGTAAGGTCTTGTGTGAATAATTAATAAAATGGCTATATGCATCGTCTAGATGCAGAGGCCGGGGGTCCGTCCTACTTTTCTAAGAAAAAACTATCGCAGTTTGTTACTACTCACTCCGTTGTGGGACGGAGGGAATATAAATTAGCCTAGTGGCACCAAATAACCAATCTGGTACGCATCTATTTGCAGATTCTATGCCCAATAGACTGATATATAATACAACTCACATCTGGTAATGTAATCTTGATTACTGTTGAGTTTGTTTGCTAGCTCGGCATGTTAACTACGAACATGTTTTGTCGTACGAGTTGTAGTTTCCTTCAGCTAGCTAGCTAGCGCACGCCAAGGTAGAGTTGGCTTACATTGGATACTACCTCCGTTCCTAAATATAAGTTTTTGTAGAGATTCTACTCCCTCTGTCGCAAAATAAGTGTCTTGAGCTTAGTATAAATTTACACTAGAGTTAGTACACATGCATATGTGAACATGCAACAACCAATAATGCTACGGTCTACGGAAGTATTATGAAATACATACAAAACAAAATGAGTAAATCAATGCTCTAAAATGCATCTATATATATCCGTATATTGTCCTAGTATGTCCGGATGTCCCCTTATACACCCCAAATCTAGGCCAGATATCGGGAGGGCCGGTCAGTTCGAGCGTTTTGGCCGGCTGCCCGGTTGTGTGGTCAAGAAAGTCCAAGCATTGACCAGGCAGTCTGTCCATGCATTTGGGGCATGGGTTGCTTGGTCTATCGTATGTGCCAATGGACACCCACATGGTCCCTCGTGTGTGCATGTGGCGTAAGATGGGATGAAACCTTTTTATTTGAGGAAAGGGATGGAACTTTACATGTCCACTACTAGTTGGCACATACGGAGCATAGTACAACAGAACCGTTATATATGCTTAGTACACATGCATATGTGCCAAAGTGTGTGCTGGCTGCTGGTGCTAATATACCTATCTTAACATGCAACAACCAATAATGCTACGGTCTACGGGATGAATCCTATGGATTCACCTTACGCTCTGATGTGGCGTGCATCTACCATCTATGCAACGTACGTTGGAGAAAATTTTGGAGTAACTATCATCCAACTGCGTAAAGGCACAGATGCCCTGATCCTGATGTGGCATGCATCTATGCGCGGTACGTCGGAGAAAATTTTGGAGTAACTATGGTAAGGTCTTCCAGCTGCGTGAAGCCACATTGCATCAGTAACTTTAGTGAAGCCACATTGTTCAATGTTGACCAAACTTGTGTGACATATCTTTCACCCATTGCCAATGTAATCCGTCTATGTTCAATGGTTGTCCCTTCCTCCCTCTGGGGTATGCTACTTTTTCTCCACTGCATCTCAATCCATCAAAACCATGTAATGGACTTTTGTACGAATAAATATTTGGAAACCCGTAACTGGTTTTAAATGATGGAGTTTTATCATACCATAATTTATCTACAAAACAGTCGTAACAAACTTACAAGTGGAGCATTTGGAAAGATCTCAGGACAATGGAAGTACAAAAGGAGATATTTTTTCGGGATGAAGCAAAAAAAGTTCATATGGCATGTTTTATCCCATCCATAGTGCGTAGGAAATTTAGGTTTTCGGCATACCCTCTATTCACCTGTGGTCGATGAGTGTGCCTACTGCCTACTATACTATGCACCTGCGGCAGGTGGAGATGTATGTTTGCCCACAATCAATACACCTTGATTGTATAAAGAAACGAGATGGTCATGACTGGCTGATCAATACTCGATGTATAATAGTAGAACTGACAAGGCTGTGCTTCTTCTTGCAGAGCGAGGTGACAGTCTTCCTCTTTCTTCTCTTGTACCGTCGCCTCTCTGGCTCCTGCTAGGTTGGTAGGCCATCAAATTTCGTTTCTCCCATTCCCATGCATGATATTAGTGCTGAACTAGTGATTGATGCCAGCTAAAATTTTCGCTATGATCTCTTCCTAGCTACTCCCTCCGTCCCATAATATAAGAACGTTTTTGACATTAGTGTAGTGTAAAAAACGTTCTTATATTTTGAGACAGAGGGAGTAGATCTTATTCTCGGTTTTTGTTTCCAGTTTCATAAAGTTATTTCACTTGCAAATGCTCTGTGGTGGACTTTCATTTCATGGCCGATTTGACAGGGGGGAGCATGGAACCTGCTGTATGGCCACCCTGCGACTTTCATCTGGCTGATTGGTCCATGGAACCCGCGGGAGCTGCGTGGGTTCCTGACGAGTTTGCTTGGTCCACTGAAATGCTGGGCACCTGCTTCCAGACGTATGTTCCTAGCAGCCCTAGCGGAGGGCAGCTGCAGCAGGTTCAGTATGCGGCAGCCACACCGAACTCACCTTGTGAGGAAGAAGCACATGCAGAAAACAAGACGGAGATGGAGATCCAGGACCCCATGCAAGTGTTCGAGAAAACAGCAGACGAGTTCGAGGTCGACATCGACATGTTCGACAGGAAGATGCATAGGTATCCCGGACTCATTCGACGTCTCAGCGACGGCAACAAAAACTACACCACTCCGGTGACGGTGGCCATCGGACCCTACTACCACGGCAAAGACCACCTCAAGCCGGCGGAGAAGGTCAAGTATGTGGCTGCCTACCACTGCATCATGGAGTCGGGCCACTCTGTCCAGGAGATGTACGACGCAGTCGTCTCAGTCGCAGGCGAGGCCCGGGGGCTCTATGACAAGGACGTGATGGCAGGTATCAGCGACAACGACTTCGAGCCTATGATGTTCTATGATGCCTGCTTCTTGGTGCAGTTCATGCTTAAACTTACAGGCTCCAACTTGAATTCGTATTTATCCCGCTATTTCACGGGCAATATGAACGACATCTTCCGTGACATCCTCCTGCTTGAGAACCAGCTCCCCTGGCGGGTGGTCGAGACCGTCATGTGGTTCAGGCAGGTGTCGTTGCCGAAGCTCGTTAATTCGTTGAAAAACGGCCTGCAAGACCGCAAGGTCCGCGGGAGGAAGCCTTTGGACTGGGAAGACAAGTACAAACCGCCACACCTCCTCGGTCTTGTCCGGTTCTACATTGTGGGAAGGAGCAAACCCAAACCGAACCGGCAGCCGCTACCCCGCCTCGAGTCGGTTTCGATTTCTGTAGGTGCCATGGAGCTTGCAGAAAGCGGCATCATGCTGACGGCCAACAAGACAAGTGACCTCGTAGACATGGGCATCGACACCAAAGGGCCGTTCTGCGCGGAGCTCTCTCTGGCGCCACTGTCCCTGAACGATTTACGCTCAGTCTGGCTAGTCAACATGGCAGCCTTCGAGCTGTCCACGACCCTAGAATTTCAGGGGCGTGATGTTGAAGATGAAGCTTCCGCTGTCTGCTCCTACCTCCTCCTCCTAGCCATGTTCGTGGACAAGGAGGAGGACGTGCACCAGCTGCGAACACAGAGTGTTCTGCAAGGAGGAGGAGGGCTTACCAACAAGGAGGCGCTCTCCTTCTTCACCAGCCTTCAGGACCTGCCTCTCGGGAGCCGCTATGTCCGCACCATGAAAGAGATTGAGATTTACAGGAACAAGCAGAGGCGGAAGCGGACACGGTGCCACGCCTTTTTTCACAAGAACTGGAGAATCATGGCCACGGTCTTCTCCGCCGTTGCTGCACTCATCACTATCTTGAGCACGCTTGCGTCTCTCAAGAAACAATAGCTCCCCTCCCTTTGTCTATGATCGATCATGTGATTTTGCAAGCTTTATTTATTACTCCATTTTTCGTTTTGAATCAGAATGACATTTGCAAGTAAATGCTCCGTCTTAATCTTCTGATTCTCCTGGGTGTTGTAGTTTGGTTTCTTGCAAAGATCAATCACACATCCAAAACAGAGAATACTCGCCCACGGAAGGCTATCTAGGCCAACGCTTAGGTTATCTGCAGCTTCCCTGCCGCTGGCAGCTGGAACCGTGCTCTCCTGTGGGCCTGCAACATTGTTCTCATGTGGTGAGTTATTTATTCAAAACCACCACACTTGAGGTTAGGGTAACAATTTGATAGCACATTGAAGGGAGGGCAAAAAAACCATCGAAAATGTGTCTAATGCGTAACACGGAGCACTCATAGTCGGATAACTTCGTGAAAACAGTCAAACTGACCGGTTGGGTCCCCCTGTAAGGCTGACGTGGCATGCCTATGTGGAAATTTTGCTGAGGTGGATCTAGGTCCCACCTGTCATCCATCCATTGTCTTCTTCCTTCCCATCTCTTCAATCGGTCGCGCAGAAGACAGGAGCTCCGGTGGAGAGGTGTTCACCGGCGGCAGCCAGGAGCGGTGCAGGCCACCACGCTCCCATAACAGTAAAAGGAGGTCACCACGCTCCGGTGATGGAGAGATGCTCATCCGCGTGCGCGGCGGCGGCGCTCTGGTCGCTGAACGGCGACGACGGTCGGTGTTGGCGGAGTGGAGCTCCACGACGGCGGTGGCGTTTGGGAGTGGGAGCGAGGAGGCAGGGTCGCGCAACAGGGAGCGCGTGATGCGGGCGCGGAGCAAGCTAGCATGACCTGTTGCCAGTGCTGCTCCCGCTCGCTGCATCCCTGCCTCATCCCTTCGTTCCCTATCGGCGGCCGCGGTCGGTGTTGGTGGCGTGGACCTCCGCGGCGGTGGCGGCGCTCGGGACTGGAAGTGAGGAGGCGAGGCCGCACACTGAGCTCCGGTGAGATCCTACGCCAGCCAGGTCCGCGTCCACCTCTAACGAGCGACCACTTCCATGACGCCACCCGCAGACACGAACTGGTCTCCCGGAGGTGCTCGCCGGTGGCAGCCAGGAGAGGTGCTGGCCAGGCGTAACCGCTGCACATGTCCTTTGTGGTGGCGGCACCGGTGATGCTCGTGTCCAGTGCTCACTCACTAAGTGTTCGGTTAAATGCCCATAAAAAAGAGAAAGAAATAAAAAGAAAATGTGAAAATAAAATAAACACTTCAGTCATTCACAGGTGGGACCCCAGTCCAAGTCAGCATCTTGTCCACACAAGCACACCACATCATCCCGGCGGCGGGCCTCACCTGTTGGTTTTCCTGTTTTCACGGCCAAATTCGACCATCAGTGCTCCGCGTTACGTATTAGACACATTTTCGGTGGTTTTTTGTGCCTTGCCTTTAATGTGGTACCAAGTTGTTACCATATTCTCAAGTGTTGTGGTTTTGCCTAAATAACTCCCAAGTTGTTAAGCGACTTGGTTCTCCTTTTTTTGAGAAACGCGACTATTTTTTGGTTCTCCTATTCTTCGACCCGCACAAGGGGCAACGAGCAAACCCAGAGAACAAGTAGTTGACGAGCGCTCCTTCGGGAGCCTCACAACGATCAACGCCACTTGGCGCGCTCTGGATGCTCCCTTCAAATTTTTTATTTTTATTTTTCCGTACCCGTTTTTGGCTTTTTAAACGGTTTTCCCGATTTTTTTCGATTTTTGGTTTTCTACCGGCCTTTCTTAGATTTTGGACAAAAAATGTGTTTTTTGCCTATTCGAGAGGCACGTTTTTGCTTCTGCGAGAGGCACGGTTTTGCTTTCGCGAGAGGCACGACTGTGGCTCTCAGAAACAAAAAAAACGTGTTTTTTTAATCTTTTTCCTTCCACGGCCGTGCCTCTCGAAAACGAAAATAAATGTGTTTTCTTTCTTTTTCCTTCCGCGAGAGGCGCAGTTTTGCTTCTGCGAGAGGTACGATTGTGCTTTCGTGAGAGCCATGTCCGTGCCTCTCGGAAACGGAAAGAAAAATACGTTTTCTGTTTTTTTCCTTCCGTGAGAGGCACGATTTTGTTTCAGCGAGAGGCACGGTTGTGATTTCACGAGAAGCACGGCCATGCCTCTTTTGGAAAGGGAAACGGTGCTCCCGGTTCGGTTTTTTCATCCGGTTTTTTCATGAAAAAAAGAAGTTCGTCAAAATCTATCAATATGGGATCTAGTTTTGAAGATCTCGACGCGAGGAAACCAACGGTGAAAATGATCGAGATTTGGATGCACGATTTGAGAAATAAAACATTTTAAATAAACGAATCTATGAAAAAAATAAAACCTCCAGGTTGTGACAAGTGGCGCACATGCAGCGCGCCAGTTGTCACAACCTGGGGAGGTGAGAGCGATCTTTGCAAGGAGTACTCCTAATTAGTGATTTTGGCAAACCCACACCTATCCATACACTTTGGATCGGCCCACGTGCGCCCTTGTTGTATTATAATATTTTCTTTGTTTTTATTTGCTATTTAAAAAATAACCATGCTTTCAAAAAGTTCTGATTTTTTTTAAAAAACTTGCGAATTTGAATGTTCACAAATTTAGGGTTTTTGTTTTATTTGTTTTTGAAAACCAACATGTATGTAAATTAAAAAAAAAGCTCACACAAAATATTCATTGATATGAAAAACGTTCAGGAACTGGTGGGCAGAATGCCCAAAATGGGCCGGCTGGTGGGGTACAACAGATTTTTCGTGCCTTTGTTCAGCGCATTCGCTGGCTTGTGGGCCCTCTAGTGTGGGTTGTCTTTGCATTCGTTTTTAAATGCAGCCTGAGTTTAAAAAAAAATCAACCTTTTAAGTTCTAAAAAATTCCGAATTTTTTTACAAATGTATATAGAAATGTAAACTACATGTTTGTAAAGTTCCCTTATGGATTACATTTTGATTTGATATACACAACAAACAATTCTGGCATGTGTACTATTCACTATTAAAAAAATCCATGAACTTATCTTTCTATAGAGCACACTAAAACGTATGTTATCATGAAAATTTACGGCCATGAAGTATACATCCCTATTTATATATGTACTCGTCTTCCGAAAATTGAAATATAAAAGTATATTTTTTATTCTATATGAAGTGCTAGAAAATATATCTGAAATCGTATAGTCTCGCAAGCTTTTGGCACATCCTGTAATTGAATGTCATCAAGCACCAAAATAACCACGTTATAATTAAAGACGTGGCATCGAGCTTCAGTTACGACTATGCTTTTCTGCCTCACCATCCTTGTCGTCCTCAGTCACCTCGCCGTTTGTGATTGGCAGCCCCCACCTTAACATAAATGAATTTCATTTTAAATTTAAAACATGCAATTGAGTAATGTAATACAATTTCAACACCAAAACTACCCCGCACACAGAAATAATGGAGAAAGTCCAACGACAAAAAAAAAATCAAGTAATCATGAATGAACAAAGACATGTATCCTATATAGTTAAGAAGTTCACCCCTACTACTTGATTTATCTCAACATGCAGCATAGACACATAAGGAAGTTCACCCCCACTACTTGATTTATCTCAACATGCAGCATAAACACATCAGCATCCATTCACATTTAGCCATGTCACACCTCATGCAGTCCCACCTCCTCACGCTCCATACAAATATTTTCACTATCATTTGTTTTCTGAATTACAACTAATTAGTTTTCACACCGTGGGAGACAAACTACCCAACAGGCCATCACTCCTACTCTCGCCTCCCCATCTTTTCCTCCGACACAATCTGCCTGTCCTGCGCGCTCGCCTGCCTCCGGCACAACGGCCGGTCCAGATCACCTCTGCACAGTTGTCAGAGTCTCAGTCAACGGGCCTGCAACATTTCTTCATCAAGTACATCCACCTCGCCCTGCATCCAGGGGCACCACGAGTGCAGGTACATCGTCGACCTCGATCACTGGTTGGTTTATTTATTCAGTGATGACTGTCGATTTTTTTTTCTTTGGTCAAACAGACGGAGGCCGTGTATCTACGTAGAGCCACCGCACCTGCCACAGTGGTAGCTGTTCTTTCGGCAAAGCTGAGCTCCTGCATGTTAGTAGGAAATCTTGCACTGTGCGTCCATGATGGATTTGCAGCAAGGGCTTCAGTATTTCCTTCTTAAAAAAGGGCCACATTACGGATTGAAATCAACCCTCTCGTGCCTTCTGCTCCAGCCGTAACTGACTGACTAATCGAGCCAGAAAGGATCCACTGCGTGCTACACCAATTTCTCATCTCCCCCACTTACAAATTATGGCTTTTAATAAACACAACTGCATGTACGAATCCAAGTAAATAGCAACGGCCGTAATTAGTTGGTTACAGATCTTTTCCCTTTGTCTCTCCAACGTTGATCTGAAATAGGTCTCCACAACAATTAAATCTGCCTGCTGAAACTGCTCAACGGGTCCATCGTTTCAGCTTCAGGTTCATTCATCTCTTTAAACTGACCACGAGAAGGAGGATCCATCAAGGCTACGGATGCCTGTACATCACCCATGACCACCAATTCTTAGTTTGTATATGGTGTGATCATCATTTGATGCCCCACAGCCCCACCTGCTCAAGTCGTTATCTCTACCACTAGGCACCAGCTTGCACTCTGGAATAGTTGTCCGCTCCCAGTTTCCATCTTCCCATGCTTCTTTTTATCACTGATCTTATGGCTTTTAATTTTTCAGGTTACGCTCTTACTTGAAAGGTGCCCGAGGTTTTATGGGAAAGGGCCACCACTGATTCGTTGTTTCTTAGATAGTATCTTGCTATTCACGCTCATCTCTTAATTTTCTTATACACTGAATGAGCACACACGTTCTTTAGTCTTCTTTTATGTTAATTTTGTTGTTTGCATGAAACCCCCATCTCTGAATTTGAGTAGTTACATTGGATAAGTTTGCAACTTTTGTTTGGAGTAGATACCATAATAGTTTGATCCGCTGGATTCTTCCATCCAATCTATTTCTTCAAATAGCTATAAACCAAGGCAATTTCCCCGAAAATACATTTAAGGCAATTTCCATTTGTATTGTTGGCAAAAATGGATAGAGATGAAAATTCTTTGAGCTATCCTATTAGTCATTCAGTCTAATATTTCTTTCTCACTAAGCTGAATGTACAAGTTTAACCTTTGCAATAATACCATTTTTCCGCCATATGCAGGACAGTGTCAACCATGCATGAAAGAATCTCATGAACTACTCTTCTTTGCTCCTAGAATTAAGAGTACTGTTGCTTAAATCATGAATAAGTGATCACTTGGTTGATCATCTTCAATTGTACTAAAAAATAGGACTCCGAATTCGTGATGATCCAAAGCATGTATCCGCATGAATAAAAACTATTTCTTTTAGATAACTTATACTAATTGTTTCTTTATTATCAATTTATTTTGTATGTTTAAGAAACAAATTATTACACAGAATGCATAAAATATGTACACAACAAACAATTCTGGCATGTGTACTATTCACTATTAAAAAAATCCATGAACTTATCTTTCTATAGAGCACACTAAAATGTATGTTATCATGAAAATTTACGGCCATGAAGTATACATCCCTATATATAAAAGTAGTCGTCTTCCGAAAATTGAAATATAAAAGTATATTTTTTATTCTATATGAAGTGCTAGAAAATATATCTGAAATCGTATAGTCTCGCAAGCTTTTGGCACATCCTGTAATTGAATGTCATCGAGCACCAAAATAACCACGTTATAATTAAAGACGTGGCATCGAGCTTCAGTTACGACTATGCTTTTCTGCCTCACCATCCTTGTCGTCCTCCGTCACCTCGCCGTTTGTGATTGGCAGCCCCCACCTTAACATAAATGAATTTCATTTTAAATTTAAAACATGCAATTGAGTAATGTAATACAATTTCAACACCAAAACTACCCTTTTACAGAAATATTGGAGAAAGTCCAACGACAAAAAAAATCAAGTAATCATGAATGAACAAAGACATGTATCCTATATAGTTAAGAAGTTCACCCCTACTACTTGATTTATCTCAACATGCAGCATAGACACATCAGGAAGTTCACTCCCACTACTTGATTTATCTCAACATGCAGCATAGACACATCAGCATCGATTCACATTTAGCCATGTCACACCTCATGCAGTCCCACCTCCTCACGCTCCATACAAATATTTTCACTATCATTTGTTTTCTGAATTACAACTAATTAGTTTTCACACCGTGGGAGACAAACTACCCAACAGGCCATCACTCCTACTCTCGCCTCCCCATCTTTTCCTCCGACACAATCTGCCTGTTCTGCGCTCGCGCTGCCTCCGCACAACGGCCGGTCCAGATCACCTCTGCACAGTTGTCGAGTCTCAGTCAACGGGCCTGCAACATTTCTTCATCAAGTACATCCACCTCGCCCTGCATCCAGGGGCACCACGAGTGCAGGTACATCGTCGACCTCGATCACTGGTTGGTTTATTTATTCAGTGATGACTGTCGATTTTTTTCTTTGGTCAAACAGACGGAGGCCGTGTATCTACGTAGAGCCACCGCACCTGCCACAGTGGTAGCTGTTCTTTCGGCAAAGCTGAGCTCCTGCATGTTAGTAGGAAATCTTGCACTGTGCGTCCATGATGGATTTGCAGCAAGGGCTTCAGTATTTCCTTCTTAAAAAAGGGCCACATTACGGATTGAAATCAACCCTCTCGTGCCTTCTGCTCCAGCCGTAACTGACTGACTAATCGAGCCAGAAAGGATCCACTGCGTGCTACACCAATTTCTCATCTCCCCCACTTACAAATTATGGCTTTTAATAAACACAACTGCATGTACGAATCCAAGTAAATAGCAACGGCCGTAATTAGTTGGTTACAGATCTTTTCCCTTTGTCTCTCCAACGTTGATCTGAAATAGGTCTCCACAACAATTAAATCTGCCTGCTGAAACTGCTCAACGGGTCCATCGTTTCAGCTTCAGGTTCATTCATCTCTTTAAACTGACCACGAGAAGGAGGATCCATCAAGGCTACGGATGCCTGTACATCACCCATGACCACCAATTCTTAGTTTGTATATGGTGTGATCATCATTTGATGCCCCACAGCCCCACCTGCTCAAGTCGTTATCTCTACCACTAGGCACCAGCTTGCACTCTGGAATAGTTGTCCGCTCCCAGTTTCCATCTTCCCATGCTTCTTTTTATCACTGATCTTATGGCTTTTAATTTTTCAGGTTACGCTCTTACTTGAAAGGTGCCCGAGGTTTTATGGGAAAGGGCCACCACTGATTCGTTGTTTCTTAGATAGTATCTTGCTATTCACGCTCATCTCTTAATTTTCTTATACACTGAATGAGCACACACGTTCTTTAGTCTTCTTTTATGTTAATTTTGTTGTTTGCATGAAACCCCCATCTCTGAATTTGAGTAGTTACATTGGATAAGTTTGCAACTTTTGTTTGGAGTAGATACCATAATAGTTTGGTCCGCTGGATTCTTCCATCCAATCTATTTCTTCAAATAGCTATAAACCAAGGCAATTTCCCTGAAAATACATTTAAGGCAATTTCCATTTGTATTGTTGGCAAAAATGGATGGAGATGAAAATTCTTCGAGCTATCCTATTAGTCATTCAGTCTAATATTTCTTTCTCACTAAGCTGAATGTACAAGTTTAACCTTTGCAATAATACCATTTTTCCGCCATATGCAGGACAGTGTCAACCATGCATGAAAGAATCTCATGAACTACTCTTCTTTGCTCCTAGAATTAAGAGTACTGTTGCTTAAATCATGAATAAGTGATCACTTGGTTGATCATCTTCAATTGTACTAAAAAATAGGACTCCGAATTCGTGATGATCCAAAGCATGTATCCGCATGAATAAAAACTATTTCTTTTAGATAACTTATACTAATTGTTTCTTTATTATCAATTTATTTTGTATGTTTAAGAAACAAATTATTACACAGAATGCAGAAGGCCAAAAGGCACTATACCATCCAGCCAATCTCCCTTTACTACTAGAGTCCCTACGTGGGTAAAGCTGCATACAGACTTGGGTGTGTATTTATGGGCAAAGCTACGTATGGACTTTGGGTGTACAAAATACACTTATTGTTTTTCAAAACTTCTGAATACCTTTGCATGATTAATGTAGATAGAACAATATACATCAAGAAAGCAGGAAACATGAGTAAAATTGCAAAAACTTTGTTTGGATGTTGGCTCCACCACCAATCCACTACAGTTCATATATGACGAGAATGCGGAGATGCGTTATTCACATATATTCTGATTTATAAATTCTTGCAGCAATGCGCACCATTGTTTGGATGTTGGCTCCACCACCAATCTACTACAGTTCATATATGACGAGAATGTGGAGATGCATTATTCACATATGTTCTGACTTTATTTTTGAAATTTGATGCTATAAATTCTCGCAGCAACACGCACCATTGTTTGGATGTTGGCTCCACCACCAAGAATGTGGAGATGCATTAATCACATATATTCTGATTTTATTTTTGAAATTTGATACTATAAATTCTTGCAGCAACGCGCACCATTGTTTGGATGTTGGCTCCACCACCAATCCACTACAGTTCATATATGACGAGAATGTGGAGATGCATTATTCACATATATTCTGATTTTATTTTTGAAATTTGATACTATAAATTCTCGCAGCAACGCGCGGGGTATTATCTAGTTAAAATAAAACATAATCTTGACTTTTTGCAACCACAAAATAGGCTAACCAGATATTTGGGTCGGTCTGAAACATAATAGAAACTAACTCCATACTTGGCAAGACACAAGACAAAAAACATAGAACAAAGTTTCCTTAATGAATTAGTGGCATTGAATTACCCTTTAAGAAGATAGAAAATGAAAATGAATAAAACAAATAATGACAGCATTTGCACATAATTTGCACATAGATTGCGCTCTTTAATAATTAGAAGAATAAGCATATAATAGTGAAGTTTTCATATAATTTTTCTAAGAAGAAATGAATTAATGACATTGGTATTATCCTTAAAAAGAAAGAAGAAGAAATAAAACTAATACTAAATCTAAAAATAAAGTTTTCTAAGGAAGACTAAATTCGTGACAATGTTATTACCCTTCAAGAAGAAAGAAAATGAAAACAAAACATAAGATAAGTACACACAACTCCACACTGAAATTAATTTTTGGAATATGAAGAATAAGCATGTAATAGTCCATTTTCCACACTTCGGTATAATTTACACACATATTATAGAGTACTTGTGTGTATACATTTGCACTCACCCAATACCTAAAAAATACACATATATAGAAAAAAGAAAATCAGCTAAAAATAAAAATAAAAGCAAAAGTGCACAAAAAATATAGGCAATGGGTAAGGAGTTTCAAGCCCAACTGAAAAATGGACTATCTACAAATAGAGGCAAGTTAAAAAATAGCAAAAAAAAAACCATAAAACACCACCAAAAAGAACAACACGAATCTTGATAAAAGAGTCAACGTCCAGACAATTGACTTGTCCAAATGTAACTATTTATCATTAGCGACAATAGCTTCCTACCAAGAAGTTCGGTACCTATAGATATATTAATTTTTGCATTGTAACCGAGAAGCGAACGAGGTAGCGCACACCCTAGCTAAGTTTGCTTATGATAGAAATGAATCTTGTACGTGGGTCGATGAACCCCCAGGGTTCCTGATTAATGCTCTGGTTAATGATGTAACTATTTTGCCAAATTAATAAAGTACGCCATGATGGCATTCCCTCAAAAAAAATTTGTGAGCAAGTTAGTACAAACTCGGTTGAGTAAATTATCAAAAACCACCACAATTAAGTCTGATAATGCAAAACACAACTGTTTTCATATAAGTTTATTGAAAACACCTATTTTGAGTAATTGTTTACTAATAAAAGCACTAAAACCTCAATTGACTGCATTTTGACAGAAAATCTGACAGTAGGGCCCTGTCATCAGTCCCACGTGGCACCAAATTTTCACTTCGTTTGGCAACACCGTTAAGCTAGACGAAAGGCCCACCTGTCAGTGTGTCTGCTCTTCTCTCCTAGAGGCATTCCCACAAACACGTTCCGTGCGTCTCTTCATCTCGTGCTCCCACTCCGCACCTGCGCGCCAGCATGGACGAGCTGTTGCTTGATGTTGCTAGCGCCGCAGTAGTATGGCCCAGCCGCAGCACGGGCTCGCTGGTGCAGGGTCGCCGTCCCCGCCTTGTGGTCGAGCTCGGCCACGAGTCCTTCCAGAGTGCGCCGAGCACCGCCGTTCAACGCCTGCGTGCCCAAGACCGCAACACGCCGCCCCGAGGTCCTCTCAAGCTCCGAAACGACGCCCCAAGCACACCTGCCCAAGGAATCGGCCCCGGCGGCTCCGAGCTCGAGCCATGGCCGCCGGCCGCCACGGCGACGGCGAGGACGAGCGCATCGAGCCCCGGCCCGCAGCGCGTGCATGGCGTTGGCGAGCAGGGTGACCACGCAAGGCGGAGGGCGAGGCGCTCCAGCGCGAGCGCGGGCATGCGGAGGTCGGTGTGTTGCCCATAGATGCCGCCGTGCTCCTCCTGGACGCGGACGTTGACGAGGCGACAGCCCACGGCAAGCTGTTGCAGTGTTGCACGTCCGGGTCGGGGGTCGCCAGGGAGCTCCGCGTCCGTGCGCGCCAAGGTCCTCCTCTCTCTCCGTGCCCACAGCAGCTGCTGCTTTGGCACGAGCGGCAACGCCCGCTGCTCGCCGACACAGTGGTCGTTAGAGCATCTCTAGAGGATGAAAACGGGGAAGGAAGTAGAGGGAAAATAACTGGGTGCTCACCCTGAGTAGACCTGACCATCCTCCGGGCCGAGCCTGACCAAGCCCGAGGCAGAAAACTCAAGCCCGGCCCGGCCCGGCCGTCGGGCCTGTTTTTCAGGCCCGAGCCCGGCCTGGCCCGGCCGTCGGGCCTGTTTTTCAGGCCCAAGCCCAGCCCGTCACTGCAAAAAACACACCGAACCTCGGGCCGAGCCTCTTCAATAGATGGCAGAAACAGCGGGTCTGGGCCCAGCCCGACCTAGTCTTCGGGCTCAAAACCTAGGCCCAGGCCCGGCCCGAAAGCAGCGTCGGGCCGGGCTGCCCGTGGCCAGGACTAACCCTGAGCATGTACGCGTCGTCTGGCAGCTGGGGATGCACGGGAGTGAAGGGCAGAAGGTTGAAGACGACGGTTAATGGGTTGTGCAACTGGCAGGTGGGCCTCCCTTTCTTTTTAACAGTCCAGTCAAACGGTCTACTCCAAGTCGTTACCTCGTGCCACATCAGCACTGATGATGGACACCATCAGTCAGATTCGTTGTCAAAACATGATCAACAGTTGTTTTAGTGCTTTTGGCAACACAATTACTAAAAATCAGTGCTTTCAGCAAACTTTTACGAAACAATGGTTTTTGGCACTGCCGCACGCAACTGTGATGGTTTTCGCCAATTTACCATGCGTAGTACCATACAAGTCACGATTGAGCATTGATCAGTAGAGGTGAAACCGGATCGGATTCAGACGGATAATTCTCATACTGTATCTTATTTCATATTTATTTTTGGTTCTAGTAATGGGCCGGCTGTGGATTCAAAAACCAGATCATGCGGATTCGAATACCATAGTACGGTAACGGAATGGAGTTGGATCGAAAATGTCCATATACCACATGCATAGACGAGGAATACATAAATGATTTAAACAAAAATTATGTATAAAAAATGAGAAAGTATTAATACTTATACACTGTAAGCACACAGAGAACATTAGAAAGTACTAAAATAAGCCAAATAGATCATTAACTATCATCTTTCTCTTCTCATAAGTGAAAATAGCATTTACCTATTGCTAATTAATACTTAAAACTTTACCTATAGATTGGATATGCATATTAAAAATGCCTGATTATACTACAAGAAAAAAGGTTTATCCTACAACTTCATATATTAGTAATAACATATCCTACCAGTCAGACTCAGATTCGGGCTGGATTGTGTTCTGATGTCTAAATTCTCTAATTGAAGGTGCGTCCCTCGCAGGGTTCGATCGGTGGTTGTCTTTAGTGGATCCCTGCGAATTCAGTCTTTGTTCATCTATGGTAGTGTGTCTTTAGGTTCCCAGAACCTGCTGAGTTCCGATCTACGCTTCTCTTCATTGGCGGTGATTGCTTTTCTGGTGTGATGGTTTTATGTGGTCTTAGCACGACAACTTCCCAACTGTCTACTACAACATATTTTGCCCGGCTCCACCGAGGAAGTGGTGATGACAGCGGTGCGCCTTCGGCTCGCTTCAATGCTTGTATTTGTCGTTAGGAGTTCTATGGATCTGAATGTAATTTTTATTATTTCTGGTGTTCGTTGTACTACCATGATTGATGATGAATAGACTGGAATTTTTTTCGCAAAAAAAGAAGGTGTGTCCCTCAATTTTCTTTCTTCTTGTGGAAGAAAGAAAGACGATCTAGCCCACTGCAAGGGCGACAAGCCTTTCGGCATCGTTCTCTGGCGACTTCCCTCCGCCACCGACCTCTTGGTCGCTGATGGTGATGGGGGGCCGCCAGATCTCGCGCATGCAGGCGTGTGTAGCAATAGGTTTAGGGCGCTGTTAGTTTAGGTTTTGGTCGTTCGATGTCTTGTCTTCTGCAACGTTGATATGACGTAGAATGAAGAATCTCCGGACCCTTTCCTTTTGGAACTGTTCCAGATCCTTCTTCGATGAGGCGTTTACTCTATGGACGGTGATGGATTTAAGAATTAGTATGGTTAAACGGGGATGGCATGGCCGCGGCAGCATCCTTGTGGTGGATTATGCCCTCAGGCAGTAACGTTGCAATGACGCTCTGGCTCGGGGATTCTTCAATCTTGATTGTAATTTTTATTTTTTGGGTGGTGTTTATGTGGCTTGTACTTTGCTTTTTGTTTGTTGTTTTGTTTTAAACATGTGGCATGTATTATCTTTCAAAGGAAATCCTTTACCGTATCCTAATAAAACGGATTTAATAAAAAAATATCCTAACCACTTTCAACTTTATGAGTCAGTCACGTTAGGCAAAACTGTAGAAAGTTATACGCAATCTAAAAGGACCGGAGGGAGGTATGAAATTGGAAAACAAAAATAATCGGCTCATCAACGGAACCCTTTGGTGTGTTCGCGTCCAAACCAAGGCGAGGCCGACGTGCGGAACCGGCCGGAGGCGAGGCTCGGAGGCACCCGGGGAGCGGGGAATCGACTGCCCCGGTGACACAAGGGCGACCGGCTGCGAAGCGAGTACAGCCAACGGCGGCTTGGCCAGCGCAACCAGCGGTGGCGAGTTCAACCAGCCGTGGCTAGGCCAGGGCAACCGGCGGCGGTAGTAGCGGCGGCGCGAGGGAATCAAGCGGCAGTTGTAGAGGCTGCAGCAGAGCGGCGCAAGGTCAACAGCGCTCCTCTCCAGCCCCAACAAGCTCTGCCCACTACCAAGCTCGCCTCCTCCTCCCATCTCATAATCTTATGCCCGACGAGATCTCCTCCTCACCGTCAAACACCAGCACAGGCTTCAGCCCCGTAAGCACGGTCTCCCCTCTGTCCTTCTCCTTCCCTCCCTCCCTGTCTCTCCATTAATTTGCTTGCAATACTAGGTTGGCTAGATCATGCACTCAGAGTGTCTGTGGAAATGTCAAAATACAATATATATGCAGTACTCTGTTTTCTGATTTCAAAACTGGGTTTGGCTAGTATAATGTTGCTGCATATTTTAGATAAATTATGTAAGTACATTGATCTCTCTGAAGTTGGGGCCCTAGATAAAATGCAGTGGTCTCATAGTACGAGGATGTGCTTTGGTCGATGAGTTTCTCACCGACAAGTTTCTGGCAGCCTTGCGTGCGTCCAATGGCCCCAATATTTGTAAAATCATATACATGTTCACACGTTTGGTACCACCATGGCATCATCTGTTCCAGTCTATGTTTTGTTTGATTTTGGTAGCTCTTGGTGGTCTGTTAGTCTCTTGAGGAAATGACGATTTGATGAGCTTTGTGAGTGAAATTGATATATATATGTACCAAACCAGATAATTGTATGTATCGGTTGCACGTTCAAGGGCCCCATGCCAATTGAGGGAAGGTCTTTTTAATAGCTTCGAAATACCTGCAGTTCTCTGCGGGGTGCTCGGAAGTTGGGGCCCTATATAAAGTGCAGTGGTCTCATAGTACGAGGATGTGCTTTGGTTGATGACTTAATCATCAACCAATTCTTCACAGCTTTGCCTCTATTTGTTATTGTTCATTAGTGTATCACTCGCGCAGGAAAATTGATTTGCATTATACCATTGTGTACTTACGCTGTTTAGATATTTGAGATGTTCTATTTCTCACACTGGATTGCATATTGTTTCCCTTAAGTCTAGAATCCAGAAATAAGAAATATGAACTAGGTGGACTTTTTGATTGTTGCCTTAATACACTGTATTTAAGCGTGTTTAACTGTTTATGCTTACTTGTTACCTGTGTTTTGTGTTATAATGATATCACAACGTAGTCTCTTTTCCTGAAACTTTTTATCCTTGTTTACAAGCATCACAAGCCCAGAAATGTGAAATCACAAGTGCTTCTCTTTGTCTTGGCAGCGTATGCTGCCTATTCTATTTAGTTGTAGCTGGCTTTGTGGATGTATGATATCAGTTTGACGGCCAGTTTATAAAGCTAAGATTTTGTCAGCGATTTTGGAAGAGTTTAGCTACAGACCGTTAGTTTTATCTCGTGTAACTTAACTTAGTGCGATTAGGTGAGTGTCTTCTGTGCTGAATCCTGATGCCTCGTCGTCAGTTAATACTTGCTTGTGGTATGGTATGTTGTACAAGACATAGTTTTTAGTTGCACCCATCTATCATCGAACTTTTCAAGTTTCCCTATGTCACTAGGCAAGCTTGAATAGCTGCAAGCCAGAAATAACTATTTTTTCGCCCAGTCGATCCTGAAAGCAGCACATTTCCGGCCATCGTGATGAATCTATGAATGTGGCATGTCATCTAAGGTTGCACAATTAGTTTATGATCTTGATCGTGTATACTTTGGTCTTGATTGGTGATTTGATGTATTCAATCACATGGATGGTTGGTGCCATTATCCCACTGCCTAGTTCTCACCCATGACCAGATCTACAGCTAACCACCATCCATATTATCATAATACCCTGTCGGCTAGATGCAACGAAGTAAGTAGATTAAAAGAATTGCATTGTCTGGCAAGAGCAGTGTTTAGCTATAAATTAGCCTGGTCACACCAAGTAACCAATCTCATATACATCTATGTGCAGATTCCATGCCCAATAGACAAAAGATAATACAAATGGACAACATTTCACTGCAAATTGCATTCAGATGCAGATGCAGGAAAGTTCACTAAAAAGAAGTTCTGTTCACTGAAAAGAAGTTAGACAAACTAAGATCGTCTCCTGAGAGACATAAGTGAGCCGAAGACACCGGCGAGAAATCCAACAGCAGAGAAGACAGTAACGATGATCCTCAAGTTCTTGTAAACGAAGGCGTGCAACTTGGTCCGCGTTCGCCTCTTGACCCGGTAATTCTCAATCTCTTCCATGATGCGGATATAGCTGGATCCGAGTGGTAGACCCTGAAGCCCGGTGAAGAAGTCGAGCGCCTCCTTGTTGGTGAGCCCTCCTCCTCCCTGCAGGAGACGCTTCCTTCGCAGCTCGTGCACGTCCTCCTCCCGGTCCACCAACATGGCAAAGAGGAGGAGGTACGAGCTGACAACGGACTCCTCGTCTTCGACCGCTTGGAAGTTTGGGGTGGTGCATACCTCAAAAGCCGCCATGTTGATGAGCCAGCTCGCGCGCGCATGGTCCAAGGACAACGATGGCAGGGAGATCTCGGCGAAGAGGACCCGCTTGTTCTTGACGCCCATCTCTATGAGCTCGCTGGTCTTGTTGGCTGTCAGTGTGATGCCGATTTCCGCGAGTTCGATGGCGCTCACGGAGAACGACATCGACTCGGTTTGGGGTAGGAGGTTGCGCTTGGTGTTGCTTCTCCCTACAATGTAGAATCGGAGAAGGCCGAGGAGGTGCGGCGGCTCATAGCTATCGTCCAAGACCGGAGACTTCTTCTCGGTTAATTTGCGGTCTTGCAGGCCATCTTTCAAGTAAGTGATGAACTCCTCCAAGAGAACCGGCCTGAACCCCATGACTGTCTTGACCACTCGCCATGGGAGTTGGTTCTCGAGCAGCAGGATGTCGTGGAAGATGTCGCTATCGTTTCCGTCGAAGTAGCTGCGCAGCGACGGATCAATCTCGGAGCCACCACTGGTGCACGTGAGCATGTATTGCACGAGGAAGCACGCATCGTAGAACATCATGGGCAGGAAGTCATCGTCGCCGATACCTGCCACCATGTCCTTGTCGTAGAGCCCTCGGGCCTCGCCGGCGACCGAGGCCACCGCGGCGTACATCTCATGGACGGAGCGGCCCGACTCCATGATGCAGTGGTAGGCGGCCACGTGCTTCACCTTCTCCGCCGGTTTGAGGCGGTCCTCCCCGTGGTGGTAAGGCCCGATGGCCACCGTCGTCGGGGTTGTGTAGTAGCCGCCGAGACGTTGAATGCTTGCCGGGTACCTGTGGATCTTCATGTCCCTCATGTTGATGTTGATCTTGAACTCGTGTGCTGCTTCCGCGAATACTTGGATCGGGTCGTGGATCTCCATTTCCATCTTGTATTGTGCTTCTTCTTCTTCCTGGATAGCTAAATTTGGTGTTGTCGCTGCCCCATACTGAAGCTGTTGCAGCTGCTCTTCGCTAGAGCTGCTAGAAGCATGTGTCTGGAACCACATTGCAGACTCGACAGGGAAGCCAGGAGCCCACACAGGTTCCAAGGACCAGTTGGCCGGAAAGCCGCAGGGTGGCCATGCAGCAGCTGGTGGTTCCATGCTCCTTCCTGTCAAATCGGCCATGAACGTCGCAAAGCACCTAGAGAAGGGTGGCAAAATATCTATGAAGAGATCATAGAGAAGATTTCAGCTAGCATCCATCAGGGTCCATGCCATGACTAATACAATGCATGGGAGAAACGAAAACTGATGAAGAAGAAGAAGAAGAAGAAGAAGAAGAAGAAGAAGAAGACTGTCATGGGAGAGGCCTCGCCTGGGAAGAAGAAGCACAGCCTTGTCTCTCCTCTTATAGAGATAGTATTGAGTAATTGACCAACCAGCCATGTCCATCTCGCTTTTGTTTTATTCACTCAAGGTTGGCCACATGCCCACATCCACATACTGACATACATACATTTCCACCTGCCACAAGTGCATAGGTAGGCACACTCGTCGATCACAGTGGATGTCTACTAAGGCTGGGACAAAACATGCCAAATGAACTTCACCTCTCATCTGAAGAAGATCACCGCAGGTACTGGTTTGCCCCTCGTCTTGTGTATCTCCCCCTATACTTTCTTTATCCCGAGCTCTTTTCGGAGTGTCGATAGATTGTAGTACTACGAGTTTCCAAATACTACCCCCGTCTGGAATCACTTGTTGCAGAAATAAATAAAAATAGATGTATCTAGAACTAAAATACGTCTACGTACATCCATTCTTCCGATAAGTAATTTTGGACGGAGGGAGTAGTTATTTATATAGAATCACACCATCCATAGTGTTGAGAGATATTTCCATGCTAAGATAGGTCCCTAACAAACAAAGGGTTGATTGAGATGCAATGGAAAGAAATGTCAAACGAGTTACGTCAAGCTGTCACAACAAACTATCAGTTGTTGCATGTTAAGATGGCCTACATGCATGTGTGCTAGGCATAAGCGTGTACTAACAGTTGATGCCAATTAGTGGCCATGTAAGTAAACTTTCCATCCCATCTCAGATCTCACAAGTCACATCACATGCACACGGGAGGGACCATGCATGTGGGTGTCCATTTGGCTTATACGATTGACATTACAATACCTTACGGAGAGGAAACTATATAGTACCGGTGGTCGGTAGGAATAGGTATTCGACAAGCAGGATTACTTGGAATGGTTTATGGATGCAGTCCTGGGCTTGATCATGGAAATAGTTTTACTACGTCTTTATACGTTTCATTTTACAGGGGCTATGAACATACGAGTTGGGACGCGGATGGTGCACCAAAACTAGGCACTGGTGACCTTTTTAAGTTAATAAGTACTCCCTCCGTTTCAAAATATAAGACATTTTTTGGTCTAGATTTAGACCCAAAAAAACATCTTATAGTTTGAGACAGAGATGGTAGCACATATGCCCGTTGCAAGTTTGTTGCAATGGGAGATTTTTTTTATGTGAATTCCATTTTTTATGAGAATTGTGAGATCTCGCTCATTTCACAAACCTGCTCCGCGTGCCACTTCTTCTATTCAACTCTGACAAATTCGTTATGAATATGCACAGAAGATGGGAATAATTCAAAAAACATTTAGTGCACTCCTTTTTTTCTCATTCTTCTTTCTTCGAGTAAGGGGTATTTACAAATGTCACAAATAAGATTTCTATCATTTCCAGCGATAGTGTAAAAATAATGTTATTGTCATCATGCCTTCACCTTTGTTTGTAATTGTAATTTATGTTTCCGTTCATGCTATAAAAGACTAAAAAAAAATGTTTCAGTTCATTGATCTGCTTATGTGATGGATAAAATCTGCTTCGATTTATTTGAAATTTATGCCCTGTGTAACCAACATGATATTTTGTTTCAGAAGCATCATGATATTGCATCGGTCAACTAGACGATTAGAATCGATTCAAACTGGCTGCATAAGACATAAAATACTTCACATGTTATAGAACCATCATGATCTTGCTTCCATCGACTGGGCAATTAGATAACTGCTTCACCTTCACCCATGCTTCCGTCAAAAAAGAAAATATTCCATATGTTTCAGAAGCTTCACGATCTTGTTTTCATTGACTAGACACTTGCTTCCAAGGAAATACTATTTTGCTTCCATAAAAAAGAAAAAAAATTCCAGTCATAACTACACATGGTTCATACAAATTATGAACTTGTTTGCAACCCCTGAGCCCCGCCGTGGCTAGGCTACTTCGGCTACCACGTTCACCCTCCGCGCCAAAAAAATATACATTGCTTCCAAAGTGCCAACAGAGAATATAATTTGCTCCCATGGCTAATGAGATTGCTTCCAAGACAAGCGAGC